>BSBN01000173.1:726250-1452500 GCA_027924645.1 Cunninghamia lanceolata | reverse complement strand
TCATTGTTGGGGAATTCAATGTAATCTCTCACATATTTCCCCCATTGGGATTCAAGGGTTCTTCTTGCGTCCTCCAGGTTGACAAGGCTGCTAATCGACTCATAGCCCCTAGGAGCCTAGACTCCAAGTCAATTTATCCATGATGAGCTTCCTACAATCCAGCATAAAATTCTAAAGTCTAGACCCTTTAGGGGGGTTGGTCATCCTAAAGAGAGAGGCAGATTCATTTCCTCTTAGATATTTGTTCCTAAGGATTTTTACCCATTTTAGGTTTGGCTGTTTATACATTCTCCATATTAGTTTAGCTCCTAATGCTTTGTTTTGTTCCTTGATGTTTTTCAAACCCAAGCCCCCCTCCTCCTTAGGTCTGCATATTTTATCCCAAGCTACCAATGCCATTCTTTTCTTGTCTTCCATTCCTTTCTAGAGGAATGTTGTTAGGATTTTGTTAATTTCTTCTTGTTTCTCTACTGGAAGGTTCGTGCATGATAGTTGATAAATTGGTATTGTTGAGAGGACAGATTTTAACATTGTGACCTTTCCAGCTAAAGATAACTGTTTGCCCTTCCAAGACTCAGCATTCTTCCTGATCTTAGAAGTAATATGGTCCCATAAATCTTTTGTCTTATTGCTTTTGTCTAGTGGTAGACCTAAATATTTGCAGGGCAGTTCTCCTCTTCTGAAGGTCACATTTCTGCATATTTCTCTCTCTGTTTCGGGGTTTGTGTTGAAGAATTTTTTTTTGATTTATCAGTATTGACCTCCTAGCCTAAGGCCTTGGTATAGGACTTTAGAATCTCTTTAAAAGACTTGGTTTCTTCACTACTACCTCTACCATAGAGAATGGTGTCGTCCACAAACTGTTGGTGGGTTATGGGGTTTAAACCAGAAGTAATTTTAATTCCTTGGATCTTACCTTTTTCCCTGTAATTAGTGATCATCCTACCTAAAGCCTCTACCATTATAATAAAGAGGAAGGGAGACATTGGATCTCCTTGTCTTAGTTCTCTTGACATACTAAAAAAACCTTCTGGGGTCCCATTGATTAAGATAGAGATCTTGGGACTAGATATGCACTCGTAAATGAGATTTATCCATTGCTTCACAAATCCAAAAGCCTCCAGGGTTTTGCAAAGAAAACGCCAATCAACCTTATCATAAGCTTTACTAATATCTAGTTTGATTAACATACTAGGATTTTTGTTGTGCTGAATGGAGTAGATGGTTTCTTGGGCTATAATTACTCCATCATATATAGATTTGCCAGGAACAAATCTAGTTTGTTCGTCACTAATAATGTTTGGTAGTACCTTCTGAATTCTATTAGCTATAGTCTTCATGAGTATTTTATATATAGTGTTGCATAGAGAGATAGGCCGTAGGTCCCCAAAACTCTCTGGCTTTTCCTTTTTAGGAATAAGTGTGAGGAATGTGTTATTTACTTCTTTTAGGAGGTTGCCAAAATTTCTCACCCCTTTAAGTGCATCCACTACTTCATCTCCTATGAAATGCCAGCATTTCTAAAAAAAGAGGGCTGGGAAGCCATCTGGGCCTGGGGCTTTATCCGGCTGCATTTGGGAGACTGCCATTTCGATCTTAGTTTTGGAAAACTTTGCATTAAGGGCTTTGTCTTGATCCTCAGTTATGATCCTTGGGATGTTTTGTAGTATGGCTTGTTGATGTAGCATGTTTGATCCTTCCCAGTTGTTAAGAATGTTTTCGAAATATCTGACTATTTCCACTGCAATTTGTTATGGATCTTCGATCCAAGCATTGTTATCACCCTTAATTTTAGTAATTCTATTCATATTCCTACGAACTCTAGTGCTGTTATGAAAAACTTTGTGTTCTTGTCTCCAGCTTCAAGCCAAGTTTCCCTAGATTTCTGACGCTAGAAGATTTCCTCTTTGGATAGTATATCTTCATATTCAGATTTCAGTTGTTTTTCTCTTAGGTATAGACTTTCATCCATGCCATTAGCAATAACATTTTTGTTGAGGTTTTCCAAATCTTCTTCTGGCTTAACTTTCATCTCAAAAATGTTAGCAAAGTTATTCTTATTCTAGTTGAGAAGTTTGCTTTTAATAGTTTTCATTTTGGAGATTAAATAGAAAAAGCTTGGATCCAAACACCATAGTTTCCTTCCACCATTGCTCGATTAAAACTAAAAGGTTATTATCTTTTATTCACATTTGCTCAAATTTAAAGGGGCATCGTTTGGGTTGGCTATCTTCTGAGATACACAGCTGGACGAGATAATGATCAGAGCCCGAGTATGGTAGGATCTCTGCCATAAGATTATAAGGAAGTTGAGCCCAGTTGCCTTTGAATAGAAATCTGTCGAGTTTTTCTGCTATATTGATAAAGCCCATTTCTCCTGTTATTCCATGTAAAACCCTCCTATGCAGTCTTAATTTCCATAGGATTATTTCTATGAACCCAATCCTTGAAGTCATATGCAGCTATGGACAACCTTGTTATCCCTCCCGCCTTTTCTTTGGGATCTAGGATGGCATTGAAATCTCCACCCAAAATGTAGATCTAATCTTGTAAGGTCTTCATGAACTGTTCTATCTCTTTCCAAACTACTCTCTTCTCCTGGTTCTGGGTAGGACCATATATGTTAAAAAGTATGAAGTGAAGGTTACTCCTGATGCTTTTGACATAATCACTCGTCCAATTCTTTTTTCTGCTTATTACTAAAAATGAAACAACCCTGGGATCCCAGATTACCCCTAGGCCTCCTGAAGCTCCTTCAGCTGGAGTTTCAACTAGCTCCCAAATGCCTAATTTCTTCTTTAGTATATCAATTTCTTCAATATTAAGTTTAGTTTATTGGATCATTAGTATATCAAGTTTAGTGTTTGTGATACAGTGTTTTAAGATCCCCTATTTGTTAGGGGCATTGATTCCCCTAACATTCCAAGTATTGATTCTCATGGCACCGGGGGAAGGCACTTCCCCTTCCCAGCATTAAACATTTCAGTGATCTTAGTTTGATCTATTGCCTCACCATCTTTCTCTCTCAGTTCATATAGTGATTTCCTTCCTCTTTTTTCATTCTTTTTGGTGCAGTCTGGGGTTTCCTTGCTGAAATCAGTTAACGCAATTCCCAGTCTTTGTTCTGCTGCCTCCAACTCTCTGCTTACTGGTTCCCTTAAGTCTTCTGCATTAATCCCCTACTTTTTCTCCTGATCCTCAAGCTCCAGTATCTTAGTGATGAGCTTTTCCCTTTCTTTGTTGGCTTCCTCTACTACTACTTCCTCAATTGCCTTCCCTAGGATCTCATCACAGCTTTCTTCTAGATCTATGTGGTTAATCATATTTGTGGTTTTCTTGTGGTCCTTGGGGTCTATAAGATTTTCCTCTGGTTCATATGTGTTTGGGACCCAGTCAGGGGTCTCCGCTGCCTCTGGTTCTACACTTTCTTCCCATGTTGTGGGGTTGATGTGACTGAGATCCCCTGTTGGCAATTCTCCTTCCTCAAGTACCATCCTTCCCATATCTTCATGGTTCTGCTTCAAGGATTTGTTTGCTACGGAGAGATTTATACCCAAGTCAGCTTGTGTCAGGTTCCTATTTAAGGAAGGTCATTGCTATGGTTTTTAGTGTTCCCTCCGTTGCCTGGTGTGCATTTTGGGCAAATCTTAGGCAGAGATGGAGCCATACTCGGGGGCTGACTAAGTCCAACTAAGTCCTTGCTGTAATTAAGGTGCTTCTGTGGTGGTGGAGGGTCGTTCTTCAGAGATTCAACAATAAATCCTCCTTTATTGTCATTGAATTTGATATTGACGCCCATAGATTGGGGTTTTATATTTTTCTTACTAGGTTTTATTGAGGTTTTGTTGATAATATTGTTATGGAAAGGGCCTTTGTAAAATACAGGCTTGATGTAGTAATTGGCGAAATTAGTTTTGATATCAAAAGATTTTAAGTTTTGTATACTTATGTCCATTTTTACTAATAGGGTAACATCATATTGAGATAGGAATCCTTCTTTGAACCCTACAAATTTGCCCAGATGGTTACCTATCTCCCTCAGAATTTCACTGTGAATAAGCTCTACTAGGAGGTTAGGTAATTTAATCCACCTAATAATTTTGAGTTTAAGTTTACTATGGTCAAAGTTCAGGAGCCATTCTAGATATTCAAAATTGTGCCCTTTATAGTGTAGGTTTTTACTAATCAAGATTTCCTTTTTTAAGTCCAAATTTTTACAATCAATGAATATAAATCCTTTAGATAAGACAATAATACTTACCTGGTCCTTGTAGAGAGCGCGAATCCATTCAACAATTTCACTCGCAGGCGACCCAAATCCACACCAACAGACAAAGAAACCATGAGTTCTGCAATGGTTCCCTAATCCGTCTATGTAAATATTGCTAATGTTTATCACTGCTTTCTCCTCCTTGGCCACAGAGTTTGAAAATTGCATGGAGTTCTTATGCAGGGCTATTGAAGGGGGCCTAGGATTCCCTTGGTCGTGAGATGCTTCCTGGTCATTGCTCTTCCCATGACTATTAGAGACCATATTTTTGAGCCTAGGGTTTTTAGGAAGTGGTCTCTGGTGGGAAGCCATCCAGTCCATTCTCTTGTTTGTGTTAGGGTTCATCTTCAGGTGATAATTTTTGGGGGCCGATTTTAAAAAACCCTCTGCATTCCTTCACAATGGATGAGATGGGTAAGAGGTAGAAGGTTGTTGGGCACCAAAGATCCTTTCCTGGCCTAAGGCAATGCAATTTGCTCCAAACGCGAATGCAAGAGTTTTGAAGGTGATTGGGATGGCCCAAACTCCTAAAGCCCTAGCTTGGTTAAGTTTCTCATTGGATGCCACCACCACCCTCTCCATCTTTTGATACTTCCTGCTTTTCACTGTTTGCCAACCCGATTCCTCATAGTGTTGTGGAGGGGGAGCCCAACCCCCATGGAAAATCCTCACATCCCTTCACAGAGTGTCGCGAGGGTTCAGAACCTTAGCTGTGAAATCAGGTTTATTACAGTTGTTACTTTGCCTTGGAGAGCCTGCTTTTTTTCACTATCTTCGAGACATAATTTCACCTTTTAAATTTAATATATAGATGTGGAGAGGAGTGTTAATAAAGGTTTGACCCATATAGGTCTCAAATATTTATTAATACTAATTCAAAAATTATTAAGAAATATAATATTTGATTAAGAATTACCAAAAATATCCATGCACTAGATATTAGAGTTAATGATCTAATTACAAGAAGTTATGAAAAGTTTTTATTTGTAGTGAAAGTTATGTGATATGCAAAAAATGTCAATAAAAATAAAAAATTGATTGGAAAAATGATCGAAATAATTCTTTAAAAAATTCAAAAAATTAAAACATGAATCTACATAGACAATGCCACAATTCATTAGTTTACATCAGTCTTAAATTATTGACCATTTTCTCACTATTATTGACATAAATTGAGAAATGCTAAAAAATGTTGATTTTGAGTGTCCCAGTCAAGCCAAAAAGTGGGACACACTATTGTGGGATAACTTGTAAGTAAACCTAATATAAGGTGCAATAAATAATTAATTACACCAACAACTTTGAAACTAGTAACTTTGAATTATGAAATTAAAAGACTATCACACCTACAATTCTATCAGTGGGACATGAATAAATGTGTGATTCAATCTAGAAAGGAAAAAGTCTGGCATAGTTAGCTAGTGAGATTCAAAGATAGATGGTTTATCATAATAGAGTTATAGATTGAGATTTAGGGTTAGTGAGTGTGTCAAAGATCCAAATTGAATGCTATAATCATGCATTAATGATATCCACAAAGTGGCATAAAACATTGAGGTAAGAGTGTGAATATGCACTTTTATCCTCTATGTTTTGCCTCCACTTTAGTGTGCATGCAGATCTATGTGAGAAAACATGCCAAATTAGAAATAATATTTATTAAAAGGATATGGTATTTCTATGTTTTTTGAAGTTGAGTTGCTAGAACAAGTATGTCCTCCATTTGTCCCTAATATGCAATGTGCATCCATTGGGCTAATCATAGTGTCAAAGGAAAACCACCAACTTTCCCATCTAGGATAGGAAAATTGACTTGAAGGTTATAGACTAGAGGATATTGCATATGAGAGTATTGGGCTCAATATTGGGGTCAATGAGGAAGACAAAAGAGCCAAATGATGTGCTAAAATCATGCATCAAAGGCATCTACACAAAGTGGTAGAAAATGAAAGTGGAAAAGTGTAAGGGTATGCACTTTTTTATCTACATTTTGCCCCCAATTTGGTGTTTGTGAAAAACTATGCATGCATACATGCCAAAGAAGAAATCAATGAGCTAAAAGAATATCAAATTTTTGGATCCAAAAAATCCAAGTAATTGAAGTATCACGTATGAGAGTACACATAAACTAAAAAATAGAATTAGCAAGTAATTTGTCCCCCTAAATTATGTGTACAATGAAGGAGCAATGATTTTTTTAGTGGTGAATAGTTCATAGCCACAAATTTGAATTTGGTGAATATATTGCTACCGGTGGGGGCCAAATTGCCTGGATTTTACGAATTATCGGTCAAATGTATTTCAATTTTCCATCAATTTATTTTATGAGGTATTTGTAACTAATATTTTTGCCAGAGTAACCTACGTGTTTCTAACTTTGATTCACCTAGAATTTCAGAGGCATGTATTAATTTGCCCACATATTCACCAATAACATTACAACGTTCACCGTGTATAAGGACCCATTTTGCCAATATCATTATAACTCCATGCTAATCTGAGGGCCATAATCACCTTAAAAATTACAGCATATGTGTTTGATCAAGGTCTGATTCACCCAACATTTTATATGTACCATTTTATAATCACCCGGGATTTGCCAAGTTTTTATTACACCGTTTAAAAATCCTGCTCAATTCGCCAAATATAGATTGATATAAATACAATCAAAACAATTTAATCTTTTACAAATTTTGTTCTACTTTGAACTCTCAATTCAGATCATAGGCAAGTTACAACTATAGGCATTAGCGAGTCAGTGAAAGCCAAAAGGTAAGTGATCATTTGAAATTCTTTACAGCGTTATAAGATTATTTATCTCTTTTCCAGTTTTACTTCATTCATACAGATGATATTGAGTAGGGAGACATATAGGGTGGCCAAGGAACTATATTCTATAATTCCTTCTTAAACAAAAAAAAAATTACAGCTTTTATTTTGTGAGAGATCTCGAGTAGGAACAAGTTTGTTGAAAGCGGTAAAGGGAGGCCATCAAAAGATAGAAACATAATGTTGTACTTTGGCAATGTTTGTGGTCCATCAAATGGAGCTACAATATCAACACTTGTGCCATATAATGAGAAATAATCCCAAGGCCATACCTCAAATGAAGATCTGAATGAGTTAATTGAGTCAAATTAGAGTGAAAATGCCACAGATGATGTTCTAGGGGATACCTAGGCCCAAGGTAGCAGAAATAAGTTCATTGACTTGGATGCTAATGCCACAAATAATGTTCTAGGTGGTACCCAGGGTAGTCAAAATGAGTTTAGTGACTTGGATGCCAATGCCGCAGATGATGTTCTTGGTGCCGAGAGTGATAAGGAAGATGTAGATCTTGCACGCAAGGGGAAAATAAAAGCCAAATAAAAAACAAGGTGAGAGTGGGATATGACAAGGAATTTTTAGATTGATTGGGTTTCAAGTACCCATTCATTGAACCAGTGTAGAATGCAAACAAAGATGAACCTCCAACATAATACAAGTCTAAGATTTGCAGTTGGAAATATCATAGGGACAAGAAGTTGTAGCTAAAACTTGACACTATAGAAAAACATATTAGTAAAGTTTATGAAAAACAAATCATAGATGGAAAGGAAAAAGCAATGATAAGATGGAAAACAAAGGAAGAATGTCATCATGTTAAGAATGCCCTTGAATATGATGTGCATATGCAAAGAAAGGAGAATCTTGTTGCATGTGGAGGTTCAATAGAAGCTCAATTTAGAAAGATGATGGGAGAAGCACAAATGACAAAAACTGTTCAGTTGAGTGTTGTTTTCATATTTTGACCAGAGGGCATCCTATGACTAACTACCTAGAATATAATAGTTTATTGTGTTTTATGGGCATTCTTAACTTTCCTAACACACATTGGTCAACAAACAGTGGATGGGAATGGGCAAGTTGTCTTGATGAGGTGGGAAAACAAGATTTACAGGAAAAAAAAATAGTCAACATTTATTGCACTATCTTTAGGTGAAGTTACAACAATAGATAATACTTCTTGGGTATGTATACATGTGTATACTATAGAAAAACATGTCCACCAACCTCATTTACTCTCTTTTTATAAAATGAAGGAGAATGTTGCATCACCAAGTCTATTTGAATTAGTTAAGAAATATTTGAATGAAATTGAAGGTATGGATGACTACACAATTTCCAAAAAGTTGGTGTCTGTAGGGTTTGATGGAGCTTTAGTAATCCAAGGTCATAGGAACGGTCTTTGTATAAAGCTACAAACTTCTATTTCGACATACATGATTTCCATTCACTGCATGGCCCACAAAATGAATTTAGCATTTTAAATTGTGAGCAAGTTTTCTATAGTATCAAAAGTTGAAGATCTAATCTGCGAGCTCTACTCATACTTTTGCCAAAGTCCCAAATGGTTTATGAAATTTCAAATTTTTTTTGATAGAATAACTTTAGGAAACAAGCTTCTTAAGGATGTTGACACCAGATGGATCTCCTTGCGTGGATCAACAGAACGAGTTTTTTCAAAATATCAATCCTTGATTGGAGTAATGTAAAAACATCGCCACACAGTAGACAGAGCTCCTGACCTCTTACATAGGTTAAGTGACACAGAGACACTCCTAACTTTATCTAGTATTCTTCCCATGCTAGAGGAAATGAACATTCTTGTGAAAAAATCCCAAGATAGAACTATGTATATTTTAGAAAATACTAAACTACGTAAAATGATATGCATGACCCTCGATAATCCATATCTATTAGAGCAATCATTTATAAGTCCAAAGTTTGTTAGCTGGTACTTGATGACAAATGTGAACAATCCTGTTAATTATTTATAGTTTAATGCAAGCGGGGAGTTATGTGTCTCTATACGGGGCTATGAGATACTAATGCACCATTTTGACAACATTGTTAATTCTGTAAGTACTACTTTAAAGGCTATTGTGAAATATCTTTCCTTCGAGATTAGACATCGATTCCCTCGCGATAAACTGCTTGAAGCCATGTTTGTTGTGTATCCTCAATATTGGGCTAACTATCAACCAAATGATTTTCATAACAAGATAAAGACCTTGGTCAATCATTTTTCCAAAAGTTCAGAATTCAATGGGCAACAAATAGAAGGAATTATAAATAAATATAAGCTTACAGAGCAATCAACCCATTTTGCAACATCAATGATGGAACAATTCAAACACACGGAGAGTCCCCACGTAGATGGATCGATAACAAAGCTTTGGGCAACCTTAAGTTAGAGTGAGATATTGCGTGATTCAATATCAAAATATTTTAAACTTGTTGATTTATGTCAAACCATGATATTGGCGTCGGTGGAGGATGAGAGAGTTTACAGTGCATTAGGGTTCTTGAAATAAAAGATAAGAAACAAATTTGACAAGAATTTAGAAAATTACTTGAGGATTTATACAACTAGGTATGCTATCTGAAGTTTTCCTTTTGAAAGGGCACTCGCAATCTAGAGGTCCATATGTGAAAGAAGAGGGTTCTGCAACACTTCAAACCATACTGACACACGTGACAGTGATACAATGAATAACATATGTAATGGTAGTGAGGAGGTGCACTTAAGAGGACGTATGCACTTGTAGAGGGAAGAAAATGAAGACCAGGATTAGGATGGCTCTCAATCTTAGGGTCAGAGTGAGCATATGAGTTGGCAAATGGAAGAGATTTAGCACTTATTAGGTATTTATAATGTATTTCATATTCCAAACTCCAAACTATTGTAACTTGTTAATGATATTTTATTTTGCTATCACTGAACAGTGAATCTTGAATCTTGATATACATTTTTCATTTTCCATTTAAAAGTTAATAGATTGACATACTACTATATTCCAATGTTCCATTTTAGAATCTAAATTTTAAACATTGTTTCCAAATTTGATTTTATTTTAGCATCTAAATTTTACACATTTTTCAGTTTCCATTTATAAATTAACATATTATTCATAATTTCATATTATTATTGTGTGATACTGATAAGCGTTACATGTTGATGTATTCAACTAATTGCATACTAACAACACTAACATCCTTTTAAAGGGTAAGTCTGCAATCCTAATCACATACATCCTCTTCCTGATGATGGATCACTGAGTGTGATCCAAAACGTTGAAGAAAAAATACACACAGTTTAATCCAAAAGCATAATCATCTATTCTATGGACTGTGGAAAACTCATGCCTACTAACAACACTAACAATAACATATACAACATTAGCAAATGTTTAATGTGTATCTAGAAACCAGAGTTTTCTTGACTTAAGCAATTAAATATTACAGATAATTTGAACACAAAAAATGGAAAAGAGTCTTATATTGATTTTCAAATGAAGGAATACAGTGTACATAGAAGCATTGTCAAATTAACAAATCATTTTATCAGCTTTTATAGCATGCTCCACTATTCATCTAATGGAAGTACAATATGTTGTATCTCGTAGTATCTGACTTATAGATATGTTAATAGTTCATAATTGATTGGTACCTTTAATGTATGAATCAAAGTTGCATTCAAGCTTATCACTGGTTTGATGGAATCCAAAAAGTTTGCCTCTTCTAGCTTTTGAGGATCAGGTAACTAGTCCAAACCCAACTTCATTTTATCCTCCATCTTCTTTTTGAGAGCACCCTTTCCAATGTATCGCTTTGTATTGTCAAAATCCCATGACAAACCAAGCTCTTTCAAGTATTCTACCTTTTTATGCAACTTTCGCAAAAAAATTTCAATCTAATTCAGAATTTCCCATGCTTCACCTAGCTTCGTACACTTCTGAATGATAGATGATGTCTGTATTGAGGCTTCAATCTGATTGTCAATTCCTTTGGATGCCAATTTACTGTCACTGATTCTATAGATTGTTTGCAAAAAAAATTTACAATTTTCTGACTTGAAGTCACATTTTTGTTGTCTTGAATGTATCAATTGAACTTCACATTCTATGCTATTAGACCATCAATCAATTCAAACAATAAAGACAAGTCATTAGTCCTCTGCATTATTTCCTCCCAAATATTTTGTTTTATATGCCTTATTATTTTTATATAAAATTTAGTTACTCTATTTTGGGAAGACTTTATTTCATTTTTTGCATTCCTCAGTTGTAGCTATAGTTGTTCAGTGGTTTTCCTCTCTTCCTATGTTTTTTGTTCCCACCGTGTTGCCTTTTGTGTCTGTTTTTCCAGTTTTCCTTGTAATATCTTTACTAAGGCCTTGGCTTCCATCAGCTTTTGTTGTATTTTTCTGAATTGGCTCTTTCATTATCATAATTATTTATGCTTTCATCTAACCTTTGCTTGAACAGTTCATTCAGTTCCACCTCTATTTGTTCATTCTCTTTGCTTGGAGATGTAGAGGCATATTTTTTTATCCTTTTCTCTAATTCACTGCTCTTGATATCTATTGCTTTCCTCTTTGTTTTCTCATTTGCTAGGTCTACCTGTAACTTTTCTATTTGATTCTACAACCTCTCTCTCTCTCTCTCTAGCAATGATGTATACACCACATGGTTAATTTTGTCAGCATTTTGCATTCTAGAAAAAATCCATTTTGATAGTGCTCACCTTATAATCAGAGTGTTGCATCTCATTCTTTGGTTAATTCTAAAATTTGGGCACGACAAACATGTATTCCATATGTAGGCAATACCCTGGTTCTTGCAGGCTCGAAAGTTACAACAGATGTACTCTCTAGCACTTGCTTCTTGTGTCTTTTAGAATTTTCTACTTTCTTGTTAAACTCATCTTTGTAATCAAAACTTGGGATTGATGACACAATTGAATGCTTGAATGGTGAAGGAGTAATTGTTTGAGGCTAAGGATTAGCCATTCCTATCCCAATCACACTAACAAGAGGGGTGCATTACGGAAATAATTCCATTGAGGTGGAAATGGAGGAAGTTGGACTTGGACCTGTCATAATCTTTTGCCTCTTCACAATGCCTTGTTCATTGAGTTTCTATATAGTATCTTTTACTAGTGGAATCTTCTAAGTATTTTGTTGTTGTAGCACTTACTGACCACTACTACTCGTACAATCACCACCAGTAGCACTAGATTCTAAACCATCTCTTTTACCAATCAAATGAATATCTTGAAGATCTGAAAACCCTTGTGGTACTGGTTGTACTTGTGATTGTATCTGACTTAGATTGTTAGGTTTTCATTTGAAGATGCAACAAATTCAACTCTACTATTTGTCCTTGTACGCCTTTGGGCTTGCTTATCAGCTAAAGCTCCAATGCCTCAAAAATCACAAGGTTTTCTAGTGTCTACCTGTGTTACCACCCAAGGGTTGCCTTGTTCATTAGTCCCCAAACCACCACCTTCATAACTCAATTTTTTAATTATGGTTGCCCCTGAAGTATATGTATCTTTTATGGTATCACTTAAACTAGGTTTGTATGCAGTAGTTTTTGGATCACCTAGATCCTTCCTCATAGACCAAAAGGCATTTATTTTTTATTGTGTCCACATATTCTCTGTATAAGCTTTTCTGAGAGACTCTGGCATTCTTTTTAAACCAGATGGTTGATCAGCTCTTTTATAAAAATTGTTGTAACTCTTGATTGGCAACTGTTTTGTTTTATGTGGCTGCAATGCCATTATTTCTTCTAATAATTGTTGAAAAGAAATACCTTTCTCAGCAATAGTTTCCTCCATTACTTTTTTCACCTCATCCCAAGAATTCTTGTTTTTCAGTATTTCTAGTAGGGGTTTACTTTGATGTTGAATTCTACTTCCAACATTCTTATTGGCCAGAAGCCTTGCTTTAATCACGTCACATGGGTCATACTGCCAATGAGAGTCAACATCAAATTTAAAAAATTGTAAAATTTGGTGTGCCACATTGAATTCTTTTCTCTCGAATGTGAACCCTCCACATGAAAAAGGTAAGGAAAGAAATATGCTCTTCTTTTGTTGAATAACAAAGTATAGTTGATAGTCTATATTGTCCATCTGCCATATGTATTCCAATGTAAAAACCCTCTCTGTCACATGTATTGGAAGTTTGTGGGGCTCTACTCCTGATCCATAAATCTAAGCATAATATATTCTTCCATGAAGTCCCAGTCAACTAATTGTATTTATGTTCCCAATTGAATGGAAACTCTACAAGACTCAGACAATCTAGGCATTAGAGTACTTGTAATTGCGTAATACAGTGGAACCCAAAAGTAGTCCATAGAATAATTGTAGTTCCTTTGAGAATAATGCATCCTTATCTTATGGGTCTAACCATGTATTGGAAGTGCTCCTTTTGCCCTATCATTTACGAAGGGCTGAATCTGAATCTTGTTGGCCACAAATATTCCACTAAATTACACTAGAAATAAATGGCATGAGTAGGTTGTGAACCTAAAGGTCTTAGTGTTGGAACTGGAAGTGGAACCTCCTTTAATCATTAAAAAAATTATCTACAAATCCTTATTTAATAGGGGGAATAACATAATGGAATTATATACCATTTCAAGGAGGCTTGCATCCACTTTACTATTACTATCCAATCCAAGGCAAAATGCTAGCATGGAAATAGTATCCTGAACCCATAGTTTAAAAATTTCAATTTGATAAGGAGGCTTCTGATTATCTTTGGGTATGAAACCATCTATTGTTATATTTCTGAGATAAGAAACTTTGGAATTTTGAGGGACTGCTTCATAATCACTAGCTAACTTTTCTAGGTCAATGTGGACGTTTCAAAATCTTCAGTTGCAAACCCCAATAGTTTGCTAATTTCTATTGTAGTAATGGTTAACATTTCTTTCTAGGTATCTTTATTAAAAATTGCTTTTTTCCATCATAATTCTGGGCACAAACCATGATAAATTATGGGCAAGGGAAAACCTCAAGGAGCATCATGCATCCCAGTCCAACCACCCACGGTGCAATGTCACTGTTAATTGGTAATTGCTTTTTTGGGTTAGCTTGCATTTGCATTGAACCAACCTTACTCTCACATGAAAATCTAAGTTATGAGATAATCCTACCAAAGATTTCAGGATCATAAATATCATGGTATTCATCAGTGAAACCTAGAGTTTTAAGTACTCTAACATAGTTTATTTTGTGCATTGCTTTGCCTTTCCCAATCAGTGGTGTGGTAGTGGTGGTAGACATGTTTGTAAACCCTCAACCTTAAACTGCAAGATTCAAGAATTTTAAATTGAAGGCTTATAAATTAATTTGAATTTGAAGGAATTTAGGATTTTTATATTTCAAATGACATATACCCAGAATTTGAAAAGATGACTCTCCTTGGTGCAGTGCAATCTCCCTGACCCTCTAGGCTCTTGCTTCCATAATCTCACATAGAAGTTGCAACTTTAATTGCCTCTGTGCCATACTATGATTTAGGTTTTTAACTTCTTAATTTTCTTCTTGTTCTCAAACAAGACTAGATGGGGAAGTGAGGTTCACGAACTCAAGAGGAGCCACTCTTCTAAGCTAGCTAAGTCACTAATGATAGGCACTAACTCGCTTTCTAATTTGAGAGAGGCAAACTTCTCAAACAAGTGACAAGATAATGGTTTTAGATCTAGATTCTGACTCTAACAAGATGATTAAGATAGATGGATGATCAAAAGGATGGTGTTGGTTGATGTTGATAAAGATGTCCAAAGTTACCTACGGTCTCAATGGGATAACTAGTTCTAAAGTCCAATAAGATAATGATGATGATGGATGGACATGGATGAAAAGTTCATAATGCAGATGGCAAAAAGTCTCAGATTTGTGTGTATGTTCAACTGTTATAAAAGATCTCTAAATCTAGGCATAGGGGATGACTGGAAATGTTGTTCAATATCAAAATTTTGTAATCAGATGCTCAGAAAAGATTTTGGATAAGTTCTTTAGCAAGAGATTTCAAAGAAAGAAAGATATAATCGCTGTGATACTTTTGGAAATGGGTGCGTAAGGCTATGAACCTTTGCGGATAACAAATGGCGAATATTGGTAGATCACAAGAAAACACACCAAACACTCTTGCACAAGCCTAGATATTATTCAAGTAGGAGTATCATATCCCACTGACTCACTTAGGTGTGACTTCAACCCCCACTATTAGATAATGGTGATTTCCATCCCCTTGATATCGTTTATCATTGCTCGGATAGGTAGGGAATGCAAGGTCATGTACCACCTTACACCCCTTACTTTGGAGACAAAAGTCTTGCTCAAAGTGTATTCTATCTCAAACAATGAAGGTAATAGCATGAGCTCTTTTCCTCCATGCAACTTTGATGCACGAAAGGATATGACGGTTGAAAGGTCTTATCTAGGATAACAAGGTGTCTAGGGAGCCCCTAATATACACTAGGTACGGTGGGGTCCAAGTCTATGAACACTAGTTAGTTGAAAGCATGTGACATAAGCGGTTAAGCAAACATCACTTCACCTTGTGTCCGGAATCACCCAGGGCCCCAAGACTGTGCCAATAACTATGTGACTAGATTGAGGTACAACTTTTCTCTCCCCCATTTATATACCCTGCCAGAACAATTCTCAAGATCGCCTTTTGATGCGAGAGAAGAGCATATGTATTGATCTTGAGTCCCCAGGAATAAAAGTAAAGAAAGTAAGTAAATAAATTAACTTGTGCTTTTGATCTCCAAGATCACCTTTTGGTGTGAGGAGAGAGCATATGCACATAGAAAATTCCACACATAGTAGACAAGGTTCAATTACTATTCCCCTAGATTAGACTAAGTGCTTAGTTTAGTGATAAAAAAGATATCCTTGGCTGGTGAATCTGCAATAAAATGCTAGTAATTTCAATGGTGTCTTCTTTGGCAAGTGAATTTGTAACAATTTGTGAATAATTGCAATGGTTTGATCTTTGACATGTGAAAGCTACAAAACCAGTGTTAGGCTAAACAGGGGTAAATCTAATAAAATTTGAAAATGATGAGTTGATATAGAAAAATAAATCAATTAATTAGATTCTACATGAAATTCTAAGCACTTAAAAAAATTCATTAAATTTCGTTAAGTTTTGCACAAGATATGCTCAAATGAAATTTGTAAAGAAAGGCTGAATTTGAAGGAATATACCTGAGAATTTAGGATAGATATGTTGATGAGGTCTATGCCACAACAAAGTTGGGTGAGTCAGATTTCTGACGCCACCAATTTTGTGAAAACCTTATAAACCTGCAAAAAGTTATGCAAAAAAGAAAAATATAGCTTATTTGGGCATGTAGGAGGGCAATGGTCTGCCCCTGGCAGTTAGTTAATAGCTAACAGCCTGAGTGATTGTGGTCACATGCATTGTTCTAAAGGTTAAGTTAAATGTGACAGTTAGTAATCAAAAGGTTAAAAGGAATGCTACAATTAGTAATTAAAAGGTGAAACTAAATTTTATAGCTAGGAGTTAAATTAAATTTTATAGTCAATTGTTTTTTTGTTGTTATTTTTTTTTGTTTTTTATTAAGGTTAATAGGTTAAGGGTTAAAGGTGGGCAATTAGGGTTGCAAAGGTGACAGTCAAGGTTTGGAAGGGGTGGAGGGAGGTAGGGACCGAGGGGAGGGGTGTTGGTGGAGGGGTGGAGCGGAGGCTGGAGAGTGTTGGTGGGAGGGTGGAGTGGGGGACGTGAAGGCTGGGGAGTAGCAGGGTGCAGGAGTAGGGGATGAGAGGGCTGGGGAGTGGTGGGACACAGGAAGGGTGGTGTTGGCGGAGAGGAGCGGGGGGATAGGTGTTGGTAGAGAGGCGCGGGGGGATGGGTGTTGGTGGAGAGGAAGCAGTGGGGATGGTGGGTGGAGCAGAGTGTAGGAGCGAAGAGGTGGAGGGATGGTGGGAAGGGTGGCACAGGTGGGGAGTGAGCTAAATTTTAAAAAACACCTGCACAAAACTATAAACAACCTTTAATTTTTTTTAATTTTGATATTGATTTTGTTATTTTATAAACTGCCTAAAGTGCCTAATGGCCTATCTGCGCAGGTGGTCGTACGGGTCCATATGGTACGACCGGTGAGGGGATCAAAATTTTAAAAAATTTACTGTAACAAAAAGTAGACGCGTTTTATATCATTTTTCACCTGTGACGCCTCTAGGACTCAATGGTGGGGTCAGTTTCAACGTACGAGGCCATCTGCAACAAGTGATCCACAAATATTGACCAAAATGAGCCTAAATCTGCAACAAAGAGTCTCAAAAACACTTGCAAAAGATGGGGTTAGATCACAAGGCGTGACAAAATGTATATGCTAGATTTTGGAAAGTAAATAAGAATATAAAAGATTCTTAATCTAATGCCTACATAACACAAGAGATAATCAAAACGTGCAAAAACCTAAAATAAACAACAATACAAGTTACCACAAACGATTTCTATCCGTTGGTGTGTGGAGATGTGGATTGCTCAAGAGACTCAAGCATAACCTTGGTTGCAATGGCATGATGAGAGCTCAGTTCAACAGAGTAAGTTTGCATAAAACTAAGTCCCCTTTTGGTTTGGAGGAGGCTTTATTTATAGATTTTTTGGTGATGGAGGGATAAGGTTTTATTTTTGCTTTATTTGATCAAAGAGGAAATAAATCAGGTAGATAAGATAGGATTTCAAAAGATAGAAAGGATTCGATTTTAGTTTTAAAAAGGAAATAAATCCTAAAAAAGGACGAGATGATAATTGATGGATTTATCTAATTAATTTAATTAATTATAGACACATGAGTTCAATTTTGGAAAGAAATCGAGAAGAAGATGTGATTTGAATTAATTAAATAAATATTGGATTTTTTATTTAATTAATTAAATGATTATAAATTATTTAATTAATAATAGAAAATAATAAAGGATTAATTAAGTAATTGTAAATTATTTAATTAATGCTAGGAAAATAGAAAAAATTAACTTAATTAAACAAGATCTTTGAAAGCGCTGGAGTCCCTACCTAAGGGAATAAATATGCTTATGCAAATTTGCAATTGTTATAGTTTTATAATTTTTTTATGTGTATATAGCTATATGTTTTGTGTGTTGGTGTTGAGAATCAAGATAATTAAATTAAAACTCAATTGTTGAATTTAAGACTCAATTCTTGAATTTAAATGTAATAAGATTAAAACTTGTGTATTTTAATTGAAAGTTATTATGGTTTTTGAAACTTGATAAAATTATAGGAAACTTCGTACCAAATTTTGAATCAATCCTTGCAATATTCAACTTTGGTTTGACACATAGCAATACCTTAATGGTTGCAACAAGTTGTTTCAATGTTTTATTTCATAGATCTGTTGATACACTTAGTGCTTAACCTAATTTAAATACCATGAGTTTATTAACTATTATGGAAAAGCTCAAGTTTCACTAAACATGGACATTGAGAGGTAAAAAGTTATTTAGATCTGTTTGGTTTCCATTTTTAATGGAATAAAATGCACTTAGAGTTAAAACTGGTGTATATAATTAAAATTCGTGATTCGTTTATCCTTTATGCAACTACTATTTGGGTATTATTGAAAGTCATCACGATTTCGTTCTTAGTTGCTATATTTTGTGAAATAAAAAATTGTAGTCCTTTTGTGCAATATGTACTTTATATGTTTTAAAGTACATGAGAAATAATACAACAATTATTAAATTCAAAGATCATTGTAATTTGTCACTTGAAGCTACAATGTTCATTTGATTGTTAAGAAAGGCACCTAGGACCCACTTTTGAGATAACATAGGTAAGTGTTGGCACCAAGTTGAGCTTCGAACATGATTTAAAGGGATGTATCTCCATTGACCTTGAAGAACTTTCTATGAGACAATTGAGTAATGATACAAATTATGAGACAGTTGAGTAATGATACAAATAGTAGTTTTTCTTAAAGTAATATTTAAACTGTGGGTTCAATCTGAGAGGATGGTATAGTGGTAATAATAGAAAGGACAATAAAAATTTCAAAAGTCCACAAGATTTGATGACTATGTGCTCTTTGCCATGATAGTAATGTGGAACAGTTTTACAACTTTAAATTCTGTAAGCATATTATTTTAGAAATGCCTCTTTGGTTTTTAGAACTCTTAAAATTAATGGGAAAAGACCATGCTCGTTCATACTAGTTAGCATGAAATGGAACGGTTAAGGTTTACTCCCAACATATGGAAATGAGGCTAAAATATTTGATAGGTACAAATTAGGTAGTGTAAGCAATTTGAACTTAAGTCCCATGCTTAGTGGTTCAAAAGTCACAAAATAGTAAACTCAAACAGTTGGAGTATTAACATGGAGGAAAAGTAGAAGTCAAGTCATTAAATTAATTCACAAGCTTATTTACACTAAATTCATTTTACAAAGGATAATGATGGTGTTGGCAGATTGACAAATCCTGGTTTTGCTCCCAAGCTTTGCCACTGATATTTAAATAGTAATTACAAAAGTAACAAAAACTTAAACAATATATGGGCAATTACCTGGCCCATTCCCTATACTGACCAGGTTTGGACCTAGAAAAACTCCTTCACCTTTTACCTGTGCCAACACAAAAGGTGAACAAATATTATGACATAAATTTACTCAAACAAGTTACATGCATTAGCAACATAGCTCTGCTAGAACATATCCTTAACATTCAATTCAATTTTGTAAAATTCACTACTTACCATTATAATAAAAATGCTAACAAAATTTGGGCTTGGGATATTTGAGCTTAGTTTTTCAATAGAATGTTAGTTCCCTAAGTATGCACCAAGGATATGTCCAGTCTTCTGAATTTATGTCCTGGCTTTACAAAACTCAAACAATTGAAGCAGTTGTGGAGAATTTGTCCATCATTGATAAAGTTGGCATATTTGGAAAGATAGGAACATGATTTTTAAAGAGAATATTCCTCATTGATCTAGAGAGTGCATTCATCGAAACTTTTCTAGCTAAGGTCATGTCTCCATCATCCCATATTACAGGTAAAGCACAACATATTCTTCTTTAGGGGAAGCTAACTCCAGTCCTTGATAAAGGGGTGAATGGTAAAAAAGAAAAATGGATAATAGTGAAATTGTTAATTGCAAAAGTTGGATTGGTCAAACTAAACTTTGATGGCTCTTCATGGGAGAATTCTACTATTGTAATAGTTGGTAGAATTATCGTAGATCATAGAGAAAAGGATGCTTGTTTCTTTCTACCATCGCATCCTGGGAATGACCAATAAACATGACAAAGCAATGGCCACCATTACACGCCTGAATGTGGTCTAAAAATTGGCTTCCAAAAAGTGGAGATTGAAGGGGATTCCCAAATCATAATGAATATCATGATGAAAATGGATTGGCACAATCAGAATATCTTGGTGGAAGCAAATGGAATGAAACAAGGTTGTACGTACCTCTATTAGACCATGTGAAAGTGTCTCTATTCGTGGAAGATCTCCCTGTGTCTAAGCATAGACATGATAATTCATGTTTTGGTATAATGGTGTAAATAGATTCAACAAAATGTGATTTAATTCCATGTAATCAAAAATTAAAGAGGCATTACATCTTTTTTTCTACTATTTGGGTGCATTTTGTTTTGCCAAGATATACAATGTCAACTAGCAATTTTGTAGGTGATGGTTTCATATTTATCAGATGGCAATTTCAGAGTTGTTAGTGGTTTCTTTTCCATAAGTGAGGATTCCGCCCTATCTTATCTAGCAGTTTCATCAATGGGACCTGAACAGGGAAATTAGAACCAGAAAAAAAAGACAATTGTCTTCGTCTCTTTTGTTACCCAGATGATTGATTTCTTGTGTATGGATTTGCATCTAATTGGTTGACAGGATTTATAACTATCCAATTGGTATGCATACTGTAACAAATATCTCTGCATCATTTTAAAGCACTTATGTTGTTTTAACCATGCATTTGTGAACTAGGTTGTCAAGGAAGTTAATTCACTGCATTTGATGGAAATATGATCTCGAATAAACAATAAGCATAAGTATGCATGACATGAGCAAAAATAGGATAGCTATAATAATCCCAATCTATGGGTCCAGTTGCAATTTTGCTAAATTCAACAATGTTGCCTTCGATGCCAACAAACACATACCCATTTGCTTTGTTGATCAATTTAACAAGATGTCCAACACTGTCCTTGTCCTTCAAAAGGGAAAAAATCTAAGCATTCAGAGCAATGAAAGTAACTACATTGAAATTTAAACAAAAACCAAATTGTATATATAATGAAATTAAACGAAAGCAACCTACCTCCTACAAAAGGAAACAACCTAAGCACTCAAGACAATGAAAGTAACTACATTGAAATTTAAACAAAAAGTAATCTCTATACAATGTAATTTAACAATATGACAACCTACTGTTAATGGCTACCCCATGACCCCATGAACTCGCACAGACAACATAATACACACATTGGTACTTAGGTACATACCTAGATGTCCAATGGTGTAAAACTAACTAAAGAAAAGTCTTCCACCACCTCACAGAGTACCTTGGTGAGTTTCCTGCCATAAAAAGTAACACTAAGTTTCAATGCCAAAAATAATTGATAATGGACCTTAGCTATGCTAACAATATAAATTATCGTGTGTACAAAGCATATAACCTGTATTTGGAAGAATGGGGATCCTCATCAAGATGACACTGTAAGTAAGATAAGTCCTGCACATCTGAAAGCTGCACCAAATAATGTTCCTTCATTACCATGTTGAGAACATGTAAACCACAACACAAATACAATAGAGGGTTATTTCCTAAAGCACTTGCTAAATAAACATCAAGAATGCAGAGTTTCTATATGGCTTCTGAAACACAAATAATAATGATGAAATAACTAGATAATAATAAAGCTCCCCATTATGATGCAAACAAATTCCACTTGTACCTATAACCTTTCTGCCAAAATGATCATATATAATGGGCCATGACCATACTGCTAAAACAAAGAAAAGATATGTTTAATACCAAGCTTGCCATAACTTTCAATAAGATCCATCTTTGACAACACATTAATATGTGGCAGTTCCAAATGTAACATTATTGTCAAGGAGAGCAATAAGGCACTAATATATTTCCTAGGATCACTGCATAGATGAGCATCAATTAAGTGTATAGCTGTGAGCTGCATAGAAAAGCATCTATTACGCCAACAAGAAAACACATCTAGAAGTTGTCATGTTATTTATTTCCAGCATTACAATCTTGTTATAGATGTTGCTGGCAATGAACTCAGAAATTTGAGTTCAACAATAGATCTTAGGACTAGAGCCTCTCTACCATATGGTAATAAATTTTGTGTATAAATAGCCTATTACTTAGGCTATACTACACATACCCTGAAGTCCATTTTTTTTGTCATTCCAAGGATGACATTCTTGGAATTTGAATGAAGAGTGAATAGGTCAACCTGCCCAGGAAAGTCGAAGAGAAAATAGTGATCTGCAAACATGCAATAAGAGAATACAGATCATGATGATCATGAATATAGTACCCTACAATGTCAATATGAGTGCCAGAATTTAAAAGGTGATTTAGTGGAACGGAAATACAAACTGAAGATTAATCCCATTTTCTGAGCAATGATCATTGATTAAAAAGAAAAGAAAAATCACAACCTATTGATTTGAAGCATGGACAACAATAACTAAGCGATAGAACATACAAATATTGTCCATTTTATGTCTCAGGCCAAAATAGATAAGTCAATAATTGCATTTTGAAAGACAAAAGACTAGAGCAAGTAGGCAGGGATGCTAATTATCTTGCATATTGTACATGGTTGAAGGTCCTCTCAATCATATAAGAATGATTTTTCTAGAATTCCACCACCAGGTCATTAACTAAGCTATTGAAGACAAGATGCGAGATGACATTGAAATAAAATATGATGAATTTTGAGTTTGAATCATTATGAGCATAAGTGAGATTTCCCAAAATTACACTTTAATTTTATGAAATATTTCAAATCCTATAAAAATGACTTCAAGAAAATTTAACCAATAGAAAAAGGGTCGTATACATCCATACATCAACATGAATATTATATGAACTACTAATTTAAAAAAGGTAACTTATTATCCTACTTGCCAGCACCATAAAACTCTGCCATTTGAATGAACAAATACGTAGCTACAGTAAATATCATACTACCCAACACTGTGAAACTCTGCCATTTGATTTAACTTTACATATTGTAATTTTTTTTTAACTTTGATTGTAACTGTTGCACCTTCCTAACATAAGCAACAAAATATACTGAAACCCTATATGGCTATGTTTCAACAGAAATAAAGAAAAGTTGGAGAGGAGAGAGCAAAAAAATGTAATACCCAACCTTCTCGGTTATTTTGATTGTTGGGTAGGGGGTCAATTATAAATAATTCTCATTATTACTTTTAAAAAAAGGAGCATTCCCAAGTTTTAACTTGAAAGCCCTCTAAAGAGAATATCAGAAAACCTTGCAGACCCATACCTGCCCTAAATCTATGTTTGATGATAACTGTGCATATTTAATTCAATGAAAGATTTATGTGATTTTCTAATGTCCTATAACAGGCATCAAAAGACCAACGATGCATACTACTACTTGAGCAATGGATTATGATTTGTTATTTGCTTTACCTAGATGCAAAATGAATTCCACCACTTCGGTCATATGGAATCAAACATGGACATAGTAATTGCTCTACAAAAAAGTATGCAATCCTTGAGGCATAGTTGGCTAGGCACCAGAGCTTACTTTTTCTCCATTAGTCTTTCTATCATATCAGTTAAATCTTGCACAGTTGTAATATTCTTTGAACTTTCCTCCTCCACACTGATTTTAAAGTCCTCCTCTAAAGCCATCACTATCTCCACCTGAAAGTAAAAGGTACACATCTTAGCCAGAACCCTCCCCACCCCCTGGAAAAAAAAGAATTGTTAAAAAATGATTGCCAAGTGTACATACTGCTACACAAAAACAAAGTATACCGTATCTAGGGAATCAACTCACAATGTAGAAAACTTAGACTCAGGAGTTATGGAAACATCATCCGATAATGCCAACTACTTTTTCACAATTTCACATACTTTAGTTACAGTCTCTGGCTTGGCCTGTCCATACAAATCAAACTAATTAGGGATGTTAGTTATAGAAGTATTTGCTATCTGAATGTAGGTTCAGAAGAATATTGCAGAATCAGTGGCAAAATAAATGCAAATTGACTACAGAAAAGTTGTAAGTGTAAACTGATTCGTGCCAATTGCAAGCAAACCTTACTCATCTCAAACTGAAAAATCAAATCATGAACAGTGAAAATTAAAGGAAAGGTAATTTTACACTCTGAGAGGCTATTGCTTCCTAATTTCATTAACAAAAGCTACACAACTACAGATAAATAAGAGAAAAAATCATACAGTACATCTCACACTCAAAGTGTAAGAAGAGCTTTGTGTTGTCTGCAGTAAAGGAAACCCCTTCTTTCCAGGAGAAAAATAAGTCTTGATTCCAATGAATCTACAAGCAACCTAGAAAATATCAACAAGAAACTATCAGAAAAATAGAAAAAGGGTCATATACATCCATACATCAACATGAATATTATATGAGCTACTAATTTAAAAAAGGTAACTTATTATCCTACTTCCCAGTACCATAAAACTCTGCCATTTGAATGAACAAATACATAGCTACAATAAATATCATAAGTTACCCAACATTGTGAAACTCTGCCATTCGATTTAACTTAACATATTATAATTTTTTTTTAACTTTGATTGGAACTGATGCACCTTCCTATCATAAACAACAAAATATACTAAAACCTTATATGGCTATGTTTCAACATAAATAAAGAAAACTTGGAGAGGAGAGAGCAAAAAAAATGTAATACCCAACCTTCTCGGCTATTTTGATTGTTGGGTGGGAGATCAATTATAAATAATCCTCATTATTCCTTTTAAAAAAAGGAGCATTCCCAAATTTTAACTTGAAAGCCCTCTAAATAGAATATTAGAAAACCTTGCAAACCCATACCTGCCCTAAATCTATGTTTGATGATAACTGTGCAAATTTAATTCAATGAAAGATTCATGTGATTTTCTAATGTCCTATAACAGGCATCAAAAGACCAACGATGCATACTACTACCTAAGCAATGTATTATGATTTGTTATTTGCTTTACCTAGATGCAAGACAAATTCCACCACTTGGGTCATATAGAATCAAACATGGACATAGTAACCGCTCTACAAAAAAGTATGCAATCCTTGAGGCATAGCTGGCTAGGCACCAGAGCTTACTTTTTCTCCATTATTCTTTCTATCATAGCAGTTGCTTCTTGCACAGTTGTAATATTCTCTAAACTTTCCTCCTCCACACTGATTTTAAATTCCTCCTCTAAAGCCATCATTATCTCCACTTGAAAGTAAAAGGTACACATCTTAGCTAGAACCCTCCCCACCCCCTGGAAAAAAAAGATTGTTCAAAAATCACTGCCAAGTGTACATACTGCTACACAAAAATAAAGTATACAGCATCCAGGGAATCAACTCCCAATGTAGAAAACATAGACTCAGGAGTTACAGAAACATCATCTAATAATGCCAACTGCTTTTTCATAATTTCACTACTTTAGTTATAGTCTCTAGCTTGACCTGCCCATACAAATCAAACCAATTGGGGATGTCAGTTACAGAAGTATTTGCTATATGAATGTAGGTTTAGAAGAAGATTGCAGAATTAATGGCAGAATAAATGCAAATTGACTACAGAAAAGTTGTAAGTGTAAACTGATTTGTGCCAGTTGCAAGCAAACCTTACTCGTCTCAGACTAAAAAATCAAATCATGAATGGTGAAAATTAAAGGAAAGGCAATTTTACACTCTGAGAGGCTTCTGCTTCCTAATTTCATTAACAAAAGCTACACAACTATAGATAGAGAAGAGAGAAAATCATACAACACATCTCACACTCAAAGTGTAAGAAGAGCTTCATGTTGTCTGCAGTAAAGGAAACCCCTTCTTTCTAGGAGAAAAATAAGCCTTGATTCGAATGAATATGCAAACAACTCAGAAAATATCAACAAGAAACTATCAGAAAAATAGCATTCACCATGCAACCCTCATCAAACAATCTAAGCAAATGAATAAACAACGTAAATAATCCTTTTCTCGACAGACCTAAAACTTCACACCATAAACCATTAATGACTCCTACACTTCAGTCTATTCACAATAAATGAAATAAATGCAGAATGTTCTTGTTAAAACGCCATGCGTCGATAGAAACACTGGGTGTGAACACAACTATATCAAAGAACATTAAAAAGTCATGAAATATTTCCAATAGCAACAAAACATTAGGAAATGAATCGATTAATAAAAAAATCAATTCAAAAAATACAAAACCCCGAGGAAAATACCAACAGCCAATGAGAAAATTACAAAAAAACCTAAATTCCGTGTTAATAAAAAATTTAAAAAATAGGGGAGAACCTGTGGTGAAATGGTGGGGCTTCTTGCCTGTAGTGCCAACAACCCAGGTTCAAACCTCGCAGGGTTGCACTCTACCGCGTCAACAATTGAGGGACCTAGGGGAGATCCTGTGGTGAAATAGTGGGGCTTCTTGCATGTAGTGCTAACAATCCAGGTTCAAAGCTCGTGGGGTTGCCCTCTACCACGTCAACAATTGAGGGACCTTACCCCCAATTTTTTTGGTGGGCAGCAGGGAGGGAGACCTTCCACACAACTAGGTGTGGAAGGTCCGAGGTTTGATGCACCAACTAGGCAGTCTAGGTGGTAGGCTTTGTTGGAGGAGTTGGACAGATTGAGGGGATATTTTTCTTTTGAATCATATCAAATCATGATTAAATTGGTAGCCTCTACCACCTCTCAAACATAGATGTAATAATAGGAAGTTAATCCATCTCGCTCGACACTACTACCTAGATGCTTCAGCGTGCGAAGAATCGAGGAGATGAAAGATATATGTGTTTGGGGAATTGCCACAGAGTCTTGCTTCCCCATGGCGACCAGATCAAGATTCATAGTCCGAGTCTCGACAAAAGGTGTAATTTGTTTAGGGATGGATACTCCAATCCAATTAGAGAGTGCAGTTAGGCAACTGGATTTTAAAGGGAAGGTTTCAGATCAGAGGCTGAAGAGAGTGCTTCGATTCAACGATGAATTTACCCTAGCTGTAGTCAAAGTAATTTTAGGCCCGGGATTCATTGAGGGCAAGGAGTTTTATAGGACAGACACCTCCATTGCTTCTCGCTTCCTCATAGTCATTTTAGATGTTAGTACACCCAAAGAAGTTGCAGAGCAATTCATGAGGAAGCTTTTCAAGGCTAATCTCTTAGTGGGTCTAAAGGACATTCTAAAGGCGACCTCTTTGGGGGTAGGAATTCTAAGACCAACAGACATCAAATTACTCCATGACCAAGATGAAGTGGTGAGGTTTTATCCCTTCCTCCTGGACTTGAAGGGCATGGCCCTAATAGCCCACATGGAGCAGGTGGAGGTGGGAACTAGTTTTTTGAAGAAGCAACTGCAAATGAAGGCTTTCGAGGGCTTCGTGTAGGTGGAAGAATTATGTGATTATGCTTTCAACTTGGGTTTCATGTGATTAGCTGTGGTAGTTTCTTTCTGGTATGCAGCGTTTTGTAAATAATACAGTTTCATATGGTTTCCTTCTATGTTTCTAGTGTACTGTCCTCGGCGGGATATAGCTTTCTATCCTTGTCTCTAGTTTCCCTTGGTAAGTCACGATTATAAGCTATGACTATAGTCTCTGGGGAAAGGTTTTTGGGGCCCTGCGTGGCCATTTTCTATGCCTAGACTTGGGTCAGTTTGGTCTTGTATGGCCACTTTATCTCTATATAGGACCCTGGGTGGTCACTTTTGAAGGACAAGTTTGGGGAAGTTTCTTAGCTTGGCTATGGCATCCTAAAATCAATGTAATTTTTTGACTATTAATATATACAAATCATTCTTATGGAGCACAAAAATAAATAAAAAAATAATCCCTCAAA
Source organism: Cunninghamia lanceolata (assembly GCA_027924645.1). Lineage (NCBI taxonomy): Eukaryota > Viridiplantae > Streptophyta > Pinopsida > Cupressales > Cupressaceae > Cunninghamia > Cunninghamia lanceolata. The sequence continues at coordinate 1,424,281 of BSBN01000173.1, read as the reverse complement.
CTATAGCATAAACATTTGTGGCACGATTTCCGATGAAAGGATAAATAGACATGAGCTAATTGAAAACATTAGTCTCCCGCCTTATAAGGCAGGGACTAATAATTAGCAATTATTTAATTAATGTAGAAGAATAACAATTTAAAAATGGATGAATTAAATAATTAACTAATTAAAATTATTTAATTAATGTGAAAGTATAGAAGATGGATAATTAAGCTAGGAACTAGGCTGAATTTTAGGTGTCTACAGAGGGAATGCTCCTTGCACTATTGCACGGGTTCCATTTGACTCTACCTCCTCTCGAGGGCATCAACATGGTCTCGGTCAGTCCTCTCAGCGTGACTGTGGTGACCATGGTGATCGTGGAGATTATGGATCTCATTCCCATAGTCCTCATCCCTCCAAGGATTATGCTACCTGTGGAGGATGGTCTCAACCTTCTAGACTGCCATCTCTTTGATGGGATGCTGGCTATCCTGACTTAAGCAAATTCCCTCACCTACAACTCTGTTTCTCCAGCCCGTGCTCAGCCTCTTCCCGTGGAGAATGTAGATGGTATTGATACTCTCGATTGTTGGGAGCCCATTGATGATACCAGCCCTGGAGATGTTTGGGGGAAACCTAATGATTAAGATCCTCCTCCCTCTATTGGTGTTGCTCTTGCTGCTTAGTTTTCTTCGAGCTTGGCCCTTTGTTATTCTGTTGGCCTTTGTTCACTTGTTCAGCCTATTCAACCTTTGTGTTTTGTCCACCTGTTAAGGCTTTGACTTCGTGGGTGTGCCTTTTTACCACCCTGCCCTTTTTTGTGAATATGTACTATTTGAAGATGAGAAAAATATTCAAAGCATAAAAATATGAAAAAGAACTTAAAACAAATATTTTGTGCCTTCCCAAAATGCCTTGAAGTCCTCTCACTCCTTGATAAGGTAGAGAGTGTGCACCCAAACACTTTAGCTTTACCTAACTAAGATGATCAAATGTGGATATATTATGAAAGCTCAACACAATTTTGGCATTAAAAGGGTATGAGGGAGATATTTGGAGGCTATTTTGGCATTATAAGATTGCTTGAAAATGGATGATCAAAATAGTTTGTGGAGGCTTGTATTTATAGGCAAATTGAGGGGGGATTTGATCCAACGATTGAGATTGAAAGTTGAGATCAAGGGTGGAGATGAGATGAGAGGATGAAGGGTTGAGATTTGATCAACAAGATTTGATGGATGAGAATATTTTGCAATCTTTTATTCATTTTTGGGGAAGGCTTTGCTTTTAAAGTGATTAAGACTTATGAGGAAATAAAAAATTATTTCCTTGGGATGAGATGAAATTTAAAATTCTATTTTATATGGAAGGGTGAAAGTCATGAGAGTCATGTGACACATGTACATTTTTAGTACATACATGTGTAAGCTAATTTTATGGAGAACAGTTTAGCATGAAAATAGAAAGGTGAGGTGGAAGGGTCATGTGACCTTTTAGATTAAAAGGTAATTTTTTATTTGTGGGATGTGGGAGAAGGTGTTAATGATGATTTGACCAAGTTAATCAAGGGAATTAACTTAATTATTATGGCTGGAGAAAATTAGTGGATGGGTTAATGGAGGGTTAAAATTAATTAAATAAGGATTTACTTAATTAATTTTGGTCTAGGAGTCATGTAGGCTAGGGTAGCTAATTAAATAATTGATATTTAATCAACTAGGCTAAGTTTAGGTGGTAGAGTAGGGTAGATTAATTAAATAATCATGTTTTATCTAATTAATCAGGTTTATGAAGATGGACAAATTAACCAAATAAATATTTAACATATTTATTTAATTAATTGGGATGAAGTTGTAAGGTATAGTCGTGAATTAATAAAATTAATTCATGACTAAGGGTAAATTGATGGTGAATGGTCAAAGATAAATGATAGATGATTTAGGGTTAATTAATTAATTAATAATGAATTTATTTAATTAATTGGATGAAAGAGGAAATTAGTGATGTGTAGACATTTTCAAGTGTCTACACTATTTTTTGTTTTTTTAATATAGATTAAATAGGAAGTATTCATCAAAAAAATATATCCTTGAATTTATGTTCTCCAACGACCACCACATTCTTCATTCACACTTTCCCATGAATTCCTCTTTTGTTATAACGTTAGCGCAATGGAAAGTAATATGGGAGCCTTCTTTTTAATATTTCAATGAAGTCTTCCTAAATTATCATTTTTATCACAAACCTAATAGAAGAATAAGCTCATAAAGTGGAGGGGCCACTTTAATTTTGTGATTTTTAATTTGAAGTCATGAGCTCACCCTTTTTTTTAAAATAATGTTTATATATGAATGAATTCATATTAAACATTGTCCCTTTATTATTCTACTATATAAACATGAGATCTTTTTGAGTTGGCCTTGGAGAAAAACTTGCGCTCTTGAAAGAGAGGTCACAAATTCAAATCCTCTAGGGGTAAGGTATGTATGCCTCATATTAGAAGCACAGTTAGGTGCATACTGGGAGTATGAGGTAGTCTCATATGTTATAAGCCACAGGTAGACCCAAAATCAAGTCACCCACATCATAGAATCCATTTCCATTTCCATTTTACTTATATGCAAGTTCTATTGTAGAATCCATTTCCATTTCCATTTTACTTATATGCAAGTTCTACCTTTTATAAATTAAAAATTTAAGATCAATAGGCAACTTCGTGACTTTGCCAATGTTTAGCTGATAGGCTTATATGTGGGACATTTTTGTCCCGAAAAACTATCTCACGCCAGAAAGTTGTCAGCCTTTGGAGCACCGACCTTTTTTTTTCCCATCATTTTTGTTTTTCGATCATTTGTTCATTACTGAAGTGTACACCTGATCAGTTCACATTTGCCAGTTCCAAGGGAGTTTTGGAAGAGGGTTTGGACATCCACCAAAGCATAAAAGAGAGGAATTTTGAGATGCAATAGCCCTTGTAGACATGTATGAAAAATGTGGAAGTGTAGAGAAAACCTGTGAACTATTTGACAAAATACCTCAAAGAACTGTGGTTTCATGGAATACAATGGCTACAAGATATGCACAAAATGGATTTGTTGAAAAAGCTTTAGAAATTTTCAAGCAAATGCAAATGGCAAGTGTAAAGCCAGACTCCACAAATCTTTGCCAGCATCCTCCCTGCCTATGCCAAGATGGGAACATTGGAATTTGGAACACGGTATGGACCTCTATCAGAAAATAATGAAACGGGGATTTTTGTCCGATACTTTAGTTGGAAATACTCTAGTAGACATGTATGCAAAATGTGGAAGCATAGAAAAAGATCTTGAATGTTTGACAGAATGCCTCAAAGAGATGTAATCTCATGGAATGCAATGATTGCAGGATATTCACAAAATGGATTTGTTGAAAGGGCTTTCACAACTATAAATCGAATGCAACTGCATTTCTTACCGCTCTATACTATTTTTTAACATCATAATGGCACTTGTTTATCAAAATAATTTTCATTCAGTTTATCATTCACTTAATACCTACCCATCACGTTGTGTGCATTGAAAGTTGTTTCCAAAAGACTAGAGAGGCACCATGGTACTGGAAACTGCACCACAATAATTAGAAAAACTACAACAAAAGTTGTTGAAAATTGATGTCATTTCTTTTCCTTATAAATCCTCATTACCTTTCCTCCTTATAAAGTCCCAACAAAAGCTACCAAAAATGATGAGAATTCTGCAAAGTCATGATGCGTTTAAAATTTGTTTCCACGTGGCCGGAGCTCCCAGAAGCATGCAACACAATTAAAGTACCCCGTTGACAACTATAGACCACCAAATCAAGACAACTTATATTCTTACAAGATTAGTGGTTGTTATCTCTGAAAGATTATGTAGAATTAAGACTCATTTAGAAAGACAACTCAATACTAATATAGGAGTGTCCTAAGAATATGGAAGTTACAATTTATGTATTAAAAATTGTTATAAATTAAATAAGTAATAATATATTATATATCAAATGTTACATTTTTGTCACTCTAATAGATTTGAATCTCTAGCAACTAATATACCTCCTTTTATTATGAAACAATATTAATTTTTTGTGAATAACCAACAAACAAAGCCACACTTCCTTTGCATATAATTCAATTTTTGCATTCTTTCCTCTTCCCTTATTATATTATATTCAAATAAAAAATATTTTATTATATTAAACAATAATTTAGAAATTTTGATATATATTTTGATTATTTTTTTAAAAATGACTTTAAGTAGAACACAATTTAATTTCTAAAAATTATATAAAAATTTTAAAGTATTTTTAATATTTAACAATTGTATATTACATTTAATTATTTATGAGAAAGTTATAACTACTAACTAGTTTTAATCTCCAAAGACGTCCACATTTTGTGCAAGTGCAAGTGTTGTTTTGTATGTATTGTATTTACTATGATGGGAAAGTATATAATAATAATAATAATAATAATAATAAAATTTCTCGATACATAAAATAATTGAGTGAAATTTTAGAAATAAAAAATTTGAAATATTTAATTCATGATATTTTGTATTTTAAATAAATTATATGAACATTAATATATATATTTCAATATTATATATGAGATTTTAAATAATGCATTATATATATAGTTTATATAGTTTATTTTTATTATTTAGTTATATATGACTAATAGACATGAGATTTAGTCCATAGTTATATATGTATATATATTATATAATATATTTTATATAATGTTAACTATTAAATTATTATAATAAATATTATAAAATTGTATATTAATAATGGCCCCACCAACCAAAAACAAAAATGAGAAGTGATTTTGGATCATGTTAAATTACAATACGATATTAAATAGTTTAAATAAAAAAATATTATATTAGTATTGATAAAATATTTGAAATTTTGTATACAAATCATAATTGTATACACCTAAAAATAACATGACTCTACTTAAATAAATATTTTAAATATTTATTTTATCTTCATATTCCTTCCTCCCATTTAATTAAATAAATTACATTTATTTAATTAATTAAATTCATCTACATCAACTTCATTCTTCTAAATAATTAAATAATTTTAATTATTTAATTAAAATCTTTTATTCTTCCAAATTTAAATAAAATCTTAAATCTCGACAAAATAAAATATATTAAATATTTTATTCATTCCTCCAAATTATCTACAAATAATTAAATAAATCTATTTATTTAATTATGCTTTTTTATCTTCTAAAAATCTTCATATCTTCTAAAAATACATTCCTCTTGTCATACAAAAGCAAAAGCTGAGTTAAAGCATTTTTAAAGCAACTTTGCTCTTAAATTAGAAAAATAAATTCTAATTTAAGAAAAACAAAACTCATCCTCATCAAGAGAGCAGTTAACTCAACAAAGCTTCTTTTTGAATGACACATGTCTTTCTTCCATTTTTTGTACGTTCCTCAACAATCCTCCTCCGTTGATCTTCTCATTTCTTCTCAACCATTGATCTTCTCTCACACAACTCTATAAATACAACTCTCTTCTTTATTTCATCATCCATCGCTTGAGAAAACTTATGCTATAGAAACACTAGCGCGCCTTTGGCACAACCACCTCCATAGCACTTCATATCATCCACATCAATAGTGTGTTGAAGCTCATCTTCAATCACACAAAGTATCCTAGCCAACTTCATCTTGTCATCTTGAGGACTTTGAAGCAAGGAAGCGAGCTTCCTGAGGGCCAATATTCATCTCCATCAAGATCAAGACAGAAAAGGCGAGCAATGGAAGGCGTAAGGTAAAGGTTGTAAGTATCACTTTTGTTTGTTTTAAATCTCCTTTTCCTTTAGATTTCATTGATGTTTGGGTTTATATTCTTAAATTGATTTTCCCATTTTACCCTCACAATAATTAATTTATAATATTAATTAGATTATTATTGAGAAATGTAGAGGCCTATAAAATTTAAATTATGTGAAGCCAACCAAATAGGTGTACTACAAGAACAGGATGCTAAGAAGGTATGACAACAATAGATAGGTTCCTTACTTTCAAGTGTAGTCAAATATATGGTATCATTTTTGTCTTGGCTATCAAGGTCTTGGAATAGAACAACTCTCTTGTCCACGTGTGAATTTGTTGTATCTTGGTACACTCCATCGATGACTATGATAAACTATGAAACAAATGAATAAGGATACAAAAAGTTATTTTATTTTGTTTACTTAAGATTTATTTTATAGTTATTTTATTTAATTTTACTTTTGAAAATGCCACCAACCATTATTTGGGTAATTTTTTTTTGTTTTTTACTTTGAAATGTGTATTCTCCACGAGAATACATTTGCACATTAATTGATGGAATACATTTGCACATGAGTTGATGGAGACAAAGATGTGTTGTGTACACAGTGCGCGACAGCTCTATAGCCTACAATTTGTCCTATATATATATTATATCATGCTTTCACATACAATAATAATCCTTAAGTATACTTTATTAAAAATATAATGTCAAAATTAAATATTATATTAAATAAAATAATAAATATACAAAAATATTATATATAAAATATTTACTAACTATAATATTAAATATATAATATTGTATATTAAAATGTATATAAATATTAAAAACATTAAATATATATAAATATTGAAATTAAAAACTAAACATTATATAGAATATAATATTATCTCAATCATTGTGTTCCTAAAGAAAATTTGTATAGACATTACAAATTATATATGAGTGTGGAAGTGACCCCACTCTAAGATTCTTGTTTTGTTTAGTGAATGTTTTATTCTAGAAATTAGTTTTAAATATAATCCACTTCAAGAGGAGTTGGAAAAGATAAAATTTAAAACTCCTCATAGCTAGCATCACCACGTTTTAAAATTGTTGTTGTTCCAAATGTGTTTTGTGATATAATAATCTTCAACCTCATGCTCAATAGTAATAACAATAGTAGTGGGTGAAAGTTCAGAGCTACGCCACACTTTGGGTCGTGAAACAATTTCACCCCAAAATATTTTTGTCAAAAAAGTTTCTCCCAAAATGTGGCCCTTGTGTGACGATAAGAGTTTTGATCAAAACTTTTTTAGCATAAACTATTGAATCTATATAATTTGATGTCAACTTTGAAAAACATATTCACTATTTGGGGTGAAAAGGTTTTGGGTGAAAGAGTTTTGATCAAAACAAATTAACTCTAGATTTCTTCAACCAAGGGTATTTTCATGAAAATCTAAAAATGTCAAATGATTGCATAGATCTGTATTGAGCAAACCTAGAAAAGTTTCCATTGATGTTAGGTCTAGATTTGTGGATTCAGCTATAATTGATTCCAAATGGACTTTCAATGGGCCAAACATCTGCAGATATACTATGTAAGCTAAATTTGTTTTTTTAGTTATGCTCATAGTTTTTTATTTATTTCCAATCATCAAAGGGATAGGTTCTTAGTAGGCAATGATATATATTAGATCACAAATAGATATGTTTTTAGCTTGACATGCATCATTTTGGGATAAGCACATTATTTCTTTTTGTTTTTTTCTGGATTCATTTTCACCTTTATGTTTTCTTTAATTATTTTATATTTTTTGTATTGGTTGTGTTTTAAGATGTAACTAAACTAGGATGTATTGCACGTATCCATATTGATGAAGCCATAATTTTTTGAAATGTAAATGTTATTTTGTTTATGTTTAAATTTATTGACTTGGTTAAGTTTACCATATAAAATAATTTATTAAATGGAAAGCTATTGGAAGTGTATAATTTATTTCAGTTATATAGTCAATCCAAATGTTCTAATTTTTTTGTTTTAGAGTTTTTTAAATTTTATTTTTCTTAGATTTTAAAATACAAACTCAAACACCTCCTTTGCTTACAAATTATGTGCAGAATACTTGATTATCTGGCCAAGTGAATATTATTTTCATAGATGAACACACTTTCTACAGAAGCCATTCTTCTTTAATTAACTATAAAGACATGGTTTTCTTATTGTTTTTTTATGAGCAGCGACAGTTGGGAACCAGCTACCGCTGCTTCCCATTTGTGCTTGCATTTGTTTTTTGCTTAAGCTTTCCCTTTGTTAAACTAGTCTCTTCAAGCTCTATAGTATTAAGTCTCTAAATGTTTCATTGACAAGAAATCTCTATTGGAAGTGTATAATTTATTTCAGTTGTGTACATAATTGGAAGTTTATTAAATGGTTCAAGCTATTGAAAGTGTATAATTAATTTTAGTTGTGTAGTCAATCAAAATGTTGTATTTTTTTGTTTTAAAGCTTCTTAAATTTTATTTTTCTTAAAAGTACAAATTCAAACACTTGCTTTGCTTACAAATTATGTGGAGAATACTTGTTTCTCTGGTCAAAGGAATATTATTTTCACATATGAACACACATTCTACAGAAGAAATTCTTCTTAAATTGACTATAAAGGCATGGTTTTCTTATTATTTTTTTAAGAGCAGCGACAGCTGGGAACTAGTTGCCGCTGCTTCCCATTTGTACTTGCATTTGTTTTTTCCTTAAGATTTTTTGCTGTTAAACTGGTCTCTTCAAAGTTGAAGTAGCTTTATAGTATTAAATCTCCAAATATTAGAATAAAGATGAGTCAATATTATTTGTGTAGACACCTAAAATTGGCTTGCTTCGCAAAACAATTTCCCATGTCTCGACACCCTCCTTATCCCTCCTACTAATTAAATAAATTTATTTTATTTAATTAATTTATCCCTCATTAGCTACCTTGACCATTTACCCATCCCTTGTGATCAATTAACTTAATTTATCACTAAGACCCTACAACTATATCCTCATTTGATTAGATAAATATTCACAATATTTATTTGGTTCAATTCTTCTTTTCCCTAATCCTCATTAATTAGATAAATCATGGTTATCTAATTGATCTAGCCTACTAATTGAGCTACCCTAACCTACCCTAGCCTACCTCATCCTAGCCCTAGGATCAATTAAGCAAAACCTCTATTTAATTAGTCCTAACCTCTCATGTGGTTGGTCAAACCTAGTTTAACACCCTTCCCCACATCTCCCAAATTAAAAATTTAAATAAGTCACACATCACATTTACTTTCCTTACAAGCCTATACTCATTCATTACCTCTTATCCCCAAAATGAATTCTTAATTCATTTCCCATTCCCCAAATAAATTTTTAATTCATTTGACATTTTTTCACACCCACACCTCATTTATCACCCCTCTTCCCAAAAATAAATAAAAGATTCACTTTTATTCATAGCCCTTGATCTCATCTTTCAATCCTCACCCTCCATCCTCCTTTTAGAAACTCTATAAATGAAACCCTCTCCAAGCCATTTTAGAGAGACCTCTTCATGCATCAAACCTCTGCCAAAATCACTCCACACTCTCCTTCATCATACTATCATAATGTCAAAATTACCCCTCATCTCCATCTAATCTATCTGAATCCACTTGTCTATCATCCTATTGTGTTGAAAAGCATTGAGCAATCCACATACATTCTAGTCTTGGGTAAAATCTTAGGAGACTATCGGGTGCAACTCCTTCCCTCGTGGATTTGTGAGTCAAGTGAAGGTATAATCGTGTATTTTTTGCATTTGATTTATGTTCTACTCTTCATTTTGTTCTCATTAATCGCAATTTGCATAAATATTTTTCCTACATGCTAAAATTACTTAGAGGCTATGAATTACATTTTAAGACACTCTCAAAACAATGGAGGCAACTAGATAGATACACTAGAAAACAAGCATGGTCAACCATATAATGCAATGTGGTCTCCACCTTCCTAACACTTTTCAAAACAACACTACTTAAAGAAGAATAATGATTTCACTATACAATTAAGGTTTCAATAGTACTTTCCACTCTTTGACTAACATGGCGCTAAAATATACTCCAAAACATACGAATCCAAAGGAAATGTACAAATTCCCTCCTCTTAAAGATATACGTACAAAATTTATTCAACAATTTGCTCGGTGCATCCAATTTTGTGTCAAGGTTTGTCATATTAGTATAATGTAGTCACTCAAAATATTATATAGCTATTTATTACACAACAGAATGTAATTAAAAAACCATATTTCTAAATTGCAAAACATAGCATGACAGCTGATGCCATAGACAATTTCAAGAAGGATGCAGCAAAAAACTGACTACATAATATACGCAAGAGGAGCCACTATATTTTGAGAATTGACACTCCCTTGCAATGCCTATAAATCACAATTACACTACCTTCCTCAAACAATACAATGCCAACAAGCCATGAGACACAATCACTTCTCAAAAAACATTTACTTTACAAATACATACTCCCTTGCAATGCCTATAAATCACAAATTACACTACCTTTCTCAAACAATGCAATGCCAACAAGTCATGAAACACAAACACTTCTAAAAAAACATTTAATTTACAAATGCCTATTGGCAAAAGAGTTACGCATTCACCCGTGGAACTGCTAGTTATGGAAATGGTTTACTAGCTAAAGGGACCCACTGCCAGCTCACCCAGCCATAACCAATGGTACATTGATTCTGAAAGACTGAAACCCCTTTCTAACATTCCTTATACTATCCGCTAGTTGTTGATGAGAATGAAAATCCGGTGTTTCGATGTGTGGTGGACCCTCTGCAACATCAGATGTTTTCTACCCAATGGCGCAACTGCTTCCACTGACACCTCTCACCGGGAGTTAAATCTTGATCGGATGTTTCCGACAGACGGTTACTTTTTGCCATGGCTGCGCTATGCTTTAATGGTTGTGATTAATGTTTGCACAACTCTTCGTTCTTCTTTCCTCTTTCTACTGCAGTCGAACAGATGGATAACTATATGAACACACTACCATTCAAATCATTGAGCTCTATCCAAATGGTTAACAAATTATTTTCATCATAACATGAATCTATGTTTTGGCTGACTGCGCACAGAGGGAGTTATGCCAAATTTGTTTGAGGCTTGCGCCATCTTCTATGACTGTTAAACTACTGCACATTAATTTTCTTATGCTTCTTGCATGCGCTGTGGTCTTCATGGAGGTGCCATTTTATTCGTTTTAAATGGAGGCGTTGGTTTGATAGCTGCGCTTGGTTTCTTCAATGGTTGCACACTATTTTTAATGGTTACACATTTGATTTTATTACTGCGCTTTGCTACTCTAAAATATAAACAGCATCTACTTCAACAGTCAAAGGCCTATTTTGGCCAATAAAAATAGGATGATTATTTACTATTTTTTGTCATCTATTAAGTGTAATAAAAATAGGATGATTATTTACTACTTTTTGTCGTTAAGTTTAATAAAAATAAAATGATTATTTACTACTTTTTGTTGTTAAGTGTAATAAAAATAAAATGATTATTTACTACTTTTTGTCGTCTATTAAATGTAAAATTACTATTGATTGTTTGACCATTGAAATAAATGATGTTATGCTTTCAGACTTCAACAAAGAACACAAGGCCGCCATCCCTCTTCATTTGCCAGTGCCCCTTGCATAGACAATTCTCAAACCTTGAGAGGTGATATTTATTGCTCTCCCTTGTAATGTTGATCGGAAACAATTATCTAGTGGCGTCATTGCTGGCCATGGTTGATAAATCTTGTGGTGGCTTTGAAGTAAAGATGCACATTATTTAAAATGGCAGTGACTTTTTATGGAGACGCCATACCTAGAACTACCTGCGCAATGCCTTCAAAGGCTTACGAAATGTTTGATCCTCTGCTTAGAACCTCACGCTTCTCCTTGCCGGGCGCCATATTTTATAATGGCTGCTTCATTTCAAAATATGGTTGTGCTATGAATTGTAGGTGCTTATAAAACATCAAATAAAATATCAACATATGTCTTCTTTGAATTTCTAAGCAGGCTCATGATGCATTACTTAGTCAGCCAGTCATTCTTCTTTCCTACTTTATATTATAGTTAACTAGGCAGCTACCAGTATGAACATACTACCATTCAAATCATCGTGCATACAAAGAACATTTCATGCCGTATCCTCAAATCATATGTCTACTGTTGACAAATTCTGGGATTTCTATTCTACCTATTGCTTTATGGTCATGGTGGCTGTCGCACCTGAGTTTGCTTAAATGTTGTGCCAGTTTTAAATGATTTTATGACTTCTCCAAAGGTGAGTTGGTTTCTTCTCTTCCTGTTGAAATGGATGAAAAGTTCAAAATTGGAGTGCATGAAAAATGGCATTACAGTTCTAGAAGCTTGTGGGTAAGCATGCTTGCATGTGTTGAAACCCAGATCTTGTGTCTTCACTCCATTGGGCATCAAAGTCAACTCATCCTGACATGAAGAATTTTAGAGAGTGGATTGGATATAAAACTCAATATCCCACAGAAAACAATAGAATCTATCAACATGAACCCTACCATAAAACCCCAAATCTGAAAAAACTGTAATCAAATACTCATGCTCTAAACCCAAACTGACACAAACTCAATGATGCATCCTCTAAAGCTAAAACACTACAATAAACTTACTTACACAATCTGCAAACCACCTACTACCATTGAACCGTGTACTACACATTGCTCTGATTATTGTGACACTGAACCTTACTAAAAACACCACTAAAAATAGGAAACTATTATTGCAACTCCAGCTTATTCTGAACAATTATAAGTAAACTATCACATACTAGCAAAAGTTAGGGGAACATGCCCATTCATAAGAATTGCAAAATAACTTCCCCACTTGATGATCTCACTCCATGCAACCAGTTTTGAAGTTATGATAGACCGGACAAATTACAAAATGAAAAATAGAAAAAACTGATACCCTTTCACCTTTTGACGCTCTAGTGTTCGTGCCTTTGATCCACTATGTCAATTGCTCTAATATGAGTGCTCTGTATTATACAATTGGGGATGAGAGGGATGCTCAAAACAATCATTCACATATCTATACATGCATTCAAACATGTGCGGCCTCATATCATTGAGCACCTCCACTTTGTGCTTTTATCATCAAGGTTTGGCTTGACAAAAATAGTCTTGGAATCTCTTTGTTTATATTCTCAAAATGCATTGATGAATATCTTGCTTTATGACTTCAGGTTCTTCTACATCAAAGTATACATCATAGGAGTCTTCATCATGCCTGAAGCTTGAGATGTCATCATCAAACTCATGTTCATCATTGTCCTCTGATCCACCAGGTGCTGAACTAATAGCTTAATCTTCATTACAGTCCAAAAACAAGGAATCAAACTCTAATTTGAACTCTTCCTCTTCAAAGTTCTCATTTTTCTGCATACATAGTTATTCTTGACCATTAGCATGTGAATAATCTTCACTTACATCACTAATGTCCTCTATAAAATTTGGCAAATCTTTGAAAAGATCAACTTCATCATACTTCACAAGATCAATAATGATATTTGAATGGGATAGGGGAATATCCTTTTGTACCAAGTATGCAAGATGATATCTCACCATGCCTACTTCTCTGAATGGGATAGGGGACTATCCTTTTGTACCAAGTATGCAAGATGATATCTCACCATGCTACTTCTCTGAATGGGATAAGGGAATATCCTTTTGTACTAAGTATGCAAGATCATTCTCCATTGTAGCCAAAAAAAAAACACCTTCCATATCATCAATATTTATGAGTTCTTCAATTCTTTGTCTCTCTTCTACCAAATATTTTCCTTTGTCTTCCCTTCATTCTCAAACATTTATTCCATTTGACAAAGTTGTACTTCCCTCTCACTCTTCTCATAAAAGCATTAGAAAAGGATTGAAATGAGATAAAATGCAAAGGATTCATAGGAACACTTGATTTTACACCTTTTGCATGCACATGATACTCTTTCTCTGCTAGAAAATGTGCTTGAATAACAGCAAGCTCTTGCTCATTTTGCTAATTTTTGACATTCTTTTACTCATTATGACTATCCATCATGTCTATTTGATATAAAAATTGCTCTTCCATGGTTTCTTTTTCAAATTTGAGCTTGGGAAGCATTGGGTTTGAAAAGGAATGAGAGATATGTCTATCAAACATAGGGGTTTGCCTTTTTTGCATGTGAGAAGAGAAGGTGTTGATAGGAGGATGCAAACAAAGTTCTTGTTCTAAAAGGTAGGGAGGAATAGAAGCTTGCTTAATTTGTCTAACAGACTAATGTTTCAACTCCTTAAGCTCGTGGGAGAGATGTTTAATCAAAAATTTTGCTTCATCCATCTCATTAGGAATGATCATTTCAATGGGAAGGGAAAGTGGTGAGTTGAAAGTATGCATATTTGATTATTTTGGATAGCCTAGAAAGAGATCTTTTCTAGAGAAAACAAAGATTGCACATGTGTGGGAGGTAACTTCCTAACTCTTAGCCTTGATATAGCTAAATCATATGATTCAAGAAGAGCTTGGATTCCTAGAATCTGAATCAGAACTAAAATTTCATAATCTAAAGCTTTTAGGAAGTAAAAAAATATAAAAACTAGAGGTGGTTGAATGTTGACTTAGAATCTCTTCCAAGATTTGTCAAATGGTGAGTTGAATTCATGCGTGCATTTTGAAGGGAGCCTTCTGATCATCATAAAGTGATGAAGAAGAGAGCTTGTATCCACAATTTCCTTGAACTAACTAAATAGGAGATGACCAAGTTGATGCCAACTTGCAACTGAACTAGGTAGGAGGATTCTAAACCATTCACATGCTTTACCTCTAAGAGATGAATCAAGTTGTTAGAGAGCCACATTTTGAGAAATGACACGGTGAATGTTGCATAAATTTGCAAGATCTTGGATATGATCTAGGGGAGAAACTTAGCCATCTCCTTAGAATTGACGCAATGCTTTCAATGCCACTTTAGGAATCTAACACCATTATTATTGTTGTACCAAACCACTTGAATCCCAATCTACAAATGACAAATTTTTCACTATTATATTGAGTTGCACATAGATATAAGGGCTACCATAGTCTACAAAAATAGAGATTTAGAATCTCTTGATCAATGGAGTCACCAACAGAGTCGCCAAGTGGAAGATTCATGCTCCTATGAGTTGATATTTTTGTGATTTGCCACTAAAATCACAAAATATAGATCAAGAATTCAAAGAGACATAGACCAAATCCTTTGACTCAGGTCCCACCAAGTGTGCTAGAACTATTGATCATCAAATCTGCACTTGCATGTGAACATGTGCCAACATAGGAAGTTTGCAAATGTGGGATGCAGTTTGTAAAATGACCTCTAAGATTTTAGAATCCAGCTCTTCTTATGGTATTTGATACGTTCTTTTTTGACCACTTGTAGATAAATGAGAGAAAGAAGAAGTAAATATGAAAACCTATTCTAACAGGTAATACGCCAATCGAAGGCTTTCTACCTGTAGGAGAACAATTGCATAGGATTTAAAATCTATCAAAATAATAGACATAACTGCAATATAGAAGGGTAGATATATGCATAGTCACTAATTTGTAGAAGGTTAGAGAAATCCCATAAGTATAAATCAAGGTTGCAACAATGTATAGAAAGATAGAGGAAAACATACAAGCAAAATGACAACTAGGCACAATAAACAAAACATTTTATTTCATTCATAAAGATAAACTAATAACAAATGTAAGAGACTAGATGTGTAGTTACAGAGTTATTATTAACCAGTACAATGATACAAAGCATTTTACGTAAGGGAGATACTCTAGGTTGTAAATTTTTCCTCGGCTAGGTGAGCCAAAGAAAGAGCATTATGAAATGTGATTGGTTTAAACTTGAGAACTTCTACCCTAAGATCTTCTTTGAGCCCACTTATGAAACAATTTGAAAAATTGTTCATCAAGGCCACATGTCTGGTTGGACAATTTCCCAAACTTTGTTCAATAGTCCCACACTAAATGTTTGGCATGAGGATGCCAGTAAAATCTCCATATGCACTAGGACAACCCTTGTCTATTGACACATGCAAGGCATACTTAGGCCATCTAGATTCAATTTTGACTAGATGCTTGTATTAACTTGCTATATCAAAATCCATGTAAGAGATACTCAAGTCATCATGGTTTAATTATAACTAGATGCTTGTATTTTCTTACAACATAATAAAAGCTCAATGATGAAACAAAGTACTTCAAATACTTGCATAAACAAAGATGACAATCCACATATCCATACATATCAAGTTGCATATCATTCCATTATAAGCATTTTATCCTTGTGATCAAAAATCCAAGTGTCAAAAGATCCATTTATCCATTTATCCAAGTTCTTCCTTCTAAGTTATTCATTTATCCCAGTTGTTAAAGTCCATTCATCTCAGGTGTATTATTATCTAGATTGAGAATACTTGGAACAACAAAACCAATTCATTTGCATGTCATGAATAGGTATGTCATCATATAGTGTCATCACATACAATGCATTAATGGTCATAAACATTTAGATTATGTTTTGCATATAATGTTGTCATTTAGATGCATGAGTCACTATAACACTACATTAACCAAAAATCTCACAAAAACATAGCTATCACTGCATTTGCATATTAGATCATCATCCATAAATAAAACAATGGCCAAAGACATAAGTAAACATGTAAGTTATCACAGTGTTTGCATTAGATCATCATAGAATATGAACATATAGGATCATAAACATGCATATAGGTCATCATATCCATCATATAGCTCATAGAAACATCATATCGCATAAACATAAAGTGCATCATAGAATCTAATACACATGTTAGCCACATCACATACAACCATAATCATGTAAGGTCATCATATAGATCATCATGTCCATCACATACATGTAAACATATGCATCAGAGTCATAAACCACATAGGTCATCTATAAGCATAACATATCATAACATCATAATGTAAGTCATGTCCATCACAATAGATCATAATCATAGTCAGTCAAATCATGATATCATATAATCATCATCAAAAAGAAAAAAAGTGTCCAAGTATACAATGATGTCAAAATAACAATACATCCCAAAGTGTCCAAATCGAAGTGGTGTATAAATGTCCAAATGAAGGTACTAAAAATTGATACATGTCTCAGAAAATCTAGGAATGGCTCCCCTCTAATGGTGCTGGCTGTGGCGGCGGGATATCTCCTCCTCCCCAACCTGATGTCCCTGTCCCTGGTGCACTCCCTCCTGATGGTCTGGGAGGTAGCCCCGTAGGTCCCATCACTCCGTTGCTCTATGTAAGTGCCCTCTGTGATCTGCTACGGTAACTAGGCCAATATCTGCCTACCCTACGCTCTGGTGGTACAACATGCTCATAGAGAGATCGCCAGTGGAAGATCTTCTGGCCTGCTCTAACCATCTCTGTAACTGTTTAGCCAGTGGGACCCTATCCCGCAGTCTGTTGCACCTTCTCTAAGAGTGCCTCTACCCTCCCATACCTCTAAATAGTCACACGTCTCTTTCTAGTTGGGTGGTTTGTAGGTCACTCTGTAGTTGTGTAATTTGGGCCTGCATCTTCCCTATCTATCCCTGTTGCTATCCTAGCATAGACTGTGCCTGAGCCAGCTGGGCTCGTAACGCTGCTGTCACCCCATCATCTGGCCCCTATCCCTGTGGCTGCACTGGAGGCTAAACCTGTGCCTGTAAGGCTAGCTGAGCATGCAGGGCGGGATCAATCTGCCAATGAAGCCTCCTCCCATCTTCATCTATGCCATCATCCCCATCACTGCCATCATGCCCACTATCAGGACCACCACCATCACCACCATCATGGCCTCCTCCTCCGCCACCATCATCATGACCTCCTCCTCCTCCTCCTCTACCACCACCATCATGACCTCCTCCTCCTCCTCCTCTGCCACCACCGTCACGACCCCCTCTGCCACCTCCCCATCCTCCTCGTCTCCTGCGTCACCTCCACGACCCCTCGTCATCCTCCTCCCGATCATCTAGTCTTAGGGCTCGCTCTCTTGGACAGGAGTAGTGAGGAAAGGGATGTGCTGCAAACCAGTCAAAATAGTCATGTGTCATCCTCGCATCTGCCACTGCCCTATGCATCAACCAAGGCTAATATGGAATATGTAAAAACTCATCTCGAGCTACCTCTTAAGATGGGCTAGGTCCCCATCGTCCCCGCTCCTTGTGCATACAGGCAAATATGGCATTACTCACGGGCATCCCCTGTATTCTGCCAAACTGCCTATACACACGTGAAACAATGTGTCTCTCTAAAATATAGGGTGTCCTCCCTATAAGCCATCTCGTATGAAAGTAGTAAGGTAGCTCATGTGCATCCTCGTCCCATACCTCACAATCCAGATATGGTCGCCAAACAACTGAGTCAACATTGTCAAAAGCATGCCTCTAGTACTCTAGCTTTCCCAGCTTGGGTTGGGAAAGGCTCTCCTGAAACATTTAGGAGTAAGGTTGATCCCTACCTCGAGTACCAATAACAATAGGACGAGTAATCGCTATGTGAGTCCATACCCATATCTGAAGCAGTAAAACTCCGCTAGCCAAGCTAGAGGAACCATCATATATGAACTAGTGTAAATCATGATACAAATGTGAAAGGATGCACACATGCACAATCCGCTCTAACACTTGACCCCATCCAACTGCAAATCCATGAGAGCGTCTGTCAGGACACATAATACCTCCAATCAACCCTACCACAACTGCATGAAGCGACTCATAGTATGCCAGCATGTCATCCCAGCTGATCTCAGTACCCTCGATGCTATCATCATCAAAAACTCACTTGCACTCATCCAAACCTACCCTAGTCTGTGACTCATACTCCACATGCTCTCCATCGATGGGTATGCGCAAGATCTTGTGAACATCCTCTAGAGTAACTGTAATCTCCCTAGTGGGGAGATGAAAGGTCCCATCCTCACTGTGAAAGAGCTCCGACAAGGCAGTTAGCATACCGAGATTCACACAAATCTCAGGCATGAAGCAAACAAAAGACAATCCCACCAATCCAAGAATAAGAAGATCAGTCTCCATAAGCTGAGGCCTCAACAACTGTGTAACTGAATAATGCTCTCTCGACATGAGAACGTCTTCTAGCTCCTCCTGTAATCAAGCAAGTGCACATTAGTCCATCAAATCGACTACACTGCAAATCTATCTATCCAACATCAAACACTTATCAATTCTAACAGGAACACTTTCCTATCATCTCTCCAGTGATTCAATCAATCTCAAAGATGACCTATCAGTTGACCACCATCAATCGCACAGTCAACTTTATCAAATTTCTAAGTGTTTTGGTAAGCCAAATCAGATGTGCAGTTCTATCGGTTAAATGCACAGCTTTACCTTGTATGCGCAGGTTTAACTCAAATACGCAACTTTAATTCACATGCGCAGGACTACACTTCACATGCGCAATAGGATCTTGCATGTGTAGCCAAATATCAAATGCATAGAAACAGATTAAATACGCAGCATCCCTAATTGTTTGCGCAGCGAGATTTTATATGTGCAACAATGTGCTTCATTTGCAAAAAAATTGCATATGCACCGATTCCGGTGTGATATGCGCAGTATCGTGCATCATGTGCGCAATTCTACCTTTTGGTGCATATAAAACATGCAACTTTGGCGTACATTTATTGCTATCATTAATGACCTTAAGCTAGAAATGAAGTAGTACTTATCGGCGGCCCATGGTCTGTTGGATGGTTGAACCGTCAAATTTGCTTAAATCGATGAAGCTAAAGAGGAAATTGCTGCATCTTCGCTAACTGCTTTGTGCTCAAATGGCTCTGCTCTCTTCTAGGATCTCTGTCAAAGGCAAGTGTACAAATGAGTGAACTGTGAACCCAAACTCCTATATATAGCCATGGAACCCTAATGAGAGGTGCTTGACCTTGTCCATACTGGGGTATGATTTTCACATAGTCTTTCTTTCGCGTCACCCAATTTCTTCACCCTCCTGTCCAGTCAACCTAGTTGCTCAAAACCTATCTCATCGTGAGATTGTCTGTCATCCTATCAGTTTCTTCCCGCCTAATCTCCCAAGGGGGCATCATATCATCATAAACCTGTACCATGGGCAAACTGGGGCCCGTATCATAACCAAAAAAAAATTATTCTTTGAAACAATATGATAATACACATTGCATCAAAGAAGGGCAAAATGTATACACCTAAAAATAGCTAAGTCGAATTAAATAAATATTTTAATATTTATTTTAATTCTCATTCTCCTATCAATTAAATAAATATTCTAATTTATTTAAACGATTCACATCCCTCCAATAATTAAATAAAATCAATTTATTTAATTAAAATCCCTAAATTCTTCTAATGTCTTACATAATTAAATAATTTTAAATTATTTAATTAATCTCAAATTCCTCTATCCTAAGTCCTAATTCCATAAATTCCACATCACCAATCCACATCACCTTTGTCACCTATCCACCTCACCTTGTTGCACATATAATTAAATATTTTAATATTTAATTAGCTAATATTCCCTCACCCACATGTCCTATTTATCCTCCAGTCAAATTAGTTAACTCATCAATCAAATCTGTTAACTAATTAGTCAATTGAGTTCACTGGTCAATCTATTATGTTGGCTCCCCGATCAACCTAGTTAATTGATCAATAATCTCAGTTAACTCTTCAATCTATTTTGTTAACTCCCATAACTCATGAAGAAGGCTTGGAAACTTGTCCTCTCTTGATTCACACACATTCTCTCAAGCTTTCTCAACCGTATACCTCACAGGTAATTCCTCCAGTCTTGGATCTATTGGCACTTGGATTTGGTCTTCCCTCAGCCTATATAAGCAAGGTCTTCATACCCGTTTCATATCCATCTAAGCTTAAGCAATCTTACTATGCAGGAATCATTACAACGTGCCTTTGACAAAGTTATCATCCATTTGCTTTATCAACCCATTATCATCACCATGTCTCCATTATTCATTACCCATCTCCAATTTAGTTGCATTGTAGTTTAGTCTCCATTGCACATTCCATATCACAGTCATTCTACTCTTGTCATCTTCAACAACAAAGAAGTGCACACTTTTGAGAGCTCCATTACCATCAAGATCAAGAGGAGATAGGCGAACAATGGAAGCATAGAGGTAAAATGGTCTTCGAAGGTATATTCTTTGTTTACTTGTATTTACATCAATTTCCATTGAGTTATTGGATGATTAGTTGTTTAATACTATTGTTCACATTTTCCACTAACAGGTATTCTTTATGTTGACACTTGCAACATTGATAGTGCACTTTGAAATGTAAGAATCTTGAAGAGTTATTTCGCCATCCAATGATTAATTAATTGTTAATGCCATTTTAACTATACATAGATTATTAGTAGAGTTAAAATTTAATGCTTGAATTAATATTTAAATAAGATATTTGCATACAACAATATGATAGATATAATAAAATTTCAAATTTGTAAACCAATAACATTTAAAATAAATAATATTTTTGTCATAAATAAGAATATAAACATTACAAGTTTTTTTGTTGACTATTGAAATTTTAAAAGAATAGAAAATAATATAATTTAATTGTTAGTTGTGTACAATCAAATAATTAGATCCTTGAGAACTTCCTATCATCACCCAAGCTTTTGTTCGACACTCTAAATAGGTTTTCAAAGCTCAAGAGCCTTCTTTGGAGCAAGCTATTGCTCTTCAACAATGCATTTAGGTTGTCCCTTGCAAGGTGTCTCTTGCTTGTAGAGCTTTGTGGGAGCAACTTCTCACTCAAGAAGACCTTCATGATGTAGCTTTCTCCATGGCTAATGATAAAGCCCTCAAATGTGATGAGTTTCCTTATGAATTTTATAAAGCTCCTTGGGATATAGTTGATGCAGAGTATCCACCACTCCCTCAACATTCCTATCGGTCAGACCTAGTTCCTTTCACACCGATATCCCACTTCATAACGATGTGTCCCCGACACCATATCGCTATGACCTACACCTATCGGCTTAGCAAAACACTTTCATTCTGATGCTTAAACCACCCATCAGTGAGATATCTCCCATCGGTCGACCAGTTTTCTCCTTCCCTGATTGCCTAACTCCCATCGATACCCTTTGATCGATTAAATTGCCTATCGGCAACACTTAGTTCATCGGCCTCTCCGCAGAATGTCTCCCCGAAGCCTTTCTTTCGCCGATGCATACGCTGACCTTGTTGACCATTGGCCACACTTCCTCTATCGGCGAATCCCTTACCACTCCTATCGATCGTTATCCTCTCGCCGATCAATATTTGCCTTTGGTTGCCTATCGGCAATAGTTACACTATCGGACTAGCCGCAAAAGGTCTCCCTGATGCTTCACCTCACGCTGACACCAAACTCCTTATCACCAAGACATATAACTATTGGTGAAATCTTCATTCTCTCTGTCGATAGCACTTGTCACTCTGAAACCCTTCACCCCAACTCCCTCGTCGGCCAGACATCCACCATCGGTCCAACGTTAAGCCACTCTGCCGATACACCTCCTTATGCCGATATACTCTTCGTTGGCAACACTTTGCAATTGTCACCTTGATGCAACCACAACTTTGCCTTTACTTGACTTCCTATTGCTGGTTCTCCAGCGATGACCCGACTTGCTTCCAGGGAGGTTTCTTTGACCTGATTTACCCTGCACATCCTAGCACATACCCATGCTAGGATTCTTCAACATCTCTGGCCTGTGATCCTGCAAACGAACATAAAATGCAAACTAAACTCTAAACTACTATACATGACCATTCCTCTGATTCACAGAATCAACCGGAGGAATGGGGTGAAGAATCCATTCGGCCAATCAAAACAATGATTCAATTACACAGTGAGATCAAATGATTTAAAACACCAACAGAATCTTGATTAGCTTTCAAAAGATGCGATTACAGTACTCTGTTTTTCCACCAGCACAATGTAACTTCTCAATATGTCTATCCCTCTAAAATGACCCGATCTGGGGGTATTTATCTACTCTCAAGGAGTAGTACAGACTTATCTCCAAACGGTTGGGAGAGCTAACTACCTCCCTCAATCCAACAGACTTAGCTATCCTAACAAACTACAGATCAGCAAATGATCTTGGAACTTACAACTTGATCCTAAATACAACTAACTAAACATGCATTGGTCCAAGCTGACCTTATTATATTGCATTGGTCTTATAAGACCTTGAAAACATCAACAAGACTTAAAACTAACTGCCTCATGGAGGCCACTGTAAGGTAGGTGCACCTGCACCAATAGTTGGTAATGATTTATACATGGTTTATTTCAAATCTTATCATTCAAAATCCTTAAGAAATATTATCTATACATGAAATATTAAGTTCATACCTAAGACTAGAGAGATCTGGAGGATATTTGCAATTGGCAACCAATCACCTTGCTTAATGTCTCCTATAAATCATTGCCAAAACTCTTGCTCTTAAGCTAGGACATCTTCTTCCTTTGATTGTTAAACTATAGTAGATTGGGTTCATCAAATCTAAATATATTATTGACAAAATTATTTTTGTTTGGGAGGGAATGGAATAGGCTAGGCATTCTCAACAACAAACCCTCTTTACAAAAATTATTTTTGCCAAAGCCTATGATTGTATAGAATGGCCCTTCGTTCTTATTAGGCTTTAGGCTTTAGGCTTTGGTCCCAATTTCTTAAGGTTTATTCAAATGCTTTTTGTTGACACTTCTGCCTACATCACCATCAATGGCCATCAATCTTCTAGTTTTGGGATTTTCCACTCCATACGGCAAGGATATCCTCTTGCTCCTACTTTATATATATCTCAAGCCTACTGAAGGCTTCAAATATCTTCTAGCTCACGGTATTTCATAGAATCTAGTTAAAGGTATCACCCTTTCCAATTCTCCTCAAGAGCTTGTTAATGGTTGTTTCATTGATGATTATTTTCTCACTCTCCTTGAGGATGAGAACAGTGTCAAACAAGCACTTAGATGCCTCGATACTTTTTGTTTAGCCTCTAGTTCTAGCATTCAGTGGCATAAGACTCAATTCCATAAGCAATATTTCATGCCTAAGCTAACATGGCTTGATTATTTTGGTTAGAAGTGAATAGATTATGGAGAGGTCTTTAGATTCCTAGGCATTCCCTTTGCCTTCTAGGATTCTTCTACTACTTATGGCAATTTGTTATTAATCGGATGGAAAAATTGACCTATTGGATTGCTAAACCCCTATCTTTTGCAAGTAATTTTTAGGTTTTCTCTAATTTTCTAGTAGCCATCCATGTGTATTATTACTCATGTTGGTGCCTTTTAAACCTTCTTACCAAAAACTAGAAAAACTTCTTAGAGATTTCTTATGGGCCTCTTTAGATCAATGTAAAGGCTTTCATATAGTTGTTTTAGAATTTTGTTGCCTCCCACGTCATTTTGTAGGGCTTGGTCTTATTGATATATGATGTCAAGGCACCACATTGTGTTCTAAATGGATAATTAGAGCCCTTGAGGGAGATGAAGCTTGGAAAGTTTTGCTTCATTATTTCATTTCTACATGAGTACCAAATGGGTGTAAAGCCTAGACAAATCTTGGTCTTCACTCTATTCTGATAATGCAAGAGCCTATTCAAATCTAGAGCACTTTTATCATCAAAAGTATTTGGAAAGCATAGGAAGTTGTCAAACCTTGCCTCTTGTGGAATGGATAGATTCAAGACTAGTTTGTCCATTAATCAACAATCTCTTTGGTGGTCTCCTATGCTCACTTGCTAGGATAAACCTCTTGCCAAAATTCCTTGGGTCTATGCTTTGAATTTGTTTAATAGAGGTATTAAGACTCTCCCAAATCTTGTTTTAATGACCACCGATATTTTTTTTCTTGGACTAAAGCCAAAGAGAAATATAGACTCATAAGGTTTTGAACCCTTCCAGATTGTTGTTAATTCCATTCACAGAAATTATGTACAAAATTAGGGTTAGAAGTTGCAAACCATGGTGGAAGGATTGTAAATGGTGTCTTGATACACCATTCCCTAATTACCAACCTCATAAAGGTTATGCTTGGCTCTCACCACGATTGCAGATGGTGCAAAAAATTAATTATAGACGAGCTTTTTAGTCTTCAACTAATACTTGATAGCATAGATTTTAGACTATTTGGCAAGCTATTATTGAGACAAAGCTTGCGCACTTTGCCTAATGCATTCTTTATTAGGGCCTTCCTATTGGCCCCAGACTAATTAATTTGGGTGTTTTCAATCCTTGTTTCCCTTTTTATAGATATCTAGAAACTTTCAAACACCTACTCGAGTTTTATGTTAGAGCTCAAACAACTTGGTGTTGGATTCATGATTTTTTTAAGCCCTTTAGACCTTAGCCTTTTTCTTGGCATATGATATTTCTAGGAGATTGGCCTATAATCCCTACTAAGTATACCTAGATTTCATAAGCTTTCAGAGTAGAAACCTTATTTAGCATTTACAAATATATAAAAACTCTTCTTTTTTTGTTGGTTGTATTGTTGACAACCATTTCTCATTGTATTCTAAATCCATCATATGTTCCAATATGTTAATGCAGATACAAGTGTAAGAAAATAAAATCGCCCTTGAAAGGGCTCACTTACATGTTCTTCTAGACCACTAGGGCAGTGCTCCTTGTACGGTTGCTAGAGTGCCATCATCCTCCCCTCCTTCCAATAGGGGCCAATCCCTTATTTAAGGGTGTCGACATGGAAGAAGTCAAACTGCTCATTGGCATGATGATTCTCATATTTCTCAGTGCAAAGCTCATGGTCATAGTGCACATGGTTGGTCCCAGTCCTCCCATTAGCTTTCACCTTCTCCTCAATACCATTCTAGAGGAGCTCTAAGTTGGCCAGACAATGGAAAATTCCCTTGACTCACCCTAGCCATTTCTCCTGCCAAGGTTGTTGCTTAGCCTATTGATGAAGTGCAAACTAATGAAGATAATCTAGATAGTGCTCTTGTTGGATGGGAACCTATTCCTAATGGACAAGAAAATTCAGATGTGTAGAAACCAAATGACTGTGACTCACCTCCTATTACTAGCTCTATAGATCTTGATGCTTAGCAACTTTGTTTCTCTTTGAATTTGTATAAGGCTCCACCTTACCTTGACTTTTGGGTGTGACTTTCTCCACCCACCTATTTTTTGTGATATAGTGTATTTATTTATTTTTATTTAATATAAATGCTTATTTCATAATAATAATAAAAATAAAAAATAAAACTATATTTAGCTGATGGTTTTATTATGGGAGCGCGACTCTTGTCAAAGTGTCTAATCGCTAGAAAGTTTTCATAAGTGTTAGGTTACTTTCATGAAAAGATTTTCGCAACTAAAAAATTATCTTGAGTGTAAGGTTGTTTCCAATGGAAAATAAATCTTGATCACTCGTTGCAATCAATCCTTCTAATTGCTAGAAAGTTGTCATAAGTGTTAGGTTGCTTCCGTCATAAAAGATTGTTGCAACTAAAAACTTATCTTCGAGTGTAAGGTTGTTTCCATTGGAAAATAAATCTTTCCATTGCCATCTACCCAATGAATTGTCTACAGCCAACATATGATTGTGTCTCATGGCATAAAACCTATTTGCATAACTGTCACCCAAAATTCACAGGCATGCAATGACTCGGCTCTACTTAAACATCATCCACTTCAATGGTCAAACAGTCAATAGCAATTTTACACCTCTTCCACAACAAAAAGTGGTAAATATTTGTCCTATTTTTATTAGCCAAAATTAACTTTGACTCTTGAAGTCGATGATGATTAAAAACAACTGCAATGACTCCATAGTTACAATGCACGTGTCTGATGTAGCTCTTGATAGAACATGGAGCAAGGCTTCTCTTTAAGTCTATCGGGATAATGGTTGTTGCTCATGCCAGCACACAAGGAGAAGAAGAACGACAAGGACCTACTCATCTATTTTTCAATCAGGTTGGAATAATCTATTCAAGACTCACCTGAACACATAAGACCCTCTCGCTACTACTTTTTCTCTCAAGAGTTTGATCAGGTAGAGATTCAATCAACGTGGAGCCTATCCCTGTCTCGATGGCATTCATTCTCCTTTATCAACAGTTGGAGGTGATTACAGTCAGCATTTCAAGGGCATCCATGGTAGCCTATGGCACACCTCCTCTGTCAGCAGCGTTCATAGCAAGCCACTTTGTGCCTTTCCTTGAAAGTGATTGTCAAAGCATGGCAACATGAAACCATGTGTGGGAGGTGCCTCTCTTAAAGAATGGAGGCTAGGCACTTGATTGTGGTGATCAGGGCTTAAATTTGACAGTTGTATAGTTGTATTTAGATATAATTTATTTATACTAATGTTGTTGGCAAGAGACACAGTATAGCTTCATGAGTGTTGTCATTGATGGCAACAAAGTTCATTCCACCCATCGGCAGGACATGGTATGCCTATACTAGAAGTCTGATTGAAGAATGTTGTGGTCCGGTAAGCAAGAACAGAGCATGTGGCAAGGTCCGACAGTTAGGTCCGGATCTCTCAGAGAAAGTATCTGAGTAAAGTGGGGTAAGTGCAAAAAGATGGGGGGCAAAAAAGTGGCCAAATGGTTTTAAAAAAAAAAACAATACATAACGCGAGCGCGTTATGAAGTACTATAAATTAAAAAAAAAGGTTTGCATCTCATTTTATTTCTTTTTTCTCCACATTTCCCACGGTCTGCAAACCCTAGAAAGCGCGCTCGCGTTTTGGATTCCTTAATTCAACACAAAAATCTTATCGATTCGTCGCCAAAATGCTGCCACGACGTCGAGCATGCCAAAGGAGTGAGTTTATTTGTCTTTTTGTTTGAATTTGCTTCTAAATAGGTAGGTTTGAGTTGTTTTTTGATGTATATTTCGTTAATTGTCAGGAAATGTTAATGCACCTCCTCCTCCTCAAAATCCACAAAATCCTGCGGAACAACAACCTCCTCCATCCATTCCTCAACATGCCCCTGGAACACAAGAAAATATAATGGGGCAAATTGAAAACAACAAAAAAGAAATTGAAGATATAATTGCAAGGTTGAAAGATCCTTCCACTTCAACCTTGCATAGGTCCACGCTTGTTGAATCTCTTGAATCTATGTTATCAAATGTAGATTCAATTAGCAAGCAAATAACTAGTTGGACGGATAAGAGGAGAGAGTTTAGAGATTATTATGCAGACAAGTTGTCATACCAAGATGTGAAAAAATTACAAATCACAAAATTAGACTTGTGTTCAATTTTTACAAACCCACAAACAAATCAACCTCCACCCATTACATGCAAGAGGTTCCCTATCCATTGGTGCAACAACCAAGCGATAAGGGATAATTTTGGGCAGAGGTGGTGGATGGTTTTTGACCATCCTCCATGCAATAATAATGAGGTCCTGCAATACTTTTTGAGGAAACTCTACTGTGAGTTTGTCCTCAATAAAGTGCCAAACTATTTTGATATGCGAGACTTCCATGGTAGAGGTGGGGGGTCAGCACAAGATAGACCAAGGGCACGTCTTGACCTACAGTGGTAGTGAGACGAGTAATCAGCAAACCAGCCCATGAGCATGTTTCTATCCCTTCCATTGTGAAGGAGAGTGTTGAGGTCGATACACTTCAGTCCATTAGTGCCTTGACCCAGAGCATCATAGAGCATGCCGGTCCTACAGCACAGAGTGGGTTGGGAGATAGTGCGAGGAGTAGGGTCCCACCCCATGCTTGTCAAGCTTGCAGGTCAGCCTGTGGTTATGACCCCATGGATAGTTAGGACACAGGTGCATAGGCTACATCTGCAACTGAGCAGATGGTGATGACAAATACCCTCCTGAGTGAGACTTTTGGCCTTGATACTCAAGTAAATATTAGCAAGTTTATTGAATTTAATTTATTAAATTTCATTTTTGAAATGCAAGATTAACTAATTTAAATTGATGATTTTAATAAAATTTCAGGGTCATAGCGTCGATGCAGTTTTTAGTGGTTCTCCACCTGCATTTTACACTAGATCATCTACTGTCAGGGTATGTAACTAGTAAACAATTATAAATATTACATGTGAATAGCATCGTTATATGAATGGTATTCTAATATCTGATTTTGGATGTTGAATAGGTTAATACTATAGATTTCACAGCAACACCTGCCAGCGGTGGTGGACTTCAAAGCTTTATGGAGGTAATAAAATAAATAGTTTAATGAATGAATTGTACTTACTAGATTTTTGTATGTGACTTGTGTGCTTTATTGTTTGTACTTCCATGTTTAGATGAACGTGTGTGTATGTTAGGAGCCATGATTTGCATCACTATTATAGTTTTTGTAATTGAATAATGTTGTTTTATTTCCAGATGATGCAGGCTGCGGAGACACCTCCCCATGTTCATAGGGCAATGGAGCAGGGTGTGGCCTCTGCGATTCATAGCTCCATGGCATTGACAGGGGTATGAGGTAGATTAGTAAAATTCAATTTACATTCATTGTTATAGTTGTCTATTTTTGAAAAATCAAAAGATTATTGATTTGAAGTTTAATTTCTATTTGGATGGTTTCTATAGGACATGACATCACCATGGCCTATTCCTGCTACTGAGGCAAGTGAGGAGATAGATTATATGGTAGCGGTTAGTGATTATTTTGTTAAATGTTTCATTTTTTATAACATGTAATTTCTATATATTAATGTCTATACTTTTTATTGTAATAGCTAAAGATGTAGGAAGAACTAAATAGGAGAAGCAGCCCTCGGGTTCGTAGTAGACCACCCACATGCGCGTCTCCATCCCCTAGAAGATCAAAGGCTACTCGTGATCTATTCTCTTCATCAGCCAGAGGGGAATGACTTTTTATTGTGTTCCTTTGTTGTATGCCTATATGGCATTTGTGGACATATATTTTGTATTGTACATAGTTGACATTGTATGCCTATATGGCATTCTTGTAAGCCTATATGGCTATTTTGTATATATGTTATACTTATATCGACAAATATTGATGTATGCCTATATGGATATTTGGTTAATACAAAATTTTTTTATTGATGGCATCCATACTTGCATTATAAATCCATGTTTGAATGGATATTTGTAAATGGCTATTTCAAATATTTAAATTATAATTGTATTACATAGGATGTTTGTTGATCCAATAAGCTAGCTATTGTTATTCAATTATCACCTAAACCTCATTTTGGAACTAAAAGATAAAAGTTGTATTTAAAAAAAAAAATTAATCATCATGTTGAACAAAAAATATTAATATTCTTTATGAGTAGCATACAATGTCAACTATATGCAATACAAAAAAATGAATCATCATGTTATTCTTTATGTTTGAGATCCTGAAAATGACTAAGTCTGGTAGCCTGATATCCTGAAACACTAGGATGAATATCCAAGTCATTAGGATGATTGTGCCTTGAGAAAAAGTCATTAAGATGAGTGCCTAAAGGAGACTTTCTTAAACATTCAAACATTGAGCAACAAGCATGAAGGGTTAAGGCGCAATTTGCAACTCATAAAGCCTCAAAAGGGGGCCCAACTTGGAGAGAGCATTCATTTAAGACAAGGTGCCCATTGACACCTGTTCCACCATAAAAGTGCGCCTAAGGTGGAAGGAGAACAAGCCTCTAGTAAGTGAAGTGCACCTATTGTCTAAACCACTTCATTATGGCACCCTAGCATGAGGAGGAGTATTTAAGTCAATAGGAAATGGCGCCTAGAATGCAAATGAAGGACTAAGTGGCATTTTTAATAAGCATCAATTCACCTTGAGCTTTCAATAAATACATCAAATTGAGCCCCATAAGCCTAGGCGCCCTTTGCCTTCAAAAGAACCTTGTATTGACGTCAAGAGTTGGTCGTATCAGCGTATCGGCAGACCTTGGTTAGGCTTCGCCGATAGTGGTATGTCTTGCCGACGAGTGTGGTTCGAAGTCGAAGACATCGGTGTATTGGAAGATAATCCCATTGGCGCATCAGAAGAGCAGTTGAGAGCTTCACCAATGAAGGGGGTCACATCGACAGTCAAAATCCATCGGTGTATTGGCCCAACGAGATTAGAGTTCACTGATGTTTGGAGTCTCACCGACGGGTGTGGTTCGAAGGTTGTCATTGGTGAGATCAGTGTGTCAGTAGAAGAGTTTTTGAGTGTGCCGATGGTATTAAGTCCTACCGATAGGCGAGGGACTTAGAGTCTTGTATCAGAGTGACAAAGACATCGATGTGAAAGGATATAAAGTCACCGATAGCGGTCTGTCCGACCGATAAGAGTCAATGATGGGATGTTTGTTAGAAGTGAAATCAAACGGAGTCATGGTGGCATCGGCCTATTGGCCGATGAAATTTTAAGCTCGCCGATGGTATATTGTATCGCCAATAGTAAGTTCGAAGGTTCAAAAGTTGATAATTCTATGCTTCCACTGTGTGCTCTGCATCAGACACTCATCCCTACTACAATCTAGCATTCTCTAGTTGTGTTCTCCCCTTTGTTTTTGTGAACGCCTCTGGAAGTAATGTTGAGTTACTTGTGATGTCCTTATTGACTGGTGTTGTTTTGGATTCATGTGTAGTCCTTGTTCCTTATAGTCTATTGTCTACTTGACTATTTGTTGTAACTTATTGAACCACTATGATTTTGAATATTTAGATTTAGAGGGCATTAGACACCAAAACTTCTTGACCTTTAACAACCCAACCTAGAATCAATAGATTTTTGTCCATCCCAACTATTCTAGTCAAGACAAAGCATGTTGATTCTCATTCAATCCAAAGTTCATTAACAGGATTATCTTATCATAATATTTAGGGAAATGACCACCTAGATGGACAATGATGTGAGCTATCTATAAAGAAACTTGCAAGAAGCATAGGAGGCATGAGAATCCCTCCATGTTGTTTATCAAGTTGAATGATCTATGACACATCATGTATCATTACAAAATATTCTCGAAGAGAAAGCAAGTGAAAAGTGAAAATACTCAAAACAACCCATAACAAGGTGGAGAAGTTTAAAGGATGGAGGTTGCAACACTTTCCAACCTCATAGCCACACTAGTCCAATGGATTAGGATAATACTATCAAGCATCCACATAATAGTAGATAATCTTATCAACAGGCACAGAGAAATTTCTAAGGACCATAGTGTTATCCCTATGACTTGACACATACTACTTGTTTCATAAAGCAAAGGGACATGATATAAATATTGTTGTTATATGGAGCCTAATCAGAATTAGAGGTTAAATTTACCCAACTTTTATCAGCGTGGTGTTGGGACCTAAAATTTCACACCAATGTTTTCAAGAAATTTTGGGTTCCCATATAAAAAAATCAATTTCAACACTCATAAATACACCTCAAAGATATGTCATCCCATGAATAATAATGATCATGGAAGAAAGCCTTCAGTGACCATCGCAAATAAGACTCATCAACAAAGACAGGGTTTTAATTATACCATTATCTGAGAAACATTCACAGGAAAAAGAGTATCGGCGTAAGACTGACGGTCAGTGAGAAAATATTGAGAATCATCGATGAGTAAATTCACACCGATGGCCTTTCGTCGGAAGGAGATGGCGAGGTCATACCGATTACATCTATCGGCATGAGAACAAGGATCAGAGAGAAATTTGTAGAAGTTATCGATGAAAGAAGTAATATCGATGGCCTTTTATCGGTAATAAAATCTAGCAATCACACTGATCGGTATGACTAAAGGTTATCAGGTAATGCTTTGAAGATTACCTCGACGGTATGTATCATACCGATGAAGCATTTCGGCAAAAGTCTCATCGAATATCCTATGGGGTCAAAGGAAATAATAGCCATCGGCAGGAAATGAACATCGGTGTAAAAAATTAATGAGTTTGATACTCTAGTGTCTTGGCAAAACAACAAAAGGCACTTTTGGTATGAGTCACACTGATATACATATCCATCGGCACAGCTTAACAGGTCGGAATGAAATGCTTATGTCTTACCGACTCACAGGTCATAGCGATAAAAGTATCGGTGACACTTTGGGAGGTTCTCTCCGATAAAGAAAACCTGAGAAGTATTGTGGGAAGAGTCTTGTCGATGAATAGAGAGATGGGTGAAACATATCAGAGAGACCAAAAGCATCGAGATAACATGTTAATTTTACAACGATGGCCTATGTTATGCCGATGGTGATAGAGACCATTCTGACATCGGGTAAATTTCACAGTGTCTCTCTGAAATATCAATGAAGAAGATCCGGCTACATCATATACAAATGTGTTCTACACAAGCTTTTCATCCATCTGATACAATTGTTGCTGGAGGGAATGTAAATGATCGAATATTAATATGGTGATGGATGGGAGAACATTCACTACCCTCAGATGATATTGTTGGGCAAAATGATAATTTTTTGGTAGATATTATTGTTTTGTACTCTAATAGACATGCTTGCAGAATTTGGAAGCCTGGACAAAACAACCATATGTGATCTCGTAGAATGCCAAAATTGCAAATATAAAACTAGGTTCCATGATGGTTGCCAGCATCCTCCGTGCTCAAACCAGATGGTTAGGGTAAAATAAAAATATATTATAAAAGAAACCCTAAAATGGAGAACCTCAAAATCGCATATCGGAGTGACTTATTCTATCAGAGCAAAGTTTTTAGATCATACCGATCTTAGGACTTATGCCAATGGATATAAAACAGAATAATTAAATTCTAATCCTCCCAAAATACCTATGGAGTGGGGCCCAAGAATGTAACTAATGAAAATTGCATGAGATATATATCGGCTAGACATACATAATCGGTGAAAAATTTCCAAGTCTCCCCGACCTCGTATGTCACACCGATAGAGGAAAGGATGAAAAAGGTCATTGGGGAAACATGCACAATCGGAGGGAAAATTTTAACTCACACCGAATTCTTATATTAGACCGATGGATACCTTTTTCAAAAGAATATACTGGAGCTTGTAAGAGGAAAACATTTGTCAAAGAAAAATAAACATTAAAGTGGTGCGTGCGAGTGAATAATAAACTAAGATCATAATAGAACAAAAATAAACATTTTTTCATCGTATCAATTGAGAATATTTTCAAGAGGTAAAATATTTTTCTGGGGGTTAAGGAGACGTCAAACAAACATTTGCAAGCCTAAAGAATAATTTGCAGTAAAGTATTTTCATTGAGGAAGAGAGAGCGGGGTAATATTTTACCCAAATGAATATTTTGGCAAAACCAAGGTGAAAGCACACAAAGTAAATGCAATGTGAAATATTTTTACCAAAGGAGTTAAAAATGGGTGATCAAATGTGGTAAACATATATACAAGTAAAAATTGAGTTTGAAGTTTAATTAAAATATTTAATTTGCCAATGGCAACTGATTAAATATTTTATTTTACCGAAAAAATAATTTAATGAAGAGCCGTACCAAAGGATGCACCGGAATGTAAAGGGTCGTAACCCTAAGTTTGCAAAATATATAAGGGAGATACAAATCAAAGTAGAAGGCATCAGTAGATTAGGAAAAACAGTAGTTAGATAACTAGATGGATTGACCAGTTGCCAAAATAAAATATTATGTTGTACATTGTAAAATCTTTTGAAATTGTATAATGGAGAAAATGCATAAATTAGTCATTTGATACTGGTGTCTATTGTTTGTTGAGCTAAGCAATTATTTAGCTGTCTCCACATTGTTATTTCTCTGTTATTTGAACCTGAGTTTCCAAGTTGATATTTCAGTTTCATCGAGACACACTTGTTGTTTTCGTGTAATCAAATTAATTGGTTTCCATCAAAGATATAAAATCCTTTTGATTGATTACAGTAACTTGGAAGTAACATTTGGATAGGTAAGAGCAGTCCTATAATTGACAAGATTGCCATACTGTCTCCAACTCAATATTGTCTTGTTATTCAAATTGAGCTTCAACTCCATTTGTCAATACACATTTGCTGTCATTGTGTGATTCTATTGATTGGTTCCTTCAAGAAAGGATTAAAATCCTTTCAATAAGTCACAGTAACCTGGTAGGATTCGAGTGGATCAATAAGTAGAGTCTGTCAGTCACATTCTTGCACGTTTATACAAGGTATAAACAAACACAAGTGCCAAATAATCAGAATTGTAACCAGTAAGTAAATCATATATCATTACACTTTGACTCCATTAGCCCAATAGAAATAGGCACTGGTCATACCAATTCCACTCTAGGATTCCATAAAATCTTATTCATAATTACATCTCAGATCTTAGTATTAGGAGTAGAAGTAGTTTAGAAGCTTTTATCTATTCCACATTTTATGCCAC
Source organism: Cunninghamia lanceolata (assembly GCA_027924645.1). Taxonomy (NCBI): domain Eukaryota; kingdom Viridiplantae; phylum Streptophyta; class Pinopsida; order Cupressales; family Cupressaceae; genus Cunninghamia; species Cunninghamia lanceolata. The sequence goes on along the minus strand of BSBN01000173.1, from coordinate 1,389,012 downwards.
TGTGAGTAGATACCTCAATCCAATCAAGTCATATAGTGTTAAGTCTGCTTTAGTTACAAAGGTACACCCGCCTAGGTTTGTAGGACCTGAAGTGTAGGGAGCTAATAGCTCTGTCAATTGGTCCAAAAACGTTGCAAATCCAAACATAGAGTCTAGCATCCTCTTAGGGTTAGCAACTTGCATTTTTGGGAACCAACAAAATGGCGACTCTACTGGGGAGAACACATAGAGAAACCTGGTAGTAGACCATGTTATTAGAGTCAAAAAATTAAAAGGCATAACTCTGCTGGTGGAAGGAAAAACCCAGAAAATTGATTAGTCCTCTAAATAGAGGTGGCGACTCTACATAAAATTCAAATATAGATTGGTAAACTCTACTGGCAAGAACCCATAAAGATGAAATTTTCCTCTTCTCACAAGAGGTGGCGACTTTGAAAATCAAATTGATGAAACATGAAAAAATATAACATACCCCCTTTAGATGCATTCTTTGAACTAAGGAGACATGAAGGAGAATCTGGATATGAGTTGTTCATCAGGTTGGGGGATATCTATGAACAGATACCTTTTCATCTCAAACCTAGTGTATCCTTATTTATTAAAATGTTCATGCTTGCTTATATGCCTATGTCAACTAATTGGCCTGAATCATTAAAGCCAGTTACTATAGACCAAGTGGTTCAATTGATTCATAGCATAGAAAGGACAAGGCCCGAGGATATTATCAATATTGAATCTGATGATACTAAATATGAAGAAACTGATATAGCAATGCATCCAGATATGGATGGACTAGCAACATACCAAGAAAATGAATACTATCCACCACCTGGACAATGGTATGCTCCACAATATCATCATCTACATATGTCACATCAAAATCTGCACTCTCATCAACCCACCCAACAAAATATTTATTATCAGCATCCATATCAGACAAATTTTATCCCAGCCCACCCACCGCAATATATGAACCAGCAATGTTGGGGGGAAGAGGAGCATTGTTTTCAAAAAGGAAGACAAACTTTTGATAAAGAGGATATACCAGAACATGAACTCCAAGTGTTTCCAAACCCATGCTATACTGAGGATGCAATCTTTTCAGATAACCAGGGTGAATATTTTCAAAATTTTGATCAAGGGGAAATACGCATAGTAGAAAATAATCTTCAAGCCTGTTCAGAGCCATTGTATGATGATATAGCACAAGAAGACGAAGAGGATGAAAGGCATTCAGACAGTCAGGGAGGTGGATATTATGATGAAGAATCTATAAATGATCATGTTGATGAAGTATGTACATCGAATGTTGAGCATTATAGTAGTGATAAAAGGAATGATGAAAATTTCAGTGAGAGGGTTGATGAAGAAACGTGCTCACTTGATAGTGAGCAGGTTTCAGAATTGCTCACCAATGAATATCAAAGATACGTACATAGAGATGATACCCAAATATTGTGTCCAGATATATCTTTTGACAGTGAATCCATTCAACATGGTAAGGGTGATGAAATATGTGAGGCCATATTTCCCAATTCACATTTTTGCAAAGAAGAGACAAATAGTGGTCATGGGTTCTCTTGTGACACCTATCCAGAGATAAAGATGTCCATTGAACCAGAGGAGGTTGATGATTTCAGTATGTATGATTGGCAGATTATTGACTCTCAAGCATGTGGGGAAGATGGATGCGCTAAGGAAAAAGATACGGTGTTTTATGTTGTAGCCAGCATTGATGATAGCATGTGTCAGAAGCAGCTTGATCTATTCCATTTCCAATTCAGTTAAAACACCAGCATTTGGTGAATGATAATAGATATGATAAAGTAAGACATCCTACAAGGTCTGACAATCATGACTTTCTTATGTCATACAATGATGAAGGTGTTTAGACTATGCCAGACTTCCAGATACCAAATAATACATAACACACTTGCAGCATAAACTATGATGCATTAATGAGCTATATGAACAGACTTAGTCAAGCAAATGGGATATCATTACAACATGATCAGAACAAGGTTTTTGACAGGGGAAAGACATGGATTTTCTTTTCTGATATGGTCTTTTGACCATATCAGTTTTGGGGCAAAAAGTAGACTCTGTTACCCAATGAAGAAGGCATTGGTCTGCTACCCCAGAGATCTGGATCCTTGTTATACTCGCAGGGAGCATGCATCCCCAGACATAGCCACTGTTGGGACCTAAAATTTCACACCAATGTTTTCAAGAAATTTTGGGTTCCCATATAAAAAAAAATCAATTTCAACACTCATAAATACATGTCAAAGATATGTCGTCCCATGAATAATAATGATCATGGAAGAAATCCTTCAGTGACCATCGTGAATAAGACTCATCAGCAAAGACATCATTTTAATTATACCATTATCTGAGAAGCATTCACAGGAAAAAGAGTATCGGTGTAAGACTGACGGTCGGCGAGAAAATATTGAGAATCATCGATGAGTAAATTCACACCGATGGCCTTTCGTCGGAAGGAGATGGTGAGGTCATGCTGATTAAATCTATCGGCGTGAGAACAAGGATCAGAGAGAAATTTGTAGAAGTTACCGATGAAAGAAGTATTACCGATGGCCTTTTATCGGTAAGAAAATCTAGCAGTCACACCGATTGGTATGACTAAAGGTTATCGGGTAATGCTTTGAAGATTACCCCGACGGTATGTATCATACCGATGAAGCATTTCGGCAAAAGTCTCACCGAATATCCTATGGGGTCAAAGGAAATAATAGCCATCGGCAGGAAATGAACATCAGTGTAAAAAATTAATGAGTCTCTGATACTCTAGTGTCTTGGCGACACAACAAAAGGCGCTTTCGGTATGAGTCACACCGATATACATATCCATCAGCACAGCTCAACAGGTCAGAATGAAATGCTTATGTCTTACCGACTCACAGGTCACAGTGATAAAAGTATCGGTGACACTTTGGGAGGTTCTCTCCGATAAAGAAAACCTGAGAAGTATTGCGGGAAGAGTCTTGCCGATGAATAGAGCGATGGGTGAAACATACTGGAGAGACCAAAAGCATTGGGATAACATGTTAATTTTACAATGATGGCCTATGTTATGCTGATGGTGATAGAGACCATTCTGACATTGGGTAAATTTCATAGTGTCTCTCTGAAATATCAATGAAGAAGATCTAGCTGCATCATTTACAAATGTGTTCTACACAAGCTTTTCATCCATCTAATACAATTGTTGCTGGAGGGAATGTAAACGATCGAATATTAATATGGCAATGGATGGGAGAACATTCACTGCCCTCAGATGATATTGTTGGGAAAAATGATAATTTTTTGGTAGATACCAATACATCACCAAACTTTCAATCACAAGATCAATTCAAACTTAGGCGCTCATTAAGAGTCTTTCCAATGTTGGCGCATCTGAGAGGTTGAACTGGCAAGAGATGGCGCCTAGCTTCCTAGACCTTGTTTCAATATGTTTGAGTTCCAAAGTTGACTCAATGGTATCAAGATGGCGCCATAAAGTCTTTGGACTAGTTCCTTAGAGTTTCAAAAACATTCTGGCTCCTTGAAAATTCCTCCTACATGCTTGGGCACCATTTCAAGGTCCTCGAACCATGATGTAGCGCCTTATTGCTCTAGGCACCCATTCATGATTGTGCAACTTGAGATTGGCGCCTAGATTGAATAAGCTTTTATCCTGACTTAATACACTACCTCCTTCTGATGATTTTTGGGGCAGCAGAAAACCTTTCACCACGGGCAAATGTCTCAGAGATATAAAAAACTGAGAGAGGTTATTGTAGAGGCACTCTACATGATTGTGTTGCCTCAGACGAAATGTTTCTAAGTGACACAGTTTTCAAGTAACATCTCATCAAAGATTGCTGCCTTTTTGCACTTTGGACTCTTCAGGGATATTGTCGGTACAATGTAGCTCGGATTGTTTCGACATGTTTGGGTGAAAAAAAGGACCATGCCTAGCATAAATGTACCCATCTGGACGCGTTGGAATAGTCAGTTTGGTCACATTAGGAGCAAGATGAAAGTTACACCCCTTTGCAACTTTACACTACCTCCTTCTGACGATTTTTGGGGTAGCAGAAAACCTTTCACCATGGGCAAATGCCTCAGAGATATAAAAAATTGAGAGAGGTTATTGTAGAAGCACTATACGTGATTGTGTTGCCTTAGATGGAATGTTTCTAAGTGACATAATTTTTTAGTAACATCTCGTCAAAGATTGCTGCCTTTTTGCACTTTGGACTCTTCAGGGATATCGTCGGTACAATGTAGCTCAGACTGTTTCGACATGTTTGGGTGAAAAATAGGACCATGCCTAGCGTAAATGTACCCATCTGGACGCGTTGGAATAGTTATTTTGGTCACATTAGGAGCAGGACAAAAGTTACACCCCTTTGCAACTTTACACTGCCTCCTTCTGACAATTTTTGGGGTAGCAGAAAACCTTTCACCACAGGCAAATGCCTCAGAGATATAAAAAACAGAGAGAGGTTATTGTAGAAGCACTCTACATGATTGCGTTGCCTCAAATGGAATGTTTCTAAGTGACACAATTTTCGAGTAACATCTCGTCAAAGATTGCTACTTTTTTGCACTTTGGACTCTTCAGGGATATCGTCGATACAATGTAGCTCGGACTGTTTAGACATGTTTGCATGAAAAACAAGACCATTCCTAGCATAAATGTACCCATCTGGATGCGTTGGAACAGTCAATTTAGTCACATCAGGAGCAGGATGAAAGTTACACCCCTTTGCAACTTTACACTACCTCCTTCTAACAATTTTTGGGGTAACAGAAAACCTTTCACCACGGGCAAATGCCTCAGAGATATAAAAAACTGAGAGAGGTTATTATAGAAGAACTTTATGTGATCATGTTGCCTTAGACAGAATGTTTCTAAGTGACACATTTTTCGAGTAACATCTCGTCAAAGATTGCTCCCTTTTTGCACTTTGGACTCTTCAGGGATATCATCGGTACAATGTAGCTCAGACTGTTTCAACATGTTTGGGTGAAAAATAGGACCATGCCTAGCATAAATGTACCCATCTGGATGCGTTGGAATAGTCAGTTTGGTCACATCAGGAGCAAGATGAAAGTTACACCCCTTTGCAACTTTACACTGCCTCCTTCTGACGATTTTTGGGGCAGCAGAAAACCTTTCACCATGGGCAAATGCCTCAGAGATATAAAAAACTGAGAGAGATTATTGTAGAAGCACTCTACGTGATCGCGTTGCCTTAGACATAATGTTTCTAAGTGACACAATTTTTGAGCAACATCTCGTCAAAGATTGCTGCCTTTTTGCACTTTGGACTCTTCAGGGATATTGTCGGTACAATGTAGCTCGGACTATTTTGACATGTTTGGGTGAAAAACAAGACCATGCTTGGCGTAAATATACCCATCCCGACGTGTTGGAACAGTCAGTTTGGTTGCATCAGGAGCAGGACACCAAAAATGCATAACATGATGATGTAAAAATGTGTATATGTGTATAAATGTAGCAGGAAATTAAAAAAGACAAACCTTACAAATTAATGTGCATACTTACAACTCAATGTAACATGACTTTACAAAACCAATGTGAATACTTACAAATTAATCCAATGAACCATCTAGGTCTTCTCTACTCTTTATTGTGTCAAGTATTGCTTCATGGTCAGACTCACGCACCTTCCACAAGATTTTGTTCAAAGGTCTACCCTGATACTTTATCAAATGAACATTGGATGCCACGACAAGGTTCGAGTAATGAAGAAGCTTCCAATGCGTGTCAAAGTCTTGAAACAGCCAAACATTAACATTCTTATGTGGGTACCTTCTAAGCGATGTTCCAATAATAACCACTAAGCCTGTAGGGTATTCGATGTTTTCTCCATCTGTAACAGGGGCCTCCAATTTCTTTTTTACCTCAACACAATGACATAAGTAATAATTTGTTCCTTCTTCATTATCTTCATCTGCAATAACTGCATATACGTGCCCTACATTGATATGTGTAGCAAATTAGATGAAATTAGTCAACATTACAAAAACACTACAAAGTATGATGACATTACCTGGTTGAACTATATGAAATTAGATGCATATACGTGCCCTATATTACCTGGTTGAACTAAATCTGATATGTGGTCAAAGTCAACTGATGATTCCATTTGTGTTAGTTCCAGTGCCGTCGGGGGTCGATACGTGTCAAGTGGGCTAAGATAACTTAACTGCCATTCATCAACCCACTCCTTTGACTCGCACTCATCCCAGACTTCAATTGTACAGGAAGAACAAAAGCATGACATCTTTCGCATATGGATACTCCATGAACCTGCAATTGAGCTTCTGAAAGAGTGCATCTCATTTGATCTTGTCAGTGTACAACAGTCCTCATATGGTGCAATGTTAGTATCATCTATCAACCAAAAAAATCTACAAACTGAAGACTTACCTTCATTACCTGGACCCATGGAAGCATTACACCACTCGACAATCAATTTTGCATATGTCAACTTTGCATTGTCTTTATACTTTAACTCTTCTCGTGTTATGGCTCTTTTGATACATGCTCCCCCTTTCCATGCCCGGCCTCACAAAAGTTTCACATATGCTGAATACCTATAAAATTATGCCTCCTGCTCAACCAATAGAAATTTTGTGAGTTCTTGAATTGTGACGCATAGTTATCTGACCATATGATATGCTGACTGAACGATATGCCCCTTCTAGCCAAATCATTGTAGAACACCTGAAAGAAACCTTGCACAAACTCCGTAGAATGCGTGCGATCATCACTAATATAGAAATTATACTCCCTTATGATCTTTCTGTCATCCTCTGTACTATCATTCGCATGAATGAATGCGATGTGCACAAATATAGAAACCTGTGTGGAGTTGTAATATTGTGATTGCACCTCACGCTGTGGCTGTAGACTGTAGTTCTCTGCAAAGTCGATGACTGAAATAATGCTACCAACTGGAAATGTGTCTTGCATAACTTGAATTGCAAGTCCAACCATTGAGCTCTATGGGCATGTCTTGCATACTCATACACTATGCTGCCACGAAATATAGGCATAAACTGATACACTGGAATCTTTTCAATAACTAATTCACACCTCTTTGCTTCTTTACCATCTTTTGTATTGTATGCCACTGTTTTATACTTGCCAAACTCTACTAGTTCATTTCTAACCGCATGTGTTCTTTCCATATGTTCACATATTAGCAAATGTTGCAAGCCACTGCAACGATGACATGTGTCATCCAAGCATAATTTCTTGTAGAATATTTGACCTTCCTCTCTTTCACATAAAATTCTTGATATGAAGTCTCTTGAAGATGTTGGTGGGGCACATATGGCACAACCCTGCAAAACATTGTTAGCATGCATATCTAAACATATAGACCTATAAGCATCAAAATGGTTAGAAAATTCAATATGTAATCTACAACAACAAGTAGTGCGTGTGTGATTTATCTTGACATAGAAAGGTTTTAGCATTTAAAAATATCTTTGACAAATTTTAATTTGAGGATACTTCTCTAGAAATTTACCATAAAACTGTGTTTGAGTCTCATCTAAAAAATGCTTTGGATGTGGCTCACGGTTCTGACTACCGATTCTCCTTCTTACCACATCCCTTTGATTTGGAGATACCCTTGTGTAATTCTTTCAAAAGTCTTCAATTAGTGATCTCAATGCTTCAACAATTGGTTTATCTTTTCGTGGTAGTCTCCCCGAGAACACCCATAATTCATTGGCATTAGTGTCCTCAATTCTTTGGCGTCTTCCAACGGCTCTTGATAAAGTTTTCCTATTAATTCTTAATTCTTGACTCGTCTTTCTAATGAGATGAGCTTTCCTCATTTGATACTTACTATAGTCGATGTAATCACACGCCATGTTGCATTACTATCTTTTGTGCATGAGGTGTTACCCACACTCTCATACACACTCATTAGATTCTTAACAATAGATTTTTCACTTGAAGCCTCTAATGTTCTCAACCCAAGAATCTTCATGATGGACCTATACTTTATACTTCGCATCATTTCAATGAATAGTTGACATCTTGTAGTCTCATTTAACTTTTCAAAGAACAATCTCCAAATCTTATGAGCATATCTTCTACAAGTGCATTTTGGAATCTTACCTTCCATTGGCTGCAAAATATTCTCATCAATTTCAATCAAATACTTTGGCTTTCTATGCAAAATTCTAGGTGGTGTTAAGTTAGGTAAATTCATCTCAACATTAGGAATTTCATCAATATTTAAATGAGATGGGCTAGATGGCATATCTTCGATCGAAGATGGAATAGATGACATACCTTGAGGTTGAGGTGGGAACGATGGCATACCTCCTTCATCACATGTGAGTGACGATGTACTCTCAACTTGAGATGTGGTAGATGGTGTCCATACATGTTGACTTGCGGTAGAGGACGTGTCTCCAACTATGGTATTCAAATCTCTCGTAGCACAAAGTTTTTGCATTCGTTCTCTTTGTGCCGCCAATACCATATCTCTTTGTGATGGTTGTGGTTCCTCTTCAATTGGTATGTGTTCATTTATCGTGTCCAATTTCCTCTTCTCACGAAGTTCCCTCATAGCCACTGCTTTCTTTGCATTCTTAGCTTCTATCTCTTCCTATGTTGGTTTAATTCTTGATCATTTCCTCGGCATGACGGAGAATTTGTCTGTAGCCTGATAAAGAGACCAATATTACTTCCTAAGAAATGAATACAAGATAATAGTGGGATTGTATTTTTATTATGTTGTAAGGATTTATTCTTGTATAGTTTGACATCATGGTATGTTAAGGTCTGTTTATTACACATAATTATTAAAGAGCCCAAGTGTAGAAAATATACATGGCATCATGTGAGATTGTAGATTGCTTTCTTGATTGGGAATGTGTCTATTTTAAACATGTATGATAAAACATGATAAAGTAATTCAATTTGAATTAAGGAAAATGTAAAGAACATGCATGTAAAGACTTGACATACCTAAAAAATGAAGATTCTAATGGAGAGAGTAGCCAATTATGTAGTGTTTTTTTCTTCTTGCATCGAACTCCTCAACAATTTGAGTTTTTCACCACTTGCTCCCTTTTCAATGTTAAATTGAATAACACTCAAATATAATTACTAACAACAATACTATTAACCAATCTATAATGTTAAATTCCTAAAATTGAATCACAATTAACATTGCAACACTACAAAAATTGAAACTTGAATAGATATATATCAAACTTGGTGTGAAAACTATGTTATTTCCTCCTTCTCAAGTTGGCAAAGCAGAAAAGGTGGTGGAAAGATCATGCAAAGGTGGTACAATGTCTCAAATGTGCATGTGAACTTCCCAACAGCATGAAAGCACTTTTTTTTTGTCAGAGCATGGGCAGAATTGGTATGAAAACAGAGCATGTGGGTCTGGATCACGGGGTCAACACTTTTTTACCGTTTCTATAGAAAGACAAAATGCGAGCGCGTTATAACACGCTCGCATTTTGTCCTGCTATAGATTGATCACATCTTGTGCATTTCTCTTTCCAAACCTTCCCCTTCAGACTTAAATGACCACAAGTTTTTTGAGGGAAAACTTTTCCTGTTTCCTGCAAGAGCTTGCTAGATGCTCCACCATATGATAGGCATACAATGAAGGGGCAAGCCCTCATAATCAAGTTCTTGATAGAAAATGCCCATCGAGGAAGAAAGACAGATCTTCTTTGGAAGTAGAAGTTCTAGTTTGTGACAAATCCTTATCCAAGCATAAACAGCAGGGGTTATGTCAAGTGATTGCCAATCCACTTCCACAAAGTCTCCTAAAGACTTCCTGATTGATTCCAAAACATCCACACCCCAAAACTGGAGAGGCAATCAATATAATTGAACACATAAATCTACATTTGATGACATAAACCCTCAACACTATACCTTAAACCCTAATCCCTCAACCCTCCAACCCTATCCCTAATCCTTATACCCTCCACACTCTACTTTAACCCTAATCCCTCGACCCTCAACCTTATCCCTAAACCCTTGACCCTCGAACCTCAACCCTCAACCCTCAACGTCAAACCCTAATCCCTCAACCCTTAACTCTGATCCCTCGACCCTCAACCCTATCCCTAAAGCCTAAACCCTAAAGCCTCAACCCTCAACCCTCAATGTCAAATCCTAATCCCTTAACCCTTAACTCTGATCCCTAGACCCTCAACCCTATCCCTAAACCCTAAACCCCAAAGCCTCAACCCTCAACCCTCAATGTCAAATCCTAATCCCTCAACCCTTCACTCTAATCCGTCAACCCTAAACCCTATCCCTAAACCCTCAACACTATACCTTAAACCCTAATCCCTCAACCCTCAACCCTAAACCTTATCCCTAAACCCTAATCCCTCAACCCTCAACCCTAATCCGTCATCCCTCAACTCTAATCCCTCATCCCTAAACCCTAAATGCTATCCCTAGCCCTAAACCCTCAACAGACTCGATACTATACCTTAAACCCTAATCCCTAATCCCTAAACACTCCAACCCTATCCCTAATCCTTATATCCTCCACACTCTACTTTAACCCTAATCCCTTGACCCTCAACCCTATCCCTAAACCCTAGACCCTCGAACCTCAACCCTCAACCCTCAATGTCAAACCCTAATCCCTCAACCCTTAACTCTGATTCCTCGACCCTCAACCCTATCCCTAAACCCTAAACCCTAAACCCTATCCCTAAACCCTCAACACTATACCTTAAACCCTATTCCCTCAACCCTCAACCCTAATCTGTCATCCCTCATCCCTAAACCCTAAATGCTATCCCTATTCCTAAACCCTCAACAGACTCGATACTATACCTTAAACCCTAATCCCTAATCCCTAAACCCTCCAACCCTATCCCTAATTCTTATGCCCTCCACACTCTAACCCTAATCCCTCGACCCTCAACCCTATCCCTAAACCCTTGACCCTCAAACCTCAACCCTTAACCCTCAATGTCAAACCCTAATCCCTCAACCCTTAACTCTGATCCCTCGACCCTCAACCCTATCTGTAAACCCTAAACCTTAAAGCCTCAACCCTCAACCCTCAACGTCAAATCCTAATCCCTCAACCCTTCACTCTAATCCCTCAACCCTAAACCCTATCCCTAAACCCTCAACACTATACCTTAAACCCTAATCCCTCAACCCTCAACCCTAAACCTTATCCCTAAACCCTGATCCCTCAACCCTCAACCCTAATCCGTCATCCCTCAACTCTAATCCCTCATCCCTAAACCCTAAATGCTATCCCTATTCCTAAACCCTCAAAAGACTCGATACTATACCTTAAACCCTAATCTCTTATCCCTAAACCCTCCAACCCTATCCCTAATCCTTATACCCTCCACACTCTACTTTAACCCTAATCCCTCGACCCTCAACCCTATCCCTAAACCCTTGACCCTCAAACTTCAACCCTCAAACCTCAACGTCAAACCCTAATCCCTCAACCCTTAACTCTGATCCCTCGACCCTCAACCCTATCCCTAAACCCTAAACCCTAAAGCCTCAACCCTCAATGTCAAATCTAATCCCTCAACCCTTCACTCTAATCCCTCAACCCTAAACCCTATCCCTAAACCCTCAACACTATACCTTAAACCCTAATCCCTCAACCCTAAACCTTATCCCTAAACCCTAATCCCTCAACCCTCAACCCTAATCCATCATCCCTCAACTCTAATCTATCATCCCTAAACCCTAAATGCTATCCCTATTCCTAAACCCTCAACAGACTCGATATTATACCTTAAACCCTAATCCCTTATCCCTAAACCCTCCAACCCTATCCCTAATCCTTATACCCTCCATACTCTACTTTAACCCTAATCCCTTGACCCTCAACCCTATCCCTAAACCCTTGACCCTCGAACCTCAACCCTCAACCCTCAACGTCAAACCCTAATCCCTCAACCCTTAACTCTGATCTCTCAACCCTTAACCCTATCCGTAAACCCTAAACCCTAAAGCCTCAACCCTCAACGTCAAATCCTAATCCCTCAACCCTTCACTCTAATCCCTCAACCCTAAACCCTATCCCTAAACTCTCAACACTATACCTTAAACCCTAATCCCTCAACCCTCAACCCTAAACCTTATCCCTAAATGCTAATCCCTCAACCCTCAACCCTAATCTGTCATCCCTCAACTCTAATCCCTCATCCCTAAACCCTAAATGCTATCCCTATTCCTAAACCCTCAACAGACTCGATACTATACCTTAAACCCTAATCCCTTATCCCTAAACCCTCCAACCCCATCGCTAATCCTTATACCCTCCACACTCTACTTTACCCCTAATCCCTCAACCCTCAACCCTATCCCTAAACCCTTGACCCTCGAACCTCAACCCTCAACCCTCAACGTCAAACCCTAATCCCTCAACCCTTAACTCTAATCCCTCGACCCTCAACCCTATCCCTAAACCCTAAACCCTAAAGGCTCAACCCTCAACATCAAATCCTAATCCCTCAACCCTTCACTCTAATCCCTCAACCCTAAACCCTATCCCTAAACCCTCAACACTATACCTTAAACCCTAATCCCTCAACCCTCAACCCTAAACCTTATCCCTAAACCCTGATCTCTCAACCCTCAACCCTAATATGTCATCCCTCAACTCTAATCCCTCATCCCTAAACCCTAAATGCTATCCCTATTCCTAAACCCTCAATCGACTCGATACTATACCTTAAACCCTAATCCCTTATCCCTAAACCCTCCAACACTATCCCTAATCCTTGTACCCTCCACACTCTACTTTAACCCTAATCCCTCAACCCTCAACCCTATCCCTAAACCCTTGACCCTCGAACCTCAACCCTCAACCCTCAACATCAAACCCTAATCCCTCAACCCTTAACTCTGATCCCTCGACCCTCAACCCTATCCCTAAACTCTAAACCCTAAAGCCTCAACCCTCAACCCTCAACGTCAAATCCTAATCCCTCAACCCTTCACTCTAATCCCTCAACCCTCAACCCTAAACCTTATCCCTAAACCCTAATCCCTCAACCCTAATCTGTCATCCCTCAACTCTAATCCCTCATCCTTAAACCCTAAATGCTATCCCTATTCCTCAACCCTCAACCGACTCGATACTATACCTTAAACCCTAATGCCTTATCCCTAAACCATCCAACCCTATCCCTAATCCTTATACCCTCCACACTCTACTTTAACCCTAATCCCTCGACCCTCAACCCTATCCCTAAACCCTTGACCCTCGAACCTCAACCCTCAACCCTCAACGTCAAACCCTAATCCCTCAACCCTTAACTCTGATCCTTCGACCCTCAACCCTATCCCTAAACCCTAAAGCCTAAAGCCTCAACCCTCAACCCTCAACGTCAAATCCTAATCCCTCAACCCTTCACTCTAATCCCTCAACCCTAAACCCTCAACACTATACCTTAAACCCTAATCCCTCAACCCTCAACCCTAAACCTTATCCCTAAACCCTAATCCCTCAACCCTCAGCCCTAATCCGTCATCCCTCAACTCTAATCCCTCATCCCTAAACCCTAAATGCTGTCCCTATTCCTAAACCCTAAACGCTATCCTTATTCCTAGACCCTCAACGGGCTCGATACTATACCTTAAACCCTAATCCCTTATCCCTAAACCATCCAACCCTATCCCTTAACCCTAATCCCTCAACCCTCAACCCTATCCCAAAACCCTTAACCCTTGAACCTCAATGTACTCAACCCTCAATGGCAAACCCTAATCCCTCAACCCTTAACTCTGATCCCTCGACCCTTAACCCTTAAAACTTGAACCCTAAAACCTATCCCTAATCCCTCTACCCTCAACACTCTTATTTAAACCTAATCCCTTGATCATTAACCCTATCCCTCAACCTCAACCCTCAACTCTCAACATTAAACCCTATTTCATCAACCCTAAACCCTAATCCCTCAAACCTAAACCCTATCCCTAAACCATCAAACCTCAACACTATACCTTAAACCCTAGTCCCTATCCCTCAACCCTTAACCCTTAAAACTTAAACCCTATCCCTACACCCTCAACACTTGACACTATATCTTAAGCCTTAAACCCTCATCCCTAAAGCCTCAACCCTCAATCCTTAAACCTTCAACCCTAAACCCTATACCTAATCACTCTACCCTCGACACTCTAACCCTAACCTCGACATTAAATGCTAATCCGTCAACCCTAAACCCTAATCTGTCAACCCTAAACCATATCCCTAAACTCTCAACACTATACCTTAAACCCTAATCCATCAACCCTAAAACCTAATCCCTCAACCCTCAACCCTAAACACTATCAATAAACCCTCAACCCTCGACACTATACCTTAAAGCCTATGAGAAAAGCTTTACGTATGGTACATCCACAGTCAGTAATTAACAGTTGAAATCAAAAGGATGATCATTATGAGAAAAGATTTGCATTGGGGTGCATCTATGTTTCTTGCTGTCCACCCCACACTTAGGGAAGGTATATTGTTATGAAACAGGCAAATAATCTCCCATTGTTTACTGGCTCTATCCACAAGAACTACTAAACTATACCTTAAACCCTATTTCCTCAACCCTAAATTTTCAACCCTAAACCCTATCCCTAATCCCTTTACCCTCAACACTCTACCTTAAACCTAATCCCTCAACCCTTAACCCTAAACGCTATCCCTAAAGCCTCAACCTTAAACCCTAATCCCTCAAGGTCCTAAACTCTAATCGCTTATCCCTAAACTCTAAATCCTATCCCTAAACGCTCAACCCTCAACCTTAAACCTTAATCACTCAATCCTTATCCACCCCTCTCCTCCCCTATCTGGCTCACTCCCATCTCTACCCTCCTCTGCCCTCGACACTATACATACATAAATATAGGCATACATAGACACATACATACATATAGGCATACATAGATACATACATACATACATACATATAGGCATACATACATACATACATGATTAATAGACTTGAACAGAAAAAAATTTAAGGGGAATCAAACATGACAAACAACAGACTTGCGGAAAAGAAAAAATGCAAAGCAAAACATAACGCGAGTGCGTTATAACACACTCGCGTTATGTCTTGCTTTGGGAATCCCAAGCCTTGGGCTTGGGATTTGCTTTGGATTTCTAACCCAAAGGCTTGGAGTGCCTTTTGAACAGTCACATACGTGTTTTTCCATGTTCTTCAAGATTTCACATAATTTCGTTCGTGCTAACCCTCAAATTTGCATGTGTTTCAAGGTCAAACAAATCGAACACCTGGGTAATGTTAAGCTTTCTCTTAGCTATTTGACGATATGATTTTTTTCACATTTTAACAATGTTAAGCCTTTCGTCTTTAATTTCTTTTGTTTGTGTGTCCATTTTTGGGCAAAAACCACTATTTGGTCTTTTTTTCATTGTAAATTAACTATTCATTGAAATTTCAAAAAAATTACATATTTAGAAACTAGACTCCATTCTACAAATATTAAAAAAAGAAAAAAATAATTTTCAATTAGTTTTCAAAATTTATAGGGGTAGCACGGCCAAAATTCTATTTTTTAGGATGTGTCCACTTTGAAAATTAGTAAAAAATCAAATATTCATCAAAAAATTATCAGAAAAATCGGGCATAAACTACATGCTATTAGCTAATTTCTCACTGAAGCGATTTTAAAAATACCAAAAAAAAGTTGACCATTTGAGGGAGCCACAAAACATGCTATGTTATGTTTTTTTGACAGAAACAACACCAATTTCTGTGGCTCCCTCTTTTGAACCCCTTAATTGATGCCATTTTTTTAAAAAAATAGTAGTTTAGAAAGTAGACTCGGAGCACTATGAACATTGTTTTGGTTGCATCTCCAAATTTTGAGTGTAACTATGCTCAATTTCTCATCCAAGGCTAGTATTTCCTGATTTAAAAAAAAAAGTGGCCACTTAAGACCCCTTTTTGGCCCCCCATCTTCTTGCACTTACCCAGTGCGGACTTGGGGAAGTCAGGAGGTGTACCTTGACTGATACATTCCAGAGATTGAGCATCTGGTGATGGAAGAGTGAAGAGATATGAGCACCTAAGTGTTGGGTTCCTATTTGACAGAGTTGACAAAGGAAGAACTGATCGGCAGAGCATCAGACCTTATTCCGGATCAGTTATTGATGGTGATCAAGTTTCTTAAGGTATCATTCATGATTGGTTGACATGATTGATGACTTCTATGAGCATCTCTTTGATACATATTACTTGATAAGCAAGGATTCAGCTGACAGATCAGAGTTTGGGAAAATATTGACTATTCTAGATGCCGACTAGAAAGGTGTTGAAATCATTGGTGCAGATATATATACCAGATGGATTTGGATGTGAAGGTGTGTGGTGTGTGTTGGGGAGTGCGAAGAAAAGTAGAAGAGTAGTGTGAGGATAGTAAGACAGGTCTGAAATGTGACAGGACAGCAGCACCAAAGAAGAGGAAGAATGAAGTGCAGCAGATCAGTATACTGAGCCTAACCGAAACTGAAATCCAGCATATGTGGATGCTTCTCATCAGTTCAAGTATCTTGTTACTCTCTTTATAACTTGTAGACAGTGAGTCTCTTGTAGGCAGTGAGCCTCTTGTGAGCAATGTGCTCGGGCAGTGAGCCCTAATTGGCAAGTGCCATTTTGTATTTCTATTCTTTTAATAGAGAATACATTATAGGGTTAGTCACCCCATGGTTTTTCCCTTAACAGGGTTTCCCACGTCAAAATCATTGTGTTATGTGTGTTGACTTTATTTCTACTTTCATGGATGCTTATTTGCTTTGATGCTACACTATTTGTTAAAGAAGAACAGAAAGTTAAATTAATTAAGATACCTGATTCACCCCCCTCTCAGTTATCAACAATTGGTATCAGAGCTAAGTTCCTCCAAACAGAGCCTAACAGCTTGAGGAAGATCTAGGAATTCAAATGGATGTGTATGGTATGAGGGAACAACTTTAGTCTGCCCTAGATGATCTTGAGCAATCTAACTCTGAAGTCAATGAATTGAAGGAAAGACTCAAACAGGCTGATGATTTCATAAATGAACTAAAAGGGAAACTGAGTATTTCTATGAAAAAGAGAAAGGATCTACTTCAGCAATTGGCAAGTCAAGGTGAAGCCAATGATACAAATGAAGACCTGAAGGAGAAAACCAAGCTATGTGAAAAGTTGTCAAAAGAGGTCATTATGGTAAGACATGAAATGGAATCAAGAGTTATGAAATTCACCCAAGAAATTGAAGAGAAAAGAAAAATTGAAGATGATCTAAGACAATCTCTCAAGGAGAAATCAAAAGACTGCCATAAAATGGATAGAATAATCAGACATCTGGAATCTGACCTTGAAGAAGCAAGAGATAATGAAGATCAATTGAGAATCAGATTGACACTCTTAAAAGGGATCTTCAAACAACAAATGAATACAAAGAGAAATTCAAGATAAGCTTTGCTCAACTTGAAGTTCTTCTTCAAAGCCAGAAGAGTGTAGATGACAAATAAGGCTTGGGGTATGAGAAAGGTGAAAGTTCTGGATCCGGTCAAAAGAACTCTGGATTAGGAAATCTAAGGAATAGACCTAGAAGACCTCTGGTAAGGCAACCAAATGCTCAAAAATATCCATCCTTCAATGGATATTGCCACAATTGCAATAACTTTGGTTATAAAGAAAATCAGTGCAGAAGAAGAACGAATCAGACTAATTCATCCTTCTCTGGATAGTGTTTCAATTGCAAAAGGTATGGTCACAAATCTCATGAGTGTAGAAATATGCAAATGAACAATTCATTCAATGGTAGATGTTTTGCATGCAATAGAATGGGACATATGGCTAATTAGTGTAGATCAAGAGGATATCAGTCAAATATGCAAAGAAATGTTGTTTGCTACAATTGCAATAGATCCGGTCATATTGCCAAATTCTACAGAAATAAGAATTAGAACAATAAGGGTCCGGTACATCATAATCAAAACCAAGACAAAGGAAAAGGAAAAGTGAATGTGGATGAAATTGAAAGGGAGATGAACAAGATATGGGTAAAGAGAAGTACAGAAAATGATGGGGATGGATCCGCACCAAAATCTGGTGGTGATATTCCTTCTGGAAACTAAATAGATGAGCTCTGGCTCAGGGGGAGTTACAAAAGAAAATATTTTCCCCCAGCCAATCAAGTGGTGCCTGAAATTGGCACATGGAAGGTTGCGGACTAAAAGGGCTCTCAGAGAAACATCTAAATAACCCTTGGGAAAGATATGAAAGATCTGCAATGAATTTGAAGTGGTTAAATCATCTGAGATCAATCTGGTTTAACAGTCATCCGGTAAGAACAAGATTTTCATAGTTAGATCCAGTATGATTCAAATTTGAGGTATCTTGATCTGCGGATAGATCAAATGTTCGGGGAAAGAAAGATAGATTGTCATCAATCACCGAGAATAACTCTAAATATATCTCAGTGATCCGGAAAAGATCCTTCTCAGAACAAGGAGAACAAGGCAACCATAAGAACTTAATTTGCGCATTTATTGCAATATGGAATTAGGGTTTGCTCAGAGATAAAAGGGCTCATTTGCTCGTCATTTGTACATTTGCACTCGAGAAGAAGAGAAAAAGAGCTCTGTAAACAAATTGTCTCAAGACTCTCAAAGATCAACTACAGAAGACAATTCTTCCAGCAATCCGATACAGCACATTACCGTGAAACCTAGAAGCGTAAAAAGGTATTTTTCGCTCTTGATCAAACTCTATCTGAATCTTTAAAATGGCTACTCCAAATGTTGTAAAGATTTCTGATAGGCCTCACCCCAAATTTAAGAAACATCCCTACAAATCACTAGAAGTGGATCCCTTAGGCACATTTTCCAGCATTCTGCATGGGGTTTTACATGTTGAAGACGTTAGGGCATACATTCATGCAAACATTGAAGAATTTGGGGAATCTAAGCTGATAGATATCTATCACAATCAGTTAATAGATGAATCATTTGAACTCAAACCTTAGTATAAGGCTATCCGGGACAAACATTTTGCACAGTGCATTCATTTCCCCTGTTTTGCAGAAGATGAATGGGTCCGGTATGTTCTAAGTAGAATGCATGATAATTTTATGTGGTTGATGAGGCCATTCAAGATAACCAAGGATGCCATTAGGGCAGTTACCAGATTGCACTCATCCGGTGGGATACCTGCTCTCAAATCTGTCAAGAATCAGATAGTGAGTGAGGTAACCGGATCAAAATTTGACAAGAGAGCAATGACAATTGAAGATATCACTAATCCAGATATCAAATTTGCATCCATGATAATTGGTTACAAGATATATCACTCCAGCAGGGAAAATTCAGTACTCGGAACTGCAATTTATACAACTTATCAAATTCTAAAAGAAAATGCTGACTATGATCTTTGTGAGCTTCTCTTAAACCAACTCTTGGAGAATCTGTAGAAGATAAATAAGGACAAGAAAAACTCTTTCAAACACGGTGGCTTGATACTCTGCCTATTTTTCTATTACATGAATGAGCTACTTGATTCTAGTGGTTGGATGTGGCAAAATGATAGACCAGTATCCATACAAATCATGGATTATTTGCATGGAATCGGTGATGCCAAGGCGCATAATACAACACTATGGGGATACTTTAAGAACTTTCAAAATATGATGCAAGCCAGAGAGAGAATCCCCCAATCTCTAGTTGAAAAGTATAAGGATACAGTTTGTTTTACGGTAGAAACTGATCAATGCCTAATGGAGGCAGTGGAGCCAAGGATAGTTTGGATCATGCCAATGGGGTATGAAGTAGATGAGAAAATTGTAGAGCTACACATTCAACACATGCTAAGTCAACCCAAGGATCTTAAGGCAGAAAGGTTTGGAACCTTTGAAGAGCTGAGTGTGAAGATTCATGTAGAACTAAGACAACCGGAAATAAAAAGAAAAGTGAGGAGGGAAGTAGAAGAATTTGCCAAAAGGCATAGAATATCAAAGGAGGCAGTTGATGCAAACAGAGAGAAGATGGAAAGGGCAGAGAAAAAATAGGAAGAAGGAGAAAAAGAAAGTGCTCCAGTTGAAGCCCCCTGTAGATTAGATAATGCAAAGAAGGCAAAATACTAAATCAAATGCAATAAACACAAGATTATACCTCACATGCAAAACCTAATCCCATCAAGGGAGGAAGGAGTCTTTGCACCCAAAACAAGGTCCTAAGACCAAGATGATCCCTAGACTATGGATTTCAATGTGAAATGCTCTCCAATTGTGCAACTCACTGTCCTAGCTCAAGAATGATTTTGGCATGGTAACTTTGCATAAACTTGGATGATGAAAATGACTTGGGAGAGGTTGTATTTATATATTTTTGAAAGGGATTTTGATTCAAGGGTGGAGATTGATTGGAGAGATCAATGGCGGAGGATAAAAGTGATGTGGAGGGCCTCGATTTGATCTTAGAAGATGGAGGGCTAGGAATAAAAGTAAATCTTTTATTCATTTTTGGGAAAGGGGTGATAAATGAGGTTGGGTGAGATGGATTATTTGTGAATTAAAAATTCACATGGGGAAGGGTAAAATGAATTAAAAATTTATTTGGGGAAGAGTGAATATTAATGAGTTATGACATGTGTAAGGGGTGTAAGAGGTATTTGATGAAGATTATGACAAATATGTATTAAAAATTGATTTATGTGGCATGGAAATCAATTTTTTTATTCATGGGTTGTGGGGAGAAGTGTTAATGAGGGTTTGACCCAATTAATTAAGGTGATTAACCTAATTAATATGGTTGGAATAAATTAGCAAAGGGATTAGTGGGAGGATTAGATTAATTAATTAGTGATTTAATTAATTAATCCTAAGGCTAGGATGAGGTAGATTAGGGTAGGCAATTAAATAATAGCTATTTAATTATCTAGGATAGGGATAGTTTAATTAGTAGGCTGGATTAATTAGTTAACATGGTTTTAACTAATTAATTTAGATTTAAAGAAAATAGGGGAATTGATTTAATAAATTTTGCATATTTATTAAATCAACTGGCTAAGGTTTGGACTATTGAATTAATAAAATTAATTCAATTTTGGGGATGAAATGGTGTGGATTTAGAAAATAAAAGGGGTAATTAATTAAATAAAAAGTTAATTAATTGGTTGGAAAGGAAATTGGTGTGTTTAGGGATGTTGGGAGTCAGTTTAGTGGTCGAGACATTTTTAGGTGTCTACATTTGCCCCTCTTTGACGTGGCGTCAGGACCTAGGAGGGAAGTGGCGTCAGGTCGAAGAAAAATATGCCCCAGCTGCCGGGAAGGAATGAGGTGGATAAGGGATGCCCCCTCAAGAGGTTGGTGGGAAAATGAAAATTTTACAGGTAAGCTCTCGAAAGGATGTGACAGAAGTGAAAGTTGGGTGAGGGATGACAAAAGAGGATGATGGGAGGAAAAACGAAGGAAAAAGGCTGAGATCTGCACCCTGGAAGAAAAAAGAAGGGGTGGAGGGATGACATGGCCCACTATATTAGGCAAAGTGGGCCCAAAGAGTGCCACATCGACACACTTTTGACTTTGTAGAAGAAAGGACAAAGGAGAGATGGCGGACCGCAACCCATAGTTTCTATGACTGCATCACATCTCAGAGCGATTCCGAGAGTTCGGGGGGTCACCCGAGGCTGGACCCCAGGTAGGGCCTAACCCGGACTTTGTGATTTTTTTTGCTTTACGCACATTTTGTTGGGTTTTGTGATAGGGGTTGGAGCGCGTGGCGCCAACTATAAGGCGAATTAGCGCCATCTTGTGGATTGGCGCTATTCGCCAGGGCAGGGTAGGGCAGTTTTGTCGCCATTTGGGGAAATATTGGCACCATCGTCTGGATTGGTGCCAAAGCCTAGGGAAGCAAAATATGGTGCTTTAGTGCCATGTTGGGGTTAAAACGGCGCTATTATCTGTAATAGCGCCATAAGGGGAAATAGTGCTATCTACTGTTGTAGCGCTAAAGGAGGAATTGACGCCAAAATGTAAATCGTCGCCATCATCGGGATTGGCGCGATGGATGTCACCCAGTGGCGCCATTCTCTGTAATGGCGCAATGGGTAGGGAGAGATAGCACCATTTTGAACATGGCACTAGGGCTGTCGTTGTGGGGACCACATGATGTGGGCCCTTGAGACATTAGAAGAAAAAAGGGGTGTTTTGGGGAAACAATAAGTTAGCATCTAACCAAGAAGTGGTGGATGCAGGATACATAGCGGTTTATATTGCAGTCGCGGGAGCAACGAGTGCCCTCCATGATGGCACTGTTTGATGAGGCATGGCAGGCTCGATTGATGAGGCTAGGGCTTTGGACGGTGGCATCAATGCCAGTGCTGCGAGCTCATAGAGCTCTGATGACGACCGTGGTGGAGTGATATCGCACCGAGACGTGCATCTGTCTGCTGCCGACAGGAGAGATGACCATCACACTTGAGGATGCTTATCGCATCCTCAAGGTGCCTATTCTAGGTCGACATGTGAGGTATGACACAAGGAGGGGGCGGATTGCATTGACCAGAGTGTTCGGAGCAAATCACCTGGTTCTTTCGGCATATGAGAGGGAGTTGGATTACGAGAGGACACTGGCGGTGGGTGCAGATCCCTTTGCCTTATTTCTGTGTGCGCTGATTGGAGGTGTGGTGATGCCTGATAGGTGAGGCAAGGGCTTTCCTATGGGCTGAGGCAGGATGATAGAGGGGATGGTGAGCCATGATATTGTCTATGCATGGGGGCCAGTGATGCTAGCACAGCTGTTCCATGAGATGCACACGGTTACTTATCTACATGACCGAGCTCTGTCTGTTGGGGTTACTCTGTTACACGTATGGATTTGGGAGCATATCCCTGTGACTCGGCTGATATGTGGGTATTATCGGTGGCCGTTTGAGGCTTTTGTGTTTTTGTATCAAGATGCCGAGTACACATACACTGGACAAGTGCACTACTGGCGAAGGATACTAGATGACATGATTAGTGTGGTATGGCGACCATACATTGGTTGTGAGGAGTGGCCAGATGATGTGAGTCATCTCCCCTACACGTTTCAGCAGAGATATCTTATGGGTTGTGCGGACCATACCATCGAGATGTACCTACCCTCGCAAGTTATGCGTCAGTTTGGACTAGTACAGGATAACCCTCAACAGATGGTGATATATGTGCAGACACCACGGGATACAGCCCACTGGCCTGCACCATTATAGCCACAGGTTGCGCTGAATGATTTTGCAGCACTTCGGCCAGTACAGTGGGATTGGAGGAGCACAGTGAGGGATGCAGGTACTACACCTGCATATGAGATATGGTGGCAGATGCATCGGCCCACTTGATTGACAGATCCGACAGTGGAGGTAGCAGGGGATGACTCAGATGGTGGAGATGATCCTGATGGGATGGAGATGAGGTTATTGCAGACTACATTGTGGAGGTGATGGATGATGGGGAGGAGAGAGTGATTGCGAGAGATGGCCAGCGTGTAGATGAGTTGGCAGCAGCGGCAGCAAGACAGGGACAGGTGGGGCAGTAGGTTCCAGCGCAACAAGTTCCTGCACAGCAGGCCCAGGTTAGGGGCGGATGACAGCCTAGAGGACCGCGGTGACACGGTGGACAACCGAGGGTAGAGCAGGGTGATTTATCTCCATCACGGGTGGAGCAGCTGCGGGTTGGTAGACATGATACCGGGGCAGGGAGTTCAGGGACAGGGGTGGTAGCAGAGGTTGAGAGGCTGACACCTCGGTGATGTCCACGGGAGGAGGCGGAGGAGGTGGAGACGTTACGTGCACAGGTGGCCAGCTTAGAGGAGGCGTTAGGGCACCGAGAGGCTGAGTTGGGACAGTTGTGGGGAGTAGATGGGCAGGTGGCAGTGCTAGAGGTTCAGTTGGCCCAGGCTCGAGAGGACATGGAGGATTTGAGGATAGAGCGGGATGTAGTGCTCATGAGAGCACAGCAGGCAGAGACTGCGTTGAGCAGTCTACAAGCTGCGGGTGGGGGACTTGCCCCGATTTTGGCAGGGATGCAGGCCCAGTTGGCTCAGGCGCAGACACATGCCCATCAGATACAGGGGCAGTTGAGCCAGGCATAGGGGCAGATATCTCAGGTACAAGGAGAGTTATCAGAGGCCAGAGCACGGACAGAGTATTATCAGGGTTTGTACTATGCAGCTGTGCCCGCAGTGCAGCGAGCACCGAGTTACAGCCAGGTCAGCAGATCGGGGGCATCAAGATCACATAGATCGAGGTTTGTGCAGTCAGTGCAGCAAACGATGCCTCCTCCCTCACATGTGCCCCAACAGGCTCCTCAAGTACCAATAGCACCACAGCCACAGCCGTTGTCGGGATCACAGGCTCGACTAGGGTCAGAGTCTCCTACTCCCTCAGAGAGAGGATCCTTGATGTGATAGTTATACCATGTTAGCCCTTAGAGGCATTGTATCAGGACACTTTATTTTTTGATGATGTGAGCGATGTACATTGTTTTTGCGGTGATTATATATGATGTGATGCTTCTGATGGTTTATGATGTTCTATTGTGATGATGCTTATATGATGGATGCACATATATGTTATAATTTTTATATGTTGTGGATGTGTTTTGTTGGTGCAAATGATGTGTGTGATTTGATGGATGCATGGATGCTTTGTGATATATGCATGGTGTTGTGGTTTTATAGACTATATGATGCAACTGAATATGCAAACTTATAACATTTATGATGGATGAAAATGTATGGAATTATGTATATGCCACTAGATGATTTAGATGTTTCAAATGGTGATACTGATGATGTTGTAATGTAATCAAATTGTTTATGAGATGGTTATATGTATGGAATGCAATGTGATGATACTAATTTTAATTTTAACATGCACCTATGTGATAAATGAGCATGATATGATGTGTAATGATATGCAGCTAAAATGAACCTATGTTTTATGCAAACTTAAATGGATTAAGATGAACCTAAAATGATATGCAAAATGGATTAAAGTGAACCTAAGATGAGATGCAATTTTTAAATGGATTAAAATGAACCTAAAATGGTATGCAAAATGGATTAAAATGAACCTAAAATGGTATGCAAAAATGGATTAAAATGAACCTAAAATGGTATGCAAAATAAATGGATCATGACATGTAGCTAAATGATATGCTTAGATGTAGTTTAGGTGATAGGTGGTATGCAAACTAGGTGATAGGTGAGATGGCCTAGTCCTGATACACATGATGTTCTTTGCGTTGACCCTGAGTGGTGAGAGCGTGTTAGGTTGCGGGGATGATAGGGGTGGAAGCGTCTAGGGGATGGCGGTGGGGAGATTGGAGGATTGCTAGGTCATAAGACACCACGTCATTGAGGGGGGGGGTTGGTTTGGTTCAAGATGTGTTAAGTGAAGATATGGTGGGAAAATGGGGTTAGTGAGGAAGTTAGATTGGGGGGGGTGGGGGAAAAGTGATTATCAAATCTAGGCCGATATGGGATAGTTGACTGAGTGATTAGGATGATGATTTTGAGCTAGTAATAGTAGTTGCACAAAATTAATTGAGAGCATTTCTTAGTTTAATGTAGCAATGTAGGATACCGTTCACAAAGGTATGAAATGACCTAGGTGATGATGTATATCCTACGATTGCATGGACTAGAACCACAAACAATAGGTTGATTTCATGCATGCCCAAGGTAGTATAATCTTGTCTAGTGGAGGAAGGGGACTCATAGCAGTGAGTCTGAATAATGCATATAAGGTGTTGATACCTGTATATGCAAATAGGACACATCATGCTAGAACCGACCTGGACTTTAAGATATGAATACTATTCTTGGAGTAATGAAACCAACCCACAAGCACAACATACAGAAACAATGACTATGTCTACTCCAGGTGCTATTCGCTACGTACCATGATATAATGAGATCAAGGTAGCTTTGGAGATGACTTGGAGCGAGACAAAAAGATAAAAATCAATAAGCAAAAAGACCAACGAAAGATGCAAATAGCCTTTGTGTGCTCTTGCCAAGAGACGTGATGATAAAATGATAGATTTTTGTCCATTGTAGGAAAGACATATCCTAGGATGTAGATCCGTTGGTGTTTGATGGGAGAATGTTTGTAAGATGGGCAAAAGAACATTCTGGCCAAATGTAAGATTATAGTTGGTATGTTGCTTGATGATTTTTGTGCACGGGACCATGTTTCAAGTGTATACGTAGCATGTGTATCGTTTATTAGATCCAAAAAGCTCAGTGAAAGGGACCATCCAAATGGGTTGGATGGGTGCATCTTAGATACCTGAGTACTGGAAACATCCTTCGTATTCCAGACTGCCTACATACCCTGTGTCCACGGGATCAAGGTACTTTTAAGATGCGGGTGAAATGAATATGTAGTTCTAGCATGACTTGATGATGTAGGAATGGTTTGCGATGGGTGTGATGTGATGAGGATTGATGTGTGTTGGATGATCGTGAGGGAATGTGAGATTGATGTATGGGGTGGTTGTTTTTTTGGATTTTCTATGTTTTATGATTTTTTTGGACTTTTTAGATTTTATGATGTTTTTGGATTTTCTGATTTTATGATGTTTTTGGATTTTCTGATTTTATGATGTGTTTAGATTTTCTGATTGTATGATGTACAAAGGGAGCTTACAAGGATCCTCATTCCATGAATGGGTTTTGCAGAGTGGGCGAAACAAACTGGATGGTGCTGAATTCCAAGCCATGAGAGGTGTGGGATATGGAGTGTTATGATGGAAAGAGGACTTATTAGATGGTAGAACCGGCCACTACGCATGGCGCCTGAAACAAGTTTTCACCATGGTACTTATCCAAGGTGTCACCGAAGTGATTTTCACCATTGGAAGTTTTTATTGCACTCTGATTTTTCTTGATTTTCTGATTTTTTTGGTGTTTTGATTTTTTTAATTTTTTGTATTTTTTGACTTGGGGTACCAGATGGGTTATGCATAGAACTTTTTGAGATGCAAGATGTTTATCGGTTCATCTAGAGGCTGCCCCTCAGGTGTTGCAAGCTAGTAAGCTCCTGACCCATAATCGACGGTGACGACATAAGGTCCTAGCCAATTGGGTTCAAACTTTCCTTGCTTCAGACGCTCTTGCAGGTTCTTCTGATTTTCCATTAGGACTAGGTCACCTACCTCAAATTTTCTGGTTCTGATCTTTTTGTTGTAGCTTCTTCTGAGGTGGTTTTGGTATGCCTGTAAATGATTCAATGCATTCAGACGTTTCTCATCCAGTAGTTCAAGTTGATGCAACCTTGCGACGTGGTAGTCTTCATCAGAGATAATGTTTTGCAATGATACTCGGAGAGATGGGAGCTCGACCTCTATAGGTAAAATGGCTTCAGATCCGAATACTAGTGAGTATGGAGTGGCTCCTGTAGGAGTGCGGATGCTTGTGCGATAAGCCCATAGGGCGGGGTTGAGTTGGAGGTGCCAGTCGCGGCCAGCTTCATTGACTGTCTTTTTTAAGATGCGGAGGATGGTTTTATTAGAATCCTCTGCTTGACTGTTTCCTTGAGGGTAATATGGCGTGGAGAAGCGGTGTTTGATGTCGAACTTTTCGCACAAAGTGTGAACTTCTTGGTTTTTGAATGGCTTCCCATTATCAGTGATAATGGAATGAGGGATACCGTAGCGACAGATGATGTAGTGGAGAATGAATTTGGAGATATGGAGTCCTGTGGTGAAGGTGAGTGGTATTGCTTCCACCCACTTTGTGAAGTATTCGGTAGCAGTGATTATGAATTTATGGCCATTGGAAGATGGAGGATGTATTTTCCCTACGAGGTCGAGTCCCCACTGTGAGAAAGGCCATGGCATTGTGATTGGTTATAGCTCCTGTGCTGGTGCGTGGATGAGATCGCCATGCTGTTGACATGGGAGACATTTTCTAATAAATTGATGTGCGTCCTTGTCCATGGTGGGCCAATAATAGCTAGTCCTCAGGATCTTTTTAGAAAGAGTTGGTCCACTAGAATGTGCCCTGCAAATACCTGTGTGTACCTCTTCCAAGGCTGCCTCGGCTTCCCTGGAGTCTAAACATCATAGAAGCGTGCCATCAAGACTCCTTTTGTAGAGGGTGTCACCTATAAGGATGAAACAGGAGGCTCGACGGATGAAGGATTTTCTCTGTGATGGGAATAGGTTGGGGGGAGGGAATTATCATGAAGGTAGAGGTAGGTTTCCTGATACCAGGGGGATAGAGGACCAACGATTTCGCACACTAGTTCAAATTGAGGAACGTCATATGCTGGGATGGGGAGCTCTTTGATCAGAAATTCACATTTCTTGCTGCCTTGCTTCATGTCTACCAGAGATCCGATGGTTGCCATGGTATCTGCTGCTTTGTTGTTTAACCGTGGGATCTGCTCAAAGTGGATGTCATCGAAATAATCTTTAAAATCATCGACCATCTTCTTATAGGGAAGGAGCTTATCATCCTTGGTTTTGTATTCATTATTGACCTACCTGATGACTAGTTGAGAGTTGCCATACACAGTTAACTTTTCAATTTTCCATTGGATGGCCATTCGGAGACCTGTGATGAGGGCCTCGTACTCTGCTACATTATTGGCATAGGGAAATGTGATTTTGAATGATTTAGGGATCGTGTCACTTTGAGGGGTAACAAACAGGACACCTGTCCCCAAGCCTTAGTGAGTGTATGATCCATCAAAATACATCTTCCATGTGTCTATGGCTGGTGTGATTGTCAAGATGGCCTCGTCTGGAAATTCTGCGATTGTAGGATGTTCTGCCTGAATAGGTGCCTCAGCCAGCTGATCTGCTATGACTTGTCCTTTGATGCCTTTCTCTCTGTGTATTTTATGTCAAATTTGGTGAGAATCATGACCCATTTTGCCATTCTTCGAGTGAGAGCCGCTCTGTTTAGCAAATATTTCAGTGGGTCGATCTTAGCAATGAGCTTGGTCTTGTGATTGAGCATATAATGTCTTAACTTTTGTGACGTGAAGACAAGGGCAAGACATGCTCGTTCAATTTGTGTGTAGTTAAGCTCATAGGAGATCAAGGTGTGGCTGATGTAGTAGATGGCTCTTTCCTTCCCATGTTGATCATGTTGTGCTAACAAATCCCCAATTGCTGTGTCTGTCGTGGAGATATATAAGAGGAGGGACTCTCCTTGTCTTGGTGGAGATAGAATAGGGGAATTAGCCAGATATGCTTTTAGCTGGTCGAAGGCATCCTGACACTGATCAGTCAAGGCAAAAGCCGTATCTTTCCTGAGGAGATGTTGGAATGGTTGACACTTATCTGCGAGTTGGGCGATGAATCGGCGAATGGACTGTAGCTTCCCCTGCAGGCTTCTCAGTTGTTTCAATGTTTTGGGAGGTGGCATTTCAGTGATAGCCTTGACTTTCGTAGGATCTACCTCGATTCCTTGTCTAGAGACTATGTATCCCAGCAATTTACCTGAGGTGATGCCAAAGACACACTTCTTCAGATTAAGACGAACATTATATTGCTCTAGCATGTCAAAGATCTTGGCTAGCACGTCTAAGTGTTCTTCTCTGGTTTTTGATTTGCCAAGTAAGTCATCAATGTAGTCCTCCATGATGTGGTGAAAGAGGTCGTGGAAGATGATGGTCATTGCTCTTTGATAAGTAGCTCCTGCATTCTTTAGGCCAAATGGCATTACTACCCAACAGTATGTCCCCCATGGGCATATAAAGGATGTCTTGTGCTGATCCTCTTCGGCAATTTTTATTTGGTTGTATCCTGAAAAGCCATCCATGAGAGATAACATCTCATGTCCTGCGGTGAGATCCACGATCATGTCAATGTTGGGTAGTGGGAAGTCTTCTTTCGGGCAAGCCTTATTGAGATCTTTGAAGTCAGTGCAACAGTGGATTCTGCCATCTAGTTTAGCAACCGGTACTAGATTTGAAACCCATTCAGGATAATCAATTGGGCGGATAAACCCAGCGTCCAGTAACTTTTTGAGCTCTACTTTGACGAGGAGAGCCACCTGAGGATTCATCTTGTGGAGTTTCTGTTTGATGGGTTTGGCGTCAGGGCGCACTGCAAGATGATGAACAACCAAGGCGGGATCTAGCCCTGGCATGTCTGCATAGGTCCACGCAAAGTTGTAATTTTGGCGTGTGAAGAATGCCAAGAAGTCTTCCTGTTCGAACATGCTAAGAGATTCTGCTCTGTATGTGATTTTCAGCTCTTCCTCTATCCCAAGGTTCATTTCCTGAGCTGGTTCGACCAAGATGGGTGATCTATCGGGATATACTTTATCTATTTCAGGGAGGCCCATGCTTCCATCTCCTGGCGCCTCTTGGAGGTTTTCACCAGGAGATACGTTGTTTATTTTTACTATTTTAGGATCTGATACTACCGTGGAACGGTTTTCACCATCACATCTATTTTTTCTTTTTGTGTTTTTGTGACTGGAAGCAGGAGTTGTCTTCCCGAAATAGGCAGTCAGATTGAGTTCCATGATGTATCCAGCTCTATGATCTCCTAAGGGGAAGTTGTCTCTTACTCCCATCATTTCAGCCATGGCCTCGTCATTTGGTGAGATATCAAAGATAGGAGGTCCTCATTGGTCCCAGTCAATGAGGTCGGGGTATACTAATGGTAGGTCATTGGATGACGAGGCGAGAGTGGTGACTGAGTAGATGGTGCAAATGGAGGAGTCGAAGAAATCGACAAAATCACTAAAGGAGTCTTGTAGGCCCATTTCGTTAATATTGTTGACGTCTAGAGAGACTGGAGCAAACTCAGCTAAGATACATTCACCGGTATTAAGGATGCATTGTGGTTGACCATACCCTAACCCTTGAGTATAGGGGTTTCTTGTTGCTTGCAGTGGTTCTACAATCCCCTGTTCATGAAGGCCAATGCCGCCTTGTCCTTTGTAACCCATGCTTTTGATCATTTCAGAACCTTTGCCATAGATGTTTGTTGGGATGGTGGGGATGTCTTGCCCTGTTTCTTCGTCCTTGTAAAGCTAAGATGAAATATCCTCGAGTATGTCCTGATCCAGAAGTTGTTTCTTCTCAAAGATGGGCAAGGGTTTGCATTTAATGATGACTGTGTTAGCTGCCTCTGTGTTTGGAGTGCCAAATGTCTTAGGAGTAGGTAATAAGCCCATACAAAAGGTGTCGTGGAGGTTGTATTCCCCACAGCCTTGGTCGCTGAGCTTGATCTTGACCTCAGGTGGTGAAGGTGTTTGGGATGAAGTGGTGGCGATGTTGGTGGGGTCTACGTATGAGGTGGAAGCCGTCGGGGTGGTTTGGGTGGTGGCTTTATTATATGGACAGAAGGTTTGGTTGTGGCCTTCCAGAAAACTACAGTATTGGAAGGGACGTGGGTTGGCATAGATAGTGACTTCTGTGCCGTTATGGGGGAATTTGAGACATCGATGGAAGGTGGATGGGACGGCTTGCATGGCGTGAATCGATGGTCTACCGAGAAGAATGTTATATGGGAGGTCAAGATCTAGAACTTGACATTTTGTTTCGAGGATTTTCTGTCCCACTTGAATAGGGAGCTTTATGGTGCCTTCGGATAGCCTCTCGGTGTCATCATATCCTTTGATTGTTATGCACTCGCTAGCATCCACAACCACATCTGAGTACCCCAAGTGTTTTAGCAATTTTAGAGTGCATATATTTAGGCCAGAGCCACCATCTATTAGGACCCTTTTAATGGTGTGTTTGTGAATGCGGACCTCAATGTGTAGTGCATCATTATGTAGGTGTTCGGAAGTAGGGAAATCTTTTTCAGAAAACGTGAGATGGTGCGGTGTAGCAATATGGCCGACCATGGCTTGAAATTGGTTGACATCTAAGTTTGCAGGGACTTGTGTTTCCAAAAGGGCTTTGTCGAGGACGTCCTTGTGGCGGGGTGATGTGCGAAGCAACTCAAGGATGGAGATTTGCGCGGGTGTTTTTCCTAGATGCTCTAGGAGGTTGTATCGAGTGGTGGGTGATGGACGGGCGTTCAGACGAGGGGGGAGGGAATCGGATGTGGATGCAGGTGTCTATTTAGTTGGAGGGGCAGTGCGGATTGATACACAGCCTCGACGGGTTGTTACAGCGCAATCAGGTGCTTGTGCCCGAATGGTGATTGTGTTGACATAGTGGGATGAGGGTTCGATGCGGCCGACAATGGAGTCATAGGTTGCGGGTGGTGGGGTGATGTTGTATGCTTGGTTGGACAAGGAGGCGTTATTATGGTTGGGTAGAGGATCCTTGTAAGCTCCAAGGTTAGCTTTTGGTGATGGTTGGGCACTTTGATCGAGGTTGACACGATTTTGGTCTATGAGGTCTTGGATGCAATGTTTTAGTTGCTTACAATTAGCTGTTTTATGGCCCGCCACGCGGTGGTATTCGTAGTAATCATTTTCATTATACCATGCCACTTTGAGTTCATTGTCTTGACGTGGTTGAACGGGCGGGAGTGTGACCACTCCTTGTTTGAGACATCTATCGAGGATGTCCTCGATGGGTTCTGCTAATGGTGTGAAATTTTGACGAGGTTTGCGTGGTTTATTTGGCCCTCTTGGGTTATTTACATTTGCTGCATATGTATGTGCAGGTGTGTGGTTTTGGACATGTTGGACGATTTTCACATCGGTGACGCCGTCGTTCAAATTATTCTTGTTCTTCCCCCAATAGCGTGATTTATCGTTGGATTGCGTGTTGGTATTGTTGTTGGTATTGGGGGTGTTGTGATTGGATTTGTAGTTGTTGTTGTTGTTTGTTGTGATTGTTGTTATTAGATTTGGGGTCGTACAGTTTGATGGAGCCCTTGGCAATGAGAGCTTGTTCGACAGTAGTGCCTTTGTCGATAACCTCTTCAAAGGTAGATGCGCAAAGAATTTGTAAGTGAAATTTGAGTTCCTGATTGAGATTGGCCACAAACATGGTGACAAGTTGTTTTTCAGGAATAGGCCATGGGAGCTTGCTTGCTAGGCCCCTCCACCTTTGTAAGAAAGAAGCGAAAGCTTCTCCATTTTTTTGTTTAGTGTTGCAGAGGTCGGTCATAGACACCTCATGTTCAAAGTTGTAGGAGAAGTGGTTGACAAACTTCTTCGCAAGCTCGGGAAATGTTCGAATTCCAGGTGGAAGATGGGCAAACCATTCAGCGGCTTGGCCGCTAAGGCTTCGTGGGAAGAGTCTCATAAGATATGTGTCATTGTTAGAGACTTCGAGGCAAGCAATGTAGAACTCTCTAAGGTGGTCCCTAGGGTCTCCCTTTCCCTTGTATTTGTCAAATTTTGGTGTTTCAAAGTTTTTAGGGAAAGGGGGCATGTACAATGTGCAGTCAAACGGGTAGGGGCAAATATCCTCAAAAGAATAGTATTTGCGTTTGCCCCTAGTTTGTAGATCGTCCACCTTTTGGATTAAGCCTTGTAGGACGGTGTTGAAATCATGTGGTTGTTGCGGTTGGAATGTGTAGGGTTGTTGGTTGGTGAGATATTAGAGGTGGGGTGGGATTTGATGTTGGAGATTGGTTTGGTTGAGGTGTTGGTGTTGCGGGTTGGGGTTCGGATTGATTGGTGGTTGCTGTTGTTGGTACGCGTGGAATTGTTGGAGAATATGTGGTGGTATTTGGGGATTGGGATTATGTTGATTTATGGGATTATGGGGGTATGTGACATTAGATGGATTGACGTTTGGTATGTGGATGTTGGATTGGTTAGACATGTTGCGAGATTGTTGTGAGAATAGTTGTCATAGGTATGCAATGGTGTGAGGGTTGGGTGGGGGCACACTTGTGGAGGTACTTACTTGTGTGATGTTGCCTTGTATACCCATGGTGATGTGTGAAACGGAAGGGTTGACGGTTGTTGTGGTAGTAGAAGTGATGACAGGTTGGGAGATGTTAGGTATAGCAGTGCATGTGGGAATTGTAGATGTGGTAGTGGTTGAGGTTGTGGAGGTGGTAGATATGTTAGGTGTTGACGTTTGAGAGATGGTGGGTTGGGTATGTGATGTAGATGCTTGGGTGTTTGATGTGGTAGCGATGATTGTAGAAGTGGATGGTTGTGATGATGTCGTGATGGGGGGAAGTTGAGCACCAAGCTTGAGAAGATGGTCAAGATATCTATTTGGGTCCGATCTTAGGACTTTATCAAGTAGGTCCATGTTATCGGCATCTTGCGTGAAGCTCAAGACATCTAGGTCATCTTGGGATATGGTGGGGACATTTTGTGGTGGTGGTGGTGGTGTTTGTGTTTGTGGTAAGAAGTGAAAAGGGTCTTTGGCGCCAAATGGGGGGATGAAGGAATATGTGGTGGATTGTATGTTTGATAGGTGGGTATGTTGCTGTTGTTGGTGTTAGGCATGCCAAACTACCATTGTTCTGCCATTTCTTGATTCTTTTTGTGTTGTGATCTCGTGATGGGCATACACGTATGGGTTTGATTAGGAGTAGAGTGGAATGGAGATGGAGACCTTAGAGAATCAGATTGATTTTGTTGGACCCAAAGATGGATGTGGTAGTGAGATGGAGTAGAAGAGAGGGTATGGTGAAGATCGATATGTCTTTCCAAAGGTTTTATCCTAAGGGTGATACTAATGGATGATATTGATTTTTGCACAAATTTTGGACCAAAGATGGATGATGAGAAAGGGATTTGGAATTGTGATGTTTTGATTTTTTAATTGATTTAGGATGATTAGGACGATGTTCTTGATGGTTCTCAAATTGAGCTTTTGGATAAGATCTAGATTTTGAGTTGGCACGAAGAGATGTTTTTCTTTGTTTGGGGTAGACTAATGATCTTACGCAAAGAGAGGTGATTTGTTTTTCTTGAAAGGTAGACTAATGACTTTTCAAGGAAAATGTGATGTTAATGATAAGATCTAGATCTAACTTTGGCTCAAAAGGATGACAAGCTTTGGTTGATGATTTGTTGATGGGTGTTTTGATTTGGATGTGGATTATTTTGAAATGATTTGTCTTGGTCCAAGGAGATATGCAAAAGGATTTGAAGGGGGATGGATAGATATGGATTTGCGCTGATGATGAAATATCAAAAAGGGGTCCAACAATGGTGGTGATTGATCCTCTAAGGTCAAAGAGAAGGTGCAATTTGGAAAATTTTGAAGAAAATGGCTAGACTGTTGTCAGATTTCTTTGAGATGGATATGGATTATGGTAGAGCATAGGGTGTAGATCACAACTAAATGGGTCTTTGTTTCAGGCAAGTCAATCTAAAAATAGCGCCAATCCACGGGTGAAATGGCGCTACAATCAGACAGATATGGCGCTGAAACAGGGTAGACAGATTTTTGATGGCAAATTCTTGGATTTGTTTGTTTGGAAAGTGACCAACTGATTTGTTTTGTCTCTTGGCAAGTTGTTTGTGATAAATTAAAGCACATTAACACACATTTGAATGCAAAACAACCAATGATTTTTGTTTGTAAAATGACATATGACTTTGTTTAGAACAAGCACTTTTCACAACCTAAGGCGAGAATGTGACAATATTTGTTGAATCCCCTAGCTGCGCCTATTCAAAGCGGGTAGCTCTAGGATCTTGGTAGCACCGGCTCCTCCTTACAATTACACACACTTCTCACGCATACCAAGATTTGGGTTTCTTATAAGGCTTGTCCTTCACCAAACCTTTAGATTGTCCCTGCTACCTCGGCTAAGAACCGCATGAATCGGGGCCG
This sequence comes from Cunninghamia lanceolata, assembly GCA_027924645.1. Classification (NCBI taxonomy): domain Eukaryota; kingdom Viridiplantae; phylum Streptophyta; class Pinopsida; order Cupressales; family Cupressaceae; genus Cunninghamia; species Cunninghamia lanceolata. The sequence continues at coordinate 1,353,249 of BSBN01000173.1, read as the reverse complement.
CTTCAAGTGTTTTGCCCTCTGCGTCAACAAATAGAAGGATTTTGGCTTGCTAAAACAATGGTTCTTAGTACCGTTCAGGTGGTTATATGTGCGGCAGCGCTACTCTTCGTTATAGAGTCTCTCAGCCTCCAAGGGTTGCACCTTGGAGGGTTTTGGGGGAGGTTGGTTGTCGGTATAACAAAACAACACCTGTTGCTTGAGACTTTCGTCCCAAACGCCTTATTTTATATAGCGGCTTGGAAGAGCTTGGCTTTAGCTTGATGCCGCTTAGGTCGTTCCCACCTTTCGAAGCGGGGTGGCAGGCCCTCTAAGGTTTACAAAAGCAATATAATCATGAAAACACTTTTGATCCCCAAGTTCATACAAAGATGCGAAGGGAGAGCATACGTGTTCCCTATGATTATATCACACTAAACATGGTTCAATTTTAGATCTTTGGATTAAATGGGGTGTGATTAATGCAAGTTTTGTGATAAGCTTTTGATTCCCAAGGTCACCAAGATGGTGCGAGGGAAGAGCATACACTTTCACACCACAAGCAAAAAAGGCACAAAACACTTCACACAATTTAAAGGATGATTTTCTTGATTACATGCGTGAGAGATGCAAGTTGTTGTTCTTTTTAACCAATGATGTATGCAATTTGTGGTTCTTTTTAGAGCCCAAAATCAAAGTGTTTGATTGTTTGTTTGTTGGCACACAAAAGAGTAAATTTTAGAGCACCAAAGTAAATGTTATGAGCACACACACACTTCACACAAGGAGTTGTTTGGATTGATTTTAAAACACCAAGTTGAAATGTTGTCTAAGACTTAACATGCAAAAGGGTTCATTTTAGTTTCCCAAATCAAAGTGTTAGCTAACTAACATCAAACCACCCTGCAAAAAGGCTTTGTTAGTACCCGCAGTACCTGCAACAGACAGAAAAGTAAATTTCAAAAATAGCGCTAAACAAAACATGCACAGGCGCCACTGCGGGCAGAACAACCCGACTTACAAAAAAGGCGTTGAAAATGTTTATGGCGCTAATTAAACACTACTATGGCGACACTAAACAAAATAACGTTGATAAACATTTTAGCGCTAACAAGTCCTATGTAAAGCGTCAATACAAAAGATAGCGTCGATAAAGGTATGTGAAGGTGCCACTGTGCAAACTTCAGAAAGTCATTGAGGACACGAGGATAGCGCCAATCTGAACGATGGCGTCAAAACGGGGGACTAATGCTGTTTATTCCTTTTTTCAAAAATTTGCCATAACCTCCCCCTGTAATTCTTGGTTTTTCTACAAAACAGAGAGCAAACTACAACAGAAAACGACAGAAAATGTAAATCAAACACACGTGAGTAAGGTTAGTATGAAAAAAAGTTGCGCAGAGATAGCGCTAATACAGTAATAGCGCTGAAATACGGTTGCGATAGCGCCACTGCGAAGGGTGGATAGCGCTGAACCTACAAAAATCACATACTCACACAAAAACTCACAAATAAATATTAGATTCGGACCTTGTGGGTCCCACCAGGCGTGCCAATGTAGATTAGATAATGCAAATAAGGCAAAATACTAAATCAAATGCAATAAACACAAGATTATACTTGACATGCAAAACCTAATCCCATCAAGGGAGGAAGGAGCCTTTGCACCCAAAACAAGCTCCTAAGACCAAGATGATCCATAGACAATGGATTTCAATATGAAATGCTCTTCAATTGTGCAACTCACTATCCTAGCTCAAGAATGATTTTGGCATGGTAACTTTGCATAAACTTGGATGATGAAAATGACTTGGGAGAGGTTGTATTTATAGATTTTTGGAAGTGATTTTGATCAAAGGGTGGAGATTGATTGGAGAGATCAATGGTAGAGGATAAAAGTGATGTGGAGGGCCTAGATTTGATCTTGGAAGATGGAGGGCTAGGAATAAAATTAAATCTTTTATTCATTTTTGGGAAAGGGGTGAATAAATGAGGTTGGGTGAGATGGATTATTTGTGAATTAAAAATTCACATGGGGAAGGGTAAAATGAATTATGGGGAAGAGTGGATATTAATGAGTTATGACATGTGTAAGGGGTGTAAGAGGTATTTAATGAAGATTATGACAAATGTGTATTAAAAATTGATTTATGTGGTATGAAAATCAATTTTTTTATTCATGGGTTGTGGGGAGAAGTGTTAATGAGGGTTTGACCCAATTAATTAAGGTGATTAACCTAATTAATATGACTGGACTAAATTAGCAAAGGGATTAGTGGGAGGATTAGATTAATTTAATTAATTAATCCTAAGGCTAGGATGAGGTAGGCTAGGGTAGGCAATTAAATAATAGCTATTTAATTGTCTAGGGTAAGGATAAGTTAATTAGTAGGCTGGATTAATTAGTTAACATGGTTTTAACTAATTAATTTGGATTTAAAGAAAATAGGGAAATTGATTTAATAAATTTTGCATATTTATTAAATCAACTGGCTAAGGTTTGGACTATTGAATTAATAAAATTAATTCAATTTTGGGGATGAAATGGTGTGGATTTAAAAAATGAAAGGGGTAATTAATTAAATAAAAAGTTAATTAATTGGTTGGAAAGGAAATTGGTGTGTTTACGGATGTCGAGAGTCAGTTTGGTAGTCGAGACATTTTTAGGTGTCTACACCCCCTTCCGGACCAGATCCTCTAAGAGCTCTACACCTGCCACTGCTAAGAGCTCAAAGGCATCAAAACCGGAAGCAAAATCATCCGGTAAAGGAGAAAAGAGAACAAAGACAAAGGCCACAAGATCATACACAAGTCTCAAAGATGATGAAGAGACAGAGACAGATGAGGAAGTCAAGAAAATGAAGAAGAAGGAGAAAGTATCCGGAGAATCCTCTACCGGTCTAGACAAGGAAAAAGAAAAGGTAGATAAATGTGTTGAGAAGCCTACTCTTGACAATATCATCAAGGCAATCACTGTGGATGGAAACCTAAAACAAATGGCAGAATTCTATGATGTATGTAGTGAAGCTGGCCAGAAGATTCTGCAAGATGCCACAATTAAGTATCTGAATATCTACAACAAAGCTTTCATTGAAACCATATCTCTACTTCCTAAAAGCCTTGAGAAGGAACTTGAAATGAGAAAGAATAATGCCAAAGAAAAGGATATGGAGATCTAGGAACAGATAGCTATTCAGCTCTATCCTTCAATCACTTAGAAACAAATGAATATGATCTTCAAAGATTGCAAGGATGAGTTCCAGAGCAAAGCTAGAATGAATCAGCTTATGCTTGGAGAGACTGACAAAGTGGCAAAAGAAACAGAAGACATCCTCCGGAATGCATACAAAAGATTCAATATTCCTATTATAGAGGACTTAGATGATGATCCCTCGGCCATGGATGACAAAGAAGAATCTACTGAGATAGTGGCAGAAGAGGCAAAGGAGACAAGTGAAGAGAAAACCAAGGACTTGGATTCCTCTGCTCTGGAAGAGGAAGTCCATAAAGAAGCAAACATCTCTCCTCTAGTTTCCCCTGCAGACTCCGGATCTAAAGGAGAAGAAAGAGTAGAAGAGAAGATCAATCAAGAAGCAGAGGAGAAGGGAAAAGAAGATGACAGTAGTAAGGCTGCAGAAGGGGAGAAAACTCCAACAGAGAAGGCCACAGATGACAGTGGTAAGGCTGCAGAAGGGGAGAAAACTCTGTCTTCGGGAAGAGATACAGCAGAAGCAGTCAAAGATTTCTTAACCAAAGAGATGATGGAAATTGATGAACCAGAACTGCTTCAAGGACCATTTAATTTTGATTCTCTCTCTCCGGTTCAGACTATGAAGATAGCATCCTTTGCCCATGCAAAGGCAAAAGAAAAACTTTCGAAATCTCACATAGAAGATTGTGAGCTAATTGAGATTGCATCCGATGCATTAGAGAAAATCATGCCATCCTTTCAAAAGGATTCTTCAGCCTCCACATCTGGTAACTTAAATTCTCTTGTCAATTCAATTAGCACACATTTTGATTCTTTGGAGAAGTCAGCTGAAGAAAAGGTCTGAAAGGAGTTTTTGGGAAAAAGATTCTCTGAAGTGCATGGTCTAATAAAAAATGATAGGAGAGTTATGGATATTGGAATAAAGAGCTTAGAAAATGCTCTTAAAGATGGCGGATATATCTATAAATTTTGTTTATCCTGGCCTAAAGTGACCAAGGATATTGAGAAGATAGTAAAAGAGCAAGAGGACAAATTGTTAAGTTTATCTCAAAGTTTTGACCCTCTCTCCTCCTCCATAGTAAATCAAGAGTGTCAAACTATTGCAGTCATAGATGAAATAAAGAAGCTTGAGAAGGAGAAGAAAAATAGAATAAACAGATTAAGTGAACTTAGAGGGATCATTATCCCTAAGTTAGAGGCCATGCATGAGGCCCTAACTGATGCACAGACCACAACCCGGACCAATGATCTGACAGATCTTAAGAAGGCAGAAGCTTTTGCATTCCTATTGAGTGGTCACATCTCAATTTTGGACAGGATAAAGCAGAGTTGGGCAACTGAAGTTGTACAATTGAAGAATACTTTTGTAGATGTACTTCAATATATGTAAGTATAACATGTATATTCACTTATGTGACTAAGTATAGTTGGTTTTTTGGGATTTTTTTGGTGTGCGGATCCTACCCTTTGCCATTGATGTCAAAGGGGGAGCGAGGAGCAGTGAAAAATGTGGAATCCAGCTAAGGGGGAGCTGCGGTAGAGTGTACATTAGAACAGAGCATCAGCTAAGGGGGAGTACAGTGTGACACTTAGTCATTTTTCACTAAGTGTTGCCATCAATGCCAAAGGGGGAGATTGTTGGCAAGAGGCACCGTATAGCTTCATGAGTGTTGTCATTGATGGCAACAAAGTTCATCCCACCCATCCGCAGGACATGGTATGCCTATACCGGAAGTCTGATTGAAGAATGTTATGGTCCAATAAGCAAGAACAGAGCATGTGGCAAGGTCTGACAGTCAGGTTCAGATCTCTCAGAGGAAGTATCTTAGTAAAGTGCAGACTTGGGAAAGTCACGAGGTGTACGTTGACTGATACATTCCAGAGATTGAGCGTCCGGTGATGGAAGAGTGAAGAGATATGAGCACCTAAGTGTTGGGTTCCTGTTTGGCAGAGTTGACATAGGAAGAATTGACCGGCAGAGCATCAGAGCTTAATCCAGATTAGTTATTGATGGTGATCAAGTTTCTTAAGGTATCATTCATGATTGGACGACATGATTGATGACTTCTATGAGCATCTCTTTGATACACATCACTTGATAAGCAAGGATTCAGCCAACAGATCAGAGTTTGGGAAAATATTGACTATTCCAGATGCCGACTAGAAAGGTGTTGAAATCATTGGTGCGGATATATATACTAGATGGATTTGGATGTGAAGGTGTGTGGTGTGTGTTAGGGAGTGCGAAGAAAGCAGAAGAGCAGTGTGAGGGCAGTAAGACAGGTCTGGAATGTGACAGGACAACAACACCAAAGAAGAGGAAGAATGAAGTGTAGCAGATCAGTATACTGAGCCTAACCAAAATTGAACTCCAACATATGTGGATGCTTCTCATCAGTTCAAGTATCTTGTTACTCTCTTTATAACTTGTAGATAGTGAGTCTCTTGTAGGCAGTGAGCCTCTTGTGAGTAGTGTGCTCGAGCAGTGAGCCCTAATTGGCAAGTCCTATTTTGTATATCTATTCTTCTAATAGAGAATACATTCTTGGGTTAGTCACCCCGTGGTTTTTCCCTTAATAGGGTTTTCCACATCAAAATCATTGTGTTATGTGTGTTGACTTTGTTTCTGCTTTCATGGATGCTTATTTGCTTTGATGCTGCACTAGTTGTTAAAGAAGAATAGAAAGTTAAATTAATTAAGATAACTGATTCACCCCCCTCTCAGTTATCAACAAATGTATGTCATAGTATTTTAAAGGCAATATTCAATAGATAACTGTCATAAAAAAATTGCTTGACAGGCAAGGTTGACTACCAAATTTAAGCCCTGGTGGTGATCGAATCCATTGTTAAACTTTTTATTGTTTTTATTTTTTAAAGAGTTCCATTCATAAGCAATACTTGCTCACCGCATGTTTTCCATAGTTTCTAATGTTTTTAGGGTTATTTTAAACTTTTTTTTAAAGAAACCCAAAAAATAAACACTGTAAGTTCTTTCAAATCTGAGCAAGATTAGTTGGAAGCGTAAATGGAACATGTGTTTTTAGGACACATAGTTTATAGGGAGAATTTTTTAATCATGTCTTAGGAGGTGCAGGTAGGCATGACCAGCTCAATTGAGATTGTTTCCAATCTTCTTTAGGTAATAAGACATTATTGATTACTAATTTGGAAGGAATGTGATTCTTTACTACTACACACACATATATGGAGAGTTAAATGTCACTCCCAACACATGCTTCGTGCTGCCAACAATCATCTAATATATTTTCAATTATCTCGCTCTTTCTTTCAATCTCTGTTCTTGTAGAAATGAGGAAAGTTGTATAGAATAAGCAATTTACCTAGAGAGGAGCTGACTAGATGTTTGTGAACACATTCTTCTTCAGAGTCTATAATGTTATGACACCTTTCTCTATTTGCCAATAGATGGATGCCATTGTAGAGCTAGCCAATCAACTACTTTTCCCCTAACTTCTTTATCATCAAAGCAAGGTGATTTTCAAACTACATAGTCTCTTGCATTCTTTTCATGAATTAAAACAAATATATTAACCTTTGCTTTGGCGCCATTAAAACAACAACTTGTTTTGTCTTTATCCATTTGATTTGGGTAAACAATTTCACAATTGCAAAAATAAATTTCCAAAACCATCCCTTGCTGCCATGATGATAGTATCAGAACAAGGCACAATGCTAGGGCACACATGGTCCACAGATTTCTTGACAGGTCAACAATGGCTTCAAAGGTGTTATGAGCTATGTTCTTCCCAGGAAGGTCCCTTTCTGCTTTTGTATTAGATAAAAACTAATCATAATGGAAGCATCACATCCTTGTCAAGACCCACCCAAAAAGAAATGAAATTCATTAGAAATGTATATATAAATATTGGTTTCCAAAATAATCAATCTATACCTCAATGAAACAGTCATGAAAAAACATTCGTAGAATACCTCAACAACTCACTTAAAATAGAATGTCACAAGCCCTAATAAAAAATTGTTAATTGGTGGTACCTCTAATCTTATGTTTAGCCAAATTAACAAAATTATGCTTCAAAACAAAGCTCAATCCTCTTCATAAGTCGCAATGGAGTGGGTTCTACTTCATCATGAGCGTTAAGGGGTCATCCCACAATAATGGGTTACACTTTTTGGCCAAACTTGACATTAAAATCAACATTTTGAACTAAATCTTCACTTTCTGACACTTGTAGCCGCTAAACCGTTTAGAATTTGAAGATGATGCGAACTAGTGATTTGTGAGATTTTGTTTGTAGATTCTAAATATATATTTTTTAAAAAATTTGGAGTTAAATTGTAAAATATTTTTATATCTCCTTTGATAACTAGTTTTTAATAGTAAACAACATTTTTTTTAAAGTGATGTGTATTCTGTAGCACATAACTTTTTTTCTACAAAGGATAAAATTTTGATTCTTTTGAATTTAGATTGGTAACACAGATATATAGGGCATGCATTTAGTTTCATAATGTTTTGTTGAATATATATTTTTTTAATTAAGTTTTGAAGTCAAACCAATTATAATTTAGACATAGCCGTATTCCGTAAAACATAACTTTTTTGTATGTATCTAAATTCAATTTTTTTTGGTTGAAATAAGGACATCAATACCTAGCGCATAGATATTTTTTAGAATTTTTTTTCACTAATTTACTAATTTTCTATGTGTGTAGAATAGAGAACTTGATGTTCGGTGAAAAAACTACATTCACAAGAAATAAAAAATAAATATAATAATCAAATTAAATATATTTAAAATTATAATTTTTGGGAAGCTTATAATAAGGACTACATACTTACAAAACATAAATTTTAAATGAATTCATTTGATCCCCCATAAGGTGAATCAAATGTGGTTTTTATTAGCATTTTGATAGGTGTAGAGGAGACTCCATTATAGGTATGGTTTAAAACTAGCGGGGTTCTATCCAAGGGGGTTTGATCAAACCCTCTTCAATTAAAATGCTTTAAATGGAACCTTTCAAGGCTTAAATCATTATATTTTCTATAAATATATGATTTCAGCAAAAATAGGAAGTCCCAGAAAGTGTAATCCATTATTGTGGCAGCACCCTAAGAAGAATCAAGACACTATAAAGAAGGCTCTGCATGCCAACATTAATGAAGACAATTGTCAAACATTAAGTACAAATGTGGCATCAACAGTGATGACTGTAAACTTTTGTTTATACTTTGGAGTTTACTGGCAATAACATGGTGTTCATGAATGCTTGCGTGCCTCACATGGTTTTGTCGCCAACATTTTTTCATGTTCAAATTGAATACATTATGTTAAACAACTTACTATGCCTATTGTCGCCAACATTTTTTCATCTCAATGTCGCGACTAAATGGTGTCATTGTGTTGATTTGTTCTCATTAAACGAGAGACTGAAAGCGACCTGGTAGAGTTAGGAATGGTGAGGAGATATATATATTACAATACTTATTTTGGTATAATGTTTTATTTCTTATATAATTATAAATAATTTATTAATTAGTGAATTTGATGTTATCATAGAACCTATAGAGTTGAATTGGGTAATTCATTTGATGTAGTATCATTCAGTTCTATATATATATATATATATATATATATATATATATATATATATATATATATATATATATATATATATATATAATGTTTTATTCATATATATATATATTACAATACTTATTTTGGTATAATGTTTTATTTCTTATATAATTATAAATAATTTATTAATTAGTGAATTTGATGTTATCATAGAACCTATAGAGTTGAATTGGGTAATTCATTTGATGTAGTATCATTCAGTTCTTACCTATGTTTCATGACTTATTTGTGATGCATTTGATACTTATATAGATGTTTGATGGTAAATTTTGGTAAATTCTATTTTTGAAGTGTCTATTTTCAAAGTAACTTTGTATTGCAAACTGTAAAATATTTTTCTGTATTTACTTGATAGTGGTATCATTTTATTCTCAGTCTACACTTATAAATTGAATATGAGCAAAAACTCTAAAGATTACACTAGATGATGGTGGTGATTGCCAACAATTTTCTTTTTATCATTTTTTAACTCAAATGACATGAAATGGCAGAAGAGACTTTTGCTTTGTTTCACATAGGGGAAAAGACCTAATACTTGAGATAGTACCAATCGCTGAGATAATATTTGTGCATTTAAGGCCCAATATTTTTAAAAGTTCAACACTAGTAATTGTGACTTTAAGGTTGTTAGTGTTGACTATAAGTACTAATAATTGAATGAAATGTGCCCTTTAGATCTAAAAAGCAACCAATCATGTGATGCCACATCAGCGCACCAACAAAACATGACTTAATGCACACCTATTGGTCCACCCTTTTTTTGGGAACTATTTGATACATCAACAAAAAGCATGATGTGGCATCATATTTGATGACGTGACTTTGAAACCTTAGTTATAAGTAGGGGCCTTGCCAAGTAAGCTACTGTAAAATTTTTGGAGTGATTCAAAATTGCCACGTATGATTTTGAGAGGTGTGAAGTTAGGGTACTCAACTAGTGGGTCCTCTCCTCTATTAAGACCTTTTTGCTTTTTACTTTTTTTTTTAACTCATAAATGAATCATAATTTGTAATGATGATTGAATTTGTATTTTACAAATAAATTCGAAAAATAAATTTATATTTTAATCCTTTCAAACTATATTGCATGTTACATTTGGTTATCCAAGATAAATGTCTATACTCTACCCTACTATTTCATTTCAAACTATACTTTCAAATGTCTATATTTTAATCATTTCAAACTATACTTTCAAATGTCTATGTTTTAATCATTTCAAACCATATTGTACATACTATTTCATTTCATATTGAATTATTTTTTACTTGTATTTTAAATAACCTATGACAAATTGGCTGCCCAAAAACATGGTGCAACCTTAGAGCTGGGACTAATAATTATTCACCAATCCTTTTTAAGCATAGAGCCAGACAGCTAAGAGTCTTAGCCATAACAAAAATATCCCGGACCTAAAATTCGACAGTGAGCTCCAACCATAGCTTTTTCATGTCGTGTCCTACCATCATGACTGTACATGCCACTTGTATAAATATCTCAAGATTGGAAATATCTTCGGCCCTCGAAAACCAAAACATCTGTGGATCTTCTTTTGTACGATAGTCAAATTCCATGTCATTCGAAATTCCGTCTTGTTCATCATCTTAATAGATAAGGCGAAGGAACGAATAGCAAGGCTTTAACAACAACAATAGCCGAAAGGTAGGAAATTATGTGGCTAAACGTTTAGTTAGCGAAAGGGTTAGCGACTGACGTAGCGGTGTTGTGCAGGGAAACTGTTTGTTGTGGAGACGCGGGCTTGTTGTGGACATTCTTGTGCGGAGCAGGTGTCAGATGTGAAGATACGTGAATCTGGGAGTAAACAGATATATCAGGGATTTCTGCAATTCTTTTTCCGGGTTATACATGGTTGCAGGTTGTGAAAGGTTGCAGATCAGAGGCTGCTAGATGGGTTTTTTGCTTTATAGGAACATGTTAAAGGGTATCTGGTAGGGAAAGTCTATTTAGGTATTTACAAGAAGGTTGTGAATGCAGAAGCTCGCTGAAAATTCATCTCAAAATTTATCAAAAAACAGTGGTGTGTAGCGTTTGAGGAGGTGGGGCGTTGGAATTTTGCGTTGGGTGCGTTTTAATTTGGTTTTTTCGAAGATGGGTTTTCAAGATGGTGGCTAGGGGAAGTGGTGAATGAAAAATTGAGGAAAATTAGGGGTTTGAAAAAAAATTGCTTTATAGGGCCTAGAATTGGAGGCTTTAGGATATATCTTGACTACTTGTCGAAGTCCGGCAAAATAGAGAGGAAGTTTAAGTATTTTGGAGTTTTGGGTCTACAGAGCAGCTCAATTGGGGATTGACATGTGGTATTTTGGTTCTGTATAGGAGATGGGTTTTGGGATACAGGTTTGGAGCTAAGCGGGTTTTAGACAAAGGGAGGAAATATATTATGGAGTGGGACAGTGAATCTGATGTAAGCATAGGGGAAGAGGAAGATTCCATGCAAATATGCGAGGACGAGGGGTTTTTGCTGAGTGATGGAGGGCCAGTCCCTATGGGGATAGATAACCTGCTGCATTCTACCCCATGTGGGTTTGTTGTAACGGATGCCCTTGAGCCGGATCAGCCCATCATTTATGTCAACACGGTCTTTGAGTATGTCACTGGTTACAAGGCTGAGGAGATTCTTGGAAGGAATTGGTAAGTAGTAGCTTCCACTGACTCTTCATTTGAGTAAATTGTTTTCACAGAGCTTAGGCAAGATTTGAATGTTTGGGTTCTGTAATGTAATTTTTAGGAAGACAATTATGAAAATAGGATGGAGGAATCCTTTCTTGTTTTCCAGTTACAGAAAAAATGAGATTATTCACTTTGCAGCCTTTATGAGATGTGCATGGACCGTTGTATCCCCACAGCAATTGGCATAACAACCTACGCAGAAATCATATGAGTAAAATTATATTAAGCAATCCGAAAGCTAGTCAGCAATCCTAAAAAGACTTAACAAACTAAAGATAAAATTCTAGAGCACTATCAAAAGAATGGATATGGGCATAATCACTGATTGAGTTTGGTAATTTCTATGTACAAGGAAAAATTAGTCTGTAAGACTTCTGACTGTGTCATGTACAGTGTCTCAAGGGAGTGCGCAAAGCTTCTACATGTTAAATATAAACTTACTAGTGATATGAACAAACTGAATTCAAAAACTTGCTCGATATGTTATTTAACAATAATTGCTACCAATAACCACCTTTTATTGTCTATCATTGTAAAGCCCCAAAATTTCTCGACAAAAGGTCATCTAGAAAAGCATTGGTAGTAAGGGACTGTAATTCTGTTTGGCAATAGAGGTACTTCTTATAAAGAACATGTATTTCTTGTACTATCCAAAGCTATTCTCCCCACTAAAGTTGCAGAGTTTTATTCTGATGTTTGCCTTAGATACCAATGATGGTCATGGTTCAATCAGCCACGTTGCCTTAATAAATGTAATAAGTTTTTCCAATTCAATTTGTTGTATTCCAATGGCAACAAGCCGCTATCCAATTAGAGTTCCAGCTTTTATGTTAGCGTTAATCTCAATTTCTCCTATTAGATGGGGGCTTAGGTGTGTCCATTATTTGAACAGCCCTAACAAAGCTAAATAAGTGTTGATCAAACAGTAACTCTAGTACAAGAACAGGGTGGTTGTTGGAACAATGAATAATCACAAACAAAGATAAAGTTAAAAAGTAAGGTAAAGGAACAATTTTGTTTCACTTGTTAGATGGGGGCTTAGGTGTTCCCGTTATTTTAGTAGCCCTAACAAAGCTAACTAAGTGTTCAATCAAACAGTAACTCTAGTACAAGAACAGGGTGGTTGTTGGATCAATGAATAATCATAAACAAAAATAAAGTTACAAAGTAAGTTAAAGGAACAATTCAATTTCTCTTGTTAGATGGGGGCTTAGGTGTGTCCATTATTTGAATAGCCCTAACAAAGCTAACTAAGTGTTCGATCAAACAATAACTCTAGTACAAGAACAGGGTGGTTGTTGGAACAATGAATAGTCACAAACAAAAATAAACAAAAGTTAAAGGAACAATTGAACAATTTAGAGGTGGTCTATTTTGGGGGAGTATGGTTTGAAGAATCTTGTTCGTGTAATATTTTATTCACTTTTGGACATGTTCTATCCTAAGTGTGATATTGCACCTATTTAATAAGTTTACTTAGGATAATAGGAATATTTAATTATTCTCACTTCAGTAGTTAATAATGAAATGTGTTCACTTTGACTTGAGGTACACAGTGCCACCACTACCTCATCAACTCTTGATTGATGGTAGTTAGGTGCCACCTTTGTCTTAGTTATACTGAGTTAACTCACCTCTTGATTGGGAGTGATCGAGAGTTAACTCATACTTCTTGGACATGTCATCTCCTTGAATCATGCATCCAAGAGCCGTATATATTTGTATGTTACTCTTTGTAACTTGTCTCAATAATATTGAATATAGAAATTCTTTATTCATTTGCTTGGTTTTGTGATTAGCTCATAGGCATTTGGTCTTGGGTAGATTTGTTGTTGACAACAAATTCTAACATAGTATTAGAGCCATGATATCCCAAAGTTAGTCCGTTTCTAGGATTATAGATCAATGGTTGCTCTTAAAGACGTTGAGTATGCTCTTTTTTTGCATCGAATGTTGATCTGGAGAATTGGAAAAACTTAATAGAAATACCAGATTTGGGGGTTTTTATTTGTGGCTTTGTTTTGCAAGTAGCTTTGAGTGATTCTTGGAGCAGATTTGAGCTCACCATTGAGTTTATAGCATCTGAGAAAGCTAGTTTTGCCTTTTGATGTGTTCATCTTGAACATTGGAGGCTAGATTTGCAAGGGTTCGAAGTTGGGAGGTGCATGCCAGATTTGGCAGGTGCTTGATCCTTCAGAGTATTTCGGGTCAAATTCAACTCTGCGATCGTGTTTAGAAAGCCCAAGTATCTATAGATCGATTGTCAAATCGTCGAAATAGGAACATTTTACCTGGAGCTATCAACAAAAATTCTTCTTGGCCATACAAATCGTACCAACAAAAAAATTATAAAAATTTAATTGCCAGGCTTACGCTTGCACAGTACCATAGGATATTGTAGCGGCGGCTCCACTACAACTCTACCTCTAGTGTAGGCACCACCGCTAGCCGCTTCGCCACTAGTGGCTCCATTGCCATGAGTGGCCATTCATGGTGGCGTTGCCACCTTTGCTCGGCCCTTGCGGGTGCAAAATATCCTACAACATGAAAACCACCCTCTGATAGCGGTAAGCGGTTTCTTGCCAAGAAAAGGTGCTTTCGTGTTTAAAAACAATGGTTTAGTGGTACGGCAATGGTTTTAGGCCAAGCAAACGATAGTTTTGGCATATTGAAAGAATATTCTGTCATCTAGGTGTATTTTGGGATTTATAGTTTTTGGCATAGGAAAGAGTTGAAAGAGTTCATTCATCCATAACAACCACTTCACATGAGGAGAATAAGGTTAAAGAATCATCCAAGTTTGGCATTGGTGATTTGGGTGAAGACACTATGGAAAGGTATGAAAGTTGTCCATATTTTCTAATTTGGAACAACGATTTGTGGGATTTGCATAATCCTACTCATGAGGACTATTGGGTGGAATATGTAGTTGCTCTACTTCAAAAAATTGGGATGCATGACATGGAAGCACTTGCATGTGATTGGCACACTCTAGAAAGACAGTTGGCTCAGCAGCCTTGGTATGGAGACATTGCTATGACTTGTGATCTTGAGGCAAGAATGTTTGCGCTACAGCTAGACTACGGCATTGGACGCAGGATAACTGTTCAGGAGTTTGGAGAGGAGTTGCATCATCTCCTCACCATTGGAGAATGGCAGAGGGGTGATATTCTATTATCCTATGATCTTGGCGGTGTTAGTTGCATCCGCAAGGGCTTGATTTTCAATCACAAGGTTGTTATTCTATTTTACATCGGTGAAGCAGTTATACACTTTCTTGCACCTATGTTGGGTATTCTTCACATTCATGGGAGATATTTAGGAGTTGGAGATTGGTTCTATATTGTCAGCACTTTGGGATGCTTCCAATTTTTCATATTTGCAGGATGTGATGACAGGGTGATTTGGGATCCAGGTGGTGACAGGCTTGACACGTGGGATCTAGATAAGTTGCTTCACAACTCATGGAGTGTGGATGGTGTTTTTGACAGTGTGAAGCAATGGAAGCTTGGTGACAGGTGGTTGTGTTTCATAATTCACATTCTCCATCACTTGTTTATAGGCACGATTTTCTTCAGGGCTTGGATTTGGCATGGTGTTTGGTCTTGGTTGGACTTGGTACTCATTGAGGATGAAGCTTTTGAGGACTTGGAGATTTTGGTGTTTGTGGTTGAGAGCATTGCATTCCTTGGAGGATGGAGCCGAGTTGAGTTCGAGTGCGTATGGTTTTTCCGCAAGAGCTCACTTCGCATTGCATTCTTTGTATTCTTTTGGGAAGTTGCAACCACAGGATGAGGTTTTGTGAAAACACAAAATATTCGATTGGATGTAGATACTTGTCATTTGTCGATTGGATGAATTTTGTAATTGCTTGGGGACAAGCAATCTTGAGTGGGGAGGATTTGTAATGTCCCTTTATGCCAACTGGTGATTATTTTATTAGTTTATTTTAAAAAGTAACTTTTTGCCAAAATAAAAGAAAATAAAATAATAAAGTTACTTTTGGGAGCTATAAAAATAACTTAAAGTTTGGAGAATGGAAAGTCACTTTACAAAAAGGAAAAAGAGGAAAAATAAAATAACATGACAAAAAAAAAATATTTTAATGCCAAGTTAAGTAAGGGAAAAAAAAAAGAAATAAAGTATTATTTTATTATGGAGGTGGACTTGAAAGCAAAATAAAATAAAGTGAATTTGGGCACCCAACTTGTGGGTTATAAAAGGAGTGTTTGGAAGTCATTTGGATCATGGTTGTATTTGTCATTTGATATTGGATATTTTCTCTTTGGCTGCAACGGAAGTTGAGCTAGGAAATCAAGGACGAAAACCCTTGCATTTCAAGGTGAGTCGGACGAAAACCTAGCTAATCAGTTGGAGATTCCGTGACGGGGATCTATTTGTGCTTCATTGTTGATTGTTGGAGAAGAAGAGCAGAATTCTACATTAGATTTAAAGATCAGATTCGAAGGAGACATCATTTGGCAAGATTTGTTGCATATTGGCTAGGGATTTCCCCTAGGATTTGAGTGCCACCTTCTAGGGCAAGAGCGACCAGCTTTGGAGGGTGATTTTTGGTGTTTGTTTGTTGTTAGGGTTTGAAAGAATATTCAGATTTTGGAACAGAAACAGATCAGACTTGTTCGCCCTTGTTTGTTGGAGTTATTATGATTATTATGACAGTAGTACTTTCACTTGAAGAAATAAATATGGGTATGTTTCTGTAATTGGTTTTGAGCTAGTCTGTGAATTGGGTCTTTGCCTTTTTGCTCATATCTCTTGTAAATTTTCTGCATATTGTTGTTTAGATAATAGGGGATATTTTATGAACTGGGTTGTCAATATTTTGTGAAAATACTGAGTATTTAAGCTGATATAAAAATCTGGAATTTTTAGTCATGTATTCCCTATGTAATGTTCAATTTTCGAGTTGAAAATTATTATTGCAATATTTTCTATTTCGCTGCATTATATTGTTGTATCAAAACATAGTTAAAAATCAGAAATCTTTTGGTGTTTTGAGCAAAATCTCGATAGGGGATATTACACACACAATTTGGTGCTTGTAGATATTGTTATAGAGTGCATCACATTTAAACATGTTATATCAAATTTTCAGCTTTTTGCTACAAATTTATTTCTAAGGGAGTTTGAAGAGTTATATCTGTCATGATGCTCTCCTACATGCAGTGCTTGGAGTCAAAATTTTGATGAACTAAAGAGTATTTTGCACATGCTTTATAATTAAATGATTATCATTCCTCTAGTTTGGTTCATTGCATCTTTGTTGGGGTTGATGCAGCCTTGCTATTATTTCTAGTTAAATCCAGATCAATTGCTTATAATTTTATTTATCTTAAATATCGGAAGGTTATACATGCAGGTATGGCAATAGATGCTCCCAATTGAAAATCCTAGGTTATGCACATTCTATAGGAAAGAGTTCCATTAGATATAAATAATGTTTGAGAATGTTAAAACTTAATTCATGTTGCATATCATTCCTTGTAATGACTCCACTTCTTGGATCATTAATTATTTTGCAAATACTTCTCAACCAAATTTGCCATCATCTCTATTGTGCATTCATTATAGTTTGTAAAGTCACACACCAATTTTTTTTGATTTTTGCAATATAGAAAATGCAAATGCAAGTCCAAGCACTTTTTGATCACCAAGTTCCCAGTGTGGGCAAGGTGAGAGCATACGGTGTTTGGACAACACACAATCTCTCTAGATGACTACACTGCTGAAATGAAAAGGTGGCAAGCCGACTAGAGCATGCAAGCGGTAGGGCTGACCCAAATCAACAGTTCTTTGGCGGACAAGCATGCATAGAGAATGCAGAGCCACTGGTAGATTACAATGGAATCCGATCGAGCCAAAATGGCCGATTGCAATGTGGATCCAATCAAATGCCAAAACGGGCTATATGAAATGTAGAGGGGTCTAGCGGTGAACCGACCAAGACCTTCTATGTTGAAATACATATATTGGCGGTATACCATCCGATTTTACAATATCATGAGTACGAAATGGATGGCTTTCGGTGGTACTACCATCCGGAGTTACAATAATTATGACAAATGCATTTTGAATAAGGAAAGCAGCTGCAACACACTGAAATATTATTCAAAACAACTGATACACTGCTGCAACACACAAATTAGTCGTAATATTCAGAAAATCATGTATTAATCATTTCCTGAGGTCTGAACCAACTGTCACACAAACTGAAAATACTCTGAATGCTGATGTGGTATGCAGATGAAGACTGAAACACACTAAATCTTATACGTATATTGATCTACATCTAATAACTCATCTTGATTAGACAAATTTCATTAAACCTGCACCTATTCCTGCAATAGAACCTAATTCTTTTCTAACTCTGCACCTTCACTAATAAAATTTAATACTGAATCTCTATATGCAATTAATTAATTATTGCCTCTAACCCCAAATTAAATTTATAAAGGTTCCTCAAAATTAAAATAATACTCTTAATTAATTAAATTTTCCTAATCTACAAGGTATACAAAATGAGGGGCATTACATTGTTGATATTAAAACAAAATGATATATTACTGAATGAGATGAATTTACATGAGAGTAAGGCTCTTTATATAGATACAGAGAGATGTTTCTATAAAGAAACGACAGCCAATAAAGCAAGAAAAATAGAAACATTCTTAAGCTAAAACAGAAATAGAAATATCCTAATAAGATGACCATTAATATAACAACTAATATTTTAATACCCTCCCTTATTGGTCATCGTACAAACAAAAAACTAATGCAACCCATAAAATGCAGACTCCTCAGTATGCTCTGCCACTTGAGCACTTTGCTGAGATGTTTCCTAGTTGGACTTTTCACCGGCCAACCGCATTTTGCAAAACCTCTTGATATGACCAATCTTCCCAAAATACGAAGATGCCAAAGATGCCATCCCTCCTGTTTTCCAAAACATGAAAAATGAGGTAATTCGGTGAACAGCTGGCACAAACTTTGGACAATCAGCCGACACAAACCACGATTTTTCCAAAATCGTCTAAAAAATAGGCTCAAAAACTAAGATTTTTTTAAAAAAAAATTCCTCAAAAAACTATAGAAAAATTTTCAAAAACTCTTTTAGCAAATTTTTTCAGAAAAATTTTCGAAAAACTCTTTGCAGAATTTTTATTTTTCCCAGAAAAATTCTATCAAAACTGGCTCAAAAAAATGACCCTTCACACGGTCATGAAATCATGATTTTTACAAAATCACCCAAAAACACTGATGAAAACACCAACACAAAAGTGCTTTGAAAGTCACTACCGACCAACACAGGTGACCAAACACGCCCGCGGAACAGGAGAAACCCAACTCGTCAACCACAAAACTGCGAACCCAGAAAAGAAAATCATGAGAAGATCCCGCCAAACCACAAATCATCCATAGCGATCACATTACTCACAACAAGGAACTTGTGACCAGTTTTGCGACCAGAAAGCATTCGCTACCACTAGACGGGAGCTTCAAACATCCACGGAAACAGGAATCGCAACCTTGGCAAGAGAAATGCCACCGCCGAAAAAACATAGGACTCGTAAAAGAAGGAAGTCGCGATCGGAATGCCAAATACGCGATCACAGGAACAATGTTTGCAGAGAACAAACTCAGAATAAAAAACTGCCAAAACAAAAAGATCCTTCCACATCGCCAGAGGAAGAACACCAAAACGATGATAAACAAAGCAGTTTGCCCAGAAAAACGTGAACCAGAACAGATGAAACCAAACAGTGATGCCAACATCTGAGCCGAAGCCGCCAAAGAGAAAAAAACACAGAGGTCGCGGAAAATACGACCTAGAAGAAAATGCGTGCTGGAGAGTTAAAACGGCAACCAAAAACAAGCATATCGCGACCATACAAAAAAGGCGCCTAAAAAACCGACGATTTAAGAGCTTACTGAACTCGCAAGAGACGTGCCAAGGCAGAGAATGCTTAAAATTCCACCAAATAACCAATGACGACAACTGGGATCTGCGAGCTAAAACGTCGATGCTTAAACAAAAATACTAAATAGCGACCTCAGGAAAAAATCGTGACCCATCTAGATGAAAAACGCTGCTCCACACAGCAAATCGTGATTAAAACACGACCCTTTAGAGAAAAGAAAAAAAAAAAAAAAAAAAAAAAAACGTGACCTCCTGAGGGATTTGCGATAGGTTTTCTCCAGATCCTTAAGGAATACGAAGAGCCTAGGGAAAATCTTCTGGCTCTGATACCATGTTGATATTAAAACAAAATGATATATTACTGAATGAGATGAATTTACATGAGAGCAAGGCTCTTTATATAGATATAGAGAGATGTTTCTATAAAGAAACGACAGCCAATAAAGCAAGATAAATAGAAACATTCTAAGCTAAAACAGAAATAGAAATATCCTAATAAGATGACCATTAATATAACAACTAATATTTTAATATACATTCTTGAAATCAAATCTTAATCACATGGATGCAAATACTAAAATTTCAATTAGTACTTATTCTCAAAATGTTGAAATAGACACAAGTCTTATATCTAATATGTTGAGAAAAGCTAATTTTTGCTCAATTGACGAGTTGGATTGCTAATAGGCAGAAGCTATTTCTTCAAATATATTTAGGGAGTACCAACAAATTTTCAGATTCTGAGCATATCGCGATTTGTCTTGTATGACTTAATCAGTGAAAATCTGTGCGACTTACAAAAAGAAGAATCATGAAAGAGAAGTAAAACTTAACATTGATAAATATAAATATGAAGAGCAACATAGGAAATTTCATAAACAAGCTACAGATGATGAGGCTCTACAATCAGGAAAAATGTGCTTTTCCTTTGGATGACATCTGTAGTTCTGTACAACCAAACCAAAATATACCATAAGTTGAGGAGTTATATTTTCTTCCTTTTTTTCAGTATGTTCCTCATGGAATGTGGCATGGTTTTAATTCCCTGTCTGCAGGGAGTGTGTTGTCATGTCTTGAGGGCCTTCATTTATGCATGCTGTGCCCAGAAAACATTCTGAGGTCATGGTAGCAGGGATGTAGTGGTACACTGGTTCCCTATTACCTGTCTTGGAATTGTTTGGGTGGGGGGGGGCTGCGGGCGAGAAAGAGATGCCCCTGGAGCTCTAGGGACTTATCCCTTTGTAACACTGAGTAGAAAATTGAAAATAGAATAACAATCTTAATTTTGCCAAGAGGACATTTCTTTGAAATTTTGTTGAAATCCAAAGCCATGGGTTGGGTCTTCCAAGGGGGCCTTGAATGATTAAGAGAGTCAGAAAATTTATGAAACATTTGGCATTGGCACTCAATCCATGGGAAGACTCTTTCTCTCAAGGTCTGGAATGGGTAAGGCTTCTCTCCTTGCATTTAAAATTTTAGTTTCCATCAATCTGGATATATCTTTAGTCTTTGCCTGGTGGCTTCCCAGCCCACTGAAGGACAACTAATTTATCCAAGAATATGTGTGATAGACCTGGATACAAAAAATTAAAAAACTCTTATCAGCCATGACTCACTTTCACCTGATCAATTATGCTTTGAAACAACACTTGGATTACGAGATTATACTCTTTAGAAATTGTTTTGAGTATGGACATATTGCTTGCTTATGCCCAAACATGGAAGAATCAAAAGGCTAAATCAAGTCCAAGGATTGCAGAGAATAAGTTAATACAACACCTATGGATAATCGAAGTGGTTTATTGAAGATAGAAGAGAAAACTGGCTTATGTTCTGAGATGAGTCAAGAATGGAAAATAGATACCAGGACAACCCCAAATAACATTATTGGACCACCCAAAATGGTAAATAAGAAGTTTGCCTGGCGAAATTGTGCTTTTGAACTGAATCCCTTTCAAACCTTAAGAAATGATGATTCTGATAGTGACAACAAATCTGGTGAACAATTGGTAAGTCAAATAATCGGCAGCAAGCTTTAGCTGGTGCAGATCTGCTAGAGTTTGGATGGAAGCCTGTCATTGAAAGCTAACTGCCTCCCTTTTTTGACCTTGTTTTTTCTTCTTTGAAGAAGTGCATCACATATTACCTCAACGAACAAGAAGATTACATCAGTTCAACAAAATGTTTACAAGGGAAAGCTCTCCCTACAAAAGTCAAGAAAGAAAGCATCTGAGATTGAGCTCCAATGGACAAGGAATTGCCATTTTTGCACAATCACTTGAAGTTAGCTTTAAGAAGGAAAGCCTAATCTTGCTTAAAATGTCTTAAGTTTTTCATGCTGAGTGGGAAAATCTCCTTCTGAACTTTGGCTTTACACTTTGTCTTCCACAAAAAGCTAAACTTTTTTAGCTCTCCTTAATCATCCAGGAGTCACTTGAAAGAGGGCGTCACCAAGAGAGAGTGGCAACAAAAGGGAAATTAAAATCTGCCTGGATTTAATTCCAAAAGGACCTAACCATGGAACATCTTAAAAAATCCTTAAATATCTCCTCTTACTGACAAAGAATGCACGGCGACTCTGAAATAGTAATTTCGTGCAACCTTGAATTGACCAATAATCCTTGATGAGTCACTAACCAACTCAAAAAAATTTGCTTGAAAGAGGCCTTGGATTTCTAAATATTCTGGCAGTGCCTTTGCCATCTCACTTGAAGATCATTACCCCTCCATTCAGTCAAGGTGCAATGGCTTACGAGTGTAATGTCCCCTTTTTAGGATATTCCCGATTTCTTTACCTGCATTCAATAATAATCACTAGAAAGGGACATTAGAAATATTAAAGATCAATAAATTAAGATAATATTCAGTTCATAGCATCATTCATATTAAATTCATCTATCATTCATATTAAACTCATCTATCATAGCATAATTAATAATGAGATAAATACTACATAACATAAATAATGAGATCAAATCATCATAGCATAATCAATATTTAGTTCAATCCATAACACAATTCCCCAAGCCAATCACATATTGAATCTTCTCAGAGTGTTAGTAAGTAACAATATTGTCGAGAGCACGAAAGGGGTCAGTCCACCTAACATCTCCCAGTTCACCTTGGAGGCTGGCTGTCCTCCTTGATCAAGCCTAGGAGCACTTAGTCGCCTCCCAGCCCACGAGTGTCTCACCTCGGGGTGGCGTGCTTGATAAGATGCATGAAGACCACTATTCAACAAGCCCGGGAGCACTCATAAGCCTCCCGACCCACGAGCAACTAACTCTAGGTGGCATACTTGATGAAGGGGCCTATCGGTACTTCACCATCTTGTGAACCCCAAAAGGGCCATCATTTCCTACTTACTAATATCCTTATTTCAATTGTATTGCTTGGGAATTGGTATGATTGATATATGTACCTCTTGATGGATTCCAATCTGCTGTTATACATATTACATAAATAAATATATCACTGCTGATCTGCCTTATATATATATATTCTTTCCTTTATTTCTGCCTTTATAGTCCAATTAATGATCCTTGATCCATGCCTTCAAACCTTCCCATCATTTTCTTCCTATACCTTCACAAGGGATTTGCCTTTTATGAATAGTTATGACTTTACACCAATCGCAGCCTTTCATAATAATAGTCATTTCCCTTGTATATTTGGAATCGCACTTTTACCACCTTTTAATCGCTGCTTATTGCAATTCATATGTAAAGATCATGATTATAGAGAGAGACGATTTTTCTTATATGTATATTTGGCACTCCATTATATAGAGTGGTCGACCATCTTTGAATTTTAAATCTCTAATACTTGGAAATCGGCCTTCATTTGAGGAGTTGGCTACACTCATAAGTTTTTTTTTTTTTAATTTTTAATTTAAATCCCAATGTATGGTGCCAAGACATATGGGTCGGCCCATATTTATAGGAGGTCGGCCACAAGTACAGGGCATTTCAACGAGTGCCTCATTTGATCATATAGGTTTTTAGTCACAAAATTGTAAAAAGGCTCCCAATTGCCCCACTTCCAATCCCTCCAATAAGGACTTGATCCATGTAATTGTAAATATAAATCATTTATTATTTTAGCGTCTCTCTCTCTCTCTCTCTATATATATATATATATATATATATATATATATATAGATATATATCTGAGGAGGTATTTAGGTGACGATACTCCAAATTTTTAGAATCTACATGTGTTATATGTGGGAGTGATATTGAACAATGATAAATGGATATTTAGAGTGTCAGTGACACATAGGAAAAATGATAGAACTAGAACATAAAACTATATATATTGTGGACCAAGGAGATATCCAAGGGACAACACTCCAAATTGTTAGAATCTACATTTGATATATGTGGAAACAATATTGAACAATGGTAAAGAGATATTTAGAGACTGACACATAGGAAAGATGATAGAACTAAAACATAAACTTCATTAATTTGTGTGTTCTGTACATAGCTTATTCTTGAGAGAGATGTACGGCTTGTTTACCTTCCCCTTTGGCTACATCAGTCTCCTAATCTTGTAATGTCCCTTCTTGGGATATTCCTGATTTCTTGACCTATAAGCAATGATAATCACTAGAAATGATAACTAATATATTGAAGATCAATAAATTAAGATAATATTCAGTTCATAGCATCAATCATATTAAATTCATCTATCATAGCATAATCAATATTCATATGAATACATCATAACCTAATTAATAATGAGATCAAGACATCATAGCATAAACAATATTTGATTCAATCCATCATAACACAATCCCTCAAGCCAATCCCATAATGAATTCCTTAGGAATACTTGCAGCTACTAGTCGACCTTGGAGGCACACCCTCCTCGATCAAACTCAAGAGGCACACCCTACTTGACGAGGCGCAAGCACATGGTAGGGCCACACACCCTAAACCATGCATGGCAGGGCCACACACCCCGACCATGGGAGGGCCACACACCCTCACTACTTGGCCAACTTGATGAGAGCATGAGGGAGGGCACACCCCATACACTCACCCATCGTGAACTCGGAAGGACCATTCTTCCTACCTGCAACATTTCGTTAGCTTCAATATGGATTGCTTAGGAATCTGTTAGATGATTAATATAAAGTACCTCTTGATGGATACCAATCTGCTGTTATAAGTATTGTCTCTGCTGTTATCAACTAATGCATAATTAAATATATCACTGCTGATATATTCCTGCAGATGTAACTCTGCTAAAAGATATATTTTTCTCTGATTCCTTGGTGTCTTCAAATGCCTGGGATTCTTGTTTTATATCCCTATAGGTGAGAAGTCACACCCCTTTTCACACATCCGCTGCCTTTTAAATATCACCACTGCCTGTTTTAATTAACATTAGTTAAAGTTTGTCTTTTAGCGCTCAGTGTTTCTTGTCTCCTAGTGCTGACTATCTCTTTGTCTCCTAGCGCTAGCTTGTCTTATGCTGGCGGATAGGTTTTAAATTTTTTTCCTTGTCTTAATAAAATCTTCTTTGTTCAGGGGCATGACAAATCTCCTGTTCATTCTTGAACTAAGGAAATTAGGGTAGTGTACAAGTACAATATGTTACAAGAGATGATTGTGGAATTTTGTATTCTGTTTGTTTTTGGCTCTCCTAATCTCTTGTTCATTCGTGAACTAAGGAAATTAGGGTAGTATATAGGTACAATATGTTACAAGAGATGAAAGAATTGTGGAATTTTGTACTCTCTTTGTTTTTGGCTCATGGATATGAAGTCTTGGATGTGCAATAATTCATATATAATTATCGAATAGTTAACACCTTCTAAGCTGCTTAAGCCATAACTGATTGAGAGCTTGTAATTTAACAAAGTTGGCACACTAAATCCTCAGTAGGTGTTGATGATTACAGAATATCAACTCTAAACAAATGTACAATATTTAAATCAAAGACAAGATTGCTCAATGCATCTCAAACAGTGAGTCAAAAGAGTCGAAATTCCAAAAATCTTGTAAAAACACTTCATTTAGCTATAAAACATTGCCCTTACTATAAGGCCATGGCTGGGTGGAGGTACTGCCCATACTTGTCACTCAAACTCGTGCCATCACTTTTCATGTGGAATTTTTACTGACACAATTGATTTTGATCATAGTGCTGGGTCGTGCTGTTTTTTTTCTTATTGGAAAGCCATCAGTATTGTCAGAAGGCTGTTTATGATGCTGACGACAAGTAGTCAAATTAGATTTCTTAACATCCAGATGTTGGTGGGTGATCAGCAGTGAAATTGACAAATATTATTAAGCGGTTCAGCCTTTGTATTGTCCAACAAGCCAAGAAGAAAAACAACAATGCATTGCCAGCTTGAATCATGAAGGAGCTCCTTGATGGTTAGTCCAAAAGAGCTTACTGATTCTAGAGCCATTTAGCTTCTCACTGATTTGGTTCCAAGGGCAGCCTTACCAACCACTGTCTTGAATTTTGATGGTGGAAGAGATTTAATTAAAAGGACAGTTTGCTGGTTAAAGACTAAGGTAAAATTTGGTCCAGTCCTCAGTGTGCTGGTCCTCTGCTTTCTGGTGCCTAAAAAAGAAACAAATGAGTGACACTTTTGTATAGATCATCAAGCAGTCACAATAAAAAGATACTTCTTTACATTCAGGGATTGCTTGGTAAGCTACAAGTAGCAAAAACATTTCATCAAAATAAATCTTTCTTCTAGTCATCATTAGGTCATATTGATTCTGGAACCAGCCAATTTTTTGGAAAACTATTTCAAGATAAAATTGGCATTTGTGTGTGGTTGGCAATGCCCTTTTGCTAACCAATGATCTTGCTGCATTTGTGTCACTTGTCGATGATAATTTCTGGCATTGCCATGGCAAGTATGTGGCTGTATTTTTGGATGACATTCTTGTTTACAGGCATACTTGGGAAAAATCATCTGCACCATTTGTTAGTGGATTTTGGTCTGCTTCAGATTCACAAGCTTCAGGGAAAGATTAAGAAAAGTTATTGCGCCCTAGAACTTGTATCCTATTTGGGATATTTATCATATTTCATAGTTTCATAAAGAGTTCAGATGGATTTTCAGAGGGTCAAAGTCTTGAAGGAGTGACATGTGTCAATTAATGTAAGTGAGATTAATGGTCTTATATATATATATTTTTTTTTACCTAATAAATCTTGGGTGAGATTATGGGCTTGCCTTTAATGGAGTGTGGGATACTTTCGGTCAGTTTCTTAAGAGTTGTAAAACTTGGGCCATGCTTGTTTGTGCCCATGTTCGTTACAGCATAACCTCACTACATGTCTGTTGGGGTATGGACTGCGTTATTGTGATAAGGGGAATTCAAACCTGGGTCATCAAGTAATTACCAGTCTCTTCCATTTTTGTTACAGTAAATCCCTTACGACGGGTGGCATGATTTTTTGTTGAAAATTTGTTCATCAGTTTTCTGACATTACTGATTCTTCAAATTAGCTTATTACAAGAAAAAACACTTTAATTTGGAATCCAAAAGCTGAAGGAGCTTTCTAACAAATGAAAGAATTGTCATAAACTGTTTCTTTACTTGCCTTTTGACTATTGAACAACTTTTTGAAGTTGAAACAGTTTCAAATGCTCCACAGCTGAATTGTAATTGCATTTAGGCTATTGCTGTTGCAAAACCTCACACAGCTCTTTGGAATAGTTTATGTTGCCGGTTTATATGCCAAATTTAATATTTGTTCCATCTGTGTGACTCCATCTTCAATTACAGTGCTGATTCCTATGTGTTGATTAAACTAAAATCCACGTTCATATGCTTAACCACAGCTATGTGTTGCCATTTTCATTCATATTGCTGATTCCAATGGTACACTGCTGAAAATCAGATGTTTTAACTTTTTACATCCTTATGCTGCTACTTATGCTCCCATATTGAAAATACAGGCAACTAGAGAGCTGAAATCAATTGAATCCATGCAACTATGCTGAAACAATGTCCAATACCTCTATGTATAGAAATATTCATCCTTTTGCAACATGAATGCCCAGTCATTCGTCCTATGAATGTAAACTAATGAACAATGAAAAGGAATGTAACACAATTAAGGCATTCATATAAGGGAAAGCATGAAGGTTTACATTGGAGAAATTAGGTTCTTCTGACTTCCCTTGTCAATGTTGAAGTACTGCTTGTCCATTGACTCAGATTTGAGAATGGAGCAAACTTTCTGCTTCTTCTTGATTTCAATTGGAAGATGATGCCATTTTTGCTGTTGGTACTATAGTGCTAGGCTTAGAGTCCATGATCTATTTTCCTTCAACCAATGCTGTTGTAGAGGAGTTTGTACTTGTATCTTTGCAAACAATGTTATTCAAGTTGGAATTGTGTATGCTGCACCACTTATCTATTTTGCGTTGCTTCACTTGCTCTTTAGGTGGTGACTCTTTTGGAAGTGCCCCAATGTTCCTTTTCCTTGGTTCTTGGAGTTTGACTTGATTCCAAATCTGGAGTTTTTATTTTTATAGACTCATCTGCAGTTTTTTCATATGACATGGACTCATCATTTTTGGACTTGTGCTTGAATTTCGACTCAAGTTTGCATTTGTGCCTATATGCTTTTCCTAAAGAAGAAAAGGGAATAAAATCCATGTTGGTGATCCTGGGGTAATTTGGTTCAAGACATTGGAAAATACCAAAAATCTAGTAGATTGCTTTGTCATGGGGGTAAATTCTACTATATTGCAAAATACTAAAATGTAGAAATTTTAATTTTATTTGGAAATTCAAAACTGTGTTTTTATGAGTTTCATGTCACAAAAAACCCCTGTAACTTCTTGGGGAAAGTTTTTCACACGACTTTTCATAATTTGAGGCAAATCTTTATGTTTACTATATTATAACTGTTCATTTCCTGCTAAAAATAGATATAAAAATTGTAATCTGAATGTAAAAATTTGAGTGCTGTAGCTTCACATTTCTTCCTAGAGACTGCTACCTTCCTTAATGGGGAATGGGAGATCCTTATCCTTTGAATTTTTTGCTTGACCAATCCGTTAAGAAGAAGAGACTGGAAATGATAGCACTATTCTTCAATATTATTTTACAAATTATGCCTGTAGTGTCTACCTCTTTGTCTAGCAGATTCTTCGGGGATTCGATGCCCTTTAAAGGTATAGGTGAATTTTGATATTCCTCTTTTTGAAAGAAAATTTGATTTTTGGGGAAGTGGACAAATGGCTCCGACCAATTGGAGTTATATTTCACTATAAATGATTTTTCTACCAAAGTAAAGAACATTGGCACTCATGAGAACTAAAGTTTATGTCAAAGAATGGTGGGAATCATATTGTCTTTGAAACAATGAAGAAGAGTAATAAACACTAGAATGTAAGGGTGTCTCAGTTAAAACTTGGGCTGAATTTGTAGATGCCATGAGGGAAGAGTATTACTGTATGTAGAATTGTGATGACTAGTACAAAAAGTTGGATCAGTTGTGTCAAGGTTGAGATGAGATTGTGCAAGATTATATGTAGCAACACATTTCATGGCTTGTCGTCAAAAGTTGGTATATGTGATTGTGTGTGATATAGAATTCTCAAATATTGTAGAGACTAAGATTCAAGAAGAAATGGAAAACCAGTGAACAATTACAATGAAAGTAAATACATAAAGTGCTCAAAACTGATTATCCAAAATAGATAAACATGTGATTAACCATTAAATTTGAAATGTTAACATAGAGAAACACATATACAGCAAATTAAAATCAGCAAACCATAACACTGGAATTACATGGAGAAATCCTTTCGGAAAAAAACTCCACCACCAAAGAGAGCACAAGTTTGTATTAATCACAAATAAGCGAGTACAACAATACATCAACTTCTCTCTTCAATCTGACAGCATGAGAGTACTTGTAAATCACCATACTGAAACCTCTCTCTAATGCACTCAATTTATAGAGAACCAAGGAGAGAGAACCACAAGTAGTTTTCCAAAACCGGTAACCAACAAAACCATTGTCTTAGAAAAAATCCAACGTCTTCCATGACCAAATTAATCAATGCACTCAAGATAGACCTCATAAAGACAGCATCTTTGACCCATGAAGAAGGGGGACACACATTCCCAAGTCTAGCACTTCAAATTGGTGTGGCCAACTATGGACCCCACCTGTCATAACAAGATTCTCCACTCTTCACAAAATGTAACTCCCTAGCGCCTAGGAAAGAGAGTGCGCCTAGGAAAGAGAGTACGTTTGCATTTAAGATTGACAACCATAATGCCCATTGTTGACCTGCCAACTGTAACTCCCTTGTAAATGCCATTCCAACAATATGCCAAGTATCTCGGAGAATAATGATTTAAAATTAATATCCCACAACTCCTCAAGGGCATCCAACTAACCATTCCAAGAAAATTGGATACATAATATTAGACATTAGGATTGCAATTCAATATCTTAAATGCAAGTGAAATGCTTCTCGTTTTTTAGCACCTAGCCATTTCAAGGGTTCATTTTTGGTATTTTTGTTTTGCAATTTTTAGATTCATGTACTAAAATCAATTTTGTACAAAAAAGTTGTAAAAAATTGAATTTTTTTTTTAGCAGAGGGCCATTCTACCCTCTGCCCATCTTACCCATTTTGGGTAAAATCACGTTTTTGCAGGTAATCTGGGTGCATTTTGCTGGTTTTAGGCGAAAATTTGAAGGAAGAGCTCGTTTCTTGGCCTCTCGGCCTGCCAAGATCCTATGGTTCGAAGTTTCTTTTCTTCCTGGTTCATGCCAATTTGTGAGTTTTCTGGTGTGATTTGGGCATTTTTTCCTGCTTCAAGGGATTGCTGGCTCATTTTGTGGGCTTGATTTGACACCTGGTTGGTTGCTCTCCATCGCGGGTTTCATTTTTTGGTCAAATCTGCTGTTTGTTGGTCGACGTTTTTGATGACATTCGACTCTTGCATCTGCTTTCACAATCAACGAGCTCTCTGATCGTAGTCCTTAAAACCACATGGTTGTTGCTGCTGGCTGCAGACTCCATTCTTGACTGGGGAAGCCGTTTTTGACATCTGCTATGCATTTCTCAAATCTTCTTTCAACAGGCAGCTGTTTTTGAAGTATTCTGACAGCCATTTTCAAAGAGTAACAGCCATCATGTCTTCCATGATCGGCCTCTTATCTAGTTTTGTGTTTGCATCTGCTTGGATGCTTCTGTAGGTCTCTCTCTGGCGTGGATTCTTGCGGGCTGCTAAATCTTTTGCAAACAGAGGTCTCCTTTTCATATTCAGTGCTCCCCATTACACTTGGCGGTGGCATCCACATTGGCCTCAACGGCTCCCTTCTAATCCAGCCCAGCCGACCACCTCTACGGCCTCCACTCTGCATTTCTTTTGGACTCTTTTCACGTTCATTCTGCCCTCAAATCGGCCAAGTTCGCCCTGCTGTCCATCATTCGGCCTCCTAGCACCTGAAGACTTGGTCTTCTCAGCGTTTGTTTCTGGTTTCTACTAAGAGTCTTGCTTGGACTTCTCAACCAGTGGTTTATGGCATTCTAAACTGCCATTCAAACTTTCAGTTTTAGTCTTCAATGATGTTTGTTAACTTGTGGCTAAACATTTTGATGTAACAGTAAACATTACATGTTTTGTTAGCCATTTTGTAAAACCTTAGCACAGATTGTAACCTTAGAAGTTTGATTGACATTTTATGCCACATTCACATTAGAATAACTAACAACCCTTTGTAAAGGGGTTAGTTTTTCAATTTTGGAGGAAAATTGTATTTGAGGATTGTAATGTGACTTTTCAAAGTCACTATCAAACTTGAACATATAAATCTGACATATAAAGTTAGCATTTCATTGCTAACATATAAAGTCAGCATATAAAGTTCACACCCGTCGAAGACGAAGGGTGAGGCCCGGGTTGGCAGGAGGCCAATTCCCCTTCATGATCAAACCCTTTCTATTCTTCATTTCACCCCGATTCCAACGAGTGGTTGGAAGGCTATTTTCACCTCTCCGATAGGCAGGCATTATTTTTTGCTTTTTTAGTGCAGTTTATTAAATTAGGCCATTTTTGCGGGAAATTGACTGTTTAATAACTTTTGATCGGTAGCTCGAAATTGAGCACCATTTTTTGCAAAAGTGAATGGTTTTTATTTTTCCACGCATTGGTCAAATTTATTTTGTAAAACGCACGAAGTTAAAGTGCCAAAATTTGGGGGGTTCTCTCTATCAACAGTTTCGGGGGGGGGGGGGGGGGTTGCATTTGATCTTTTGCACATTATACCATGTCTACATGTTGCGCAGTCAAGTGTACTTATTGTGGGAGCACTCAATATGGGGATGCACCCTGTCCTCATTTCTCTCACGCTGTCTTTTCGATGTTTTGTAAGACTGCAAAATCACCACCTGATGTTTCATTCAGGATGACTTTTAGTGATTCCTTGCATCAGAACATCATCATCGTTGTTCCAGATCCACCACATTGGGATGCATATCTACCAGACATTGCATCGTTGTTTGTAGAATCCCACCTTGTAGATTTGGATCATACCATTGAGGACATTCATCTTATATTCGATGTTAGCTTTGATGAAGTTGCATCACCATCGTCTTCAGATATACTTGTTCATGCCTCGCCTAATTCAACTTATATAGTGACTGATTTTGCACATACTTATGAGTCTACATATCAGACTTCGTCATCATCCAGTTTGACACCTTCTGCAGAAGTATTAGATTCACATCGGTTTAGCTTTCACCATACATCAATGGTCCCTGTTCCCGAATCTTCGTCACACGACAGCATTAGCTTGGAGATCATTGAGCATTCTTTGAAGACATCATGGGCATCATCTGTGTCTCTGAATCATGTGCATAATTCATAGACCTTTCCTATCTGGAATGGGAAGATTCTTTGCACACTTCTGTGGTTCGATTTCTTCCTAAGGGGAGAAATGTTGTTTAGCGTCTGTGGATCGTCTTCAGCATCTAGTCTCGAGCATCTACCAGCACTACAGGAGGTATTTTGAGGGGAGGCTGCATGGTTTCTCTTCTCTTATCAATTTTGGGAGGAAGCATTTTCTCACATGGAGTTCATCACTTCACAGTTTCTGGGGGGGTCACATGACCTTCTCTTTTCTCTCTCCTATGGGGGGAACATTTCATATACTTATGTGTTAGAAGTAGTCCTTGGGGGGTCTTGAGTCCTCCATCTATCACTCTTCTTGTTCACTTGTACATTTCTTTCATGCATCTTTTCTCTTTTGGAGAGGAGTTTTGTTCCCACTGGGTTTTCTCCTTTTCTCTGCCTTTTGAGAAAGTTGTTTGTACATGGGTACCTAACATGGCCTAGTCGCCGGGACCCATCATCGTCTTTGTATTGCTACTCCCTAAGTATAACTTAAGGGGGGGTGTTAGAGTGTAGGGTTTATCCTAACCCACACCTGGGCTTAAGTCACACTTAGTGGCTAAGTCTAACTTAACCTTGACATTAAAGGTTAAGTTCACTTTTGAGGTTAGTCACTTTTTTGTCTCACCACATGTGCTCACATGTGGCTAGTCATTTTGACACTTCATCTCATTAGAGGTTGGAGATATTCTCTCCTCACCTTATGGGAGGTTGGAGACATTTGTCCATCACCCTCCACATATGCACACATGTGTTCATCACATAGAGGGTTACTCGTAGTTGGTTCTCTCCTTGTCATCTCATCCTTGCCTATATATGCAAGGCTCTTTGTACATTTTCATTATCTCTTGATTATACATTTTGGCTTTTATGTGCTTATGCTTTGTGGAAGTTCATCTTAGTTCTCGCTTGCTGATATTGGCATGTTGGAATTAGCCAATATTAGCAAGCGAAAACTAAGATGAACTTCCACAAAGCATAAGCACATAAAAGCCAAAATGTATAATCAAGAGATTACATCAAGAGATAATGAAAATGTACAAAGAGCCTTGCATATATAGGCAAGGAGAAGGAGGTGAGAAGGAGAGAACCAACTATGACTAACCCGCTATGTGATGAACACGTGTGCATATGTGGAGGGTGATGGGCAAATGTCTCCAACCTTCCCATAAGGTGAGGAGAGAATATCTCCAACCTCTAATGAGATGAAGTGTCAAAATGACTAACCTCATGTGAGCACATTTGGTGAGACAAAAAAATGACTAACCTCAAAAGTGAACTTAACCTTTAATGTCAAGGTTAAGTTAGACTTAGCCACTAAGTGTGACTTAAGCCTAGGTGTGGGTTAGGATAAACCCTACACTCTAACACCCCCCCTTAATTTATACTTAGGGAGTAGCAATACAAAGACGATGATGGGTCCCAGCTACTAGGCCATGTTAGGTACCCATGTACAAACAACTTTATCAAAAGGCGGAGAAAAGGAGAAAACCCAGTGGGAACAAAACTCCTCTCCAAAAGAGAAAGGATGCATGAAAGAAATGTACAAGTGAACACGAAGAGTGATAGATGGAGGACTTAGAACCCACTAAGAACTATTTCTAACACGTAAGTACATGAAATGTTCCCCCATAGGAGAGAGAAGAGAGAAGGTCATGTGACCTCCCTAGAAACTATGAAGTGATGAACTCCATGTGAGGAAATGCTTCCTCCTAAAACTGATAAGAGAAGAGAAACCATGCAGCCTCCCCCAAAATACCTCCTGTAGTGCTGGTAGATGCTCAAGACTCGATGCTGAAGATGATCCCTGGTAAACTTTTTAACGTGACCGGCGGCGTTGGTGCGACACGCCCTTCGGCTCCACGCGAATGCTTTTGCTCGGAGCAATGAACCGGTGAGGCCACAACACGGGGGACCTCATCCCCTAGCAAGAACACTTTAAACCCGCGAGCTCGTTGGCCCAGCAGGTGTTTGAACTCTGGTGGCCGCCACTACAACCGAGCGAATTAACCACCGAACCACGCCCTTATCGGCCGCCACCATGACATTTTGAGAAAGATATTTTAATTCAATAAAATTGTAAATGTCCAAATATAATTTATCTCGAGTTTCAGGCGTTAGGCTTGAAAATCCTATATGCATATCTGTGAGGGATGCTCATAGCCTCATACACCAATTATAACTAGTGCTAGAAACAAATTGTTTAATTTTTGCCTAAGTTGCCGGTTTTGGTGTGGGTGCGGGTGTGGGTTCGGGTTTGCGGGTTCGGCCAAAATTTTTTTTGGGGGTTGGGTTCGTTTTTATATATATATATATATAAATATATGTATATGCAAAAAAATTAAGCATAAAAGCAAGAATTAAGTGTAGAATTGCAAGAATAAAGTGTAGAACACCACATAGCATCATATAATCAACAAAACCACCATCAACTTGAATATCATAAAACATAAAACTCGAACTTCAAGTTCAATAACAAGATTCAAAATAATAATATCATGTTCAACAATCAATTTTCATTGTTTCAATGTCAAATGACAAGTGTCAATCATCATATGGATTTGCTAAATCCTCCACATCATCATCATCATTTTGGACATTAGCAAGATCATTTGAAGAACCACAACCAACACCACTGCCACTCGCGGCACTCGCTGAAAAATTGTGCTCGCTCTCTGATCCCTCAAGTGCAACATGTTTGGATTGGGAAGTAGAAGCATCCACGTCAATTTGCTCTAGCTCCACATCCCACAACTTTGATTCCCCCTCCTTATAGTCTTGTTTTTTGTGCAATGGATTTCCAACCTTCAAGATTCAATCATCAAGCTTCTTTCTTCAACCACAAATTTTTTTTTGAGTTCAGCCACAATAGAGAGTTTTTTTGTTTTGGAATGAAAGAAATGAGTTAAAAATGGCAAAATTGTGTTTATAATGTCTTTTTAGGGTTTCATTTGCATTTTAGAATGTTTAAAAAATTAAAAAATTGATGTTTAAGTTGAAAAAAATTTAAAAAAAAATCAATGGGGGTGTGGGGGCGTTCTGGGTGCCATGTGGGTTCTTTGTTTTTAGGTTGGGTTCGAACCCAGCGAACCCGGGTGCGTCCGGGACGCACCCAGCCCCCTTCCACCGCACCCTGCCAGCACCCATAGGGCACCCGCGCTGCACCGCACCTACACCCGCACCCGGTCCTCTGGCAAGCGAACTCTGCAACTTAGATTTTTGCTATTGAAATAACTGCAATAGGACCATTGGTTGGATCCAGTGCAATAAATATCCCATAGAATCCCTTTGCATTGCATGTGTTTATGTCCAGGGACACGAATAAGGAAACTTTTATAGGCTTCTAGATTGAAAGCAAGATGCATGACATATTGCTTGTTTAATATGTTCAAAGTGCTCTTAGTGTCAGCCATAAAAATAACTTCAATCTTTTGAATGAATGAATAAATTTCAAGCTTACTTAGCTAAACATGCACATCTATTCATAATTCTAGCTTAGTTGTGGGATCTCTCTTTGAAGGTTGTAAGGTGATCTTTTTTCTCATACTCCTTGGCCATGGTCTTTATTTTCTTTTTGAATATCAGCAATTGACATTTGTAGTCTGAATTTCAGTGGTCATGATCAAGATGCCCAATGTTGTAATTTATGTGCAATATATTGAACTTTCTTTGCAATATATTCTTGTGGTTGATTGTCTCAAATATTTTGACAAGCACTCGGGGCCACTTTTTGATATTTCAATTATAGAGACCTTTTTAGTACTTTTGTACATAGGTTATTATACAATATCATGATTTTCATGCCTGAGATCTAGAATAACACGAGTTCTTTCTAGGATGCATTGTGTGACACAAAACATCTGGATTGTGGAAGTTTTGAAGTAAATATAATTGCAAACAATTGGAAATACAAACATTGACAAAGGTCTTTCTTTTTAGATGTGGTGCAAGAAGGAAAAATCATGATGGAATGGGTGTGCACGTGAGTGGAAAACAAAATAATAAAATGACACAGTCCGATCTTGAAGCCTGTGCTTTTATGCTATTTATCACAGAATGGATCTGTACTACAAGATCACTACAAGTGATTGGAAAATAACTAAAACAATGAAATTTGTATGCAAAGTGATGGGAAAATGTATGGGGGCATTGACACACCCAAGGGTTGGAAGATAGGATCTCTCAAGCTCTTGTATTGATAAGAGTAAAATAATTTGCAATACAAAGAGATGGATATGATCATGCCAGGTTTGGCAAACATTCCCAAAGTATTACTCAAACATTTTGCAAACACCTTGATAAAATGTGTCGAGTTTTTGAACAGTGGCAGTTGCTTTTTGATTCTCTGGTGCTAACACCAACCTTTGCTTTGGCACCAACTTTCAAGTTGATCTCAACTTCATACCGATATCAATAGTTGCACCACGGTTTGTGCCAGAACCTCATGCCCCCACAATGACACCTTTAGTTGGCTCCAAGATTCGCTTTTTGTTACCAACATTTCACAGCTTGCTGACTTGTGCCTTGATCTTGCTTCTCTGCTTTAATGAAAATGAATTCACATTCCTTTGAGAAGTTCTACTCTGCCTCTTTTCTGAAGCACACTGATACATCTATTTTTTTGGGAATCTCAGACTCGTGTCTACATCAAGCTGCAATGCTACAAAAATCTGAATCATCTGCGAATAGGGAGTCTTTCTTTTGTGCAGTAGAACACTATGAAAACCATCTAAATGTTTGTATTCTTCTCTTATGCATCTATTCTCACAACCTTAAATGCTGCATGATCTTTTCTCCTCAGTTTCAGCATGTTCCATTAAAGCTTGCAAATTGTAGTCTTGTGCCTGTTTGCAGCAACACACCTTTCCACAGATCATCATTCTTGTCGGTGGAACTCCTCAAAATTTTAAGATTCCACAACTTTGTGCCAATCCCACAATCCTGGACGATCTCTAAAACCAAATCTACAACTGGCAACAACAATGCTTGTTGCATGATAGTCTCCCTTTGAGCCAACACTTGAAGTGCCAACAACAGTTGTGCCAAAGTTTGCCCTTGCGGCAAAACTAGCAGTTGCATCACCAGTACCAAATTTGGTCTTTGTGCCAACACTAGCAATGCCAACATTGGTGGCACAAATATCTGTGTTTATGCCAATATTGGTGGCACAGACATCTGTGTTTGTGCCAACACTACCAGTGCCAATTGTGATCGTTCCTAAATCTGCTGCAGCACCAGTTAGTGGCCCCAAACGTTATTATATTACAAAATATTCATTTCTAATCTGTTCTTCATGGCACCAACTTAGACACTTAACAGCAA
Source organism: Cunninghamia lanceolata (assembly GCA_027924645.1). Lineage (NCBI taxonomy): Eukaryota > Viridiplantae > Streptophyta > Pinopsida > Cupressales > Cupressaceae > Cunninghamia > Cunninghamia lanceolata. The sequence continues at coordinate 1,315,583 of BSBN01000173.1, read as the reverse complement.
GTTTTTGTTTGAAGTCCTTGCTGCACTGAGTGACAGCTTGTGACAGCTCTGTAGATTGATGCCAACCCCAATACAACAGCTGCAGAATGCTTCAATACTAAATCCTTAAAACATCGAATATTGTGTCTCCTAACATCCTCGATTCATTGCCAAACTGCAGTTTTATGAGTCATGTCAGCCTTGCTTCTGCTGTATGGCAAACTTAACCTTTTGACTTGTTGTCAATCTTGAAACCCATTACAGATTGCAATGCCAAGCCAAAAATTTCCAATCTTTCCGTGCTTTTATTTTTCTTGCAAGTGAAAAAATGAGCCAAATAAACTATAAAAGGAATCATATACCTAAAAAATCTTTAGAACCTTTTTTTGAAAAACTTGGGAAACAGCACGGCAAGTAAAGTGGGTGGGTGATTACTCGGGGTTAATTGAGAGTTTTTGGAGTGTAATGCTACTATGGTACTATCATTACTTCTAAAATACCATTTCTTGTTTTGTAAAATTTTATGTCTGGTGTTGTGGATGAAAATAATTTTCAGTAATATAACACTGTACATTTTATTTATCTTAAGAATCTGAGTGGGATTGTGATTTAGACATTGATTGTTGTTGCTACTGTTCTCTTTCAGCCGATTTCTCCAATACAGAGGCCCATTTGCACAGAGAAGACATCCTTTGGTTGACATTATGGTAGTTTCGGATATCAGGAGGTGTATGGACGAAGGTATTGAATTTCAGGGCGAACTGTTGAATTTTAGAAAGGATGGAACACCTTTGCTGAATAGGTTACGCCTCAGTCCAATTCATGGGGATGATGGGATAGTTACACACATCATTGGCATTCAATTGTTCACAGAAGCAAAGATTGAGTTGGGTCCTCTGCCATCTCCTTCCATCAAAGAGGCTTCTATCCGATATGTTGATCGGTCGTTGTTGGATCCTTTCTTGTACAGGCCAGCTCCAATTGGTCAAGGACATTTCTGTCGGGAAATCTGTGGGATTCTCCAGCTTAGTGATGAAGTCTTAGCACAAAAGATTTTGTCACGGTTAACTCCGAGGGATGTAGCATCTATTGGATCTGTTTGCAAGCGACTTTATCAGTTGACAAAAAATGAGGATTTATGGCGAATGGTTTGCCAAAATGCATGGGGCAGGGAAACAACACGTGTATTGGAAACAGTTGCTGGTGCAAAGAGGTTAGGATGGGGTCGCCTTGCCAGGGAACTTACTACTCTTGAAGCTGCTGCATGGAGTAAACTAACAGTTGGAGGTGCAGTTGAGCCTTCTCGTTGCAACTTCAGTGCATGTGCTGCTGGAAACAGGCTTGTTCTATTTGGTGGGGAAGGGATTAACATGACAGGCTTGAATGACACGTTTGTTTTGGATTTGAGTGCTGCTAAACCAGAATGGCGGCATGTAAAAGTGAGTTCTCCTCCTCCAGGTCGGTGGGGGCACACCTTATCATGCTTGAGTGGATCTTCATTAGTGGTTTTTGGAGGATGCAACAGGCAGGGCTTACTTAATGACGTCTTCACAATGGATTTGGATGCCCAACATCCTACTTGGTGTGAAGTAGCAGGTTCCGCACCTCCTCTTCCTCGAACGTGGCATAGTTCCTGTACTCTGGATGGCACAAAATTGATAGTTTCAGGGGGGTGTGCAGACTCTGGAGTGATGCTCAGTGATACCTTTCTACTGGATCTCACCATGGAGAAGCCTATGTGGAGAGAGATACCTGTTTCATGGAGTCCTCCTTCTAGGTTGGGCCACACTCTCACTGCCTATGAAGGCCGAAAGATTCTCATGTTCGGTGGCCTTGCGAAAAGTGGACCATTAAAGCTGAGGTCAAGTGATGTGTATACAATTGATATCAGTGAAGAAGAGCCAAAATGGAGATATTTAACTGGAAGTGAGATGCCAGGTGCAGGCAATCCAGGGGGAATAGCTCCTCCACCTAGGCTTGATCATGTGGCTGTTAGTCTCCCTGGTGGTAGAGTTCTTATTTTTGGTGGATCTGTTGCTGGTTTACATTCAGCCTCACAACTTTATCTTTTGGACCCAACAGAGGAGAAACCAACATGGAAAATGTTGAATGTCCCTGGACAACCACCAAGATTTGCTTGGGGTCATAGTACCTGTGTAGTTGGAGGAACTAGAGCATTAGTTCTGGGAGGCCAAACTGGAGAAGAATGGATACTTAATGATATTCATGAATTGTCTTGGGCAAGCAAACTTGAAAAAGAGTAGGGAGGCCAATGTGTTCTTTCCAGATCATCTACAAAATGGTAAGGAATTGATTTGGATATTTATGTCTTGCTACTGATCAGCTTTTCTAGAACTGATCTCTAGAGCACGAGTAAAATTCTTGGGATTGATATTTCATATGATGTGCACTCAGGGTACAGTGTGTGGTATATGCTGCTTGTTGATCTCTTCCTTTGATGAAGGCATTTTAGGATTCATTATTTAACGTTAAGCTAAAAAATGGTACATCTCTGCTTTCTTTGCAGGCATGTGAGGATTATTCAAGAGTACGTCACCTAGGCTGTCTTATGGATGTTTGCCGTCTTATCTTTTATTCCCGATAGTTCGTGGGGAATATGTAAGATTGTATATGTATCCTCTGGTTATATCTTAAGTAGCAAGTAGCTATCATTTCACTTTCTTTTATTTTACTCAGATTCTAGATTAGACATGTATAAGCAGTAATATGTTCTTGGGTATTGATTGTAAACATTTGAAATGTAACTAGTTTTTAGGACCCCAAAGATGTCTCACAGCACCCTAAAGGTTCAATGCCTTGACCTCATTTAGATTTTGGTTTCTTCTCACTCTTCAAATCTATTACCATTAAAACTCTAATTAGTGTTTTCTTAATTCCAAATTTAAAATGACCATATTTGTTAAATGGAGAACCAAATATAGGCAATATGCTTCATTCCTTTTTCTATGGTATCTTCAACTGAGATACTTGGAGTTACCATATTTTGAATTCCAGATTCTTTTTGGGTGAGTCTGAGGTGCCTAAGTGAAAATTTATCTTCACTTTTTAACCACGAATGAAAATGGACTCCACACAATGCACATGGCAGTTGGCCATTGGGAGTCAGAAACACAGGGCATAGGGTCTTATCAATATTTAGTACATTTGTGATCCAATCTATTTGGACATGTGGGCCAGTTCAATCATAAAGATTAAGACTCGAGTTATCTTGGATGTCTGTTCTTGACCTTTTCAATAAAAATCCTAGTTATGAAGATAGCAGGAAGCACTTGTTTGGGAAAAAATATTTGTATTGGGCTCATGCACATTAGCTTTGAATTTTGTCATAGCGAAAACACCCACGTGCATTTCTGATGGAAACTGAACTGTATTTTTTTTGTTGTTCCGACTAAAACCTTGCATAAGAGAGAACTGATATTGATTGTAGCATTATTTGGCTATGCAGATCAGTTTTTTTTGACATATTTCATTCATCCATAAATGCCAGTTGAACTTACTTTTGTAAAGCAAGAGACACAAGCTTAGAATGCAGGCCAGTCTATGTTGCTTTGTTGCGTGGTTGGATGGTAAGGCAATCCATTATTTTCTTTCATGTACTGTGAGTTGGTATAATTTGATGCTATGGTATGACTCCTGTAAATGTAATGCTTGGCACAAACTTACAATAAATTATGTGAGAAGAGCCTGTTGGATCATGAAAAATGAACAATTTAACTGTTTGCCTGATTCATCAGCACATGTAAGCCTGTGGACCTTTTACATGTGTTTTGTTTAACCTTAGTTACTGGATTTGACAATTCTTATTGGTCTAAAGATCTAAAATTGGCAAATTCCAAATAAAATATTTTAGAATTGTCGATAATATATTGAAAGGATAGTAAAAAAAATAATTTTGTAATTGCTTTGCCCTAGAAATATTCAATTAAAGATTTACTTTTTTCTATTTGTCAAGACATTATCCTGTCCAATATTTCTCTTAACCTTCTCCCAGTTTGAAACCGAACCCTGATCAGGCGATTTAGGTCATAATTTTAAAGTAGGTGATGTTCACAACTCGATTCAGAAAAATAACAGTGAATCAATATATATAATACATATAATACTTGACTAATTAGTTATAAAAAGATATACAAGGAATAAGTATAAGAATTACAAATGAAACTTTCACATAAAATACTTGACAAATTAGTTATAAAAAGATATATAAGGAATATGTATAAGAATTACAAATGAAACTTTCACATACTAAGTAAACTAATAAGGAGTAACTACTAAACAATAAAGTTTAAACTTTAAACACATTGCAATGATTGCATTGAGCATTAACAATTGAAATGTGATATGTTGATTTTTCAAAATTTCAAAATGATGATTGATGATTACAATGTTCAAAAGCAAAATACAAATAACTGAGTTAATGGCTAATGGCCTGATGCCTCTAATCATCACCAAAGTTCTTGACAAGCTCTTCATCACTAGAATTGCTAGACTCCACATGCTCAAGCTCCTCCAAACCAATACCAACCAGCCCTGTTTGTGTAGGATCATCATCAATCTGTGTTGCTCCTGTAGCTCTACATCCCATCTAGTTGTTAGACTCTCCATGTACAGAAGTGTGTTGCGGTCAATGAGATGCAAGGCATTATGTACAACCACAAGCTTCTCTGCCCTCTAAGAGGTAAGCCTATTCCTCTTAACGAAGTGGATGAAGCTATAAGTAGACCGGTTCCTCTTAGCAACAAAAGAACTAGAACCTTGGGACAACAAACAAATGGCTAGATCAGTAGTCATAGAAGTAGGCCCATGCATAGTCCACTACAAAATTGGGTCCTCCTGTGCCATAGTCTTCCTGTCTATCTTGACCTCCTCTGAATATTTTTATGAGTGACAAATTTTGTCCATTCAATACGAATGATGACGATGGTGGGATAATGGTGGGTGGGGGTAGAGCCCCTAGTGGGGTTGCAAAGCCCCCTCGGGGGTTTGGGCAACACTTCTCGTGAGGTGCGAGGGTAGCGTCCCTGGTGTGTTCCTTGTCGCGGACCAAGCTTAAATTAAGGCCTTCGATACCACATTGCTACATCGTAAAATGTGTACACTAGCATTTTACACTTAGTTTAGCACCTGGGTGGACCTAAAATGTTTACACTTGTTAATCATGACCTATTTTAACACTTTTTTAAACATTAAATGATTAATTCTCGATCTCGATGATAAAATCTGATAAAATAACTATGAGATCGACCTAAGAACACCTAAAGAGACCTGTGTCGGGATTTTTAGGGCTAAAGGACAAGGGCACCCAAGCATCTTGGTCCCCCATTTAGCCCTGACCTATTTTATAGGTATGTCGGCTTAAGACATCTTTAGTGGTTCCTCATGTCGGCCCCATCTGGTTTTATTTATCATTGGTGAGTGGGAATGCATATAAAAACAAGTTAGTTTATTCATTTAAACATTTCTAAGTGATCTCTAACTTCTTGAAGGATTCTATTTCTCTCATGCTCTCTACTCTTCTCTAAAGCTCTCTATAGTGGATTATTGTTGCGGCACTAACTTATTGCAAGTCTTGCCTGCACGAGTAGCGAAGTTGGCTTGAGTCTTGGGTTTGTTCCCCAAGGTCTTGGTTTCGACTTCGTGGCTTGGATTTACCCGATGCACGTGGCTTGCAGGCGGTTGCGTACATCTCCAAGGGACTAGTCTCGCCCCAGTTTGCCCCTTCCGGACCCCAACATGGCAATATGCAAGACCAAGGGAAGGCTTTAGTTGTTGGACTGGGTCGCGGGGATACCCTTGTGGTTACCAAAAAAAAAAAACTTATTGCAGGTCTTGTGAAGATCTTTTTACTTCTTTGGGCTACACCAACTTCTTAAGTCAAGTTGTGACGTCTTATCAAGCATGCTAGGGTTTTCATGCTCATGATGACTTCTTTCCTTCATGCTTTGTTTTAGCATTCCATTCTACTTCAGATTTGCCTCTGCACTCTTAAGGCACGCGTTCTTTATCTATCATGTTTGTTATTGTGGAGGTGGAAACACCATTCACAGAGCTTGACTTAGGCAAGCTCCTAAATATCACCCAACCATTTTCCTTCTCGTATGTGTGCAGGTCAAAGTCGGAAGAATTTGCAGAAATCAAGCTACAAGAGGCAGGAACATAGAAGGGCAAAGACATAATATCTGACATTTTGTAAAACCCTAATTAGGGTCTAGGGCGACCAAGCGCCCTGGTCCTTTGACCTTCGGACTTCGGATCCAGGTTCTCCTCTATCCTTTGGTCTCTGTTGTGCTTTCGAATTGTCCGTATCTGTTCCCGATAGTCTGTTATGCTCCAATCTTGTTCAATTAGGGTTTCGTGTTTTGCCCTAGTTTGATTGGTTGGATTTAGTTGATTCACCTTTATACAACAAAGGGACAAAGCTGCTGTAGTTTGGCTCTCCTCCTTGGGTAGAAGCCAAGCTCGGCTTGTGTCCTAATGTTGGATAGAAGAGGGTTTGACCTAATTTGATCTCTTGGGCTAGTCTCTCTTTTCTATCTAACACAAACTTTCATGGCGCACGCCATTTTCACAATTTTATCACTACGTTTTATGTAATACCAAGTCCTTATTTTTCCTATCTCAATACTCTCAATTTTGCAACTTTTAGCCTCTCATTTTGATTTTTTCCCACTTTTGTGATTACTTAGGGTGTGGATAGGGCCCATAGACCATTAGGGTTAGGGTTATTAGCACGAAGATTTTAAAAAAATGATTTAAAAAAAAATGAACTTTTTGCCTTAGTTGCCATGGGGGACCTCTGGGAGTCTTGGGATGGTAAGGAGATGTCTGGGAGTCCCTTGGGCGTCTTGGTGACGTCCCAGAGTCTCCAAGAAGACCAAAAATAAAGGGGACATCCTAGAAATGCCCCCTCTTTCAGGGGACGTCTCGAAAGTGTCCCCAGGTCATGGGTGGCGGTGGTGGGACGATGGGGGGATGTTTCCCCCACATCCCTCCGTCCTTGTCTCGAAAACACATGGCTTTTGGGGGCGAAACACCTCCTCGTGGAACACTGGTATTTTCTAATTTTTTGATAAAAACAACGAATTGAAAATTGAAAATAATGATGGAAAATACTTGATCAAACCCTCAGACACTTCATAAGTCAAATCTAAACCAAAATTTGATAAATTTAATGGTTGGTACAAACCTTAGGTCACTTCAAATGTTCAACGCAGATTCAAACATAAATGTGGAAACCCTCAAAGTTCGATTTTATTGATGTTTGCAATGATTACCAGTTAGAAATTATTCTAAAACAAAATCAGATCTGAAATTACAAATGTGAACTCACATAGACGTTATTGGAGTGGTGGCCGACTGATCCAACTAGGTTAAGGGTTGTATGGACTAGTACAACAATTGTATGGCTTTGGTAGGAGCTTACAATGACCAAACAAAATATTTTTAACCCTCCATGCTACTGATGTAATGCAGATCAGGTCCTGGAAACACAAATTAGACCTCACAAGGGCCAAATAAACATGTATGGACCGTCCTCACAGCTGGGCACCCTTGCAAAATAATTTTGAATTTTTGTGCAGTTGGGCTACTAACAAAATAGTGCCAAACCCTCTAATGATGTCAACCACCAGTTGGTATGACTGTAACAACTCAGATCCAACCCTTTAGGATGCCTTAAAATTCAATAAATCCTCAAATATGTTTCGATGATGAAATGATGATTTTTGCTTGCCAAAAACATTGTAGCGACACTGTAGCAAAATCCAAATCCACCACAAATCAGCACAATCATGATTACCAGATGGAATCACCCAAGATTGGAAACAAGGGTTATCATCTTTGATCCCAAATGTGAAACTCGAGGGTTTTTGCCCTTGGATGCCTTAGATTGAACAAACTGCGTAAATATGAAAATTTGATGCAAAGAGAATAACTTGAATGATCCTCAAATGAGAAGCCAAGCGCTTCTTTTATAGTTGCGTCCTTGTTTAAAATTTGGGCCCTAGTATTAAAAAACACTTTTTTTTTGGTCCAAACGTTTAATAAAATTGTTTTATTATAAAAAGTGTATAATTTTTATTTTAAGTAATAAAAATACTAAAATAATAATAATATTATTATTTTTGCTTCATAAGAGAGATTTTATTAATATAGTAATAGAAAAATTACAAATATTTGCCACGCAACAAAGAAGCTGAGAGCTACAGAAGCCTCCAGAAGAATAAAAGAAGAAAGACGAGAACTAAAGAAGCCTATAGAGGAATAAAGAACTGAAACAAGTTCTTAGAATTGATGCAAAGACACTTAAGAAAAGAAAGCAATGCTCAAGCGCCAAAAAAAACTACGCCCTTTGAGTGTTTTGAAAGAGAAGCGCATCCAAGGTCTGCTGAGAGCCAGCTTCCACCGCTTCTGAACCTTCAATGCGAAGCTTTTGAGCTTCAGACTTCCTCCCAACCTTACATTTTGAACCACAATCAGGTTTTAATTTGCCACTTAAACGCTGAAAAATCCCAAGTTTTCGAGGCGGATCCAGAGTAAAATAATCAAAACAATCATGAATTTGCCCTTCCAAGTCCTCCATGAAAGGGAAAGTGCTATCAGAATCAGAGCCATCCTCCTTCGTCCCAAAAGGAGAATCTGGTGGGCTCTCATGGAAAGGGACAATTGAAAGAGAAGAGGGATCCACTGGTTGGTCCAGGATCGGCCTTGGCTCTTGGGGAGGTTCGAAGAACTTGCCATGATTCCTCCAAATGAAATATGTATCTGAAGCACCACCTTTTTTGACCCACCTCTTCAAGCAAACATTCGTCGACCTAGCCAAACGTTGTAGGGAACAAGCATCAATTATGTGTCCAAGCATATTGCAACGGAAGTAGTGGAAAGGTAAACCCTCATAGTTTAAAAACTGGGTCTAGACACCATGTGAAGAATGGATTCGGATAGAATGAGAAAGAGGTTTAGAAATATCCACCATTGCACAAACCCTATAGAATCTGCGATCCGAAGCCACCAAGTCTGAATCAAGCTTGACAAAAGATCCCACCTGGTTGATCATAATGCTAAGCAGATCCAAATTGCGTAGAACCAGGGGCAAATTGTAAAGCCTGATCCAAACAGGAATAAGTGTAATCTTTGCTGTTGCCGGGTCAAAGAAAGGCGACCAAGGAGAAATAAAGAGGCAAGAGTTACCGAAAAACCAAGGCCCTTTTTGTAAAACAAAGTTACAGTCCTCCACAGAACAAAAGGTTAATAGGAAAAAACCAAAGTCCAGAGATTCAACAATAGGGAGAGGCAGATTACTCCAGGTGCATTTGATCCAATCGAGAATAGAAGACAACGGAGGACACCTGTGCAAGCATTGCAAAACCACCGAGCGGTTACCATAGTCCTCAACGATGGCTGCAATACATCTGTCAGAAATGCTAAAATCTGTAGGCTCATCAGAAAAGGAGACGGCATAACCCCCAAAAGAGAAACGAGCGCTACCAGATTGAGAGCCACTATCCATTTTCAGTGGAGGGGGGATCAGAAGAAATCAGAGGCTAGGGCGGATTAGGGTTTACCGACAGCATGCTTACGGCAATAATCTGAGCACACATGATACGAGTTAGCCCTATTTCTGCACCCTTCAACAGAGCCAAAGGGCACGGTGCCAGAAGAAGCCCTCACATCATTAGCAGCCAGCGCGTCGATGGTCTAAGGGGCATAAGGAGAAGACGCCACCGGGTCCTGAGACGCCCTAGAGCGAAGGGCATACCTCTTCTGTCCCTCCCCCGACGCAGATGTGCAACCACCACACTTCGCACCAGGGATACGCTTGGATTTGCCATTTGTTGGAGCTTGCACAAAACCATTTTTCCCGTAGCCATCCCCATGCGCGTCCAAAGAAGTAGCTCCGCTAGCGCGAGCCGCGCCAGGAGAGCCCTCACACATCTTCGCTTAATGTTTTTTCAAAAAATTACTATAATAATATTATTAAGTTGCCCTTAAAATTAGAAATTATTGGGCCCAACTTAAATAATATTATTAATTATTTTAAATCCGAAAAAGGAGACATGACAATTTGCCCTTAGAATTGTATGCCCACAAGCAATTGCAAACCTAGAGGATGAATCATGCTGTAATATCCATAGTCTCACTCTTATGCCTGTCAAGTGAAACAACTTTTGTCAAAAAATATCAAGCATACTTAGATGCTCAAATACCATTGCGCTAACACTATGAATCATGCTATAGCATCTGGATCTTGTTTCTATCAAGTGGAATAACTCTTGCCAAAAATCACTATGGGAGCTACTACCACCATCACTCATATTCTTATGCAATCCATGAACCTCAAACAATTTGACCTCTAGAGGGAAAGTAACAAAGAGGAATGTGTGACTCACATCAACATGAATGCAAACCTATGGGAGACTCGTGATGGGATGTACAATTATACTTCCTTGCCTTTGACTTGGATCAAGCAATCTTAGCAACCAACCCACAACATACTCCTCTTTGATGTGATGACAATTGATGCTTTCTTCTTCCTGTTGGAGGATATCTTCAAGCTTCCACAAGACCAAGGGCTGCCCTATGAATTTGCTAGTGCCACATTTTTGCTGCACCACTCTGATGTCAAAATAAGCATGATTATGGCTCCCTTTAGTTCCAATGGATCTCATTGTTGTATTGTAGGTTGAAACCCTCATGAGTTTGGACCAATCAACTTGCATACAAGCTGAAACGAAGTTGTAGCAACCAAAATTCATTTTTAACCTCATTCAAAACAACAAAACAGTAGCTGGAAGAATTGTTTTTTGTAGCTCCAATGGCTGAAACCTTTCACAAACAACATGATGCATGATTTTTTAAAAAAAAATCTGCAAACTGATAGTGGAATATGATTGATAACATAAGTCCAAAATTAGAAACCTTGAAAATCAATAGTATAAAAATGGTCCAATAGTTGCAATACTAAAATTCCCTTGCAAAAGTCAGCAACATAAAAGCTAAAAACATCTATACAATGATTGGAAACACTCCAATAACATCAACAAACTAAAAATCACTCAATCTTATGACTGAATACATCTGTATGGCTTGAAATGGTGGAGTATAGTGGATGGAAAGGGTGATGTTAGCAAACCTAAAGCTAGGCATTATGTGGACAACAATTTTTGACATGTTTCTTTGAGCATCACTTCTTCCTCTTATACCTGGTTTGCTGTGAAAATGAATCTCAATTTGATCTTCTTCCATCAACTCACTGACATCTTTAGAGTACCTCTGCACTGTGTCAATAACTTCTTTTATATGAAAGATGCCTTGAAATATTACCTTCTCTTCTTTGGGTTGTGACCTAGGCATGCTCAAGATTTGACTCATCTCTCCTAGATTGTTGCCATGATAATTACCTTGTGTTCCAAGGACTCTTACCATGTCGCTTGAAGCTCTATCACTTGAAAGATGGTTCAGATCAGAATGTATATGGGTTGGAAGGTGGCTTTAGTAGTCATGTTTGGGTTGGAATTTCCTTTCAAACAATGATATATCGGCTGGAATATTGGTACTTAGAATCCCCAAAAGATGAGATTTCTTACAGACCACGAGGCAAAAAGGTCTTCCCAATAACATGGTTGTAAGACTGCATTCCTTTGCTAAAAATTAGAAATGTAATGGTTGGGAACCACCTTGTATTAGCTGCAAACACCTCAACAATGATAATGGATTAGAAACTCCACCATGTAATTGGAAACTCTTCTTTGGTTGCAAGGAAAGTGCGGGAAGTGTTGGAAACGTCGAGGGCAATAGATCTAAAATTGGGGACCATAGTCAAAGTGGCCCTTGGTTCGTGTCTATTGCAACCTGTTGATGGGTGTTTTAACAGGAAATAACTTAGATGAAATACTAAGTATCTCACCTCTCTTGAAAGGAATCTAATCCTAGTAACCCAGAAAAAGACTACCCAAGGTTTATACTATCAGGTCTTGACTTGTGAGATAACCTAGTTGGATATGTGTTTTGCTGTTCCAATCTAGGAGACTTGCACATGCACTAAGATCATTTAGGGTTCCACAAAAGGTATGCTTCGGGGTCTCGGGTTGTAGAGGTTGCCGTACCTCTGGCTCAGAAAGATAAAGATGAAGTGAGGCCTAAATATTACAGTAGAGATAACCCAGTTGGATATGTGTTTTGCTATTCCAATCTAGGGGCCTTGCCCATGCACTAAGATCATTTAGGGTTCCACAAAAGGTATGCTTCGGGGTCTCGGGTTGTAGAGGTTGCCGTACCTCTGGCTCAGAAAGATAAAGATGAAGTGAGGCCTAAAGATTATAGTAGATCAACGATAAATCTTGGTCCTATCACCAGCGTACAATAGATTAAGGAGTTCAAGGACTCTGTTTTGACCATTATCCACAAGATGGATAAAGACGAAATGACAAAGAGGTAGTTAAGGCAACAAAACGAGGAATTGCCTGCCTGTATCAGATTTTTGGTGAAGGCTATGCACACAGAGGATGGGACTGCAATTGCATCTTCAATTCTTCTAAGCGAGAGTTAGATGAGTTTGACAAAATGAGGCTAACAACTAGGGTTACAAAAGACTGGCTAGCTGAAATTTATTTAGAAGGATGTGAAGCTTTAAATGAAGCTAGTGAGATGCACAGAGATTTTTGTTCCTTGAAAGAGTGGGACGTAATTGCTGAAGATTGTGAAGAATTCGAAGACTACTACTCCCACATTTATCCTCATGTGCAAATGATATGCAAGCTGTCCCCTAAAATTCTCACAAAGGAGAACATTTTAGCGAAGGATAAGATTAGTATGCCATTCCATTGGTTGGAAATGCTCAAACTACGGAAAGAAATATTCGACAAAGCCGAAACAAAAGGAACAACAACTAAGGCAAAACTTTTGGAAGCTATTTACAATTTTATTGATTTAATACGAGATATGACTGGGTAGTATTTGGGTGACTCAGATCATGTCAACACAGAAGAATGCAAAAAATTGTGGAATCAATTGTTGCAAGGAAATTTGATAGCGGAAACTCTTAGCTTCAGTACAATAGATATGAATAAGGCCAACAAACTCAAGACACAGGTCAAAGGATTCAAAAGGAGTATAAGGGCCAAATATGTAATCTACCATAATCTGTCTAAATTAGTAGATGCCCTTAAATTTAGGATCAGTTTTGTGAAAAATCCTCTTGAAGAGATAAATTTGGTGTTAGAAGCATTAATGACTTATATGAAGAAAGGGCAAGAAGATGACAAAATTATTGTTGAAGATGACGCCCCTGCAGTTTGAGGACAAATTTTGCACAGTGCCATCTAGCCATCCAGACATCAAATGCCAAATCCAACTAGCATGCCCTTGCTAAAAACGTGCCACATGACTTTTTTACTTTGTCAACTCATTGTAAACTTGATTTGTCTTATTAGATTTATCAAAAAGGTACTATTTTGTCTTATTCTTATGAACTAAAAAGTTGTATTTTTGTCTTTTTGCTAAATGACAAAGTCAAAACTAAGTTTGTAACAATCTCTCGCCACAAGAATTAAATATTGTTGAATCCCTTGGTGATGAGTTAATCCTCACCCTCCATTGTAAACTCAATGTACTTGCCTCCCTATAAAAATACTGTCACTTTCTTCATTTTATAAGTGTTGGAGCAATGAATTGTTGAGACTCTATCGAAACTTTGATTAATACAAAAACATATTTACAGGTGTTGCTGCAAATTTGTGTTATGTATGATTGAATTTCGGATTTCATGGTTCATTTCCACATGAGTTGAATAAAGTTCAATTACAATTTAATGGATGCTTTGGATATTTGATGGGGTTTCTGTTCATACCATTTGTATCTTGATGATTGTAAGTTACTTTACATGGTTAGTCTGAACAAATTTATTTGAGCTAAGTTCGATTGTATAGATTTGTTAAACTGCGCCAAATGTTGGGTGTTTGATGAATTTATATGATTTGAAAATATTTCACCACCTTTGAAGATTGCACTATTTCTGTGGCATTGTAGGTAACATGGTTAAGTAAAAATCGGTTTCATTGGAAGTCTATCTATTTGAAACATTACATTTTCCTGTGATTTGTCCTTAGGAATTCCTAACCATTTCTTTCCCCTTTTCTTTTAGAATTTCCTCTAAAGTTGTTAGATTAGAAAGAGCATCGATAATTTGAAAATATGATGAAGTGTAGGTTTTCAGACTGTAAGTTTGAGAACTACCTTGGGTTTCTCTGCCATTATCGAAGCATACCTTTTGTAGAACCCTCAATGATCTTAGTGCATGTGTAAGACCCCTTGATTGGAACAACAAAACACATATCCAATTGGGTTATCTCACAAGTCAAGACCTAATAGTATAAACCTTGGGGTAGTCTTTTTCTGGGTTACTAGAATTAGATTCCTTTCAAGAGAGGTGAGATACTCAATATTTCATCTAAGTTGTTGCATGCTAAAACACCCATCAACAAATTGGCGCTAGGAGGGCTAACAAAGACATTACTGCATTCAGTTCAAGAAAAGTAAACTAAGAACTAAACAGAGGCTCACAAGGTCTAGCCAACTAGTGAAGTTTTCTATCCTTATCTCAGTTCATAAAAATAAGAGGGGATCAAAGTATTTTGAGAACTCCTAGATCATGATCCATGCCCAGGAATCCTGCTACAATTCGAGTAAGTTTTCTGAGAATGGCTTGGTTGGGTGGAAATCCCTCTCTGATACGGTTTGCTGATTACCATGATATGCCCAAAAACCCTGATAAATTCTGTTCCAAATTTCGTACCAATGATCCAGAGCGAACTACAGATGAACACATAAAGATCTTTGAAAGTAACATGTTCATGCTGCAGATTGAATACAAAGATGTTGCCTGCAGATTGTTCCCATACTCGTTTCTTGATGAAGCATATTACTGGTTTGCCAAATTACCTACTGGATCTATTACATCCTGGAAGCTACTCAAGGACATGTTCTTGGACAAATTTAGGATCCCAATTGCAGTTGCAGATCTCTACCGGTCCTTTGTGGATATCAAGAGACAAGATAATGAATTGATAAGCTCTTTTAATGATAGGTTTCATAAGGCATATTGTCATCTCTAAGCACCTTATAACATTACTGAGGATGCAATCTTGCCTATCTATTACGCTGCACTAGACCGATTGACTTCAATGTTTGTCAGGAGAAAAACAAATCCCCATATAACGACCCTAGCAGTAGCTTACACCGAAGCAATTAAGGTAAATTCGAAGCTTGGACAGTCCGAAGCCAGTCCTGTAAATCATATTGGCACCCCTAGTATGCCTAATTAGATCCAATGAATCAACCAAGCCTTTGTGATTCATACCCCTATGCTTAATCCCATTCCGATGCCAATTACAATGCAAGCCATGGTTGTCCATCTTGGGGTTCCCATTTCGGAGGCACTGCCAGCTCAACTTCCATTCCTTCAATCCTTTTGATGTTGCAGTTGTCAAGACTAGAGAGGACAAAGGTGACATCAAGGAGTTGGAAGAACAGATGAAAAAACTTACTGCAGAAGTGACTTTCCTCAGGAATCAAAATGCCTATCTACAGAATTCCCAATGAAGTCAAAACCAAAATCAGAATTACTAGAGGCCCAACAGAACTTGGAATACTAGGCCTAACAACGAGGGCGTTCCATCTCTTTTGGAATCTCAAAATACAATAGAGAACTGTCCTTTAGGGAGAGTGAATGTTGACTGAAGCTGCCTTATCTAGTTGGTGTAGAATCCACAATTCTGAGCTAGACTGTCATGATATCCAAGTTACCTCTAGTATTTTCCAAAGAGAGGCTTAGAATGCTGAAGCACAAGATGTGCCTCCACCCACTCGATATGAGCTGGTACCTGCTCCTAGGTATGACACTGCCATGCTATTAGAGAGTTATTCTTTTCTCTTTCAAAATAATAATGAACCCGAAGAAGTTGATGAGGTACATGCCTACCAACAATACAATAGGACTCCCTATAATCTTAGGAGTAATAAGCCAAAGGGACCTTTCACTACATCTACTCCTTCGAACAATTATCAGGTCCCTCCAGATCCTAAAGCCACTAACAACCTTGAACCTCCTAAGGCTGTAGCACAATCAACATCGCTTCTCGTAGTTGGAGAATATTCAAATAGGTCAGAATTTGTTTGAATGGGTCAGTATGTAGTCGATGAACTTAAGAAAATGAAGGTCAGCCTTTCAGTTTTAGAATTGATGAAGATCCCTGAAGTAAGGACAACCTTCTTTCAAACTATGGAAGAACCAGTTAAGATAGAGCCCGCCACTAAAGATGTTCCTCCAAAAGACATTCAAATGAAAAACAAAGACAAAGTTCATGTTTTTGAAGCATAACAAGTAGCCCTGTATACAAAGAAGAGATAATCTCCTCCCTTTTTGCTGACCCTTAGGATATTCAGGAAAAACCTTCACAATTGTTTAGTGGATTTTGGTTCATCAACCAATGTAATGCCTCTATCTATTTGCAAATCTTTGGGACTCATTTCTGCCAAGTCTTCTAGGAAGGTTACTCAATTGGATAAAATTGAAGTTAATGTAGTAGGAGAGCTGAATCATATTCACATGCAACTGGCCTTAGACCCTAGGGTGCAACAGTACCTAGACATACAAGTAGTTGAAATCCCAAATGCCTATGATATGTTGTTAAGTAGAGATTGGTCTGAAACTCTAAATGGTTGTATGGCTACAAACTTCTCTCATATGTGGCTTCCATGGAGAGGAATTACTAATCAGATCCAAATTGAAAGGGAGCCAAAGATGAAGCATATGATAATAGAATACAACCAAAACAATGAGATCTTGTAATCCAAAGTTGAGCTAGGAGTCTATGTTCCTCAAGTAAACCAAGTTGACGAGGTACTCCTAGCTTACTTTGACAATAATCCATAACCTCAGCTTACACGATACTCTGATAGCACTGAAATATGTGTTGAATTAGATTATGAGTCTTCTTTCAAAGATGAGAAGGGGATCTTCGAAGGCTTCAGGGCGTTTTTAGCCAGATTCATGAGTGATTAGTTGAGACTGGGGAAGATAGTTCAGATGGAAGAATTATTGTTGCTAAATTGGTGTAGAATCCATTACGCATCACATTCTGAATTCACATGCTCTTTCTATAGGGAAGTTGTGGGACAAGTTCAAAGCTGCCATAAATTAATTGAAAAGCCAAATTCAGAAAAGGTTGAATCAATTCTTCATGACAGAGGAGCGAAAAAATTCTGAGAATGCCAAATCCCAAACAATTATGGTAAGCCTAAGAACTACCTTGGGTTTCTCTGTCATTACTGAAGCATACTTTTTGTGGAACCTTGAATGATCCTAGTGCATGTCTAAGGCCACTTGATTGGAACAATAAAACACATATCCAATTGGGTTATCTCACAAGTCAAGACTTGACAGTATAAACCTCGGGGTAGTCTTTGTTTGGGTTACTAGGATTAGATTCCTTTCAAGAGAGGTGAGATACTTAGTATTTATCTAAGTTGTTGCATGCTAAAAAATCTATCAACACAACCAATACTCATCCCTACTATGTCAAATTGGTGTTTCTCAACAAGAACAACCCATTTAACAATTATTCCCTTTGGTAGCCACCCTAGAAGTGTAATATTGGGCATAACCCAAATAGACCAAATACCATTATGATTAAGCATCTCACATTTGAAAAAGGTCATGATTGACACCCATTGATATTTCATCGACATTACCATGGCAACTCTTGGAGCTCCATCTTTAATGCTTTGAAGCTTTACCTTCTTCTCTTGGATTCCAACTCCTTAGTGAACTACCACATAGAATGCACCCATTGCGAGCTTTGTGTTTTATTTATTCCTCCAAGATCCATTATATAGCAGTCTTTGCATATCTCTTGTTCACCCAAAGTGATGACGAATTGCCTTGCCTTCATGATGCTAGGAATTTGTAGTGTCTCATCCTTCATGTATCCTCTAACTTGTTCATAGCTTGATATCCAAAGCACCATACCACACTTTGTCACAAAATTTTGAACATCAAAATGTCATCTATTTTGCTTACTATCATCTAGCATCAAGCACCCAACATTGACTATCTCCATTTGGCCATCACCCATGATCTTGTCTTAAATTGTGATACTTGGCTCCTATGCATGATCTATGATCCATGAACATTGATCCTTCACAATGTGGTTAGAATGCACAACAAATGCTATATGATTCCTCATAAACTTGCTTTCAATCCAAATGCAAGAGATGGAGAACTCAATAGTGACACAAATGCCTCTATCCTCTGACCCTCAAGAGATCACCCGGATCCCATGTGCAAAAAAAGTTTGGAACCTGGATCAAAGAGTCCACATGCCCAATACTGCAAGTTGTATCCCTTACTGTTACCTTTTTTTATATGCTTTCCATGATGACAAGAATTTTGCAGTAACATAGGAAACAACTGATTTGAAATATTTTCATACCTTTGGCTATGAACAAAATGCTCATCTTCACTTGCCGAAAGAGAATTTGTTGAGATATCCTCAACACCTCCATTTTTGAGGATCAAAACTCCTAAATTCAGGCTAACCAAAATATTCTCCTCAAATGCATATCCATCCACAATGTTACTCCACAAATCAATCAATGGCTCACCGTTTGGAAGTTCGAAAGAAGTTCGAAAGATAGTGCAGGATTTCGTGCATCTTCCTTCAACTTGAACTCTTCGCGTCCAACAAGTGGAACCCTTTTTGCCTTCTCTTCAGCAATCTTTTATTGACACATGTAATCATTAGAAACTAATAAAACATCTTGTACTATCAAAGAATCTTTACCTTCAACCTGTATGTTGGGTCCATTCTGTTCTTCCTCAATGACGTCTTGTAGCTCTGAATTTTACTATTCTTGCTTCTTGATTCTTTCCTCATGTTCTTCTGGTTTTGATTATTTATTCACCAACTCCTTCCTTCTTTCTCTTCTGTTTTCTTTGAATATCTCCAAGATTTCTTCATAGTTAACATAGGATTTATAAATAGCAGACTTTTGATCATATTCACAAAAGGCAATAAGATTGCACTCATCTCTTTCCAATTGATCCTCTAACTCCCCCTTTCTTACGTGATCATCTTGTCGTGTTCTGCTAAATGAATCTAGAGCTCTAAGGCTGCTAGAAAATTGCTTCAAATGCTGGTTCTTAAAATCTTGACTCTTTGTCTATGCCTCTTGTCCTATTCTTCTATTTATTTCTTCAAGACGATCCCTAGATTTTTGCTACTCTTTCTGTATTCGCATCACCACCTCTTGGATAGGATCTATGTCTTCTTCCTTTGGTAAAAACTTAGGTTGCAATCCATGTTCTCTCTCTTAAGTTCCCTTTCACTTATGTGTCCATTATAGATCTGCACACAGATGCTAGCTTTTGACCCTGCAGGTTGGCAAGATCAATGCAAATGATACCACTGTAATGTTCCCTTTTATATTTTTTATGGTTTTATACTTTTTTCGTATTTTCTGATTTTTTTGAAACAAGAGACAAACTGAAATAGCGAACTGAAAATTAAAGATAATGACAGAAAATACTTGATCAAACCCTCAAAGACTTCATAAGCCAAATCTAAACCAAATTTTGATAAATTTAATGGTTGGTACAAACACTAGATCACTTCAAATACTCAGCTTAGATTCAAACATAAATTTGGAAACCCTCAAAGTCTGATTTTATTGATGTTTGCAATGATTTCTAGCTAGAAATTGTTTTAAAGCAAAATTAGATTTGAAATTATAATTTTGAACTCACATAGACCTTATTGGAGTGGTACGATTGGCTGATCCAGCTAGGTTAAGGGTTGTATGGACTGGAACAACAACTGTATGGCTGTGGTAGGAGCTTACAATGACCAAACAAAATATTTTTAACCCTCTTTGTTGCTGATGTAATGCAGATCAAGCCTTGGAAACACCAATTAGACCTCACAAGTGCCAAATAAACATGTATGGACTATCCTCACAAGTTGGCCACCCTTGCAAAATAATCTCTGAATTTTTGTGTAGCTGGACTACCTCCAAAAATAGTGCCAAACTCTTTAATGATGTCAACCAGTACTTGGTATGATCGTAACAACTTAGATCCAACCCTTTAGAATTTCACCAAAAATTTTAAACTCAATATATAAACCCTCAAATATGCTTTGATGATGAAATGATGATTTTTGATTGCCAAAAACACTATAGCGACATTGTAGCAACACTCTAGCAAAATCCAAATCCACCACAAATCAACATAATTGTGATTCTTGGATGGAATCACCTGAGATTAGAAACAAGGGTTTTCATCTTTGATCCCAACTGTGGAATTCAAGAGGGTTTTCGTCCTCTCAAACCCCGAACAAACCAAGGGTTTTCATCCTTGGATACATGATATTGAACAAACTGTTCAAATCTAAAAAATTGACGCAAAGAGAATAACTTGAGTGATCCTCAAATTAGAAGCCAAACACTCCTTTTATAGTTGTCTCCTTGTTTAAAATTTAGGCCCTAGTACTAAAAAACACTTTTTATTTTTGGCCCAAACATTTAATAAAACATTTTTATTATAAAAATGCTTTTTAATTTTAATTTTATTTTGAGCATTAAAAATGCTTACATTTTTTTTTTGTTAAATATACCTGGTAAAGGAAAGGAGGGCCATGATCAATAGAATTAGCAGGGGCAGGGTTTAAATGACCTTTAATAACAAAAATATTCTCTTTAATTATTTTTAACTCCTCTTGAAGTCTCGTTGGCAGTGAGAGAGTTGGCCTCTAAACCTTGACTAATCTACCATTTCTAAATTCATTTATGGTCTACAAGAAAGGGGTTTTCTAACTTAGGGATTTTGGCCATTATGATTTTATTTTTATTCTAGTTCTTTCATCCTTTTCAAAAAATATTGTTTCCAACAATAGATGGGGAAGATAAATGATTTGTGTGTGATTATTCATATTTCTTGTTACTTGTATCGTAGCTTTTTAGCATGCTTGGGAGAGAGAGTAGAGGATGTTTTGGAGTTATTCCTAGCCATCTCACTAAACAAAATATAAAACACACAAATACTATAGAGGAAAATAACCAAAGAGATAGTTAATAGCTTGAAAGACACACTTAGACTTCATTTAACAACCCAAGAAAGCTTGAAAGACACCCTTAGACTTTTTTTTAACATTTATCAAAGTCAAATATCAAATAGAGATTGAAGTTTTGAAATGTCTCATGCAACGACTTCCCCGTGCTTTTGTAACTGTTGCTTCTCCACCCTTGAATGTGGACCCTTAGCTTGCTACTGTACATGGAGGTGGCATTTTTGTAGGGGGTGGACCTGATGCTCAGCCAAATGGTGGGTTTCGGTGCTTTGGTGGTGCGTTTGATGCAGGGGAAGAACTCCCTACTATGCCAAACCGGTTCTTTGGATGCATCTTTGATGGCCGTGTCAGGACTGTTAGTGCCCTAGGACATGGTTTATCCTATGTTGAAATGGTTGGGATTGGGCTTTCTTCTCCACACCCTCCTCCAATTGCCAATGTTGGCCCATTGCCTTGTTCACAAACCATCCTAGTTGTGGTGTGCAAACAAGAAGTGTGGGTTAATGAAGATTTCTTTGTGTGGCGGGGGTTGATTGGAAGGTTTAGCACGCTGTGGCCTTCTCTTTCGGACTTGTACCATTGGGTTTTAGAGTCATGGAAGCCGCTCATTGAGGGCTATATCAAGCCATACCCCTGTGCAAGGGGTTTTTCATTGCAAGCTTTTAATCTTCTAAAGATAGGGAGATAGTGTTGGATGGTCGACTTTGGTTGTGGGGTGAGCATTCCCTCTTTCTCAAACCATGGTTCCCCTTTTTCAACCCTCATAGAACTATTAAATTACATGTCTGTTTGCGTCAGATTGCCTAATCCCCCCCTTCAATTCTTGGAAGACTCTTGTTTTGAGGGTATTGACAATGCTATTGGTAGATTTCTAAAGGTGGGTTCTTCCTCGTCTAACATTGGCCACTCTACTTATGCCTGTCTTTTGGTGGACTTCGACACCTCCAAGGCTCTTCTTGGGGAGGTTGTCCTTAAGATGGAGGATAGGCCGTGGACTCAGTTGCTAGATTATGAGGGTATCCCCTTTTGCTGTGGATGTTTCTTTGCTACTAAACATCTTGCCTCTGTTGTCTTCGTACTCGTTGCAAGAATGTTGGCTTGGCTACGTGGTAGTAGAATGCCCTCCCTGAACATTTAACTATTGATTCAGAGGAAGAGGAACCTTCGAGTCTAGGTATTGCAGATCTTGATGTGGCCCCGATGGCTACTAAGGTGGCTCCCCTTGGGGTTGGTACGACTTTGGTTGTTTCTTCAGATACTGCAAGGGTTCCTCCTTTGGAGTAGGTACAGTTTGCTTCTTCGACTATTCCCTTTGCCCCCTCGATGGTTCGTGGGGGCCCCCTAATCTTTACCAGCGTACAACTTTGGTGCAACTTCTGGTTTCTTCAGCCTGCCCTTCTTTCCCTTCAAGAGGGGTGTCTCGTGTTGTGGTGTCTACTGAGGAGGCCCCTCTCCCTTCTTGATCTAAATATTTTGACAATGACGTGTCTTGGACAATTGTGCAAAGAAAGAAAGGTCTTCCAAAATTAGTTTCAGCTTCCTTGCCACAAGCTTTGAGAGTGCGGTTTTCTAGGTTGGGGTCTATCATTGTGTAGCTCGTTGACCTCTAGTTGTTATTTGTTTAGAGTTTGCCTTCAATCATTTTGTGGTACAAATCTTTTGGTAGCCAATGCTCTGTCTTTGTTTTGTCTCTGGCTTTGAAGCTCTTGGTTGTTGTTTTGGTTCCATTTCTCATGGAACACGTTCCTTTTGCCTTTTGGCTATTTTTTTGTAAAAGGGTTCAGTCCCTTTCAAAAACCAGCTTTTATCAATATCAAAAACAACCCAAGAAAGCCTTTGGAGAACACCCCAGACTTGTGAAAAATGTAGTTGAATGAGGATGGGTTGGAAGGCAGTAGCCTGCATGGTGAAGAGAGACTCCACAATAATTCCAAACATTGTTAGACAGCTGGTGACAATCCACCACCCTTAAAAAAACCATAGTTACATGACCCTCATTACATTTCCAAATTTGAAGGGAAAACTTGAAATTCACAACCATGAGAAAAACATTTATGAATTGTGAAGGAAAAAGAGAGCATGCAAAGAAGAAATAGAGTTGCATTGCTAGTAGTATGGTTGGAAGGAGACCCCCACCATTCAATAATGTTTCTAGCCATTGTAGAGGTTGGGGCCATGTGGGTTCACCATCAATTTAAACAAATGCCTCAATTTTCTCCAGTTCTAGCCACAAAATTCTTCTCTACTTTGCACTAAATGTGGTTATGTATATTCATTGCTTTAGGATTAGATATGTTACTTTACAAATTTCACATGAGGCTTTGTCTTCCCTCACGAGCTTTGAATTAATTATTTGTCTCGTTGTAAAACCTCATCAAGTCTAAATATTTTGAGAGTCAACGAAATAATGTTGGGTGTCTTAATCTTGTGATTTGTCAAGCCAATGAAAGGACACAAGCTAAACAAGTGAAGTGAGCATAGAAAGTCTTCATCTTGTGTCCACTCATTCATGCAAAACTTTCAAAACATTTACTAATATCACCAAACTAGCAATTTTGAGTGTATAAAATGAAGTTAAGTATCTTTACCTTGTACTCTATTGAGAACTAATGTTATCTATTGGTAATAGATAATAAACATTAATTTGTTGGTGATCATATGGGATTTGTGCCACTTGTCACAATTTTGCACACATGTAACACATGCAACCAAGGTAGGAGTGTTAAGTTTTGGTAGGTTTTTCATTGAGGTTGTTCAAAGCCTCCATTAAATATCTAGAGGCCCCAAAGATGTTCCAACACCTTTTGATTTTATATAGGGTAAACTAGAGGATTTCATAGAAGACTTTGGGGTATGATCTAGCACTTTAAATAGAGAACAAAAATGAGATTGTAATGAGGTGTGTGTAGATTGTATACATGTTATGTAGAGGTAGCACTTTAAATAGAGAACAAACATGAGATTGTAATAAGGTGTGTGTATAGTGTATAGAGGATGTGTAAAGGTAAAGATGAGATATGAGAGAGTGTAAAGCAAAGAGATATGAGATTGTAATAAGGTGTGTGTAGAGTGTATAGAGGATGTGTAGAGGTAGTGATGAGATAAGAGTGTGTAAAGAAAAGAGATAAGAGGTGTTGCGATCATAAGTGAGACTATATATGATATAAATAAAGAGAGATAGGGAATTACTATGTTTATGTATGCACCATTTAAATTTTTTTTTATGAACGTAATTGAGTGAAGCATTATGTATAGCGTGAACTAAGTCATGAGCTAAATTCTTTAGAGACCAAGAAAAGGGTGCTACCACAATAGTGTGTCCCACTTATGGGACATCTTAATTTTTGTCCAAAATCACATATTTTTTAGAAAAAATAATTATTTAAGCCTTGAGGGGTTTCATCTAAAGGGGTTTAGTTGAAGGGGGTTAGATAAAGCCCTCTTAGATCAAACCCCCTTGGAAATAACCCCCCTAATTTTAAATCAAACCCTCGATGGAGTCTCCTCTGCACCTTTCAAAATGCTGACAAAAAACCAATTTTGCTTCACCTTTTGGTGGATCAAAAAGTCATCTATTTTGTAACTATGTAGCCCTAAGCATAAGATTTCCAAAAAGTATGATATTGAATATATTTCATTTGATGCTACACTAGGAGAACTAACCCTCTTTGGAGATTCACTCCAACATACAGGTCACCCACAACCTAGGAGTGTTTCCATTGTGTCAACTGAAGAGAGAGTTCCTTCACCACTCTCTCAAGGGCGCAATTCACTGTGACAATAGTTTTTGGCACACTTGATGGGATAGTTTGAACTATTACAATTCTTCATTTTCACCATTTATTACTGATTTTGGTATGTACATCAATGATTTCTACCTAAGGAGGCAATTTTAACATATCTGGCGAATCTATTGGCTTAAAGATAACTAGTTTTAAGAAGTTTTTTAGTGCATAAATCTTATGAGAAGAGTGCAAACTAGGGGGAGTTCAGAGCCATTTGACTATTTGCAACTATCACTACCTAGGAGGAGAGGGAGATTAAATCATAAAAGTCCAGTTGTTTCAGCAAGAACTCACTTCACACCTCCATTTGGTAGGTCTTCCCCTTACACTCCTTTAAATCAATCACCCCTGATTCCTATGGCTCTTCCTAGGAATCAAATTTTTGTCCCATTCAATGAAGGGAGTCCATTAAATATTTCCCAACATGATGACATTCCAATGACAACCCTTAAGAGTATTCCTTTTTTCAATGGAGAAGATCAAACCACTCCCATTAAACACATAAAAGCTGTTGCAAATATATGTGTAGTCCATCATGTCACTGAAGAGAATGTTGCCCTCAGATTGTTGGTTGCCTCCTTCAAGGGAAAATAATTGCAATGGTTTAGGAGCTTGAGAGTCAACTCAATCAACACTTGGGATCATCTAGGAGAGTCTTTGTGTAGACAATTTGAGGACAAATCAGATCATTTATCTTTGGTGGAGCAGCTGACTACAATCAAAAGAGCTCCACATGAACATATGACATACTTCAACTTCAAATTACAAAATACATGGGACAAGATTCCACCATTGGTAAGACCTTCTTTTGAGTATGCTTTTTTATTCTGTTTGAGAGCATTAAACAATGATATTTTAGTAATGATCCAAACAATGGGTGGAAGAACACTTCCCAATGCATATGAGATAGCAATTAGGGCCGAGAATAACTTAATTTAAGTTGGTAAAATAGCACCAAGGCCTCCTATGCCTATATTTCCTAAAATATAACCCCCTATGTCCTCTCAAATACCTGTAATAGTTGCTATACCATCATCAATCAGTCAAGTACCAACTCAAGACAAAGCTGCCCCAACCCAATCAAATGACTTGCAAGAGGTGAAAAACCTTCTTCAAACCTTTGGTAATGAATTGGTCAACCTCAAGAGGTAGAAAGCTCAAAATTATAAACCTTGTCAAGTGTCATATCAGTCCAATCAACCTCATAGACAACCATTTCAAGCCAATGCTCAAGGCCAAAACCAAGCTGTCAATCAAGCTTACAATCCAAATGTTGCCAGTACTTCTAGAGCACTAGTTCCTATCCAAAACAACCTAGCACATGACTATGAGTGGTGTTTTCCTTGCAACCAACCCCACAACTAAACCACTTGCTTAAATGGTGTCCTTAATCAAGCACTCATGGTACATAATGCCTCAACTATTCCTCAAAATACATCACATGGAACACTATCACAACAAGAAGCTCTTCAAGAGCCTGCACAAAATGACACAACACTCTTGAATTAGCAAGGGGAGGAATTTTGTGGAGTTAACCAAATGGAAGGACAAAATAAGTCCTATACTTATGTGGCAGCTAGCACAAGCTCCAAGAAAAGAGCTATAGAAATAGAGAAACTGGTTGATAAGAGTCCTTTTTAGCCTTCTCCAATGAACTAGGGGTTGCTAGTCCATCTTCCACTCCCAATGTGCAAGTATTGCAAATAAATCAGACTATAGAAAGCAATGAGTAGCCTAAAAGTCATTCCCAACCAACACAAGCATAGGGAGATACTACTATTCCTAAGGTGCAACAAAAGGTTAATTCAATCCCTTTTAACATTCTTGAGCATATGAAGAAAACCAATGTTTTTGATTAAGATTTTATACTCTGTTAAAAGTATTACAAAATGGGAAGGCACATGCTTTTGGGCGCACTGTCCAGAGCTCACTGCCTACAAAATTGATTACAAGATTTCACTGAAATGTTTGAACTAAAGAATAGCATCTAATTATGCAAAATTATAGTTCCGGTTAAGCTCAGTACACTAACTTCACACACTTCATCTCTTTCTGCCCTGCTTTACTATTTTGTCATGATCCGGAGCTTAGGTCTCCTTGATTTGCACTTGATACTGCTATACTTCGTACCTATTCCTTCATATTCACATTCTCACATTCCAAAATGCTCGAATCCATCGATCATATATATCCGCTACATGAAATTACATCAACTGCAGTCGGCCTTAAGAAAACTTGGAAACTATTTCAAGAACACTGTTCTGTCAGCTGAATCCATGCACAAACATCAATACGGACCAAGACATGTATCCAAGTTACTTCACATGTCGGCCAATACCACTGGATCTCATAACTTACTCGACCAACTACTTCTCTTCATTCGCACAAGGATCAAACACCTAGTTAGCGTGTTCTTCACCAGACTGAATTGTTTAACCAAAACCCAATACTCAGATGCTTGTAACTTACAATCCCTTCATCACCAGAGGCTAAAATCTTGGATTTAGGTAGCCCTGACATCCCTAACATTCCCTTAGATCCGTAGCTTAATATGATTACCTATGGAGAAATGCGGACCAAAATGCTGAACCCTGTCATATGCTCTGTTCCTGTCTATTCGGACTTAGACATATCTGTAGTTTGACTTCTGGTATGATCCACTGATACAATGCGGATGTGTAAGATAGATTTAGGTGCCATCAATGACAACACCTAACATGCCTAGTAGTGTCTCTTGTCAACAATCTCCCCCTTTGGCATTGATGGCAACACGTAGTGAAAAATGACTAAGTGTTAGAACATCTTCCCCTTACTATGTGCACTTGTGATTTCCAATGCTCCCCCTTTGATGAATTCCTCATTTTTCACTACTTTTCTTCTCCCCCTTTGACATCAATGGCAAAGGCTGGGATCCACATATCAAAATTCATACAAAAATTTTATGTACATGGGTCAAAACTCTAAGTGTATACTTCCGCATATGAACACACTGTCATTAAGCCTTGTTCATCAACAAAAAGATATCACCAAAAATATTTTTCAACTGTGACAATTCACTATCCCAGTTCTTCTTTATGTTGCCCAAAATGGATATGTGCCCATTGAACAAAAATGCTTGTGATTCTACCTTTTGCAAATCAGTAGGATCACTAGTAGCAGCAGCAGTTTGGGATTCTACCAATAGATCATACATATTTCTAACTCGGGGGAAATCAGTCCCTGGAGCTCATCCAATCTACCCAAAACTTTGACCTTTTCCTTCTCCAGATTACTCAATTCATTTCATAAACTCACTACTTTGTATTCTTTGGTTGCTACAGACTCAGTTAAAGGACTATAATACTGAGAAATGTTAGATAGTTTGAGCTCTAAGTCCTTAATCTTCTTTTCAATATCTTCAACAACTTTAGACTGATTTAGACAAAACTTATAAATCTCTGCACTTTTAGAGAGGGCATTTTGAATATTCTTTACACTGGTATCAAGCACTGATCTATCATAGCTAATTATTTTCCTTATTTCAACAAATCTCTTCTCATTATATTCATTTTTGACTTTAACTTCTGCTGACTTCTTAGAAGGTTCAAAATGAATACTTATAGAGTTTATCAGACTCTTCAATTGACCAAAGGGGGATGCTGATGTTGGGATAAGGTGCCATTAATCTTGTAAATCCCATTATTGTATTATTCTATTTATTATTTGTAATTACCCATAAGGGATGTACAAGTTTCACCGACAGAAGTAAAAATTATTTACTGTCCATGGTAATTATGGAGTTACTGCACGATAAGTCCTGAAGTTACCGAGGTTAGTTACAGGATGTCATTTACTATGGTAAATGGTAATTGGTCAAAGTAGGGTGCGCATGTGGAGGAATAATCTGTTTTTAGCACAGTTATCGGATACTCCACCCCCTCTCCCTTGGTATGCGTATCGCCGTATCGGATACAGATACTCATGATACGGCTCAGATACTTCTTGGATACTGTATCCAGCCATACCAAAAAAAACCATGTTTTTTCCCATGCCAAATACAGACAATTGTGGCATTGTGATGATATTTGTGCCGTATCCCAAAAATATTAACCCTAGAATGTTAAAAATTGCCGCAAGCAATTGTTCCATGACCTAGCATGCTGATTTCTTGTTGTGGGGAACTACTCTGGACCAACACACACATGATGGAAATATGTCTTTCTACACAATTGTATTTACTCAGATAATCGCATTCATTCTAAAGTTGGAGATATATTGTGAACAAGCAATGGAGGAAGAGGCAAATTTTATTAATTGGCGATACTTTTTTTAATTTTTGGCTTTTTTGTTTTACTTTACATTGTAAACTTTTATTTATTTATTAAGTTTAATACATTTAACTTTAAATTTAAGTTTAATTTATTAATATATAATATATTTGTTAAATATACATTAGTTATATTAAACTTAAATTATTTAATATTATTTATTGCTAATCTTATAATCAATGTATCTATCTATCTATCTACTTATATATATGTCGTATATAGTCGTATCCATATTAGGGGTCTTGAAAAATAGTTCTATCCGTATCCGATACCTTATCCGTATCCGATACCGTATCTGTGTCCATGCAACTCTAATTTTTAGTGTTATGACGCACGTCATAGATGCTGTAAGAAGGTGTAAGAGATTCTATGACAACTGTAAGTTGTCATAAGAATCTATGACACTTATAATAGCATATGGTGCATCATAAGATGTTGTAAGTGGCTATTTTTGGCCCCAAGGCGTTCAATCTTGCATGGACACATTTTCCCAAGTGTAGGATGCATGTATGACAACATTTATGACCTCGTAAGAGCCTTTTCTTGGTCATGGATGCCCAAGGTTGTATTCTTGACTCTTGACAAGTGTTATGGGCTTGTAAGAAGTCATTTAATGTCTTGAGGTTGTGTAAATTCTATATAAACCATAGAATAGTAGATGAGATATGTAACAGTTTACAGGTACCCGGGTTCTGCCGGAGTGAAGGCTGGAGGATAGATGAAGTGAATGTATTTGTAATCTCCTTTTGTGAAGATAATACAACTTGACCTCTTTTCTTGGTGGAGTTTTTTACCTAAAAGGGTTTTTTCCATGTTAAACACTTGTGTTATGTGCTTCACTCTGCTTCTGGTATATTTCTGTATTGTGGGTTTATGTTTTGTTACAATCTCCATTGTTAATAGCACAGAGTTAAAGATTGCTAAAATTTATCTCGAATCAGATTTCCATTGAAATAGTGTTGCTTTCATTTCTAACATTTGGTATTAGAGCCTGGCCAACTTTGACTCTTGGGTGGTAGTGTCGAAACTGTAGCTGCAGTGGGAGATTTGGTTGTGTTTGTTTTGTAGATCTTGTGTTGTTATTATGGCTGCATCCACCGTTGCATCAACCTCTCGATTGGACATTGAGAAGTTCAACGGAATGGGGTATGAGTTGTGGAAGCTGAAAATGGAAGATTTGTTGGAAGAAAGAAACCAATGGTTGGCTATTCAAAAAGAGAAGAAACCTGATGATGTCTCTCAAGATGAGTGGGATAGACTGGATAAGAAGGCACAGGGAACCATCCAGTTGTGTCTTTCAGACTCTGTCCTATTGAATGTTGCAAAGGAAGAGACTACATACAAGTTGTGGAAACAATTGGGTGAGATTTATCAAGCCAAGAGTATGGTAAATAAACTTTATTTAAAAAGAAAATTGTTTTCCATGAAAATGCAAGAAGGTGAATAAGTTGCAGAGCATTTAAATTCTTTTAATTTGTTAGTGAGTCAACTTGATTCAGTAGATGTTGAGGTTAGTGAGGAAGATAAATGTATCTTACTTCTTTGTTCTTTACCTGAGTCTTGGGAGAATGTTACCCTTGCTATCACTGCTAACCTTACGGATTTGAAGTTGGATGCTCTTGTTTCAGTGCTACTGTCACAGAAATTGAGGAAGAAGAGTTCAGATAGTTTAGGGGATGCTCTCAGTGTCAGGAGAAGGTCTAAGGAAAGAGGACCTAAAGGAGATCAGAAAGGGGCTAAGGACAAGTCCAAAGGCCGGTCTAAGACTCCTGGTAAAATGAACAGAGTTAAGTGTTGGAACTGTGGTAAAAGGGGACATGTGAAGGAGTGTAGAAAACCCAAGAAATAGTGGGAGAGTGCTTCAGATAAGTCCTCGAATGCAGGTGAAGAAGTCTTACTTTCTGCATGTAATCTTATTTCTAATGATCACTGGTTGGTTGACTCAGGATGCTCATTTCATATGACTTCGCATAAGGAATGGTTCTCCTCATATGAAGAATATGATGGAGGTAAAATCTACCTTGGTGACAACTCTTCATATCTGATTGTTGGGAAATGAAAGTTATTCTTGTGTTTCAGTGATGGGAGGATTCAAACCCTCCTTGGTGTTTTTCATGTTCCTGGATTAGCTAGAAATCTGATTTCAGTTTCGAAGTTGAATGATTTAGGAATGCATGTGACATTTGACAAGCATGTCTGCAGATTAGTGAGAGTGAACTTGGTGGTAGCATTGTGTGTTTGGTAAACAAAACAGAAAATCATTTCCTTCATGAAGCAATAGAGCAAAAAAGAAGTTAGAAATTATTCATACAGATGTGTTTGGACCTGTGAATAATGAATCTATTGAAAAATCTCATTATTTGGTAACCTTCATTAATGATGTATCCAGATTTACATGGATTTATTTTATGAAGCATAAATCTGAAGTTTTCAGTAAGTTTAAGGAATTCAAAGTCTTAGTAAAGAACCAATTATGTTTAAAGATAAAAATATTAAAATCTGACAATGGAGGGGAATATTGCTCTAAGGAACTTGATGAGTTTTGCAAGCATGCAAGTATAATTAGACAAAAGACAACTCCGTATACACCACAACAAAATGGTGTTGTAGAAAGGATAAACCAAACAATTATGGAAAGGGCCAGAAGTATGCTTAATGATGCACAGTTGGATAAATGCTTTTGGGTAGAGGCTGTGTGTACTGCTTGCTAATTAATAAATAGATCTCCTTGTAAGGCTCTTGATTCGACACCTTATGAAGTGTGGACAGGTAAGAAACCTTTTGTTTCACATTTAAGGGTTTTTGGTTGTGAGGCTTTTGTTCATGTGCCTAAGGAAAAGCAATCTAAGTTGGATCCAAAAGTTGAAAAGTGTACATTCATTGGTTATGGTGATAATGTGAAAGGTTATAAGCTTTGGAATCCACTAACCCACAAGATTATCTTCTCTAGAGATGTTATTTTCAGGGAACTTAGAGCTATTTCTGAACCTGAGCAGCCAAAAGAAAAAGATGAAAAGGTAAAGAAGGTGCACTTTGACTTAGAGCAGCAAGATGCACCTCAGGAAGAACATAATGATGGATTGGGGGTGAAGAAGAAGAAGAAGATTCAAGTAGTTCTAATGAAGATGAATTTGTTGTTACAAAAGAAGTTGGTGCAGATGATCATGCAGAAGAACGAGTAAAGTCTCTTACTCCACCCTTGAAGAGATCCACAAGACAACGGAATCCAGTTGACAGGTATAGCCCACTAGATTTCCATTGTGTATATGCTTTATTAAGTAGTAACGATGAACCTAGATCCTACAGGGAAGCTATTTCTGCAGATGATAGTGAGTCTTGGCAGTTAGCCATGTAGGAGGAGATGATGGCTTTAGACTCTTGTAACACCTGGGGTCTTGTTCATTTTCCCAAAGGAAGAAAGGCCATAGGATATAAGTGGGTCTTCAAGAAGAAGTTTGGAGCAGACGGGGCATTGGAGAAGTACAAGGCTAGACTGGTAGCCAAGGGCTACTCCCAGAGAGAGGGAGTTGATTTTGGTGAGATATTCTCTCCTGTTGCTAAATCGACTTCTATTAGATTTCTCTTATCCATTGCTACAACTTATGATTGGGATATTGAGCAAATGGATGTTAAGACTGCATTCTTACATGGAGATCTTGAAGAAGAAATTTATATACAACAGCCTACAGGTTTTGAGGTAAAAGGAAAAGAACATTGGGTTTGTAGGTTAAAGAGGTCTCTTTATGGTCTGAAACAATCCCCCAGAATATGGTATCAAAAGTTTGACTCATTTGTTTTGAAATTGGGTTTTGTTAGAAGCGAGGAGGATCACTGTGTTCACATTTATTGTGTTGATGATTCTATACTGGTTATTGTTTTGTATGTTGATGACATGTTGTTTTTCAGCAATATTAAGGGTATGATCAATGAGCTTAAAGCCCAACTTTAAAGTGCATTTTAGATGAAGGATCTTGGTGTTGCAAAGTATATTTTAGGAATGGAGATCAGGAGGGACAGAGTTAACAAAAAGGTTTGTTTGTCACAAAGTAAGTATGTGAATACTATTTTGCAGAGGTTTAGTTTGCAGGACTATAACCCAGTTAGAGTTCCTTTACTCATTGGTACTAAGATTTCATTAGATATGTGTCCAAAGACTGAGGATGATCTTGAGGATATGTCTAATGTGCCAAATGCTAGTGCTGTAGGGAGTTTGATGTATGCAATGGTTTGCACTAGACCAGATATTGCCCAAGCAGTAGGAGTTTTGAGCAGATTTATGTCTAACCCTGGTAGACATCATTGGAACTATGTGAAAAGGGTGTTTAAATATCTTGTAGGTACTCCTGATCATTGTTTAATTTATTCTGGTACTGATAGTGCTGATAAATCTTTGGACATATAGGGTTTTGTTGATGTAGATTGGGCAAGTGACTTGGATAGTCGAAGGTCCACTAGTGGCTATGTGTTTACTCTGTTTGGAGGTGTAGTGAGTTGGATGAGTAAGAGGCAACCCACAATTGCTTTGTTCACCACAGAAGCAGAGTATATGGCTGCAACTCATGTCTCTAAGGAGGTTGTTTGGTTGAGTAGACTGTGTACAGGTATTGGTTTTGATTGCAGGAACATTCAAATTGGTTGTGATAGCCAGAGTGCTATCTGTTTGGCTAAGAATCCCATGTATCATGCTCGAACTAAGCATGTTGATGTTCAGTATCACTTTGTTCGAGAGTTGGTTGCAAATGGAGAGATTAAGCTGAAGAAGATAGACACTCAGGAGAATGTTGCAGATTCATTGACCAAGCCTGTGAGCACAGAGAAGTTTGTATGGTGCAGAGAGGCCATGGGCCTTGTTTCTAGTGCTTGATTATTTTTCATTTGATTTCCTATGGGTTGATTTACAATGTATAATATCAAGTGGGAGAATGTTGGGATAAGGTGCCATTAATCTTGTAAATCCCATTATTGTATTATTCCATTTATTATTTATAATTACTCATAAGGGATGTACAAGTTTCATCGGCAGAAGTAAAAATTATTTACTGTCCACGATAATCATGAAGTTACTGCATGGTAAGTCCTAAAGTTACCGGCGGTAGTTACGGGATGTCATTTAC
Source organism: Cunninghamia lanceolata (assembly GCA_027924645.1). Taxonomy (NCBI): domain Eukaryota; kingdom Viridiplantae; phylum Streptophyta; class Pinopsida; order Cupressales; family Cupressaceae; genus Cunninghamia; species Cunninghamia lanceolata. The sequence goes on along the minus strand of BSBN01000173.1, from coordinate 1,281,255 downwards.
TATGGTAAATGGTAATTGGTCAAAGTGGGGTGCACATGTGGAGGAATAATTTATTTTTAGTGTTATGACGCACATCATAGATGCTGTAAGGTGTAAGAGATTCTATGACAACTGTAAGTTGTCATAAGAATCTATGACACTTATAATAGCATATGACGTGTCATAAGATGCTGTAAGTGGCTATTTTTGGCCCCAAAGCATTCAAACTTGCATGGGCACATTTTCCTAAGTGTAGGATGCATGTATGATAACATTTATGACCCTGTAAGAACCTATTCTTGGCCATGGACGCCCAAGGTTGTATTGTTGACTCTTGACAAGTGTTATGGGCCTTTAAGAAGTCATTTAATGTCTTGAGGTTGTGTAAATTCTATATAAACCATAGCATAGTAGATGAGATATATAACAGTTTACAGGTACCCAGGTTCTGCCAAAGTGAAGGTTGGAGGACAGAGGAAGTGAATGTATTTGTAATCTCCTTTTGTGAAGATAATACAACTTGACCTCTTTTCTTGGCGGAGTTTTTTACCCGAAAGGATTTTCTCCATGTTAAACACTTGTGTTATGTGCTTCATTCTGCTTCTAGTATATTTATGTATTGTGGGTTTATGTTTTGTTACAATCTCCATTGTTAATACCACAGAGTTAAAGATTGCTAAAATTTATCTCGAATCAGATTTCCATTGAAGTAGTGTCGCTTTCATTTCTAACAACTGATGAGTCCTTCTGGAATGTAGGCATGATTTTCTCAAAAATCCCAAATGCAAGACCAAGCAACTCACTATCTTCGATATGGGATTTCAAGATTTCCTCTCTGGCCTTAGCTTGTGCAATAGAGGCCAACTTCATCTTCTGTACTGGTGACAGAGTATCAAAATTGATTGGTCCTTGTATTATTTCTTGATCTTCTGCAATTTGTTTATCTCTTTCCAAAATTTCTTTCACTGCTTCTGCAGTGTCTCTTGCCCAATATGAAGTTTCAGATTTATGCTCTTCAGGGCCTCCATCTTCTCCCTTTTTGGAGTCAACCACATTGTTTTTCTCATCACTTACATTCTTTTTCTCTGCTTCTACTTTCTCTGCATCACTAGCAGAGGCATCCTCTTTATCAGAAATGTATTCTGTACTCCTTTCTGGAGGATTTTGTGCATCCTCATTAGCAGCATTATCATCACTTTTATCAAATTCCTCAACATCCAGAATGGAGGAATCAATTTCAACATCCGTTTCTTCTTCAACAGTGGGAAGATTATGCTTTTTCAATGCATTCAAAAGAATCTCCTGAGTATCTTCAACTATCTTATCAATCTCTCCCAGCATGAGCATATTCATTCTGATCTTACTCCTGAAGTCCTCTTTCACTTCTTTGAATATCAGGCTCTTTTGATCCGGAGTAATTTAAGGACACAATTTTATCAGCACATGCTCCCTGAGCTCAAAATCTTTAGCTTTTGCATTCTCTTTTCTTATTTCTAGAATTTTTGCAAGGCTTTCCAGAATTTCAAAAGTTATTTCAAATAGAGTCTTACTATAGATATTCAAGTATTTGACTGTTGCTTCCTCCAAAACTCTCTTATCAACATCACTGTAATGATCATAAAATTCAGTCATTGGCTTCAAGTTTCTATCTACACTGATTGACTTAATGATGTCATCCACAAAAAGAGTAGGCTTCTTAACATAAGCCTCTATCTTATGCTTTTTACTTGACTTTTTGCTTCTGAAGAGCTTCTCCTTAGACACTTTAGCAGCTTTGGTGCCTGAGGCCTTCAACTCTTTAATCTTATCATCTGAGTCAGTTTCTTCTTCATCCACTTTCTCCACACTGACATATGTTCTTTTGCCCTTTACCTTTGTCCTTTTTTCTTCCTTACCGGTAGGTTTTTCTGCAATAGGAGAAGGTGATGCACCAAAGGCTAAACTAGAACTCCTAGTAGTCCTTAACTTAGAGGGGGTTTCTGCTGGAACACTTCCCTATTCCCTATTCTACTTCTCCTTCTCAACTTTCTCTGTCCTTTCCCTGTATTGTCTCATAGCTTCCTTGGTAAGGCCTAAATTTTCAGCTAACTGCTCAACTTCTTTCCTCACAGTCCTTTTGATTTTAGGAGCCTTTAATTCAAGATGCAATTTTAGTGAAATCTCTTTATATGTTCCAAATCTCTCCTCAGCTGGATCCCTAGGCTGGCTCAACATACACTGTGCATACAGCTCCAATACCTATCCATCCACGTCATACCCCATGGGCATGATCGACACAACTCTAGGCTCCACTGCTTCCATTTTTGCACTGATCAACAGTAACCATAAAACAAATGGTGTCCTTGTATTTCTCAACCACAAACCTAGGTATTCTCTCCCTAGCCTGCATCATACTCTGGAAATTTTTTAAGAATCCCCAAAGTGCAGTATTTTGTGCATCATAATTACCCAGACAACTCAAATGATTTCTAATTTGGACTGCTATCGGTTGGTTGTTGGACCTGTTAGTGCCTGCATAAACATTCAGGTTTCAAGTATTTAAATTTACAGGCACCTTCCATAAAATCTAAAAATTTCTAAGTCTTTTGGCCTTTGCAGTTGAAAAGTGCAAAAAATTTAGTTGCATATGTGTATCTTTGTATATACATGTATGTTTGTATGTAGAAGTGCATTGTGCATTGGCGGGCCCAAAGAATGTTCAATCGACCTTCAAGAATGGTGAAAATCAGTTATATGCATTCTTGTATGCATATCGGGCTTAAAAAAGGTGCATATACATTGAGAAATCTATCACAGATTCTGGGAATATTCCCTGCTTGTATATCGGGTTGCATGTATATTTTGTGTTGTATGTTCAGACATACAACGGCTAGATACAAATGAAAACATGCAAAGAGAATATACATTGGCGGAATACAAGCGAAACATACAAGGGTCAATGTACATCGAGACATATGCAATGGTGAATGTATGTCCGACATACATTGGGAATGTACATTGCAGATATACAAAGGGGGGGCATATACATTCGCTACAGTGCAAATATACAAGGGGCCTTGTATATTCGGCAACATACAAAGCAGCGGGAGATACATTTGGTGGGACCCATAGGTATACAAAGGAGATTGTATATGTTCCCAACATACAATCGAAACATGTAAAGGAAAGTGATTCAAAGGTGGGTCCCACCGATTGCATATTTTAGCGATTGTATGTTTGCACATACAATCAAATATGCATTCGCAAATATACAAGCCAGATCTAAAATGAGCATGCATTCCAATTGATAAGGTTGAGGTTCGCGGCTTGTATGTATATGGCGTTTGTATATGCCGATATACAAAAGGATGAGATACAAGGCCTGGATTTGAAAACTATCCCAATCTGTTTCATAAATTTGAAATCCGCGGCATGTATATTGCATTGTATGTATGCAATATACAAAATGGAAAGATGCAAAAGGTGATACAAGCCGAACCTGAGTAGAATTTCGATTTGTTCTATAGAGATTTGGAGTCCGCCTTGTATGTTAAATAGTTGTATGTATATGCATTGGCATATACAAAGGATTTGAAAGGTAGGAAAGAGGGCAGTTGTATATGCATTTGAATATGCATATACAAGGCGAAAAGGGGCGAACAAGGCAAAATGAGGGTCAGCGATGGGAAAAGTCTATGATAGGAAAAAGACACCTACGTGGCGTGATATCATTGGCCGTGGACTTTTCAACAAGATTTCAGGCCGCAGATCTTGGCGATAGGAGAGAAATTGATGGCCTATTCCAGATGTTCAAATGAGTGAAGGACTTCTTCAATGCAACCGCGTTTTAGGTGGGAAAAAACTTTAGAAACAAGTGAAGCTGCTGAGGCCGCAGGTAGGTTGACATTAATGGTAGTTGTAGATGCATGATCGATGGAATGACAGACCAACCACCATTTTCAATGGGAAAATCTCTAGTCGGCTGCACGAATCCCCATTCTACCTACTCTCTTCCTCTATTTCTCATGCTACATTGAATATTTTTGAGTGCCATTCAGAAGGTACAGTGCATCTGGTGAATTTTTGAGTTGACCATGTAATTATTACTGAGTACACAGTCTTGCTATAAAGTGCAAACTGTGTTACTCATTTCGGGTTGTTGAAGACTTGGGTATTTTTAGGGAAAAAAAATGAAAGACAGAGCATTTTCCTGGCTGTTTTATCTTTGTTGGAGTTTATGAGTTGCATTTGAGTGCACCTTGCACATATGTTTAGTTTCTTGTCATTCTATATGAAAAATGCATTATTGCATGTGTTTATCTATCTATCTCCATGTGTTGTATGCATTCTCTTCTTTTGAATCTGGTCGCTAAGGGTTTCTCAGATTCTAGGGTATAGATTTCTGTATCACATGCTTAATCTTTAACTTCCATTCAAGGAGTGGATTAAATTGTTTTAGGTTGAGTATAGAGAATATTGTATGTCAACTGGGATGTCTGTAAGTAGAGACAGTTAAATACTTATCCTTGGGTGGTGTTTGTAAGGTAAATACCAGTCCTAACCCCTTGAAACTTGAATGCAAGTTGCAAGCCATTCTCTTGTATATGTCTAGTTGACTCCTTGCCCTAAGATAGGCATCAATCTGCTTCTTGTGTAGTAGTTATGATCCAAAACCCCTTGTCTTGCATCCAAAACATCAATTCAAACCATCTCACAATTCCAACCTGTTAGTTGTAGGAGTAGGATTAGGACCCCTGCATACTCTCATCCATAACCAGTTAGATATGTCCAAGAGTGTTGCCAAACTTGTGATCTATCATGCAAATCTTGGTCCACACATGAGAGTATTCTGCCTATTATTGTAATGCTAAATCTTTCTGTCATTGGGCAAGTCAAATGTTAAATCTTTAGCTATAGGGATAACCCCCTTGGTGTGGCAGAACCAGAAGTGAAGGGGAGGTAGCTCACACAACCTCCCGTATCTGTTGGCCGAATCTGCCTGTGCATTGGAACTGGCAAACCCTCTACCAATTTGGTCACTAACAAAATCTTTCATGTGAATGATGGCGACTCTGCTAGGGATTGATTTCTTGATCTTTCATGTGAATGTTGGCGACTCTACTGGGGATTGATTTCTTGATCTTTCATGTGAATGATGGTGCTCTACTGGCGGTATGAACTCAGAAAAATATTTGTTCTTTGACGAGCTTTCAGTTGTTTGAAAATTGTGTCCTCTTTGGAGAGGTGGCGACTCTGCAAAAAAGATTTTAGTGCATATGAAAGGTTGATGTATGTTGTTGTAATAAAAGATTTTCTGTTCAATACTTCAGCATCTGGATGAGAAAAGGTACATGGTTTTTTCCCGCTTGTATTTATTGTTCTATTGCATAAGTTAGATGCCAGGGGGAAGCCTTAGGTCTTAGGTAGACATAAGATGTCTAAAAGTAAAACTTATATGAATCCAAACATGCATTCACCCATACTCAGTCAAGAGGGGGATGAAATGTTGTGTAAAAAAATTGAAGAGATAAAGAATAGGTTGATATCCTTAGAGGCTAGGCAAGCTCAGTTAAATAGTAATAATGTTGTGTCTACCAGTCAGAATGCTAAACCTCTTGCCGACCCTTTTGATCCTTTGTATGACCAATTAGACTTGTCATGGGTAGATTATGAAGTTGAAAGTATGCCTACTCAAATTTACAATTAGATGCCTAATTTTAGTGGACACAGTGTGTGTGATGGGGGTGCACATATCCAAAACTTTCACAGCTTTATGGAGAAAAATTCATTTAGAGATGAGGATATGTGGATGAGGTTTTTTGTTAGATCTTTCGGTGCTAGAGATAGAGATTGGTATTTGAGCTTTCCAAAGAGATCCTTTGCCTGTTGGGATGAACTTGTTGACTGTTTTAGAGAAGAATTTGCTAGAGAACCTGCTGATCTTGTTGCAAGATTGATGGAAATTAGAAGACAAGATGAAGAGCCCACTACTGATTTTAGTCATAGGTTTGCAGTTGCCCTTTCACAAATCCCTGAAGACTTCAGACTTGATACTTCAGCCTGCATTGGCATATATATTTGAAGCTTTTGAAGAGGGCTCTAGTGCATTGTTGAGGAAATTCAATATAATAAGTGTGCAGATGACATACAAGTTTTTAGAAAATATAGAAAAAATAAGGAATGAGCACATACTGAATTCCCTATCCACAGGCTTTGGTGTGAATAATAGTTATGTGGCTGCAAATGACCAAGTGATCATGGTATCATTTGAAGATAAATGTGTAAATGAAAAGATAGAAGTTGATAATGTTGCTATTTTTGAACATAATGCTAATAACAATGCTCAACTGGATTGTTCACCAGTGAATGATGCCAATGAAAGGATCATTGATGACTCCCATCCCAAGGTTGAGGTATCTGGTTCTGAAAACAATGATGAGGTTATGGACAGCAATGAATACTTGTTTGAGTGGGTTTGTGGAGATGATTATGAGTATTGTGCTCAAGATAGAGAAGAAATAAGCAAACAAAGGAGCAATTCCATGTTTGAATCACTGCCTTCTATTTAGACACATGGAGATGATGAGGAACAATCAGAGATTGAAACAAGTTCTAGTGCTGAGTATGATTGTTCTTTATTTGATTATAGTTTTGTTTATGACACACAGGCTGATACTCCTCCACAAAGAGAATTCATTGGTAATAAAAATGCATGTTCTGCTACCCATGAACCAATGGCATACCATAATGAAGCTGAAACACTTGGATCAATCTTTTTTGACACATATGTTGAGGAGGATCTGTTTGAGTATGGTGAAAATCAAGGCACTATTATTGAGGAGGATTCTATTTTTCATCCTGATGAAAGAGAAACCAACATATATCATGAAGATTGTTGCAGAGATGTGCCTGAGCCTGAGCCTTTTCAGTTTGATGCAACTAATAATTATTTGCATGAGATACACAAATGTGAATGTGAAAGCTTCTCCCCTGATATGCCAGCTTATGATAAAGTGAGACCTGATGATCCTAGCTATATGATGGACTATGAGTGCTTTCAATTTTCAGTCCAGTTGGGAGATCATTTTATAATGCATGTTGCAGATATAGATGATGATAAGTGTTATATGTTATATGAGAATGCATTATTTAATGAATATGGCATTCACATGTTGCTTGATGCTGAAGGTTGTTTGCATAAGGTTGACAGTGACAAGCTAAATAAGATGGTTGAATATGCAAATGACAAGGGTTGTATGTGGGTAAATCGTGGCAGCATCTTCAGGCTTGATCCAGTGAATGCAGATGAAAACAGGGTATTTGACAAAGGGAAATATTGGTTCTTCCTTTTTGGTGGCCTTGGGCCACCAAGTATATTTCAATAATGTATTTGTGATGCAGGTTGGTGCAATGTTTGACTCTGTTGCCCAATGGATAGAGACTGGTCTGCATCCCAGAGTTCTGAAGTTCTCGCCATGCCTGCAAGAGGCATGCGTCCCCAGACAGAGCCAATGTTAGTGCCTGCATAAACATTCAGGTTTCATGTATTTAAATTTACAGGCACCTTCCATAAAATCCAAAAATTTTTAAGTCTTTTGGCCTTTGCAGTTGAAAAGTGCAAAAAATTCAATTGCATGCGTGTATCTTTGTATATACATGTATGTTTGTATGTAGAAGTGCATTGTGCATTGGCGGGCCCAAAGAATGTTCAATCGGCCTTCAAGAATGGTGAAAATCAGTTATATGCATTCTTGTATGCATATCAGTCTTAAAAAAGGTGCATATACATTGAGGAATCTATCGCAGATTCTGGGAATATTCCCTGCTTGTATATCGGGTTGCATGTATATTTTGTGTTGTATGTTCAGACATACAACGACTAGATACAAAGGAAAACATGCAAAGAGGATGTACGTTGGCGGCATACAAGCGAAACATACAAGGGTCAATGTACATCGAGACAGATGCAATGGTGAATGTATGTCTGACATACATTGGGAATGTACATTGCAGATATACAAAGGGGGCACATATACATTCGCTACAGTGCAAATATACAAGGGGCCTTGTATATTTGGCAACATAAAAAGCAGCGCGACATACATTTGGTGGGACCTGCAGGTATACAAAGGAGATTGTATATGTTCCCAACATACAATCGAAACATGCAAAGGAAAGTGATTCAAAGGTCGGTCCCACCGATTGCATATTTTAGCGATTGTATGTTTGCACATACAATCAAATATGCATTCACAAATATACAAGCCAGATCTGAAATGAGCATGCATTCCGGTTGATAAGGTTGAGGTCCGCGGCTTGTATGTATATGGTGTTTGTATACGCTGATATACAAAGGAATGAGATACAAGGCCCGGATTTGAAAACTCTCCCAATCTGTTTCATAAATTTGAAATCTGCAGTATGTATATTGCATCGTATGTATGCAATATACAAAATGGAAAGATGCAAAAGGTGATACAAGCCGAACCCGAGTAGAATTTTGATTTGTTCTATAGAGATCTGGGGTCCGCCTTATATGTTAAACAGTTGTATGTATATGCATTGGCATATACAAAGGATTTGAAAGGTAGGAAAGTGGGCAGTTGTGTATGCATTTGAATATGTATATACAAGGCGAAAAGGGGCAAAAGGGGTGGACAAGGCAAAATGAGGTTCAGCGATGGGAAAAGTTTGCGATAGGAAAAAGACACCTATGTGGCGCGATATCATTGGCCGTGGACTTTTCAACAAGATTTTAGGCCACAGATCTTGGTGGTAGGAGAGAAATCAAAGGCCTATTCTAGATGTTCAAATGAGCGAAGGATTTCTTCAATGCAGCCGCATTTTAGGCAGAAAAAACTTTAGAAACAAGAGAAGTTGCTGAGGTCGCGGGTAGGTTGACATTAATGGTAGTTGTAGATGCATGATCGATGGAATGACATACCAACCACCATTTTCAATGGGAAAATATCCAGTCGGCTGCATGAATCCCCATTCTACCTACTCTCTTCCTCTGTTTCTCATGCTGCATTGAATATTTTTGAGTACCATTCAGAAGGTACAGTACATCTGGCAAATTTTTGAGTTGACCATGTAATTATTGCTCAGTACACAATCTTGCTATAAAGTGCAAACTGTGTTACTCATTTCAGGTTGTTGAAGACTTGGGCATTTTTGGGGGAAAAATAACGAAAGACAGAGCATTTTCCTAGCTGTTTTATCTCAATTGGAGTTTATGAGTTGCATTTGAGTGCACCTTGCACACATGTTCTGTTTCTTGTCATTCTATATGAAAAATGCATTATTGCATGTGTTTATCTGTCTATCTCCATGTGTTGTATGCATTCTCTTCTTTTGAATCTGGTTGCTAAGGGTTTCTCATATTCTAGGGTATAGATTTCTGTATCACATGCTTAATCTTTAACTTCCATTCAAGGAGTGGATTAAATTATTTTAGGTTGAGTATGGAGAAGATTGTATGTCAATTGGGATGTCTGTAAGTAGAGACAGTTAAATACTTATCCTTGGGTGGTGTTTGTAAGGAAAATACTAGTCCTAACCCCTTGAAACTTGAATGCCAATTGCAAGCCATTCTCTTGTATACATCTAGTTGACTCCTTGCCCTGAGATAGGCACTGGTCTGCTTCTTGTGTAGTAGTTATGATCCAAAACCCCTTGTCTTGCATCCAAAACATCAATTCAAACCATCTCACAATTCCAACCTTTTAGTTTCAGGAGTAGGATTAGGACCCCTGCATACTCTCATCCATAACCAGTTAGATATGTCCAAGAGTGTTGCTAAACTTGTGATATATTATGCAAATCTTGGTCCACACATGAGAGTATTCTGCCTGTTATTGTAAAGCTAAATCTTTCTGTCATTGGGCGAGTCAAATGTTAAACCTTTAGCTATAGGGATACCCCCCTTGGTGTGGCAGAACCAGAAGTGAAGGGGAGGTAGCTCACGCAACCTCTCGTATCTATTGGCCAAATCTTCCTATGCATTGGAACTGGAAAACCCTCTGCCGATTCTGTCACTAATAGGACCAATATATACTCTAATTCCCAGGGAGCTCACTCAAGAAATAAAAGAAAAGACATATAATTAGCATACCATATTTGAACGAGTACTTTTTGTCTTTCTTTATCTTGCTTCGATTCTCCATAAGCTGGTTCAACATTAGTTCACAAAGATCATAGTCTATATTTTCTCTTACCATCTGATATGCAGTATAGATGGTTGTTCCAGACACTGAATTTTCTCTACTGGAGAAGTATATTTTGTACCCTATCACCATTGATGCGAATCTGACCCCATGATCCTCCATATCGTTTATAGTCATGGCTCTCTTGTCAAGTTTTGATCCGGTTGCCTTTGTGACTTCCTGATTCTTCATAGCCTTTCGTGTAGTCACAGTAGGAGGGTTCATAGAATGAACTATCTAGACCATGCAACAAGAATAAACACAACGGAAACAACTCAAAGAAATGGAATAAATGTAGATTCAGTTATTCAGTATATCATATAATTCAAATAGAGATTGGCCGACAACATGCGGGCTTATAATTAGGGCTCATAGGCCTGATTACATACATGCACAAGATAAAGCTTTGAAGCTCCTTCACCAGAAATTGAATAAGCTATCTATCTAGAACTTAGTAACTTATGAACTGCCTTCCTAAGGATCTATTACATCAATATATATCAAGTCCGGATCAATAGATTCGTCTGCATCAGCCAAGGAAGATCACAAATTCCAAAGAAGAGATGTAACGTGTATACATGGATAGGTCAGACCTAAATGCATATAACACTTCTAGAAAATGCATGAAATGATGTGTGGATCTTCAGGGAAGGTTGGCCATGAACTAAAGATCATTGAATGATGTGTCATTAGGCTCCACAGATTAGGAAATACTTCCGCAAGTTTCTCCTTCAGCTGGTTGTCTGTGATTATCAGGATGCTATGTTATGAGAAACAATCGATCTTCTAATAGTGATATCTTTTCAGTAATGATGTGCGGATCTATGAATTCTGGATATGATGTAGATGCTAAGTCCAGCTCCACAAGGTCTGAAATGCAACTGGACCAAAATATAGAAATTGCTTTTGGCTAAACTAAACTGGAAAATAAAAAGAAATAAACTGAACTGCAAACGAACTAAAATACAAATGTTTTTGGTTGATGCAAGATTGTTCTTGAACCGGGGATGCTCCTGCATCAGACATCCAGGGTTATTGAAAAAGTGAGTCCCTCACTTTGCTGGGGCTAGGGGAGAACCAAGACAGTCCACCTTAGCCTAAGAAATCCATGTTGAATTTTCTTCCGGTCTGCCTTTCCACTTCACAAGATATTCTTTGTATTATCTTCCTCTAGTGCTACGTCCAACTCTACTATCCAAAATGTCTTCAATCTGCTCTGGTGCTTGTTGTGGTAACTACTTCTTCAAGTCTTCTTCCATGGTGTTACTAAGCTCTGCTTCATGATATTGATATAAGTCTGCAATGTTGAAAATAGGTGATATACCCAAGGTCTCTGGTAATTCCACTTCATATGCATTTCCTGAATCAAATTTCCTGAGTATCTTACAAGGTCTAAACTTCTTCATCTTTAACTTGTTATATGCCCCAACTGGAAATCTTTCTTTTCTTAGGTACACCATCACTTCATCTCCAACTTTAAATTCCTTATGTCTTCTCTTCTCATCAACCTTCTCTTTGTACTTATTGTTCATATTCTCCAAATGCTTCTTAACCTAATTATGCACTGTCTTCATGTGATCTGCAAATTCTTCTGCTTCTGTACTTCTCTTTTCCTCTGTACTGACATCTCTCAATTTTGCAACTCCTTTAGGGTTTACTCCAATAACAATCTCAAAAGGTGTTCTTTCGGTACTCCTGTTCACTGAATTATTGTATGCAAACTCTGCTTGTGAAAGAATCAAATCCCAACTTCCTGTCATCTCTCCAACCAAACATCTCAACAAATTTCTTAAATTCCTATTCACTACCTATGTCCGTCCATCAGTCTGTGGATGAAAATATGAACTAAACTTCAAATCTATCTTCATCTTCTTCCAAAGTGTCCTCCAAAAGTATCCAACAAACTTTGTCTCTGTCTGAAACTATACTCTTAGGTAATCCATGCAATCTCACAATCTCCTTGAAAAATAGGTCAGCTATATGCATTGCATCAGTTGTCTTCTTACAAGGTATGAAATGAGCTATCTTTGAAAATCTATCCACCACTACAAATATTGAATCATGTCCTCTCTGTGTCTTAGGCAATCCCATCACAAAATCCATGCTTATGTCTTCCCAAGGTCTCTCCGGTACTGTCAAAGGTTTATACAATCAAGTATTATGACTACTCCCTTTTGCAACTTGACAAACTCTACAACTCTACACAAATCCCTAAACATCCTTATGTATTTGAGGCCAAAAGTAGTTTTCACTCACCAAAGCCACTGTCTTATCAATGCCAAAATGTCCTACCACTCCACCACTGTGTTTCTCCTTGATTAAATTATCTCTCATTGAACTTCTAGGTATGCACAACTGATTTCCTTTGAACAACATATCTTCTTGAATGAAATAGTCCAACCACTTACTCACATCTGTCACAACAGGTTCTTTACATGATCTCCAAGGTTCTACAAAATCAGTGTCTCCCTCATACATGTTCTTCAATTCATCAAAACCCAACACTTCAACTCTCATTTCTGTCAACAGGTTTCTTCTTCTACTCAATGCATCAACAATTTTGTTTGATTTTCCACTCATATGATTCAACACAAAAGTATAACTTTGCATGAACTCTACCCACCTCATATGTCTCTGATTCAACTTACCTTGACTATTCAAATATTGTAAAGCTTGATGATCTGTATACAACACAAACTCCTTAGGTAACAAGTAATGTCTGCACTTCTTCAAGGCTTGAATTATGGCATAGAATTCTTGATCATAAACTTAATATCTCCTCCTTGCATCATTTAACTTCTCACTGAAATATGCTACTGGTCTACCTTCTTGACTTAATACTGCTCCAATTGCATTTCCACTTGCATCATAATCAACTTGAAATACCTTATTGAAATCCGGTAATGCCTAAACATGTTGTTCTGTTACCTTCTACTTCAACAACTCAAAACTTTTATCTGCTCCTAATGTCCACTTAAAGTCTTTTTTGTCACCTCTCATTGTCTCTATCATAGGCTTACAAACTAAACTAAAATTTCTGATAAACTTTCTGTAGAAACTAGCCAATCCATGAAATGATCTAACCTCTCCAATGCTATCCAGTGTAGGCCATTCAATAATTGCTCTCACTTTCTCAGGGTCCATCTTCAATCCTTCCGCAGAAATCACAAATCCTAAGTATACCAACTCTTCCTTCATGAAACTACACTTCTTGATGTTTATCAACAATTTCTCTTCTCTCAACCTCTGCAAAATGTGTCTAATATGCCACAAATGTTCCTCTTTTGTTTTACTAGAAATCATAATATCATCCAAGTATACAATCACAAACTTACCCAAGAATTTATTCAAGGCTTCATTCATCAATCTCATAAAAGTACTCAGTGCATTTGTCAATCCAAAGGGCATCACTAACCACTCATACAATCTTTCATTTATTTTGAAAGTAGTCTTCCATTCATCTCCTTTGATATTGATATGATGGTATCCACTCTTCAAATCTATCTTTGTGAAATATCTTGCTCCACTCAAACAATCCATGATATCATCCATCCTAGGTAAAGGAAATCTACACTTAACTATGATCTTGTTTATTTCTCTAGAATTAGTACACATTCTCCATTCTTCATCTTTCTTCAGTGCTAGCACTGCAGGTACTACACAAGGACTCAACCTTTCTTTGATAAAACCTTTCCTCAACAACTCTTGTATATGTCTATTCAGTTCTTCATTCTCTGTCAGTGTCATCTGGTGTGTTGCTTTGTTAAGCAAACTTGCTCCAGGTATAAGATCCATGTGATGACTGATACTCCTTATAGGTGGCAATCCATCAGGTACATTATTTGATATGATGTCTTCATAGTCTATCAACAACTCTCTTATCTCCTCTAGTTGTGATTCTTCAGTCTCTTTCTTCAATGCTTTAGGCTTCTTAGGAATCAAGGCATAACACATATTCTCATGTCTCAAACCATCTAGAAATTTTCTTCCATCTACCAAATAGATTCTAGCATTTCCACACACCACATCTTTAGGATCATCCTCCAAAGGAATCAAAGCAATTCTTTTCCCATTTTCTATTATAGTATGTGTTCTTTCTCCCATCATGTATAGATTTTCTATCATACTGCCAAGGTCTACCCAACAAGATATGACATACATCCATAGGCATAATATCATACAAGACTTCATCATGATAAGATCTAATATGAAATTTCACCAAACATTGTTCACTCACCAGCACCTTATGATCATCCTGAATCCATTCTATCTGATATGGCTTAGGGTGTTTCAATCTTTCCAACTTCAGTTTAGTCACCATCTCCTCTGAAACTAAGTTATCAAAACTACCACTATCAATCACAACTTTGCAACACTTACCTTCTGATTTGCATCTGGTTCTGAACAGACTCTTCCTCATTTGTCTCTACTTGAAATAGTGCTCTCATCACAAGTGATTCTCCTTTCTCAGGTTTGCCAACTGAACTGGGTGATCCAACAGGGTTTTCTTCCACATAGGCTGCTCTTCCATTATTTTCTATCCTCTTGCTTGTATTACCCTGATTACACTCAAATGCTCTATGTCCTTCACCTCCACACTTGAAACAAGTACCTCTGAATGTTCTCTTATCAAATCCTCTTCCTTCTCTTCTGTACCCTTCATTCCGGTGTGAATTATAGTTGCCTCTAGGATGAAAATTTTTGTCATTTCTCTGGTATGCAATAGTAACTCTGTCATCCTTCTTAAATGGGCTGTCAAACTTGTTTTGCTCCAGATATGATCTGTCTTCTCTGGAATAAGTCCTACCTCTCTGAAATTTACCTCCTCTTTCTCTCTATCTCTGATCATGTCTTTTATTTAGTTTCTCTTCAACCTTCAGGGCAAATTGATATGCTTCCTCCAAAGATGTCATACTCACCAAGCTTAGTTCCTCTTGAATGTTCAATCTCAATCCATTGATGTTTCTAGCCACTTTCTCCTTGCTTGCTTCACTATGTCCTATCCTTATGATCATTTTATGGAATTCTTCAGTGTACTCTTTCACAGATTTCTCCTTTTGTCTCAGGTTTTGCAATCTTTTCAACAACTCCAACTCATAGTCAGCAGGTATAAATTGATTCTTCAACTTTGTCACCATCCTATCCCATTTTGTAATATTTTCTTTTCCTCTTCTGTTTCTTTCCAACTAAACTTATTTCCACCATATAGCAGCATGTCCTTTCAACTTTGTCTTTGCAAATTTCACTTTCTCCGGATCTTCAATCTCTTCATATTCAAAGTATTCTTCCATATCATTTATCAAGTCAATCAATTCTTCAGGGCTCAAATTACCAGTATAGTTCAGCACATCAACTCTAGGTCTCTTTCCAATCTTTGAAATAAATCACAACATCTTTACTTGATCTAATTCTTCCTCTTTATCATGTCCTAGGGTTTCGCCAGTTTGTTCAACAGATTGAAATTCTTCTTCATCCTCACTTTCAACATTAGGTCTCGGTGTCAATCCTCTTCTCCTATCTTCTTCAATAGCATCCAATTGAATTCATATTTTTTTCATTAGTTCCATCATTTCATCCATTCTATCAGCCATTGTTCCAACAACAACAACTCTCCTTGGCAGCATTCTTCCAAGGATCAAGTGTAAACTACCTTAGGTTTGGCGATCGGGCTACAAGATGACAACTACCTTACAATCGATGATTGGTTGCAACACAAGTAACCTACCTCAATTCGGTGATCTGTCCACAGCAAGATCTTATGGAATTCCCTCCCCAACTTTGCTCAATCCGCTCCCAAAAGATTCAAACTTTCGCTCTGTTACCACTTGGTGCAGTCATAGTAGGAGGGTTCACATAATGAACTATCCGAATCGTGCAGCAAGAGTAAAGACAATAAAAACAACTCAAAGAAATGGAATAAATGCAGATCTAGTCATTCAATATATCATAGAATTCAAATAGAGATTGGCCGGTAACATGCGGGCTTACAATTAGGGCTCATAGGCTTGATTACATACATGTGCAAGATAAAGCTTTGAAGTTCCTTCACCAGAAAATGAATAAGCTATCTATCTAGAACTTAGTAACTTATGAACTACCTTCCTAAGGATCTATTACATCAATATATATCAAGTCCAGATCAATAGATTCCTCTGCATCGGCCAAGGAAGATCACAAATTTCAAAGAAGAGATGTAACGTGTATACATGGATAGGTCAGACCTAAATGCATAGAACACTTCCAAAAAATGCATGAAATGATGTGTGGATCTTCGGGGAAGGTCAACCGCAAACCAAAGATCATTGAATGATGTGTCATTAGGCTCCACAGATTGGGAGATGCTTCCGCAAGTTTCTCCTTTAGCTGGTTGTCTGTGATTATCAGGGTGCTCTGTTCTGATAAACAATTGATCTTCTTATAGCGATATCTTTCCGATAATGATGTGCGGATCTCTGAATTCTAGATATGATGTAGATGAATAAATGTAGATGCTAAGTCCAGCTCCACAAGGTCTGAAATATAACTGGACCAAAATACAAAAACTGCTTCTGGATGAACTGCCTGAATTGAACTGGAAAATGAAAAGAAGCAAACTGAACTGTAAACAAACTGAAATGCAAATGTTTTTGGTTGATGCAAGATTGTTCTTGAACCAGGGATGCTCCTGCATTATCCTTCAATTGAGGCAGAGTACCGGTTGGATTCAATCCTGTAACTGTCCTTATTGCATCTTTTATGATCTTAAACAGATGATTTAGCCATAAAAATTCATCATGGACACAACTCAAGACATATCAGACCCATTCGTCCTCTGCGAAACTTAGAAACTCAACAAATTGTGTGAACTTCTAGTCTTTCAATACTTTATACTTTGGTTTGAGCTCAAAATCATCACCTTTTAAGTGATTCATGAATAGATCAACAAACCTTGAGTTGCCATGCTCCTCTAGAGGTGCGTGAATGTAAGCCCTAATGTCTTCTATGTGAAGAACTCCATATGGAACCCCAGAAAATGCTCCCATCAGATCAACTTTAGTGGACTTGAAGGGGTGCTTTTAAAACTTCAGCCTAGGTTGCTCAGTGATGTTCACAACCAGAGGTTTATCCATTTCAAAATATTACAAGTTCAAAGCTTCGTAGAGAAATACCTTTTTCTTCATGAAATTAGGGTTAGTTGTTGAAATCGTTCAGCACTTCAAACTTCTAAAATTTCAGCTCAGGCACTCTTCTCCTTGTTCTCTTCGAATGCAAAGTGATTCAAGTGTTTGAATGAATGACCTTTTATCCTCCGCAAAACCTAATTCTTCATTGTAAGTCAATCTTTAATTGCTTCGTAATCAATCACATTAGCTTCTTTTCTTCTAGAATTTGCTTCAACAGATTTGCAATAGGCTTCTCTTTCTTCATTCATCATGCCAAATTTAGGCACCCACTTTCTGGCAGGGGGAATTAGATTTTTAATGCAGCTCCCCCTGAACCAGAGCTCCTAGTTCAATTCCTGGAGGAATATTAGCACCAGATTCTGGTGTGGACCCATCACCATCATTCACTTCACCTTTCTTTACCCATGTTTTGTTCATTTTATTCTAGATGTCATTCACATTTATTTTACCCTTGCCTTTATCTTGTCCCTGCATATTTTGGTTTTTGTTTATTGGACCTTTTCTATCATCATTCCTGCTTCTGTAGAATATTGCAATATGACCGGATCTATTGCAATTGAAGCATACAACATTTCTTTGCTCATTTACTTGATTTCCTCTTGATCTGCACTGATTAGCCATGTGTCCAAATCTATTGCATGCAAAACAATTGCCATTGAAAGAATTGACATTTTTTCTGTTGTTACAGTAGCTTGTTGTCATACTTCTGCATTCATTGGATCTATGACCATACCTTTTACAATTGAAGCATTGACTGAAGAAAGATGGAGCATTTTGATTCACTCTACTTCTGCATTGAGTAGCTCTATGACCAAATTTATTGCAATTGAAACAATTTCTATTGAAGGATAGATACCTTTGAGCATTAGGTTGTCTTACTGGAGGTCTTCTAGGTTTGTTTCTTTGATTCGTTGATTTAGGATTTCTTTGATCGGATCTAGAGCTTTCACCTTTCTCATATCCTAGACCATGCTTATCATTTGCCATCTTCTGACTATCAAGCAACACTTCAAGTTTAGCTGAGCTTATCTTGAACTTCTCTTTGTATTCATTTGCAACTTCTAGGCCATGTTTGAGAATAACAATTTGTGTTTCAAGTTGATCCTCATTATCCCTGGTTTCTTGTAGATTAGATTCTAGATGACCAATTATTCTGTCCAATCTGCAACACTCTTCTGTTCTTTCTTTCAGAGATTGATTCAGTTTTTCCTTAGTCTTCTTCCTTACTTCAATTTCCTTGGTTAGTCTCATCACCCCAGATTCCATCTCATGTTTTAGAACAACTTCTTTTACTAACTTCTCACATTCCTTTGTCTTCTCCTTCAGGGCCTCATCCATGTTATTGTCTTCATTCTGATTTGCTAGTTGATGAAGTAGCTCCTTTCTCTTTTCATTAGATTTGCTTAGTTGTCCTTTTAAGGTCTCAATGAAATATTCAGCATCTTTAAGGTTCTCTTGAAGATCTCTGATTTCTGCTCTGGATAGGTCAAGATCATCTAAGGCTACTTGAAGTTGTTGATTGATACCATTAGAGTGCTTGAATGAACCCATTGAAAACACCTTCCCAGATCTTTCTCAAGCTGTTAAACTTCTTCTAAGGAACCTCACTCTGATACCAATTGTTGAAATTAGGGTAGACAACTGAGAGGCGGGGTGAACAGTTGTCTCAAAAATTTATCTTTTTCTCTTTTACAACTTATTAACAGATTAATGATATAGTCATGAAAGCATGAATCAACAACACATGAGTAGAAACATAGTCAACACACATAACACTAAGATTTTTATGTGGAAACCTGGTTAAGGGAAAAACCACGGTGGGAGTTAACCCACAAGATTTTATACTCTGTTAAAAGTATTACAAAATGGGAAGGCACATGCCTTCAGGCACACTGCCTAGAGCTCACTGCTCAAAGGAGGTTCACTACCTACAAAATTGATTATAAGAGTTCACTGAAATGTTTAAATTGAAGAATAGCTTCTAACTATGCAAAATTATAGTTCTGGTTAAGCTCATTACACTGACTTCACACACTTCATCTCTTTCTGCCCTGCTTTACTATATTGTCATGATCCGGAGCTTAGATCTCCTTGCTTCGCACTTAATACTGCTATACTTTGCACCTATCCCTTCATATTCGCATTCTCACATTCCAAAATGCTCAAATCCATCGATCATATATATCCACTACATGAAATTACATCAACTGCAGTCAACCTTAAGAAAACTTGGAAACTATTTCAAGAAAACTGTTCTGTCAGTTGAATCCATGCACAAACATCAATGCAGACCAAGACATATGTATCCAAGTTACCTCACATGTCAGCTAATACCACTGGATCTCATAAATTACTCGACCAACCAGTTCTCTTCATCCACACAAGGATCATTTGACACCTAGTTGACGTGTTCTTCACCAGACTGAACTGTCTAACCAAAACTCGATATTCAGATGCTTGTAACTTAGAATCCCTTCATCTAAAATGTTGGATTTAGGTAGCCCTGACATCCCCTAACATTCCCTTAGATCCACAACTCAATATGATTATCTATGGAGAAATGCGGACTAAAATGCTGAACCCTATCATATGCTTTGTTCCTGTCTATCCAGACTTAGACAAATCTGTAGTTTGACTTCTATTATGATCCACTGATACAATGCGGATGTGTAAGATATATTTAGTTGTCATCAATGACAACACCTGACATGCCTAGCAGTGTCTCTTGCCAACACACCAGACAACCAAACCCTATCATTGAGCACTAAGTCCTGCTACTCCGTAGAAGCAAAAGTCGCTATGAAGAAACCTCTTGCATAGGGGAAGAGCTCAATTGTACCATCCACAAGTGGCTTCTAGGACTCCATGACCCACTTGTGAAGATTAGGAAGAGATGGCCAAAACTAGTTGAACCTGCAAATCACTCCATGTTTGAGATAAAACTCCTCATTTTCTGAGACTTCTTGGCCACACAACACCAGCGGGGATGATCTGGTACAAGGCAATGGCTGAGAGACCCCACGTTGGGCTAGGTGGGCCTAAGCTCCCAAGTTATTCACCACCTCAGAGAAATATTTCTGGGGCTGTCCATGAGCACTCAAAATAGTGGCATTCAAATCAAGACCTGAACCCATAGGATTTCAAGCAGTAGAGGGACTCTTATTGCAAATAGGTGAAGAAGAGCCTAGACCAGAAGCAACCCCAGGAAAGAGGGCATATAGATCTTGAGAGATCTGAGCCTCTGCAAGAGCAGGGAGAGCATCTGACATCAAACCGTGCCCTAACCCAGTGTCATTCACATGCATAGCCAAATCGTGCCCTGCCCCAGCACCATTCACATGCGCGACCAACCCCTGCTCATAAGCTATTCGAGCACCATGTAAAATTGCTTCCTCCCACTTGAACACCATGAAGTGGATTGTTCCTCTTATTCTTTCCAATAATGAAGAAAACCAATGTTAATATATCTGTGGGAATCATTGTCAATTCTTGGGAAAAAATACCTTTTGCAAGCTACCTTGTCAAACCTTAGTGTGTCAAATGAGTCATCAAAGGAACAACCAAAAGTAGTACTCACCCATACACCTTAGCCAAAGGATGGATATCAAACTAAGGATGTCAAACCACCTCCCTTTTATCTCTCATTGATCATTGGTGACCATTTAGTCCATAATTGCATGATAGATTCAAGAGCTAGTAGTTCAGTCATGCCCAATCAAATAGTTGATAATCTTGGCTTAGAATATGAACCTCTTTTAAAAGGAGTTGTACAGTTGGATGGGAAAACCATAAACACTGTAGGATTCATCAAAGGTTTGAGTCTAACATTGCACACATGTCTAAAGTTTTCAATCCCACACAAGATGTCTTTGCCATAGATCTCCCACCATACTTTGTATTGTGCCTTGTTGGTGCCTGCTTGATCAATCAGGTCTCAGGTACTTAATATGCAGGCACTTTCCTATGATCAAAATCTTTTTTGTGTCCATCGGTGGGACTGCCACTTTGTCTCAGCGATTAGGTAGTCCGCAATGGTTTATTCCTTTCATTGCTGTGACATGCTTCATCGACGGCTGAGTTAGGGGTTATTCTGACAGGCCGATGAGATTGTTTGTGGTCTTCAACGTGACATTCTTCATCGACGAAGCTGGGAATTGTTGCTCTGACGGGTTGGTTGCACCGATGGAAGAGGCGTCGGTGTGACACTACGTATTGGGCAGAGTGTGGAGCGTTTGGTCGACGGTGGTTTTCTCGCTGATCGGGTTGTATCGGCGTATCGAGTGAGCAAGCAGGTTGTTCGCCGATGGCGTATGTCTCGCCGAAGGTGGGCCCGTCGGTGAGAGTGGTTGTATTGGCAAGGGAGTTTTTGTTTGTGCCAATGGCATGGGTCTGGCCGATGAGGGTGACCATCGGAGGGACTTGGTGTATCGGTAAAGGAATTTTGGGATCCTTCAATGTGTTTCAATCTGGCTGATGGAGTTGCCATCGGCGTAACATGGTGTGGTCGGCGATGGGGCTTTTTTGTTGCTCCGATGGTCTTGGTCACGCCGATGGGGGATGTCTATCGGTGTGATGTGTGGCATCGGTATGTATAATGGTGGTCGTCTTGATGGTTTGGGTCTGGCCGACGTGTTGTTTGGGTTGAAGCTTTCTGCGGTGACCATCGGAGTGACTTGGTGATCGGCGAAGGAATTTTTCTGTCACTTTGACAGTCTATGTCTGTCGATGGAGGTGTTCATCGGGGAAACATGTGATGTCGGCAGGAGGGTTTTCATTTGTTCCGATGGTGTATGTTACACTGATGAATGTGGGAGATGGGCCGATGGGCTTTTGGCGGAGGGTTCATGTGTCGAGCGGGGTAAAATGCTCGACACTTAATGTGCTCATGACCATGCTTATAAAGTGCTAGGGGGGTCTCCGCGGGGTGTATGTGGGATAAATGCTTCTTGCATGATTTGAATTTTTAGGGAGATGAATTTTGGCAGGAAGGTTTCAAACGCACTGTTGCTGCATTTCTCGGTGGCTGCGGGTGGTTGGAGCCTTTATTAGCAGTTGTTGCAGGGGTATGGGCGATGGCATGAATGGTCAAACTACCCGTTTGAAGTTATGGATTCCCAGGTGACGGTGCAAGGCTTGAGACCTCCCCTGTCTCCTCCCTGACCTGCTGCATTCATTTTTGATGAGCGTCATTTTTCTCATGTGTACTGTATCTAGCAAATTTTGAAATCTACCATGTAATTAATGCTGAGGACCTTCCTTGCTGTATTTAGCAAGTTGTGTTGCTCATTTTGTTGTTGTTGTTGAAAGCTAGACATATCTGGCTTTGTAATAAGATACAATTGGTTCTGGTTACTCTGTGCAGGAGGTCTTGTGAGTTTATGTATCTCTTATTGTATGTCTCATGCATGAATTTACTGATTTCATGATTGGTTTTATATGAGTAATGCTGTATTTGCATGTGTTTTGTTATTCTGTCTCCAGTATTGCATGTGTCCTTCTGAATCTAGATATCTAAGGGATGTCTAGGATTCTAGAATATAGACTTGCTATATTGAATGCTTGATCTTTCAACTTCTGCTCAAGGGGTAGATTAAAATGTTTTTAGATTAAGTGTTGGGAAAGATATACTGCAATAGGGATACCATAAGTATTGATAACTTAACACTCTGTTTTGGGAGGTATCTGTAAGGCAGATACCACAACATCCCCTTGAAGTACAGTTTTAGTGTGTTCATGCTGATCATTCACAAGTGTATGTCTATTGGCTCCGAGCCCTGGATAGGCACCAATCTAGCTCTGCATTGAGATTACACACTAGGTCCTAGTTTTGCATCCATATATAAGTCAAACTCAAACTTCAACCACAACCATTAGGACTGTAGAAGTAGTTTTAGGATCCAAAGTCCTCTATCTACAACTGAACATAGGCCCAAAGCTAGCCCCTTTGCACTTATCTCACAGTTTTGGTCTGCTTAATAGAGGATTTATCTGCTTTGTGTCAGCATCCCAGTCTTTGCATAGTTATATCTCATGGGTGTTGAGTAGGGAATACCCCCCTATGTTTTGCAGAGCCTGAAGAAGAAGAGATAAAAATAGAGTCTATCTCCTACACTGTTGGTCCCTGACCCAGAGATCCTGTTGATCACTGATGGCTACCTTGTAGGGAAATCTAGGAATGAGCATCCAGTCAGGGAAAAAACCAACATGCCTATCTAGAGATTTCACAACCAAGATTGGAGGCTATTTGTCATCAGATTGGTCACACATGTTTTTTAGGACCAACCATGGCACCAAAGTCACTATATATCAAAACCTATTGCTAAGGACCATATTGAACCTTATATGAAAAGTGGTATCAATGCCAATTGTACTATCTTTGACCAAGAAGAGCATCCGGTTATCCAAGAACCTAACACTCAAATAGATGGTATACCTGATTTGTTACTTGATGAGTGGGGGGATGAAAATCATGATATTGATCCATATAAACACATGGAAGAAGATGGTCTTGGTATTTATTTCATGCATGAGGAAGGTTCTTTTATGCCTAATCTTGTCAAAACTAATGAACAAGAAGAGGATGGTGTTTGGAAAATATTTTTTGATGGCTCTAGAAGCATACATGGAGCAAGTGGAGGTGTGATGTTGATGTCTCCAACAAAAGAGAAATATTATGCAACCTTTAGGTTGCATTTTAGCTGTACAAACAATACAACTGAGTATGAAGCACTTATACATGGTCTCCAATGGGATAGGAAAAGAAAAATTAGAAGTATACAAGTGTTTGGTGACAGCGAGTTGGTGGTAAATTGGGTAAGAGGGATAAATGTCACAAAAAATGATTTGTTAAAGTCCTATAAGCATAGAGTGTGGGATATCATTGAGGATTTTCAAACTTTTAATGTGTTGTCCATTCATAGAGAAAAGAATAAACATGTTGATAGACTAGTTGCTAGAGGAGCTCAATTTGACATTCCTAATGACATCAGAAATGGGAAGGTACAACAACATGTTAAGGTGGTTGTAAGGCCATCTATACCTGATAACAATGTTCATTGACAAGTCTTTGAAAGTGATTAACAAGTAATAATTTTTTTGCAAGAAGAAGCTGAGTTCTAAGATAAAAATTAGGATAAATTGTATCAACATTATGAAGAGCAAATTATCCAACTAAAGTCAAACAAGCTGCCCAAAGGTTTGGTCACTATTGAATCTATCTTTAACACTAATGATTAGGTTAGAAAGGAAAAAGTAAGCATGGGAATCAATCACAAGGACTTGAGAGGTTACTATAAGAAAAGATAAGCTTCTCAAACTTGGCAAGGTATGTGCACAAGAAGAAAAACATGCTTTTATTTAGCTTTGTCAAATGTATAGTGATGTTTTTGCATGGGAATATGGTGACCTTAAAGGCTTTAATCCAGAATTAGCACAACATACCATTAAGTTAGAACCAAGTGCTAAATCTGTTAAAGGCAAAAGCAAGGGCCTTTGAATCCCAAACTTGAGCCTCTCATGAAGAAAGAATTGAACAAACTAATAGAAGACAACATTATCTTTCCTATCAAACACACATGTTGGGTGTCAAATTTAGTACTTGTGAGGAAGAAAAATGGAGAGATAAGACTATGTGTTGATTTTAGATACTTGAATAGAGCCTCTTTGAAATACCACTACCCATTTCCTTCAATGGAACAACTCAATTTGACATTCCTAATGACATCAGAAATGGGAAGGTACAACATGTTAAGGTGGTTGTAAGGCCATTTATACCTGATAACAATGTTCATTGGCAAGTCTTTGAAAGTGACGAACAAGTAATAATTTTTTTGCAAGAAGAAGCTGAGTTCTAAGCTAAAAATTAGGATAAATTGTATCAACATTATGAAGAGAAAATTATCCAACTAAAGTCAAACAAGCCACCCAAGGGTTTGGTCACTCTTGAATCTATCTTTAACACTAGTGATTAGGTTAGAAAGGAAAAAGTAAGCATGGTAATCAATCACGAGGACTATGAAGAGGTTGCTATAAGAAAAGATAAGCTTCTGAAACTTGGTAAGGTATGTACACAAGAAGAAAAACATGCTTTTATTTAGCTTTGTCAAAAGTATAGTGATGTTTTTGCATGGGAATATGATGACCATAAAGGCTTTAATCCAGAATTAGCACAACATACCATTGAGTTAGAACCAAGTGCTAAACCTGTTAGGCAAAAGCAAAGGCCTTTGAATCCCAAACATGAGCCTCTCATGAAGAAAGAATTGAACAATCTAATAGAAGGAAACATTATCTTTCCTATCAAACACACATCTTGGGTGTCAAATTTAGTACTCATGAGGAAGAAAAATGGAGAGATAAGATTGTGTTGATTTTAGATACTTGAATAGAGCCTCTTTGAAAGACCACTACCCATTTCCTTCAATGGAACAAATTCTACAAGTTGTTTTAGGTTCATAATGCTTTTCACTCCTTGATAGCTATTCTGGTTATAATTAGATTTTGGTTAAGAGGATCAGTTCAAAATAACATTCACTACAAAATGGGGAGCAATAGATTATAGGAAAATACCTTTTGGTTTGTCAAATGTAGGGGCAACTTTTCAAAGAGCCATGGATATGGCATTTTAGGGACTAATAAATAACCTTGTGCTTGTCTATCTTGATGATATTACAATATTTTCCAAGCATGCTAAGGACCATTTGTCTGATCTTGAACAAGTTTTTGATAGGTGTAGGCAGTTTGGAGTATCACTTAATCCCAAGAAGTGCATATTTTCAGTCCATGATGGTAAACTCCTTGGCCATATTGTATCAAAGAGTGGACTTGCAATTGATCCTGATAGGGTAAGTGCTATCTTAGCATTGCCCTTACCTAGTCAAAAAAAAGGATTGCAAAGATTTTTAGAGAGAATCAAATTTGTTAGGAGGTTTATACCTAATATTGCAAATCTCATGAAGCCACTAACTTCTATGTTGAAGAAAAACATGTCTTTCAACTGGACTAGGGAAGGGAAAAATAGTTTTGAAGTAATCAAAGCAAGCCATAGCACAAGCTCCCACTCTCATAAATCTTGATTTTTCCAAGGATTTCATTCTATATGCATTTGGGAGTATAGATACTATCTCATCCATGCTATTACAATAGAATGATGAAGGCATGGAATAACTAATAACCTTCTTTAGCCAAGGTTTGAAAGGGTATGAGCTAAGGTATTCATTCGTGGAAAAATAAGTACTTGCTATCATAAGAAGTTTAAATAAATTTAGGCACTTGGTTTCAAACAATAAGATTCATTTAATGGTCTCACATCCAAGTGCCAAAGAGTTTCTTTTGAGCAAAGATTTGAATGAAAAAATAGCATGATGGATTACAAAGGTGATGGAGTATGATGTGAATATCAACGTCACAAAGATGATTAGAGGTAAGGGTTATGTGAACATATAGATTTAGGTTTAGAAGATGATAAGGATGTCGTCCTAGTGCTCCAAAATGACCAACAATCAGAGGCACCTTCATCTCATACAAGTTGGACTCATTATATGGTCCATTTCTTTCAAACAGGTGAGTGTTCTCAAGGATTAGACAAAGCAAAAAGGAGGTATTTTAGAATTTAGTCTATTCCTTATGTGCTTTTGGATGGCATAGTGCTTAGAAAATAATTTAATAGTGTACTCTTGAGATGTATTAATTCAAATCAGATTGACAAATCTTACAAGAGTCTCATGATGGAGCAACATGAGGACATTTTGCTCCAAGAACCACAAGATTGAAAATAATAAGGGAAAATCACTATTGGCCTAGATTGTTTAAGGATACTTATGCATGGGTGAAATTTTTTAAGAATCATGCATTCTTTATAGGTAAACAAAAGCTAGAATCCCTCCCTTTACAACCAGTTCAGGTAGAGCAACCCTTCATGAAATGGGGATTGAATTTCATAGGAATGATTAGCCCACCTTCAAGTGTAGGTCATAAGTGGCTTTTAAAAAATATTGATTATTTCACAAGGTGAACAAAAACAATAGCACTTAAGGAGGTAAGCAAGAAATCAATTTTGGAATTTTATGAAGACATTGTTACAAGGTTTGGATTTTTTGATAATGCAATGAATTTTGTTGGAACTAACATAAGTGAGTGGGAATTCAAACATGGTATTTATTTGAGTACATCTTACAACTAATAGCCCCAAGGGAATGGACTAGCCGAGTCTACCAACAAGAATATAATCAAGATTATCAAAAGGACCATAGAGGACAATCAAAGTGTTGCAAGTATGTGCCTAACCGGTGTTGTCATTGATGTCAACATATCAGTGTTGTCATTGGTGTAAACTGTGCTCTTGTTTTGATGCTTGTTAGATGTTTTGTACTTTCCTATGTAATGTTGGAGATAATGAGTAAGTGATCCTGAGATTGAGTTTCCAAGTGCTTTTGAGAAAATTTGCTTCTCTAGTAGAAACAATATATAGAAGTGTATCTTTGATTACATCAGAACAATTCAATAGATTGCTCTGCATTTATTGTAGAATGAATATCTTTGTTTGCAAATTGGAAGTTCTTTAGATGCATGTTTGGAGATGCTATGTTTCAAGTTTGAGCCTCAGGTATGAAGATTTGAGTGAGTTATGTTCACTAGAGTGAAAACTGCTTTTTCTGTATGTTTGGTGGTGACAAGGAGAATGTATTATGCTCCACATTCCTCCACATTTAAGTATTTTTGTTTGCGGTTCTGGAATCAAGTTTGTAGTGATGTTATGTGCCTTCAAATCCAATGGTTTGTGATTTGGTGGTCCACAAGTGATCTTTTCTTTATGACAGTGGATGACAGTTATGTTCAAGTGCTCTAGATTGAAGAATATTCTTGACAAAGTGATTAGAGATTGTGTGGATGTTCTTGGTGATTTCAATGTGCTTGTGGATGTCTCCTGATTGTGTTCCTACCTTTGGATTGGTCCGCAAAGAGAAATTTGGATCGTGGATGAAGACTGTTCTCAGAAGACTTAGTGTTAACACTAGTCTTGGTCGACTTGGTTGTTTTCACTACTTGTGGAGATACATCAAAGATTGTGGAAGAGTGTCGTGGTGTGGAAGATTGCAGTTGAGTCCCAGCTAAGGCATAACATGATCCACATACATCTTTACCTTAGAAATTTTATTTAAGTCCAGACCTATTTCTATGTATGTTTATAATGCCAACCTTGGAGATTGTTCCAATGGTTGATGAATGTAATGCCGACCTTGACGTACATTCCAAGGTTGATGAATTGTATAAAAACATGTAATGTAGTTGCGAAAAAGATCTCTTGGAGAAAAAATGCGAAGATAAGTGTGAAGGTGTAAGAGGACCAGAGCAGAGGAGTTATACTGTGCTTCAATGGAATTGAACCTAGGCATGAAGTAGATGCTAACAAATTAGTTCACCAACTCTTCGCAGTGAGCCACCCCTTGGCAGTGATCCTTAACATTTGTAGTGAGCATATTGGGCAGTGATCCCTAAGGCAGTGAGTCTCTATTTTTCTTTATTGATATAACATATATATTTCTATGGGCTAACACCCACCGTAGTTTTTTCCTTATAGGGTTTTCCACGTAAAAAATCTGGTGTCTAATGTGTTGAATGTGTTATTGTGTTGAGCTTCTTGCTTCATGCTTTCATGGTTAAATCTTAATAACAATAATTGAATATTTGATGTGATGATAAGTGGTTAAAGTTTTTGTGACAACTGATTCACCCCCCTCTCAGTTGTCTGGTGTATTTCAACAATTGGTATCAGAGCCGGTTCCTCGGAAGAAAGCCTAACCGCTTGAGGAAGATCCAGGATGTCTTATGGGAAGGAAACTCTGCAGTTTGATGGAACAAATTACGCTCTCTGGAAGGTACGAATGAAAAGCCATCTCCTTTGCCTTGGTTATAAAGTGTGGAAAGTGACAGAGACAAAGTATATCTTACCTCAGAATGGTTTGCAAACTGAAGACAAAATCAAAGAATATGAGTTAAATATAAAAGATAGAGATGCTCTATTAAGTGCCTTGTCTAATATTGAGTTGATAAAAGTCATGGATCTGGAATTTGCTCATGAAGTTTGGGAAAAGATGGAAAAACTATATGAAGGAGATGATTCTGTAAAGAGTGCCAAACTGCAGGGCTTGAAAGAGAAATATGAGGGTTTAAAAATGAATGAAGATGAAAACATAACTACCTTCATGCAAAAGGTTGATGAAATTGTCAATGGAATAAAAGGTATGGGAGGAACTATTGATGAGAAGGAAGTTGTGATGAAAATTCTTAGGTCACTACCTAAGTCCTACAGTCACAAAGTAGCTACAATTGAAGAAATAATAACAATGCAAGATGTCTCTAAGGATCAGTTTCTTGGAAAGTTTACAACCTTTGAGATGAGAGAGTTTGGTAATGTCCTGCCGAAGATTGAAATTGCTTTCAAAGCTAGTATTTCAGAGAAGATATCCAGAGTAGAAAAGTACAAGGTGGAACCTGATGATGAGCTTGATGAAATTGAAGCCAACTTTGTTGACAAACTCCAAATAGGTTCCGGTAAGTTCAAAGGAAAATTACCTTTCAAATGTTTTACATGTGGTGAGGTTGGTTGCTATGCTTCTAGATGTCCTGAGAGAATTGAAAGAAATAGAAAAAGATTTGAGAGCAGACCTAGGGTTCCAAAGAAATGCTACTATGTTAGAGATCTTGATGATGAAGGTGTGATAGATGATGAATCTGATGATGCTAGTACTATTGCAAATGAATGCTTGTTTATTGCAATTAAAGAACCTTTGTCTACTAATCCTACTAGCTGTGTGAAGGAAGAAAAACCAGTGGAAGAAAGTACCTTGGCTGTTCAAGTTGAGAAAAATAAGGATGAATGGATTATTGATAGTGGATGTTCACATTATATGACCGGTGACAAAAGTAAGTTTGTAAGTTTGGAAAAGTATGATGGAGGAATAGTTAGGTTTGAGATAATGCAATTGGTAAGATTTGTGGAAAATGATCTATTTCTTTTGATGGAAAGCACAACACTGATAATGTCTTATATGTGAAGGGTTTAAAGCATAATCTTCTAAGTGTTGGTCAGATGTGTGACAAAGGTTATGATCTAAGATTCAAATATAATGGATGCAAGATCATGGAAAGCTCTAGAACTGTGATTGCTACCAGTAAGAAGACTAGAGGTAACATTTACCAATTAAGAGGAACTAATGATTATTGTTAGTGGATCAGCTAGATGAGAGTTGGCTGTGGTATATAAGGATGTCTCATATCAGTTTTGACAATTTGGTGAAGATAAGTTTTGCACAGACTGTAAGAGATCTGCTTAAACTTGTGAAGCCTGCCAACACCATTTGCAAGGAGTTCCAATTTGGAAAACAAACTAGAACAAATTTCAAAAGTATAGAACAATTCTTTGCTGGTGTTATCAATCAAATATGCACCCTATGCTAAGTTATCAACTTAGCTATCTGTTGACACATGGGAACACTCCTAGGCCTGTGGGTTGCCTAAACTTGGAGTGAACCTCCAGAGCGGGCTGGTTCCCTTGGTTACTTCACCTAATCTAAGAGACTTTCTAAGAAAAGGGATAGAAAGTTAACTGTAATTGAAATCCTAAACTCTAACAGGTGATGCACTAGAACTCTATCTATTCGCTCACAATCAACTTCACAAAGACTTCTAACCCTCACAATTTCAGTGAAATTAATGCAATACGTTACTGATTTGCATGTAAGTATGAAAAGCTAGTGGTTTTCGAAGGATAAACAAGAATTTTATCACAACTTTAACCCACTAAGCAAACTTAAACATAACATGCAACATGTATTACATGAAACTTTTGCACACAGACTTATAGTAATGAAACATAACAAAGGACCTGATTTTATGATCACAATGAGATATTAAGCCAATACTGTAAACATGAGACAAAAATGTGAAAGAGAAGGACACTGCTACTCTATTGAAACTAAAAGGAGTAGAAATGAATACAAAAATGTTTACAAGCTCTTTGTAGGTGAACAAAAGAGAAGAAACACTGATCTGAACTGAGAAAAACTAAGTCTTTCTCCCTATATATAGCCAAAAGGCTTTCTAAAATCTCTGCCAGCTATATACCCAAAAAAGAAACCAAAGTCACTAAAAATTAGAAATAGAAGTTTCAGTTCACCCCTTTCCTTTTTGCATAATGGGAACTTAAGTGAAAAGAAGGCAAGTGAACTAGACTTGCCTTATTGATTGTTTTGCACTTACTATTTATTTTCTGCATTTATTTGACATCTATTAAAGTAATTTATAAAATATTACTTTAATAATGCCTTACATTTATTTGCAACTTCAAATTTGCAAAATAGAAAGAGGGCCCACCTTGGCTTTTACAATCTTGCTAAATTCTAAATATATGCAAAGCTTACAAAAATATATGCAAAGGTATTTAGAAATACCTTATACATATTGATGAGTATCTAAAAATAACCAAGGTATTTGATTTATGCAAAAAATCAAAGGCAAAAAAGATGCCTTATAGCAAAAGCCACGACCTTTTTGCATTTTGTTTTTTTATTTGGCACTTAACATTTTTTACTCCAGTTTGGGCACCGCCATTGTGAACATTCCTCAAAAACTACGAACTCGGTTGGTGAGAAATTTATAAAGGGTTTTTTTCATTTTATAGTCCTCCAATTTTTGTTTGAAAATCTTAAAAACCCAGATCGTATTTTTTGATATATGATTAAAACACACAACTGCTATCTTTATTTTGCAGGGTCTTGTGCCTCTAATTGTTCCTCAAAAATTGCAAACTGGGCTGCGAGAAATTTAAATGGTTTTTTCATCTTATTGTCTTTTAATTTTTGTCAAAAAATAACAAAAACCCAGATTGTAGTTTTTTATATGTGACTGAAACACGTGACTGCTATCGTTATTTTGTAGGGTCTTTATGTGATACTGCTACTCTTTCAGACTATTTCCACATTTCTCTTATGACTTGGGGGCAGCATACGGAGCTCAACCCTTGTGGGAGCCAATTTTACTCCACATGCTATGATATGTCATCAGCAACAAGATTTCACCTATACCTGCACAGTGAATAAACATGTTAGATAAAACTAATGAAGTTTAATGCTCTTGTGATGTTTGATTTTCAGGCCAATTTGAGCTGTAGGTGAAAAATTGGTAACAACTGGATTGTTGGAACTAGTACATATAGATCTATGTGGTCCCACAAGAACAAGAAGTTTGCAAGGTGATATGTATTTTATGCTGCTTATTGATGACTACTCTAGAATGACTTGGGTCACTTTTCTAAAATAAAAATCTGAAGCCATAGACAAGTTTAAAGTTTTCAAGGCATTGGTTGAGAATGAGTTAGAATTGAGGATCAAATGTGTTGGGTGAATATTTTGTCATCAACTCACTGAAGACAAAATGGTTATATCAACCATAGTGTGATGATATAAATCTCTCCTCTCATCAAGGGGAGGCTCCCTTTTATTATCAACTTAAAACAAATTGATAACTAATTAAGCCTATTTACACTAAAGACTAATTTCTAGATGGTTCCATTTCATCTATTTCTCTTTTTTTAGAAATAATGTTTACAATTCTCAATTTAAGACTTATATCATATGACTTCTACAAGTTACTATCTCAGAGCAATGATAACCAATATGTAATCCAATTATACAAAAGAATAACCAAAATAATACCAGCATATTTGAACCACAAAGAAACCCATGAAAACACAAAGTTTTCCATTGCTTCTTATTCTGAATGAAAATGAGGATTCTAGAATATAATGCAGCTCAAAGTCTTCAATGTATCCCAAGATATTATAAACTGATCACAATTTCCACAAATGATAATGCAGCTCAAAGTCTACTAAAATTAGATATGGAATATCTCTTAATCACTTGATACACATGCACTTCAATCACTTATCAATGATAAGGCAATAGAAAAGATGTAAGAACAATACTATTACTTAACAAATAATATCCAACACAAAGATTGGGCACCAACTTGCTCCTCTTATATTGATAATTGCTTTAAAAATTGATTTATACAAATGAACACAAAGTCTCAATTTGCTTTACAATTCGGCAGAATTTTCTTGCAATAGATAAAAGATCTATAATTACAAAGAGGTCCTCTCTATTTATAGTGAGAGGCCATGAGCAAAAATAGGGAAAACACAACTAACTTGACTTATTCAACAAGAAGAGTCTTTATTGATTTGGGACTTTCCTTGTTTTTACATGTAATTGCATCTTGAAAAAGTACATGAAAAAATGTCCAAAACTAAAAACAAAATACACTTGAAACTACAAAAATATACTAAGGCATGAAACTTGAATTAACTTGCACTCCCATTCTTCTTCAAAGAATCTTCGTACATAGTGAACACTGTTTGCATTTCTAGGCTGTCAGGACCAATAGTGTTTTAGAAAATCAGTCGAGCTCTGATTATTGCATCTTTCACTGCAGTAGCCACCTTTTCATGGTTTGTCAACTTAGCCTTTAAACTATCCAAAGTTAATTGGTTGTCCTGAATATTATCCAGAGAAGCAACTGAAAAAGTTGTCTTCAAACTCTCTCTGAAACATGCTCTTGAATTCCTAAACCATTTCCTCAGCTTAAAGAAAATGATAATCATCAGTTGTCAACTTACATGGGAGTTCCTCCAATTTGTGCAGAAGATCAACATTGCTATCTTCACTCATTTCCTTGCCACTCTCTAAATCTTTGATCAATTCTTTTAAAACATTACTTCGGTGAATCAATGACTCTTTGGTTTCTACATAAGATTCACGATTTGAAATAACGCCAATTGATACCAAAGTTTTCACTTTCAGCTTCTTCATATCAGTCCACTTCTCAAGACTAGTATCCAAGTAATCAATGTCTTGAGATATTTTATCAACCAAATCATCCATCTCAGATCTTATCTTTTCCATTTTGCTTTTCTTCTCAACTGCACTTGTCAGAAGAGACACTCCTTGCAAATGCATTCTTTCAAGATATTCTTCAACCACTCTTCCCTTGACATGAGTCTTTTCTTCTTTCTAGATAATAGGATCCTCTATAGTGATTGCCTCAGGTGCCACTGATTTAGATGACAAAGTGATCTTCCTTATTACCGCAGCTGGTTGCTCAGCTCTTGCCTTGTATTGGTCCTCCATTTCTATCTCATGATGAAATTTTAGAATCAAAGAATTGAGAGTTGATTGAACATCGGCCTTGGCACTTTCATGAGTAATTTTCCCTTGTTCAATCCTAGAGATGGAATAATCACTCATGTTAAAATTCTCAACGGTAGCTTCTGGTGGAGGTTGAGCAATTTCCACGTACTTGTGACCTTTGTCTTCTAATAGCTGGGAAAGAGTCTTGGGCTTTTTCTGAGTCTTTGCTTTAACATGTACTAGCTTCTCAAAATCAGTCATCTGGAGAGATGGATTGCTTTTTCCTCTTTGGAGTGTAGGATGAAAGCCATGGAGGAAGCATTGATGAACTAGAATCCAGATTAGAACCCATTGCTTGTGCAGAAGGAATTTCTCTTCAATTGCTTGTTCATCTGTTTCCATTTCTTCTGCACTTGACTCTTCTTTTGTTACTTTGGCTTTTCCTCCCTTCGATACAAACTTTACCTTAGCCTTAGGAGCCTTAGTTGAACTTGGTGCATCACTTTTATTCTTGGTTCTTATTTCAACCTTTTTACCTGTTTACTCCAAGGTATCCTCTTCTGAACCAGTAACGAAGTCCTTCAATTGAATCCCCTTGCCTTGCAGCCACACATTAGTATTTTCCAGGATAGGTTCAAACCTTTTCCTTATTGAAGTTAGTTCCTTCTTTGACCATAAGACCATAGGCAAAGGAGAACCGACAACATTTTCACTGATATACCTGGGACTTACAATATTCTCATCATCTGCCATGCCTTCAGGAATATCTGCCAGTTTTAAGTCCTCAATTTGACTAAGAGTTAACCTGCAGTAATCCAATTTTCTGATCTCTTCCTGAGTCCTCAGATCAGCCCATACATCTTCTACCATTGAGACATGTGATGGAGTTTTTCTCTTGATCTTGTCCTTCACCCCCCTAAAGTCAAAATAGTTTCTCCTCTTGAACTGCTTCATTGTCACCAATTGCATTTTAGTTTCAAGAACTTTAGCTTTTGCAGTAGTAGCGACAGAGTAGCTACCAATCTCTACGGTAAACTTGAAACTGGGCTTCTTTAGTACCATTTGCTTATTATGCATGACAATCATTTGTCGGCATAACTCCATCAAAACAATTTTGTCACTAGGGAACTTGGGTAGCATATATGGGTACCCCTGAAAGTAATCGACTCGTAGATAGGTGAAAGTCAGGAATTGTGAATTTTGCCACTCACGCATTGCTTGGTAAAAAAACAATATATGCATCGGCGGTGAAAATCACCGCGCATGCATCTGGGAAGAAAGTATATACTTGTGTATGGATTACACTTAGGACAAATAGGAACAATATGTATGGGTGATGATTATAGCCACCCCTACACTTAGGGAATTTCTAAATGCATTTAGCACAGGCAGTGAAAATCACCGCCCCTGCTAATTTGGGTAAAACATGCAACAAAAAACATGGATAGGCGGTGGAAAACCCCACCTTTGCAGATCAAGAAACACAAACAAAAGAAAGGAAAAATAGTTGGCGCTAATCGCCATTCATACAAAAATCTAAAAACTAAAATAAAAACCTAACAGAAAAACCCTAATTCGAAAATAAGAACATACGTCTTGGAAAGGAAAACACGAAAACTATAAACGATTTTAGAGATTTTAACCAACACAAAAGTCTAAATCTAATGCTATTAACAAAAGGAAAAATAAAGAATGATTCAAATGAAGAAATCATGAAAGAAGAAGACAGGTAAAACTTACATGAATAACAAGAGGACGGCAAAAACCTAGCTCAAATCTATGGGAAAACTGATTCAATGCGCGTGCCGGGATGTTCTGAGGGTTTTCAGATGCTTAGGTGATTTATAGAGATGAAAGACGATAAAATGAAAAATAAAAGTGATCAAAACATATAAAATGCCTCATTAAAAATTCACACGAAGTCCATTAAATGTACTTAGTGTGAACTATGAGATTGACATGCAACACTTTTTGCCGCCCTTGCACTTAGGGAGTATCAATACTTAACATGCAACAACGGTGATTTTTACTGCTCTTGCATGTAGAGAATAACACCAAAAATGTAATGGCGGTAATTTTTACTGCCCTTGCATGTGAAACAAAATTATTTTCTAACACCTTAAAAATATCAAACTTACTAGTTTGACAAGCTTGCTACTTGTTTAATTTTTGCAAACTTCAAGAAACTAAGATGAGAAGATACTCAAATAGATTCTCTAGGGCTAGAGGACCATGTACAAAGGCAAGAAGATTCACCTTGATTCACATGCTTAGAGTTGTTGGCTACGAAACAGACAAGTTTCATAGGGGTCATCCTAGAAAATGAGCACAACTAATTTTGAGGATAACAATTGGCTCTAACTGGGGAACTTCCTTCGATCATTCTTTGAAATGATCAAAGGGAGAAGAACTCCAGTCTCTAAGTGCCTTCATCCATTCCATTGGGCTATAGAGTTAGGCGACACAAAAGACACAAAAAGACTAAAATGAAAAAGACACAAAAACTTGTACAAAAATACATGGACTTATCTGTTGCTTTATTGAGTGAAAAGCTTTAGATGTTGCCTGTTGTGTGGCAGCAAGAAAGGTGTCCCATCTTGATACTCCAGAATGAAACTATTCTCACCATAACATTGATGAATGATGAAAGGGCCTCTCCACAGGGAATCAAACTTCCCATGCATTCCTTTTGCTTCTCTCCTCTTGTCCCATAACAAGACTTGATCCCCAACTTGAAAATTTCTAGACCTTTCTTTTTTGTCAAAAAGCTTCTTTACCTGACTTTGATGTTCCATAATGCGGTCCACCACCTTCGCTCGTTGTTCTTCAAGCTTAGAGAGGAACATTATGCGCTTGTCAATAGAACTCTCAAAAGTTCCATCTTCAATTGCTTTTGCCAACTTCAAAGCTGACAACTCAAGTGTAATTGGGATCTCAACATTCAATCCATACAATAACTAAAATGGTGACATACCAATTGCTCATTTGGGAGTAATATGATCTTCCCACAATGCATCAAACAATGCCTTGTGCCAGGTTCTCTAATTTTTATCTACTAGCTTTCTGATGATAGTGACCATATTCTTGTTACTAGATTCAACTTGAGCATTCCCTTAGGGGTAATAGTTAGATGAATGAGAAAGAATAATGTCATATTTAAAACAGAAACTAGTAATTTCATGAGAAGAAAAGCATGTAGCATTATCTGCTACAATCTTGTTTGGAACCCCAAACTTGGATATGATGTTTTCTTTGAGAAACCTACAAACTACCTCAGAAGTAGCTTGCTTCATAGGAATAGCCTCCACCCACTTTGTGAAGTAGTCAGTTGCTGTAAGAACGTAATTGTGTCATGCACTTGATGGTGGATTCACTGCATCAATGAAATCAATACCCCATTGTTGAAAATGCTCCTCAATAATGACTAGTTTGAGTGGTAGGGCAGCCAACTGAGGTTTTCCCACAAATTGCTGACAAACCTCACGCTTACACACCCAATCATATGCATCTTGAATAGTGTAGGCCAATAGTATCTAGCTCTCAAAATCTTGTGAGCTATTACAGGTGCCAAAAAATGTTCGCCACATGCCAAAATATGGAAGCATTCCAATAGTTTTCTTTACTGTGCCTTATCAACACAACGGAGGAAAATTCCATCAATGCTTCTCTTATACAAACCATTTTCCCATAGGATGAAATTTGCAGCTTTGAGCTTGATAGTACTTTTCTCTTTGTAAGACAAATGATCGGGACATTCACCATAAGTGAGAAAGTTAGCAATATTCAAATACCATTCATCTGTCGTGCTAACAAAAACAACGGTGGGAACATCTTCAACCTCTGCTTCTTCATCACCAGTTTCCTTGGGTACATTATCAACAATAAGATGACATAATCCTTTCCCACGCACAAGCTTGGTGGGTTTAATATCAAGATCATACTCCTAGATCTTAGCAATCCAGTTGTCTCTCTTGCTTCCAAACTCTTGTTGAGTTAGAATGGATTTGACTGTTGAATTTGGAACCAATGCAACAATATGAGAATTCAGAATGTAAAACCTAAAATGCTTGATAGCTTTCACCACAGTGTATGCATGCTTTTCCATAGTTGAATACTTGAGTTCATGAGTTTTCAAAGGGCAACTCATGAATGTAATAGGAGATTCAATACCCTCCTTGTTCTATTGAACCAGGATAGCTGATAGTGTATGCTCAGAAGCATAACTATATATAATGAAATCTTTTGTATAATCATGACAAACCAAAATTGGAGTATGGGCAATGACTCTTTTAATGTCCTCAAATGCTTCCTTACCTTCCATGCTCCAACAGAAAGTGGACTTACCTTTCATCATATTTACAATATGACAAGTTTTCTCTGCAAATTTAGGAACAAACCTTCGCAGAAAATTCACCTTTCCAAAGAAAGAGTGAACAACTGTCTTACTTGAAGGCAAAGTAAGAGCTTGAATTGATTTGAATCTTTTAGGGTCAATCTTTGTATCTTCCTTAGACACTATATGTCCAAGTAGCTTGTCTTCTGTTACCCCAAAAATAGACTTTTTGGGATTGAGGGAAATTCCATGTTGACGATACCTCTCTAGAACTTGCCGCAAGTGATATGCATGATCTTGACGCTTCTTTGAGAAAACAATTAAGTCATCAAGATAGACAACAATAAACTTACCCATTTCATCTCTGAAAGTGAAGTCCATTGCTCTCTGAAAAGTTACACCAGCATTGATCAAACCAAACGACATTCTGCGGTAAGCAAAAGTGCCCCAAGGTGTTGTGAAGGTAGTTTTATGCTGATCCACTTTGCTAAATTCCACTTGGTTGTAGCCTAAGAAGCCATCCAACATAGATAGCATTTCTGAACCAGTCACCATTTGAAGTACTTGGTCCATTACCAGAAGTGGGTAATTATCTTTTAGGGTGGACTGATTCAAATTCTAGAAATCCACACAGATGCGAATTTCACCATTCTTTTTCCTTACCGACACTATGTTTGCAATGCATGTAGAATGATGAATTGGGAAAATTATTGTTGCATTGAACATCTTCTGAATTTCAGCTTGAATAGTACCTGAAATCTTTGGGTTGTATTGCCTCTATTTTTGCTTATGAGGTGAAGATCCCATCTTAAGTGAAATCTCGTGCTAAACTTCCTTTGGCCGGAATGACTTCAAGTCATCATAGGAATATGCCAACACATCAATATAGTGATGCAAAAGCGTCACAAAATTAAACTTTTCATTATCAGTACAGCACTTCCCAATGTTGACCATTTTGGGATCAGCTTCTGTACTGAGATTCACCTGTTCAACTCCCATCGATGAACCTGTTCCAATTTGCTACTGTTGCTTGATGTACCGATCATGGTTGCCAAATGGTTTCTTGAGAGAAACCAAGCCTTTGGGAATTTTATTACCTTTCAATTGTAGAAATTCTTCACCTGTCTCAGAATCAACTTCAGAAATAGACTCTTTGGGAGGAGAATCACTTCCCTCAAAGTAAATCTCATTGAAGCTATCTTCTTTCTCCAGGAATGCGATAATTTGATCATCACCATTGAAAACTTGCCAATGATCATAATTATCTGGGACTCCTGGTTAGAAGACCAACTCAATTGTGTATTTTTTACCCTTAAATTCCTTATGGGGAACCATAAGGGTAGTTGAGACAACTAATGAATCTTCCCTGTCATTGAACTCTCTTGGTACTACTGAAATATTAAAGGCATCAAAGTCCTCAATACAATCCCACACATGATTGCGGTAATGCCTCAACCTTTCATTTTTAGTTTGGTACAAATTTCTCACCTGGCAAATGACAAGTTCTGCATCACCTTGTGCATGAAGATTCTTGACTCCTTTGGCACGAGCAGCTTCCATACCCAGCAACAAGGACTCATATTCAATAGTATTATTTGTATTATCAAATTCTAGCTTATAAGAAAAAGGAAAAATATCTCCCTGAGGAGATATGAGGACTATTCCAGCCCCGGATCCTATCAAAGCATAGCTACCATCAAACTCCAAAGTCTAAACATCATTTGAACCCTCTGATTTGACATTCTCATGACTAGGAGATTCTTCACTTGAAGAAGAATAATCTTCCATTATCATGTCTTCATTTGAACTATCATCTGACGTATTAGAAACATCTTCAGTAGTCAGAAAGTAGTTTCCCATACCTGAAGATTGAAAAAGAATTTGTGCCTTTGGATCCTCAGATGTGGTTACAGTATATTTTTTTCCTTTTCAGGAAACAACTTCTGCATGACACCCTTAATAGGTATCCTTACTTCAGACAAGTACATGTTGATTTCCCCACCAACATCTTTACAAAAATTTTGCCCCAATAAAATTCCATATGAGGCAGGAACATTGGCCACTAAGATGATCATTTTAATCCTTTTCTCTGGAAAGGCAACGAATGCAAACTGTGCATCCTTAATTTGCCCTATTAGAGGCACTTGTGTGGTTTCAACTAAAAATCATCTACCAAAGGTTTTTGTCAAAGTTAAACCCAGGGCATTTGCCACCTTGGCAGGCATAACATTGTCAGAGGCACCTGAGTCTATGACACAGTTACTAAGTTTATGACCATTTATCAACAAGGAAACATAGAATGACTCAATTTTTCTAGTGGAAGGGGTAGCAACCAGATTGTTCTGAGAGGTTCT
The DNA here is from genome assembly GCA_027924645.1 of Cunninghamia lanceolata. Lineage (NCBI taxonomy): Eukaryota > Viridiplantae > Streptophyta > Pinopsida > Cupressales > Cupressaceae > Cunninghamia > Cunninghamia lanceolata. Next base: position 1,240,056 of record BSBN01000173.1, on the reverse strand, counting down.
TGTCTTAGAAATGACAAGAATAGTTTGGGAAGAATCTTGCCCTACAGGGGCAGCCTTATTTTTTACAAACTTAGCTAACCGTTCAAACTAATCCGAATTAGCTTGCAAATACTCGACCTCAGACATTTGAATTTTAGTTTTCCTAGCATGATCTATTATATCAAATGATTGATATGAAGTAGACACGGGAGAAGGAATACTTTCATTTTGAGGTCTTGGATTGGAAGTACTGGTCTAAGGAATAAAAGAAGAAGAATATTAGATGTACTTGTTTCTCATAGGTTGAATCCATGGGTTGGAAAGGTAGCAATAATGATTGTAGGATGAGAATCTTCCTTGGACTTTCCTTTGTCACCCGCTTGTTGATTTAGTTGATTCTGTGACCGTGTGAAAACAACATATGACTCTCCATATGCATCTTTTCCTTGTTCCACTTCATCCTAAAAATTTAGGAAACCAATGTTTGAGTCGCCAGCCAACTCTTCTTCTCCTTCTGTGAAGAGGTTGGCAATATTATCCCGATCAAGATTAGGTTGAGGGGAATTTCTTGTTCAGCTTCATAGTATCCAACTACTGCATTAACTGATGGTGCTTCCAAAGCAAGTCTCCCTTGTGTAGGGGGAAGCCTATTTTGTCCTTGGTTCCTCACAGCATTGCCTTCATATGGAGCATTCAGGAAAATTCTCCTTGGTATATCCTTGTAGGAAGGAAAGGACATATTTTGAGATACTTGTTCCTTCAAGGCTAATAATTCATTAGCCAACTTTTGCACCATGGGATCCATGGTGCTTGTGGAAGGTGTACTTGTAGAAGGTTTCCCTTTAGCCTAATTTGCATCCTTCCTTATTTTTTCGGCAAGGATCAATTCATCCTCAATTTCAGTAGCCAAGGTTTGAGCTGCTGCCAAGTCCGCCGAACCAGCCTGCCTCAGAAGAAAACTTACCTTGGGCAGTTTAGTGTTTATGAAAAACCACTTTTGATTCTCAGCTGTGCACTGAGCAGTTGTAGGAATCCAATTGGTCAGCTTGTTAAACTTTGCAATGAACTCACACATGGGTTCTTGTGGTTCCTTTTTCATTTGAGTGAGCTAAGCCAAGAGGGCGTGAGCATCTTCGACAAGTTTGAACCTAGCCTCGAACTTGGTCCATAGAACATTCCATCCAGTGATGGATTGAGAAGGAAGATGATAAAACTAGTCTGCGGCAATACCCTGAAGTTTCTCAACAAAAAGTCTTACAGATATATCTTCATATTCTACCCCTAGAAAACCACATGCAATGTAAAAAGATGCAATATCTTCATCAGGATGAACTTTTCCATCACCATAAAACTTTCAAAAATTCTTTCTTGAGCTACGAGGTAAATCATGTAGTGGTAGAGTAAGATTCAAAGGCCCGAAAGCAGTTCCCCATGGACTAGGAGGAGGAGGAAGAGCCATTGTGCACTGATTGAAAGGTGGAATTACAAACTTTAAAACTTGTGGGATAGGTACAGTTCTGGGAACACTTGATGCTTCACTTGGTATGGGAGATCTAATGTTGGTAGGTGGAAAGATTAGTGTACACTGAAGAGATCTCTTTGGCTGAAGATTGACATTATTTTGTTGCATTAACTCAAAAATAGGATCAACAATTCCTTGTGCTCTTCTACTTCTGGTATACCTAGGTTCAGTTAGAGTGCAACATAACTAACAAAGATTTAAAAACAAAACAACCTATTACAAGCAATATGAGACTGGTATACTTCAACCAAAAGTGTGAGGCTCTTGGATGCATATTTGTTCCCCAGCAGAGTCGCAAAAAACTGTTGGGTGAATATTTTGTCGTCAACTCATTGAAGACAAAATGGTTATATCAACCACAGTGTGATGAGATAAATCTCTCCTCTCAACAAGGGGAGGCTCCCTTTTATTGTCAACTTAAAACAAATTGATAACTAATTAAGCCTATTGACACTAAAGACTAATTTTTGGATGGTTCCATTTCATCTATTTCTCTTTTTTTAGAAATAATATTTACAATTCTCAATTTAAGACTTATATCATATGGCTTCTACAAGTTACTATCTCAGAGCAATGATAACTACTATGTAATCCAATTATACAAAAGAATAACCAAAATAATACCAGTGTATTTGAACCACGAAGAAACCCACGAAAACACAAAGTTTTCCATTGCTTCTTATGCTAAATAAAAATGAGGATTCTGGAATATAATGCAACTCAAAGTCTTCAATGTATCCCAAGATATTATAAACTGATCACAATTTCCACAAATGATAATGCAGCTCAAAGTCTACTAAAATCAGATTTGGAATATATCTTAATCACTTGATACACACGCACTTCAATCACTTATCAATGATAAGGCAATAGAAAAGATGTAAGAATAATTCTATTACTTAACAAATAATATCCAACACAAAGATTGGGCACCAACTTGCTCTTCTTATATTGATAATTGCTTTAAAAATTGATTTATACAAATGAACACAAAGTCTCAATTTCCTTTACAATTCGGTAGAGTTTTCTTGCAATAGATAAAAGATCTATAATTACAAAGAGGCCCTCTCTATTTATAGTGAGAGGCCATGAGCAAAAATAGGGAAAACACAACTAACTTGACTTATTCAACAAGAAGAGTCTTTTTTGATTTGGGACTTTCCTTGTTTTTACATGTAATTGCATCTTGAAAAAGTACATGTAAAAATGTCCAAAACTAAAAACAAAATACACATGAAACTACAAAAATATACTAAGGCATGAAACTTGAATTAACTTGCACTCCCATTCTTCTTCAAAGAATCTTCTTACATAGTGAACACTGTTTGCATTTCTAGGCTGTCAGGACCAACAATGTTTTAGAAAATCACTCGAGCTCTGATTATTGCATCTTTCACTGCAGTAGCCGCCTTTTCATGGTTTGTCAACTTAGCCTTTAAACTATCCAAAGTTAATTGGTTGTCCTGAATATTATCCAGAGAAGCAACTGAAAAATCTTTGTCTTCGAACTCTCTCTGAAACATGCTCCTGAATTCCTAAACCATTTCCTCAGCTTAAAGAAAATGATGATCATCAGTTGTCATTTTACATGGGAGTTCCTCCAATTTGTGCAGAAGATCGACATTGCTGTCTTTACTCAGTTCCTTGCCACTCTCTAAATCTTTGATCAATTCTTTTAAAACATTACTTCGGTGAATCAATGACTCTTTGGTTTCTACATAAGATTCACGATTTGAAATAACGCCAATTGAAACCAAAGTTTTCACTTTCAGCTTCTTCATATCAGTCCACTTCTCAAGACTAGTATCCAAGTACTCAATGTCTTGAGATATTTTATCAACCAAATCATCCAGCTCAGATCTTATCTTTTCCATTTTGCTTTTCTTCTCAGCTGCACTTGTCAGAAGAGACACTCCTTGTGAATGCATTCTTTCAAGATATTCTTCAACCACTCTTCCCTTGACATGCGTCTTTTCTTCTTTCTAGATAATAGGATCCTCTATAGTGATTGCCTCAGGTGCCACTGATTCAGATGATAAAGTGATCTTCCTTATTACCGCAGCTAGTTGCTCAGCTCTTGCCTTGTATTGGTCCTCCATTTCTATCTCATGATGAAATTTTAGAATCAAAGAATTGAGAGTTGATTGAACATTGGCCTTGGAACTTTCATGAGTAATTTTCCCTAGTTCAATCCTAGAGATGGAATAATCACTCATGTTGAAATTCTCAACGGTAGCATCTGGTGGAGGTTGAGCAATTTCCACATACTTGTGACCTTTGTCTTCTAACAGTTGGGAAAGAGTCTTGGGATTTTTTTGAGTCTTTGCTTTAATAGGTACTAGCTTCTCAAAATCATAGTCATTTGGAGAGATGGATTTCTTTTTCCTCTTTGGAGTGTAGGCTGAAAGCCATGGAGGAAGCACTAATGAACTAGAATCTGGATTAGAACCCATTGCTTGTGCTAAAGGAATTGCACCCACACTAGTTGTAGTGATTATTGGAGAAGTGTTTGTAAAAACTACATCTGACACATTAACATTAGTTGCTTGCTTAGTTCCAGAAACAAGTTGGTCTAAAATTGCTTGATCACCAATGTCATATGAAGGAGAAGACAAACTTGGTAGAGATCTCAAAGAACCAAAAACAACATCAAAAGCAGCTCTAGGACTATCAAAAAGTGTTCTAGAGGAAGATGGTGTAGTAGAGCCAGAAGATGGTATAATAATAGGAGTAACAAGAGTACTAGAAACAACAGGTACAAAATATGAAACAAGTTTAGTGAGGAAGAAGAAACTGGAGGTTCTGATATGATGTCTTTTCTAGGAGACATGGTAGGTCCCTCTAGTTGTTCCTGCTCAGCTTCCTTCTCTGATTCTCATTCATCCTCTTTTTCCCCTGAAGGTCTTTCGTCAGTGTCCATCTCTTCAGCAACAGGGTCTTCAATTGCTTGTTCATCTATTTCCATTTCTTTTGCACTTGGCTCTTCTTTCGTTACTTTGGCTTTTCCTCCCTTTGATACAAACTTTATCTTAGGCTTAGGAGATTTAGATGAACTTGGTGTATCACTTTTATTCTTGGTTCTTATTTCAACCTTTTTGCATGTTTGATCCAAGGTATCCTCTTCTGAACCAGTAACAAAGTCCTTCAATTGAATCCCCTTGCCTTGCAACCACACATTAGTATTTGCCAGGATAGGTTCAAACCTTTTCCTTATTGAAGTTAGTTCCTTCTTTGACCATATGACCACAGGCAAAGGAGAACCAACAACATTTTCACTGATATACCTGGGACTTATAATATTCTCATCATTTGCCATGCCTTCAGGAATATCTGCTAGTTTTAAGTCCTCAATTTGACTAAGAGTTAACCTGCAGTAATCCAATTTTTTGATCTCTTCCTGAGTCCTCAGATCAGATCATACATCTTATACCATTGAGACATGTGATGGAGTTTTCCTCTTGATCTTGTCCTTCACCCCTCTAAAGTCAAAATGGTTTCTCCTCTTGAACTGCTTCATTATCACCAATTTTAATTTAGTTTCAAGAGCTTTAGCTTTTGTAGCAGTAGTGACAAAGTACCTACCAATCTTTATGAGAAACTTGAAACCAAACTTCTTTAGTTCCATCTGCTTATTATGCATGACAATCATTTGTCGGCATAACTCCATCAAAACAATTTTGTCACTAGGGAACTTGGGTAGCATATATGGATACCCCTGAAAGTAACCAACCTTTAGATAGGTGAAAGTTGGGAATTGTAGATACAAACAACCAAACCTATTTACCACCTCCCAGGTTTCATCTGATACTCTCTTCTGTTCCAGTTGTGGATCAAAAATACATAAGAACACTGCAAGAAAAGCATTGTTCACCCTCTGAAAATGATGAATGGATCCCTTCAAAGTCATTCGGGGGTAATACTAATACACATGAATAACCCTTCGATCTCCTTCTGAGGTCAACCCTGGAAAGTTTCTCATAGATGCAATTGCATATACCAAGTAAGATGTCATATAAAATTTAGAAGTTGTTGACACCTTGGTTAATTGCTCGCGAAGAGCATTACTTATCTGCTCACCCCAAAAAAATATTTTGTCTACCTTGGAGGATGATTTTGATATTGGGATACATCTACTCATGGAAAGTGGAAGAAGAAGGTAACCCTCTAACTCTGATGAGAAGAGTTATCAGATCACTAATCGTGCAGTCACGGTAGGAGGGTTCACAAAATGAACTATCCAGACCGTGCAACAAGAGTAAACAAAACAGAAACAACTCAAAGATATAGAACAAATGCAGATTCAGTCATTTAGTATATCATAGAATTCAATTACAGATCAACTGACAACATGCGGGCTTACAATTAGGGCTCACAGGCCTGATTACAAAATATTAGAATATGCACAAGATATAGCTTTGAAGTCCCTTCAATCCAAACTATAAAATTATGAATCAATTTCTAACTATCCCAAATCTACCTTCCTAGGGATCTATTACATCCTTATATATCATCTCTGGAACATAAGTTTCCTCCACGTTGGCAAAGAAAGATCACAAACTCCAATGAAGAGCTGTAAGATGTGTACACGGGTAGGTCATACCTAATCATGAAGAATTCCTCCGCAAATGAATGGGATGATGTGCAGATCTCAGGGAAGGTCAGCCATGAACCATAGATCATTGAATGATGTGTCATTAAGTTCCACATGTCAAGGAATGCTTTGTAAGTCTTCTCCTTTATTTGATTGTCCAAGACTGTCAAGATGCTCTGTTATGAGAAAATAGTCAATCTTCTGATAAATTTCTGATAACTTATCCAAATGCTCTGAGATTTGGATATGTTGTAGATGAATGAATGTAGATGATAAGTCCAGCTCCACAAGATTTGAAATGTAACTGCGATAGAATGCAAACCAAAATATAGAAATTGCTACTGACTGAACTGCTTGAACTGAACTGAAAAATGAAAAGAAGCAAACTAAACTGCAAACAAACTAAAATGCAAATGTTTTTGGTTGATGCAAGATTACTCTTGAACCAGGGATGCTCCTACATCAGACATCCAGGGTTATTGAAAAAGTGAGTCCCTCACTTTGCTGGGGCTAAAGGGAAACCAAGATGGTCTACCTTAGCTTGAGAAATCCATGATGAATCTTCTTCCGATCTACCTTTCCACTTCACAAGGTATTCTTTGTATTATCTTCCTCTGGTGCTGCGTCCAACTCTGCTATCCAAAAGGTCTTCAATCTGCTCCGGTGCTTTTTGTGGTAAGTGCTTCTTCACATCCTTTGCCAAGCTGTCACTAAACTCTGCTTCATGATACTGATATAGGTTTGCAATATTGAAAATAGGTGATATGCCCAATGTCTCTGGTAACTCCACTTCATATGCATTTCTTGAATCAAATTTTCTGAGTATCTTACAAGGTCCAAACTTCTTCATCTTCAACTTATTATATGTCCCAACTGGAAATCTTTCTTTTCTCAAGTATACCATCACTTCATCTCCTACTGCAAATTCCTTATGTCTTCTCTTCTCATCTGCTTGCTCCTTATATTTGCTGTTCATATCTTCCAAATGCTTCTTAACCTGATTATGCATTGTCTCTATATGTCCTACAAATTCTTCTGCTTCTGCACTTCTTTCTTCTGTCATACCCATATCTCTCAATTCGGTAACTCCTCTAGGATTCACTCCAGTAACAATCTGAAAAGGTGTTCTTCTAGTACTCCTATTTACTAAATTATTGTATGCAAATTCTGCTTGTGAAAGAATCAAATCCCAACTTCCTATCTTCTCTCCAACCAAACATCTTAACAAGTTTCCCAAACTCCTATTCACTACCTCTGTCTGTCCATCAGTCTGTGGATGAAATGCTGAGCTGAACTTCAAATCTATCTTCATCTTCTTCCAAAGTGTCTTCCAAAAATAGCCCAGAAATCTAGTGTCTCTATATGAAATTATGCTCTTAGGTAATCCATACAATCTCACAATCTTTTTGAAAAATAGGTCAACTACATGCATTGCATCAGTTGTCTTCTTGCAAGGTATGAAATGAGCCATCTTCAAAAATCTGTCTACCACTACAAATATTGAATAATGTCCTCTCTGTGTCTTAGGCAATCCTATCACAAAATCCATGCTTATGTCTTCCCAAGGTCTCTCCAATACTGTCAAAGGTTTATACAATTCAGTATTTTGACTACTCCCTTTTGCGACTTGATAAACTCTACAACTCTGCACAAACTTCCTAACATCCTTATGTATTTGAGGCCAATAGTAGTTTTCACTCACCAAAGCCACTATTTTATCAATGCCAAAATGTCCTGCCAATCCACCACTATGTTTCTCCTTGATCAAATTATCTCTCATTGAACTTCTAGGTATGCATAATTGACTTCCTCTGAACAACATATCTTCCTGAATGAAATAGTCCAACCACTTACTCCTATTTGTCACAATAGGTTCCTTACATGCTCTTCAAGGTTATGAAAACTAATTGTCTCCCTCATACATATGCTTCAATTCATCAAAACCTAACACTTCAACTCTCATCTCTATCAACAAGTTTCTTCTCCTACTCAATGCATCAACAACTTTGTTTGATTTACCACTCCTATGCTTCAATACAAATGTATAACTCTGCATGAACTCAACCCATCTCATGTGTCTCTGATTCAACTTACCTTGACGATTCAAATATTGCAAAGCTTGATGATCTGTATACAACACAAATTCCCTAGGCAACAAATAATGTCTCCACTTCTTCAAGTCTATCTTTGTGAAATATTTTGCTCCACTCAAACAATCAATGATATCATCCATCCTAGGTAAAGGAAATCTATACTTAACTATGATTTTGTTTATTGCTCTAGAATCAATACACATTCTCCACTCTCCATCTTTCTTAGGTGCTAACACTGTAGGTACTGCATAAGGATTGAAATTGTCTCTGATCAATCCTTTCCTCAACAATTCCTATATCTGTCTATTTAGTTCTTCATTCTCTGCTGGTGTCATTCTATGTGCTGCTTTATTAGGCAAACTAGCTCCCGATATAAGATCCATGTGATGACTGATACTCCTTATAGGTGGAAATCCTTTAGGTACATTGTCTGATATGATGTCTTCATACTCTGTTAGCAACTCTGTTATCTCCTCCGATTGTGATTCTTCAGTCTCCTTCAATGTTTCAGGCTTGTTAGGAATCAAAGCATAATAGTTATTCTCATGTCTCAAACCATCCAAAATTTTTCTTCCATCTACCAAATAGATTCTAGTATTCCCACATACTTCACTCTTAGGATCATCTTCCAAAGGAATCAAGGTAATTCTCTTCCCATTTGATGTCATAGTGTATGTATTCTTTCTCCCATCATGTATATATTTTCTATCATACTGCCAAGGTCTACCCAACAAAATATGATAAACATCCATAGGCATAATATCACACAAGACTTCATCATGATAAGATCCAATATGAAATTTCACCAAACCTTGTTCACTCATTAGTACCTTATGATCATCCTGAATCCATGCTATCTAATAAGGCTTAGGGTGTTTCAATCTTTCTAACTTCAGATTAGTCACCATCTCCTCTGAAACTAGGTTATCTGAACTACCACTATCAATAACAACTTTACAACATTTACCTCCTAATTTGCATCTGATTCTGAACAAACTTTTCCTCTACGGTGGTTCCTCATTTGTCTTTGCTTGAAATAGTGCTATCCTCATCACCAGTGATTCTCCTTTCTCAAGTTTTCCAACTGAACTCAGTGATCCAACAAGTTCTTCTTCAACATAAGCTGCTCTTCCACTATTCTCTGTCCTTTCACTTGTACTCCCCTGATTACATACAAATGCTCTATGTCCTTCACCTGCACACTTGAAACAAGTGCCTCTAAATGTTCTCTGATAAAATCCTCTTCCTTCTCTTCTGTATTCTTCATTTTGGTGTGCACTAGGGTTTCCTCTCTGATAAAAGTTTCTATCATCTCTCTGGTAAGCATTATTATCTCTGTCATCCTTCTTGAATGGGCTGTCAGGCTTGTTCTGCTCCGGATGTGATCTGTCTCCTCCGGAAAATGTTTTGCCTTTTTGAAATCTACCTCCTCTGCCTCTATGTCTCTGATCATACCTCTTGTTTAACTTCTCTTCAACTTTCAGGGAAAACTGATATGCTTCTTCCAAAGATGTCATCCTCACCAAAATTAGTTTTTCTTGAATGCTCAATCTCAGTCCATTGATGTATCTAGCCACTTTCTCCTTGCTTGCTTCACTATGTCCTATCCTTATGATCATCTTATGAAATTCTTCAGTATACTCCATAGATTTCTCCTTTTGTCTCAGGTTCTGCAATCTTTTCAACAGCTCCAACTCATAGTCAGCAAGTATGAATTGATTCTTCAATTTTGTCACCATTCTATCCCACTTTGTAATCTTTTCTTTTCCTCTTCTGTTTCTATCCAACTGAACTTATTTCCACCATATAGTAGCATCTCCTTTCAACTTTGTCCTTGCAAATTTCACCTTCTCTGGATCTTCAACTTCTTGATACTCAAAGTATTCTTCCATGTCATTTATCCAGTCAATCAATTCTTCAGGGTTCAAATTACCAGTATAGTTCAGTACATCAACTCTAGGTCTCTTTCCAATCTTTGAAATAGCTCGCAACATCTTTACTTGATTTGATTCTTCTGCTTCATCACCTCCTAGGGTTTTGCAAATTTGTTCAATAGATTGAAATTCTTCTTCATCATCACTTTCAACATTAGGTCTAGGTGTCAATCCTCTTCGCCTATCTTCTTCAACAACATCCAATTGAATTCTGATTGTTTTCATCATTTCCATCATCTCATCCATTCTACCAGCCATCGCTCCAACAATAGGGATTCTCCTTGGCGGCATTCTTCCTAGGATCAAGTGCAAATTGCCTCAAGTTTGGCGATCGGGCTACAAGGTGACAACTGCCTCACAATCGGTGATTGCGACACAAGTAACCTGACCCAATTCGGTATTCTATCCACAACAAGATCTTACAAAATTTCTTTTCCATCTTCACTCAATTTTCTCCCAAAGATTTGAACTTTCACTCTGATACCAATTGGTGCAGTCACGGTAGGAGGGTTCGCAGAATGAATTGTCCAGACTGTGCAACAAGAGTAAACACAACAGAAACAACTCAAAGATATGGAACAAATGTAGATTTAGTCATTCAGTATATCATAGAATTCAATTACAGATCGGCCAACAATATGCGGGATTACAATTAGGGCTTATAGGCCTGATTATAGAATATCAGAATATGCACAAGATATAGCATTGAAGTCCCTTCGCGTAAAATCCAAACTATGAACTTATGAATCAATTTCTAACTATCCCAAATCTACCTTCCTAGGGATCTATTACATGCTTATATATCATCTCTAGAACATAAGATTCCTCTGCGTCAGCGAAGGATGATCACAAACTCCAGTGAAGAGCTATAACATGTGTACACGGGTAGGTCAGACCTAATCATGAAGAATTCCTCTGCAAATGAATGGGATGATGTGCGGATCTTGGGGAAGGTCAGCCACAAACCATAGATCATTGAATGATGTGTCATTAAGTTCCACAAGTTGAGGAATGCTCTGCAAGTCTTCTCCTTTAGCTGATTGTCCAAGACTATCAAGATGCTCTGTTATGAGAAAACAATCAATCTTCTGATAGCTATAACTTTCTGGTAACTGATCCAAATGCTCTAAGATTCAAATATGTTGTAGATGAATGAATCTAGATGCTAAGTCCAACTCTGCAAGATCTAAAATGCAATTGCGGTAGAATGCAGACCAAAATACAGAAACTGCTACTGACCGAACAACCTGAATTGAACTGGAAAATGAAAAGAAACAAAATGAATTGCAAACAAAATGAAATGCAAATGTTTTTGGTTGATGCAAGATTGCTTTTGAACTAGGGATGCTACTGAAAGGAAGCTAGGTGTGCGGAAATCACTTCCTACACTAATCTAATGAGGAGAGAAGAGTGTGAATTCTTTTCAACCTTTATGATTATAGTGTTATTAACCCAATAACAGAGATATTGTAGAAAACACATACACAAGAATGTAAGACAGAAGAAGAGAGAGACAAGATATACGTGGGAAAAACCCTTAAGGGTGAAACACCCCACACTCCAAAACACAATTAAAATGTATTATCTAAATAATGAGGTTTACAATACAGTTATAGAGCCAATGCTCTTGCAGGAGTCTTCGACACTCGTATCTAGAGATAATCTGGTAGCATAACAGTACTTGTCAATCACATACTACATCTCCTCTCAAAACACTTGTTTATATTGAAGTTACAAGGCAAAAATGAGCCTATCTTGAGATGGGCGTCCAACATGGCCTCATGGCCCAAAATCCACGCCTAGGGACACTTGTCCAACACTGCAAGATGTTCATGACACTTGTCGTATCAGCCCATCCCAAAGTAGTCAGCTATTCCCAAGTTGGGGAATGACAGATACTGTTATGACTCTTATGACTATCATAGAATCTGTCATAACTATCATATCTTACAGCTGTAAGAGAATCTGTCACACATAGGATAAAAATAGCATATTCTCTTACAACATGTCATAACCCTCCTTGGGGTGCCCAAAGATGCCTTGTGACACATGTCTTCACCTGTCATAGAACATTCCATTTTTGACTCTTACGTGTCAGATTTTGTCATAGGAATCTGCCATAACTATTTCGGTCAAGATTCACTTACACACTAGTCAAGATGCCGACACATGGCAGAAAACCTCTACCACACAAAGGGGATTCCTATCTCCACATGAAGTGAGTTGACCATCCTAGTCATCTTACAAGTGGAGTGACAAATCACCATGCCACTTCACGCTAAATGACAAAATAGGATGTGCAACAAAATTACAACATAAGCTACATAAATAAATACATTACAAATAATAAATGCAAGGAATTACATAGGTTGAGACACCTTAATTCCCAATAGCTCCTGCATCAACTAACCTCTTCTACAAAGTCACTCCTTGTAAAACTCCTGGGCCATCTGGAGAGATCAGACCTAGCAGTTTTCAACCATTTAGTGTTTATAATCCTTTTTGCTTTCTCAGTATCCTTGTCATATTCCTTTTGAGCAATATTGAAATCAAGCTTTGCACTTTCCTGTGCATTGGGACACATGAAGACTTTGTCTATGAACTCTGCATCCAACCTCATTATTACGTTACCATGTGCATCTGCGACTGTTCTATTATCTCTATCATAGAAGTGATCTACTTGGAGAACAAACTTAATGTTGTGAGCTACTACGGGAAAAGACACAACCAAATGAATATTGTTGTCTATAATCCTTTTCATGTAGTGACTTGGATTATCTTGCTTTGTCCTTTCTACAAATTTGGCCATATCAACATGGCCAATCTCTGTATCCCGTATCTCATCCACATTTGATGTAATTGAAGTTACGGGGAACACACCCTGGTATTTGTACTTCATTGCTTTGGCTTTCTTTGGCGAGGGATTGGTCATTTAAAAGATGAGCTCCCTTGGTTGAGAAAGAGAACTTGACAAACTTGCAAAAGCAACTGCAACAATAAGAGGCATGATTTTGCAGTGTTAGGGAAAATTTAGCACGTGGGGAAATTGCATTGTTTAAAATCAGGATCAAAAGCATGAGCTTGAAGGGGCTAGAGAGCAATTGAAGTGAAGAACTGAGCGAAAGTGGGCAAAGTTTAATAGATGTGAAAATTCTCTAGAGTTAGAGAATTTTGGGACATTGATGCATGGGCAGCAAAAATAGCCACCTCTGCATATAGAAGGAAATGCATTTTGTGCATGAGCGGAAAAAATGCCCGCTCGTGCATGTGGGATTTTTCTTGCAGTGTTCGCTTCATATCACAAACTTTGTGTATGGGCAGAAAAATTTGCCACCCTTACACTTAGGAGAATTACAAATTTGTGTATGAGCAGTGAATTTTACCGCTCCTACACGTAGGGACTTTTTTTTTTAAAGGCATGGGCGGTGAATTTTACCGCTCATGCATTGCTTGGTAAAAAAGCAATATATGCATCAGTGGTGAAAATCACCGCCATGCATCTAAGAAGAAAGTATATACTTGTGTATGGGCGGTGAATATCACCGCCCTTACACTTAGGAAAACTGGGAACAATACGTATGGGCGGTGATTATAGCTGCCCCTACACTTAGGGAAGTTCTAAAAGCATTTAGCATGGGCGGTGCCTACTAATCTGGGTAAAACATGCAACAAAAAACATGGATAGGCAGTGGAAAACCCCACCTTTGCAGATCAAGAAACACAGACAAAAGAAAGGAAAAATGGTTAGCGCTAATTACCATTCAAACAGAAATCTAAAAACTGAAATAAAAACCTAACACAAAAACCCTAATTCAAAAACAAGAACAGACGTCTTGGAAAGGAAAACATGAAAACTATAAATGATTTTAGAGATTTTAACCAACATAAAAAGTCTAAATCTAATGCTATTAACAAAAGGAAAAAGAAAGAATGATTCAAACGAAGAAATCATGAAAGAAGAAGACAGATAAAACTTACCATAATAATAAGAGGATGGCGAAAACCTAGGTCAAATCTGTGGGAAAACCGATTCAATGCGCGCACCAGGATGTTCCAAAGGGTTTTTAGATGCTTAGGTGATTTTTAGAGATGAAAGACAAAGATAAAATGAAAAATAAAAGTGATCAAAACATATAAAACACCTCATTAAAAATTCACACGAAGTGCATTAAATGCACTTAGTGTGAACTATGAGATGCACAGGTGGCACTTTTTGCCGCCCCTGCACTTAGGGAGTATCAATACTTAACATGCAACGACGGTGATTTTTACTACTCTTGCATGTAAAGAATAACACCAAAAATGCAATGGCGGTAATTTTCACCGCCCTTGCATGTGAAAGAAATTTTTTTTCTAACACCTTAAAAATATCAAACTTACTAGTTTGACAAGCTTGCTAATTGTTTAATTTTCACAAATTTTGAGAAACTAAGATGAGAAGATACTCAAATAGATTCTCTAGGGCTAGAGGACCACGCATGAGGGCAAGAAGATTTGCCTCGATTCACGTGCTTAGAGTTGTAGGCTACGAAACATACAAGTTTCGTAGGGGTCATCCTACAAAATGAGCACAACTAATTTTGAAGATAACAAAATGCTTGAGGTCTGATAGAGGAGGTGAGTTCACATCAAATGAGTTCAATATTTTCTATGAAGAACAAGGGATAAAGAGACAATTGTCTGCACCTAGGACTACTCAGCAGAATGGAGTTGTTGAAAGAAAGAACATGACAATTCAAGAAGATGCTAGGACTATGTTAAAGGAAGCTGGCCTACCGAAAGTATACTGGAGAGAAGCCATACATACTGCTGTGTACATCCTAAACAGAGTTCAAGTCAAAGGTAATAGGTCTAAAACTCCTTTTGAATTATGGTATGGAAGAGTTCCTATAGTGAAATATTTCAGAGTTTTTGGTAACAAATGTTATATCAGAAGAGAGAAGAACTAGGCAAGTTTGATGCTAGATGTGATGAATGAATCTTTCTTGGTTACTCTACCAAGAGTAAGGCCTACCGGTACTACAATAAGAGATTGAAAAAGATTGTTGAGAGTACTAATGTGAAGGTGGATGAAGGTAGGGAAATAATACTAGATTTGAGTTTATATGAACCAGATGAACTTGTGACTATAGTGAATGATGAAAAAGTTGAGCAAGAAGGCATTCGTGATGAAAAAGAGGCTCCGAAAAGTGTTGCTAAGACTCCCAGGTATGTAAGGATAAATCATTCTGAAAATCAGATTATAGGTGACAAAAACAAAGGGTGGTTGACAAGGAAAAGAGCTGTAGAAGAAAAAGTGAATTATTATTTGCTTTCAAAGGTTGAACCAAAAACTGTGAATGAAACTTTCAATGATGAAAATTGGGTAAAAGCCATGGAAGAAGAATTGATGCAGATAGAGAAGAATCAAACTTGGGAATTGGTTCCTAGACCTACTGATAAGAATGTGATTGGCACCAAATGGGTTTTTAGAAACAAGATGAATGAGAATGGAGAAGTAGTAAGGAACAAAGAAAGATTGGTATGCAAAGGATATTTTTAGGTTGAAGGGATAGATTTTGAGGAGACCTATGCTCCTGTGGTAAGAATTGAATAAATTAGAATGTTTTTGGCTTTTGCAGCATTCAGAGATTTCAAGGTGTGTCAGATGGATGTTAAGTCTGCATTCTTGAATGGTGAGTTGGAAGAAGAGGTCTACATTGAGCAACCGGAAGGGTTTCAATTATCACAACAAGGTGATATGGTCTGCAGATTGAAGAAGGCCTTGTATGGACTGAAGCAATCCCCTAGAGTCTAGTATGCAAGACTAGACAAGTATTTGTTGCAATTAGGGTCTAGTAAAGGCACTGCAGACAGTAAGCTCTATTTCAAAATCAATGATAATCAAATCCTGATTGTTGTAGTCTTTTTTGATGACATTATCTTTGGAGGTAATGAAGGTATGTGCTTGAAGTTTGCTGGGGAAATGTAAAAAGAGTTTGAGATATCTATGTTTAAATGAATTTCTTTCTAGGTTTACAAATTACTCAATCAGATAAAGGAATCTTCATTTCTTACTCTAAGTATGTAAAAGAGTTGTTGAAGAAATTTGGGATGGAGGACTCTAAACCAGTATGTACTCCCATGGTGACTGGCTACAAGTTGAGCAAAATTGATGAATCACCTAAGGCTGATCAGAAAAGGTACATATCTATGATTGGAGGATTACTTTATCTAACACAAACTAGACCTGACATATTGCATGCAGTTTGTCTTGTGGCAAGATTTCAAGCAAATCCAAGAGAGTCACATGTGATGGAAGTTAAGAGAATTTTGAGGTATTTTAAAGGCACACAAGATCATAGCTTATGGTATCCGAAAGATAATGATTTCACTCTCAGTGCTTATACAAATGCATATTGGGTTAGAGATGTTGATGACAGGAAAAGTACAAGTGGAGGTGCTTTCTTTTTGGTAATAGATTGGTTTCATGGTTGAGCAAGAAGCAAGATTCAATTTCCTTATCCACTGCAGAAGTAGAGTATATTGCAATAGCATGTTGTTACACTCAAGTGTTATGGATGAAGCAGACATTGAAGGACATAAGATTTGTGTATGAAGATCCAATTGTAATCTTTTGTGACAATACAAGTGCTATAAACATTTCAAAGAATCCAGTGATGCACTCAAGAACAAAACATATATCAATAAGGTATCACTTTTTGAAAGAGAAGGTGACAGAGAATGAAGTTAAGATGGAACATATGTCTACAAAGGATTAGATTGCAGATATTTTCACTAAACCTCTGCCTAAGGATACTTTTGATTATCTCAGAGAAAAGTTAGGGGTTATTACCCCTCTTGTTCTGAACTAAGATGCATAGGAATGCATCAATCCAATGGTGCTTAGAGATTCATTCATTGATCTGGATTGATGTTTTGAGGGCTACCTCTTAGGGGGAGTAGGTATATGTTACCCGTATGTGTTCTTGATATAGAAAGTGTTGATAGCAATGAAAGTTTAGATGAATCAGAGCAGTAGAGTGCAAATACGTGCCCTTTGCCATTGATGTCATAGGGGGAGAGAAATCATGTGAAAAACTTAGAGAAGAAAGAGTGCATATGTGTAAAGAGAAAGGGGGAGAATCTTGTCTTGATGGTTTTTACAGTTTTTTCACATCATATGTTTCCATCAATGACAAAGGGGGAGATTGTTGCAAGTATGTGCCTAACTGGTGTTGTCATTGATGTCAACATATCAGTGTTGTCATTGGTTTCAATTGTGCTCTTGTTTTGATGCTTGTTAGATGCTTTGTACTTGCCTATGTAATGTTGGAGATAATGAGTAAGTGATCCTGAGATTGAGTTTCCAAGTGCTTTTGAGAAAATTTGCTTCTCCAGTAGAAACAATGTATAGAAGTGTATCTTTGATTACAACAAAATAGTTTAGTAGATTGCTCCACATTTCTTATAGAATGAATATCCTTGTTTGCGGATTGGAAGTTATTTAGATGCATGTCTGAAGATGCTATGTTTCAAGTTTGAGCCTCTGGTATGAAGATTTGAGTGAGTTATGTTCACCAGAGTGAAAATTGCTTTTTCTGTATGTTTGGTGGTGACAGGGAGAATGTATTATGCTCCACATTCCTCCGCATTCCTCTGCATTCCTCCACATTTAAGTATTTCTATCTGCGGTTCTGGAATCAAGTTTACAGTGATGTTATGTGCCTTCAAATCCAATGGTTCATGATCTGGTGGTCCGCAAGTGATCTTTTCTTTATGACAATGGATGATAGTTATGTTCAAGTGATCCAAATTGAAGAATCTTCTTGACAAAGTGATTAGAGGTTGTGTGGATATTCTTGGTGATTTCAATGTGCTTGTGGATGTCTCCTGATTGTGTTCCTACCTTTGGATTGGTCCGCAAAGAGAAATTTGGATTGTGGATGAAGATTGTTCTTAGAAGACTTAGTGTTAACACCAGTCTTGGTTGACTTGGTTGTTTTCACTACTTGCGGAGATACATCGAAGATTGTGGAAGCAGGTCGTGGCGTGGAAGATTGCATTTGAGTCCTAGCTAAGGCATAACATGATCAACACACATCTTTACCTTAGCAATTTTGTTTAGGTCCAAACCTATTTCTATGTATGTAATGCCAACCTTGGAGATTGTTCCAATGGTTGATGAATGTAATGCTGACCTTGATATACATTCCAAGGTTGATGAATTGTATAAAACATGTAATATAGTTGTGAAAAAGATGTCCTAGAGAAAAAATGTGAAGATAAGTGTGAAGGTGTAAGAAGAGCAGAGTAGAGGAGTTATACCGTGCTTCAATGGAACTGAACCCATGCATGAATTAGATGCTAACAAATCAGTTCACCAACTCTTGGCAGTGAGCCGATCTTGGTAGTGGGCCTCAACAATTGTAGTGAGCATATTGGGCAGTGAGCCTCTATTTTTTTGGTATTGATATAACATATATATTTCTGTGGGCTAACACCCATCGTGGTTTTTCCCTTATAGGGTTTTCCACGTAAAAATGTGGTGTCTAATCTGTTAAATCTGTTATTGTGTTGAGCTTCTTGTTTCATGCTTTCATGGTTAAATCTTAATAACAGTGATTGAATATTTGATGTGATGATAAGTGGTTAAAGTTTTTGTCACAACTGATGCACCCCCCTCTCAGTTGTCTAGTGTATTTCAACAAAAAGGTCATGGCATACCAAGTTTAAATCAGCCTTATGGGTTGATAGGATTACTCCAAAAAGGTCAATTGGTAACTCACCCTTTATGCTTGTTTATGGTAGAAAGGCAAGGCTGTCTATATCTCTTGAATTTCCAACTCTAGAGCTCATCAAACAACTAGAGATGATGGAGGAAGATCCAATGTCAATTAGGTTTGTGGAGCTGATGGAGTTGGAAGAAACTAGGAACCAATCAATGAACACAGTGGAGCTTCATCAAGCTCAAGTGAAAAGGTCATTTGATAAGAAGGTAGTCCCAATAAATTTCAAGGTAGGAGACATTATCCTTAAGTGGGATGAGCTGAAAAGTAGACCTGGGAGGCATACAAAGTTTGACTCTATATGGAGTGGACCTTACATGATTTCTTATTGCAAACAACATAATGTATTCCATCTATCTAAACTGAATGGAGAGGAGCTACCTATCCCAGTCAATGGGATACATCTCAAGCATTGTTATTGAGATGATGATTTATGTTTATACATAGTAGGGTAGGTTTTTCATGTTGAATAAGTGTTGTTGCACATGGTAGTAGTTGTATTTTTCCTCTAAGTGTTGATGCACACATTGTTGTCCCTCTTAGAGGATTGTTTTTAAGTTGTTTAGTGTTTTGTCTTTTATTTTTTGACTATTTCAGAGGTACTAATAGTTGTAGTCAAGTTTGAAGTCTTCTTTTCAAAGTGTTTTAGGTCTCTTGTGACTCTATTTCCTAATGGATATTCAAGGTCACATGTTCTAGTTGCTTAGCAGACAAACAACCCATAGAGATTGCCAAAATTGTCAACATATTTCATCCTTCTTGGTTTAAATAGTTAAGTTAGCATGGGTCTCTTAAGAGTATTTAGGGGATTCAAGTCATGATTTGGAGGTTAGTTCTTGTCTACAAGGTGATTTTATCCATCCTTTGATCATTTCTTTGGTATAAAGTAGTCTCTAAACCTTTAACTAGAACCTTGACAATGTAAAACTAATATTTGTCATGGACACATATGCCAAAAGATTTATTTACCATGAAAAATTCACACATTTCATAAGTCAAAAATTCAAAAGTGGAATATTTCTTATGTTTTAAAACCTTATTCCATCCAAAATCCCATACAAACAATAGAGGAATGTCTTTTTAGAAAAATGGTCAAGTCTTTTGAGTCTTCATGTCTTGTGTTAGGGTTTTTTGATTATCTTGACAAGTGCTTGGTCTCGTAATGAGAACCAAATAGGTGTATGAACCCTGGAGGAGATTAAGAATAGGTGTAAGCCATGGGGCAAACTGTTACAGGTTATGATATGGAGGAAGGCTCTTTCACACAAAGGTTATCTCAAGAAGATTAGTTTTCAATGTGCAAGAAGGCAAATGAGAAGTTTCAGTCTCATGGAATAGGTTCAATGGGAAGTTTCATATCCATGACTATTAGAAAGAAGGTTTTAGAAATCCTTGAAGGGCATCGTTTGGAGTGAATAAGATATGGAATGGTTGAAGAAGTGTCTCAAATATTGTAACCTGTAATAATGCATGAAAAAACCCAATGTTTGATCTCTTTTGAAGTTTTTTCATGGTTAAGAGGTTTGCTGCAATTTTAAGAAGCTTGAATAGTGTTCACAAAGATCATGTGCCATGCCCTAAAGTCATAGTCATGTCTAAAGTTCTATTCTCTTCTTCATAGTTGTATGCCATCATTTAATGGTGGAATATGTTTGAGCCACATTGGAGATCTCATAAGGGTATGTCCCTCTCACAAAGGTATGATTCCATTTTATCATCACAAAGGCCTATATTATGGAATCATCAGGATTTATATCATTCCCTTGGACATCCTAACTTCAAGAAACATTGCAAAGATCAAGAAAAAATGCATACTCAAAGGGTTTACAGGATTGTAATAGGGACTAGAATAGTTACACGGTCCCATACTACTCTCATATTGCTATCATAGGGGTTTGTTGTCATCATGAGAGGGACTGCTAGATCACATAGAACAAGAGAGTCATTGGTTTTGATCATAGAGGTCTCAAGTTTTTGGGGGCTTACTCTTGTATCTCAATCTAAGATAGTCTACAAAGGAGAGAGGGAAGAACAAAAATATAGAAGGTTTTTTATAGTTTAAGACAATTAATAGAGGTTTGTAGCTCTTATAAGAGTCCTAAGAAGACCTTACATTTCTACACAGTTGTTTCCAATAGTACTTTCAAGTCATATTTGCACATGAATTGAGATGTAAATGGTGGTAACAGTGGAAGAGTGAGATATGAACAATGTGACACAAAGAGACTGAACAATGACTTGACATGATTATAGTGAAAGGAAGATCTACTCTTCTTCACAATGCTTTTGTTACAATGATTTGGGACCAAAACAATATAGGATCTATTGGAAGTCATAGTAAGGAGCCTTCATAGTATACAGAGGGTCTAGACAATGAGTAAAAGCGCTTGAAACCATGGTTCCAAGGTCTGATGCTTGTAAACTAGATAAAGAGAGGATGCAGTGGTCTATTCACTGTGTAATACAATTTGGAAGAGATAATGTAGTGACATGTGACAATGAGAAGAAAGATGTGCATAGTTAATAGAAGAATGCATACATGTGACAATGAGAACATAATATAGAACAATGGAGGATTGTCATGGGTTTGCAAAAAATTCAGTCATATGTTTGTGAAGCCTAACAGTGGTCATACAAGACAATGAGACAATCAAGGAACCATCACAAAATAGAGACAGGTCCATCACAAAATAGAGAGAGTTCTATCACATGCACTAGGAACATATCCATAGTCACTATAATTCAAGGAGATTGTAAGATTTTGCAAGATACTAGGGTAGAGTAAAGGTGAAAGGTTCTTGTGACAATCAGAGAAGGGAGACCCTATGGTGGATAGAGAAGATGTTTGTGGGCTTGATATGAGATAAGAAAAGAGAGCAGCTCGTGAAGATATAAGGATCTGCAGTCATTTAAAGAAGCCTGAGGAGAGCTTATACCCACCCTTAACACCATATTCTCAGTCATATGTCTTAGAATTTGGATAGTGAGAACAAGGTATATACAAAGGTCTAAGAAGATAGTATAAGGATTGATAAGTAAAGACAAAGGTCTCAAGTATTAAGGAACTTGCTCAAACTAGATGGTGACAAAGATGGATCTTAGGATGAAGATGACTAAACCTCTTTGCGTACAATGAGAAGACAATGACCTTCTCACAGTGTAATATAGTTTAGAATACATGAATGAAGTGACATGTGATAGTGGACGAAAAGAAGAATATAGTAATGAAAGAGATATAAACCTTACCAAGAAGCATTCACAGAGGTATAAGGGTCTAATCCCTATTATAGTGGTTAGAGGAAGTCATGGTAACAGTCTCTTCCCAATGTTTGTTCTTGTTTTCATTCACAAGGGTCCTAAACAACAAGGAAGAGTAGATTGAGGGCTTACACAATGATTTCAGATTCCTGTCAGACCTTGAGAGTATCTCCTATATCATCAAATACTTGCATATGGAAGAGATGAGATATAGGTTTGTAACACTCTCAAGGAGAATTCAAAGAGATAAAAGAGGTCTAATGAGCTTAAAAGGGAGTCCAAAATAGTGAGCAAGGAGAGGTTTATGTTGATTAAGTTATCTTGGGAGATGAAAGTAAGGTATTGAACAAAGAGATGACTTTGTGTGATTGATTTTAAGAATCCTGCATAATAGACCAATATATATGAGTTTATATCATCCCTAGAATAGTGATTTGTGTCTTCACATAAAGTTTTGAAGGCTTGCAAGGATATAAATGGAGTCAAAACCCCTTAAGAGTCATGCTGACCCAATGTTGAAATACACATTTTGTATTTCAACTTGGGGTAGCGATAGGGAAGATAAGATTTTTCCTTCATATCAAAAGGCTATTTGATCATTCATAGAATTTTCAGGCTTGAAGACAGATGACAGTACCTAATACATGAAGGAAATACAAAATAAGTAGATAATAAAGGCATAAATGGATGATTCCAAATGTAGTTTAGAGTCCCAAAAGGACCAAACCCCTTCTCCACGCCTCCAAGAAGTCTAGGTCAACTTCAAACTCATGAGGAACACATGTCCTATAATCTTGCAAGATGGAGTTTGAGAGGAATGAAGGTAGTTGGAGCAGTTATGAGAGCATTAGGGGTAGTTTGACCACCATCCACCTATCTAGGAGAGTGGAGGCTGATGTGGGAAATTTTCAAGGAGCCTTTTCAATTGACAAGAGTCAAAGAGCAACAAGAACATTTATCTACAAGCATCTAGGGGCCTTATGAAGAGCATGCAAAGTGGAGGACGTTTGAAAAGTCAGACACATCATCCCTTTCCCACAGGATGAAGCTGTTTAAGGAGAAAAATTAGAAGAAAAGTCCTCCAGCGCCTAGGGAAGGGAGACCATGAAATTCAAGGAAAGTGAATGCATTTATCTCATGGATAATAACTCCTATATTCTCTCTTGATGTTGGATCAACAAAAGGGGATGCCTAGAAAATCTTAGTTAGTTCTTACTTTTTTTGACTAAGTTTTGTAACAACAATTTTTCTTAGAAAAAGAGCATTGTAAAAAAGGTCCGCTTTTCAAGAATATACCCAATTTTTGAGGAAAAGACATTACACTCAGACTTGTAGTTAATGGTATTATACCTTTTTGATCAATAAAAGAAGATTTTTTCCTACTAAAAACTCTCATATTTTTTAAGATTATGAAATAGTTGATATTCTCTTGTGAAGATATTGTTGTCCTTGAGTTTTAGTCTTATTTCTCATTACCTTTATGTGATGCTGGAGCATTCAGGTTCATTGGCAATCCTGTGCCACCAAAAATATATTTTATTTTTTAAGTTGGTTTTTAGTTCATGTTTTCTTTGCTGAGTCAGTTTTGTGTTTCAGGAGCAAATTTAGATTTATTTGGCCAAGTTAAGAGTGTCATCATGTAGAAGAGCCAATTGGGTATCTCCAGTTCCAAATTGGTGAAATTTGGCTGAAAATTGGTTAAGTTATAGCCAGTCAGTGATTTCTCTAGTTCGTGAACTGCTTAGTTCACCAACCCGACAATTCATCAATTTGATAGTTTGCTGACAAGTCACAAGGGAAAGTTACATTTTCAAAGTTTACAGAAGGGTTCCTTTAGTCGGTGAAGTTTCAAGTTCACAAACCATTCAGTTTTTTGATCCCTTGATTTTTTGATTGTATGGATTGCCGATTGTATGTCTAAAAGCATTAGGAAGAGTGTTTTCTTTGTTATCAGAAAAGTTGAAGTTTGTAAACTTTGTCGGTAAAACCTCCAGTTTGCGAATCCTTAGGTTCACTGATAAGACATTTTACCAATAAATGCTTTAAGGAGTGGAGTTCGCAGTTTCTTTAATCCACGAATAGGTGATAAAGAAGAAGTTGAAATACTCAAAGTTCGTGAGGTCCAATTCCAAGGTTCATGGAATTAGAATTTCACTGATAGAAGAAAAGTTTCAAGTTTTCAGCCAAGTCACGAATTCCAAAAGTTACCTAATTCACCGATTCACCGACAAATATATAAATAGAGCTTTTGAGGAGAAGTCAAAGAGTTCATATTGACAAACTTTTAAGTTTGCGAACTAGTTCGTGGTTTTCAAAATTTGCCGATAAGCCAATAAAAGGATGGAAAAGGTCAATTTTGCTGATAAAGGGCTTTGTGACTAAGGGTGTTATACTGACAAGTCTTTAGTTTGTGAGATGGCTATTTTGCGGATAGATGAGATTTGATATCTTAAATCTTGTATCAGAAAACTGTTTAGTTTGCAAAATAACAAATTCACTGATAACATGTGACAAAAAACTTTTAAGTTCGTGAAAAGTTACATTTGCCAATGAAGACTTCCTTGGTTCATGGAAGAGATATTTTGCAGATAGCTTTAAATTTTATTTTGGTGATAGCCGTTACCAGGAGATTTAAAGTTTTAAAAGGCACATTGCTGATGTATGGGACCTTATGGTGCAGGAGCACCAAGGGCTTGGAGCCCATGTGTATATATGTTTGCATTTTGTTGTGATGTTTTGAATTTTCAAAATAGGGCAGAGTGGGAAGGAGTTTATACCTATTCACTTTTGAAATTCATCGGGGTGAGAGAGGAAAGAGTTACACCGACGGTTGTGTTCGAAAGTGGCATCGGCATAAGATGCATCTTGGTTCACCGAGGATATTGTATTTTGGTCTATCGGCAAGAGAGACGTCGTCGAGATAACAAGTATGGAGTCTACCGACGCTATGGTGTCTCACCGATGACCAAGTGAATTAGTCTGGCCAAACAGAGAAGTATACCAGCAGGAAGTTATACTGACGGGATAGAATGGTCGACAAGACTAATGATATCGGAGACTGATGGAATAGTTTCACCGACGACCAAATGTTTGGCCGACGGAGAGTTGCCATAAGCATATCGGCATGAGATTTATTGTCGGCAGGAGAATGGACGGGGTTGCCAATGGGAGGAGTCTCGACGATGGGGACACATCGGCAAGAGGATGGTGAAGTTACGCCGATAGAACATCGGCAGGAGAACGGTGAAGTTACACCGATAGAAGGAGCATCGGCATGACTGACGATATCGGCGAATAGGTTTTAAGTTATACCGACGGGGGTTAGTCTTGGCGAAAGTAAATTTGATGCAAAACACATCGGCGAGAGAAATAACATCGGCGGAGGAACCGAAGGTTTGGCCGATGCTAAAGTCACGCCGATAGTTGGTTTAGAAGGTGCCATCAGCAAGATGGAGTTTATCGGCAAGAGCAGTTTAGAAGCTGCCGATAGTTGACGTCTCGCCGATAGGCGAGAACCAAACCGCAAACAGTTACGTCGGAGAGAAATGGTCCATCGGCGGAAGGGACTTAGGCTAGGCCGATAGTCATCTGTTTTGCCGATACAATGTGTTGGAGAGACATCATGGTAAGTCTGGCTGACTGTCAAGAAAATGCAGAATTCAACCAGCAGTTAGAATACGAACCGTCTGGTAACTGAACCGTCCTGTAACGGACATGGAATTCATATAAAATGTAACATTCTTACTGTAGAGAGGGTAGAGAGGAGAAGAATCAAAGAAGTGAATTTTGGTGTGTGAAGCACTTTAATGTAATCAGAATTTTTGAATAGAAATAAAATACAGCAGTTCGATCATTTGTATATTCTGTTCTGTTTTCACTTATCATTCTGAAATAGATTAGTCATTTCTGTTTCTGAAATTTTGTTTTCTTTTGCAAACCATGACTCTGTTTTGATGATTCTTCAAATCCCAATGTACAGTATGGAGATCATCAAACAGAGCCATGATTTTTGTTTGTTTTTCTTTTGTGGGGTGGTCGGATTGCCGGCTAGAAGCAATGCATGCTTATCTAGGCGAGCTCAGTAAGGAGTCCGGCTAGATAAACAAGTAGGAAAATAGATTTGCAGGGGTGGAAAATAGATAGAAGGAAAGTGAGCACCAAGCAGTCCAGACCCTTGAACAGAGTGAGAAGGGTGGGCAACGGGCTCAGAAAGTTATGTGCCATTTAGGCAGCATCTTGGAAGCAGTGAGGACAAGGTATGTGTCCCACACCAAGCAGTGAAATAGAGTTTTCCATCTCTGCAAAGAGTTGAGGAATTTAGCTGACATTTTTGTGTAGAAAGATGTCTGTTAGCACTTTGAATTGGTAGAGAGGCTAGAGTTGTCAAATGGTCTTGTACACCTATAGGATGCAGAAGCAGGCAGCCTAGAGTCCTCCCTATCAAATTGGTATCAGAGCCAGTAAGATTTGGGTTATTCCTAGATAGGAATAGAAGAGTTGTATGTCATCACCGAGTTCAAGTGAGTCTGTTAGTTCATCCAAGAAAATGGTGACTAATGCAGAGTTAGCAAAGAAGGTTGAAGATCAAGAAGAGGAGAATAGACTCCTACAAGAAAGACTAGCAGAAATGGAGAGTAAGCTAGGCCTAATGTTGCAAAAGACTGAGGAAGTCAGCCAGAGAGTTAAATATTCTGAGGATAAGGGAAAAGGTGTAT
The DNA here is from genome assembly GCA_027924645.1 of Cunninghamia lanceolata. Lineage (NCBI taxonomy): Eukaryota > Viridiplantae > Streptophyta > Pinopsida > Cupressales > Cupressaceae > Cunninghamia > Cunninghamia lanceolata. The sequence continues at coordinate 1,213,196 of BSBN01000173.1, read as the reverse complement.
CTGTAGAAGATGAAGAGCCCACACCTGATCCTAAATTGGAAGAAGAACCATTCTTGAAAGCTTTGAAAGCAATGAGTGGTAAAACATTGGAAGGAGTACCACTTTTCAGTGGGAAAATGGACCCAGATTTGGTCATGGAGTGGATAGAAGGACTTGAAAATCACTTTGAATGTGATGGTGTAAGCGAGGCACAGAAAGTAAAGGTGGCCAAATCCAGACTCAGGGGAGCTGCCTTAACCTGGTGGAAATTTGTGCAGACTGAAAGAGCAAAAGAAGATAAGAAGCCCATAGCTACTTGGAACGGAATGGTAGCTAAAATCAAAGAAACATATATGCCAGAAGATTATGAAATACAGCTGCACAGGAAGAGACAGAATCTGAGACAAAAGGAATTAGATGTCAGTGCATACACTGAAGAATTCCAAAAGCTATGCTTAAGGTCCAAAGTAATGGAGGATGAAAGCATAAAGGTAGCAAGGTACCTTAATGGTCTGAAGTGGAATATACAAGAAGAAATCAGTTTATTGTGCCCTACCACAGTGCAAAAATGCTATCAGCTAGCACTGAAAGTGGAGGAAAAGAATAAGAGGAAACAAGACTCAAATAGCAGAGGAAGAGGAAGAGGTAGAGATAACAGAGGACACAGAGGAGGTTTTGGTGGAAGAAATACTAACAATAGATCCCAAGCAGAATCCAAACTCACAGAGCAGAGTGGGGAGTCAAGTGGTAGAGGAAACCACAGAGGAAGAGGGTCTAACAGAGGAAGATCAGGAGGATCAGGTAGAGGATCCTATTTCACAAACATGAAGTGTTACAACTGTGGCAATCTAGGTCATCCAGCATATAGGTGTCCAAAAAAGGCCACATCCTCTTCTCAAGGAGGTGATAAGAGAAATCACTATGTCCAAGATAATGCATCCAGCAGCCAGTCACCTGAGGTCAATCTAAACTCAGAAGATGGAGAGAACCTGATGATAAGGAGAACATTGATCAAAGAACCAGTGAAATCTGAACCAAGCCAGAGGAGAGCACTATTCAGAATCAAGTGCAAGATTTTGAATAAGGTATGTAAAATTATCATAGACTCAGGATCCACTGATAATATTATTTCTGATGAGGCAGTTAAGAAACTGAATTTGAAAAGAATTACTCATGCAAACCCATATAGAGTCACATGGTTGAATAAGGGTCAACATGTGGTAGTAAATGAACAAAGTTGGGTAGAGTTTAGTATAGGTGGCTACAAGGATAAGGTATTATGTGATATACTACCCATGGATGCATGCCATCTCTTATTGGGCAGACCATGGCAGTATGACCGAAAAGCAGTACATGATGGTGAGAAGAATGCCTATTCTTTTCAGAAGGATGGTGTCACCTATAAGATTTAGTCATTAGAGGATGAAGATGCAGTTCAGACAAAGAGTCCTAATATCTTGGTTGTGAGTGGAAAAGAGTTTCTGAATACTCTTAAGGAAGATGGTATTGGTTATGCCATCATAGTGAAACCAAAAGAAGGACAGCAGGGTAAGAAGACAGAGATTCCCAAAGAAGTGCAGCCTATACTGGAGAAGTATAAAGGCATAATCAGTGATGGTACACCAACCACATTGCCTCCACAGAGAGCAATAAGCCATCAGATAGACCTGATTCCAGGAGCATCTTTGCCAAACAAGGCACCTTACAAGATGACTCCAGATCAGCACAAAGAAATTTCCAGGCAAGTGCAGGAATTGCTAGATCAAGGATTGATTAGGAAGAGTATTAGTCCTTGTGCAGTGCCCACAGTGTTGGCACCCAAGAAAGGAGGATCATGGAGATTGTGTACAGATGCCAGAGCCATAAACAAGATAACTATAAGGTATAGATTCCCAATTCCCAGAATTGAAGATCTCATGGACTATATTGGAAAAGCAAAGTATTTCACCAAGATAGACCTGAAGAGTGGTTACCACCAAATAAGAATCAAGGAAGGTGACGAGTGGAAGACAGCCTTCAAGACCACAGAAGGACTGTATGAATGGCTCGTTATGCCATTTGGTCTATCAAATGCACCCAGCACTTTTATGAGACTCATGAATGAAGTCCTAAAGGATTACATTGGTAAATTTGTTGTTGTTTTTCTAGATGATATTCTAATTTTTAGTCAGACCAAGGAAGAACATCTAGAACATGTAAATACTGTTTTGCAAAAATTACATGATGAACAACTAACCATCAATCTGGAGAAGTGTGAATTCATGAAGCAGGAATTGGTATACCTTGGTTTTGTGGTGTCCCAGGGAGAGTTGAAGATGGACAAGTCCAAAGTAGAAGCCATATTGAGCTGGCCTACTCCCAGAGCAGCCACAGAGGTGAGAAGTTTTCATGGCTTAGCCCAGTTTTACAGAAAGTTTATCAGAAATTTCAGTGGAATATGTACACCTATGTTGGATACAATTAAGGGTGGAATGAAAGCAAAATTCAGATGGACACCAGCTGCAGATAGAAGTTTTGAAAGGTTGAAGAAAGAGGTAGCAACACAACCTATTTTGTTGTTGCCTAGTTTTGATAAGCTATTTACTATTGAATGTGATGCAAGTAATATAGCTGTAGGAGCAGTGCTAAATCAGGAAAACAGACCTGTAGCCTTTTTCAGTGAGAGGCTGAATGAAACAAAGAGTAAGTACTCTTCATATGACTTAGAGTTGTATGCTCTAGTCCAAGCATTGAGGAAGTGGAGACATTATCTCCTACCTAAAGAATTTGTGGTCTACATAGATAACCAAGCTCTGAGTTTTCTGAACTCACAGGATAAGTTAAGCAGCAGGCATATCAAATGGATGGAGTACCTGCAGTCTTATAGCTTTACAATTAAGCATAAGAAGGGGCAGCTGAACAGAGTTGCAGATGCTTTGAGCAGAAGATTGCTCACAGTGCAGGAAGTGCAATTGAAGAGCATTGGGATTGAAGATTTCAAGAATCTTTACCAAGATGATGAAGATTTTGCTGAGGCATACAAGGTATGTCAAGATTTTGAGAATCACTTTCATAGTGAATTTGCAGATTTCACCTTACAGTAGGGATTGCTATTCAAAGGTGGACAATTATGTGTGCCAAGAGGATCTATGAGAGAAAATCTCATACAGGAGAAGCATAATGGCAGTCTGAGCGGCCATTTTGGTCTGAACAAGACACTGGAGCTAGTCCAAAGGTTCTATCATTGGCCAAGGATGCACAGAGACATCAGAAGGTATGTAGAGCAGTGTACCGTATGTTAGAAGGCCAAGGGAACCACTTCTAATGCAGGACTGTACCAACCCTTACCCATTCCTTCCAGGCCATGGGAATGTGTAAGCATGGATTTTATAGTTGGTTTGCCTAAGACTAAGACTGGTTATGATAGCATATATGTAGTTGTGGACAGGTTTAGCAAGATGAGTCATTTCATTCCCTGTAAAGTGACTCATGATGCCAGTCATATAGCACACTTATTTTTCAGAGAAGTGATCAGAATTCATGGACTTCCAGCAAGTATTGTGTCTGACAGAGATGCTAAATTCATGGGGCATTTCTGGAAAACATTGTGGCAGAGATTGGGAACAAATTTGTCTTTCAGTTCAGCATATCACCCACAGACAGATGGTCAGACAGAGGTGGTAAACAGGACATTGGGCAACCTGTTAAGGTGTATAACCAAAGAATATGGACAGAGTTGGGATCTTGTCATTCATCAGGCAGAATTTGCCTATAATGACAGTGTGAATAGGACTACTGGTAAGAGTCCATTCGAAATAGTCTATGGAATGCATCCCAGAGGTATATGTGAACTCAGGAATATGGGAAACATGGAGAACAGAAGTGGACATGCAGAGGATTTTGCACAATCCATGAAAGAAGTGCATGAGCAGGTGAAGAAAACCTTGACAGAGAACACACAGAAGATCAAGGACAGAGTAGATGCCCACAGAAGGGATATTCAGTTTGAGGTTGGTGATTTGGTCATGGTTCATTTGAACAAAGCTAGATTACAGAAAGGGATACCAACCAAATTGCAGATGAGACGGATTGGTCCTTGCAGAATTCTGAACAAGTATGGCAACAATGCCTATAGGATTGATTTGCCAGCAGGCAATTTCCCCAGTGTTCAATGTTCAGGACTTGGTGCCATATAAAGGTCCTCATTCAGCAGTAGGGGAATCTCGTGCAGAAGCTACACAGACAGTGAATGATGTCACCTTGCCTCCAAAAAATCACACCACAGGCTGAGAGAATTTTGGATTCTCGCGTGCAGAGGCAGACCAGACATGGTGTGTACATGGAGCACCTGATCAAGTGGAAACAGTTGCCTGAAGCAGAGGCTACCTGGATTGCAGAGTCAGAGTTCAAGAAACGGGGCATTGATTTTGCCTTGTTGTCACCAAAGGTGACTTGACTTCTTCCACACAGGGGGAGTATGGTGCAGGAGCACCAAGGGCTTGGAGCCCATGTGTATATATGTTTGCATTTTGTTTTGATGTTTTGAATTTTCAAAATAGGGCAGAGTGGGAAGGAGTTTATACCTATTCACTTTTGAAATTCATCGGGGTGAGAGAGGAAAGAGTTACACTGACGGTTGTGTTCGAAAGTGGCATCGGCATAAGATGCATCTTGGTTCGCCAAGGATATTGTATTTTGGTCTATCGGCAAGAGAGACGTCGTCGGGATAACAAGTATGGAGTCTACCGACGCTATGGTGTCTCACCGATGACCAAGTGAATTAGTCTGGCCGAACAGAGAAGTATACCGACAGGAAGTTACACTGACGGGATAGAATGGTCGACAAGACTAATGATATCGGAGACTGATGGAATAGTTTCACCGACGACCAAATGTTTGGCCGACGGAGAGTTGCCATAAGCATATCGGCATGAGATTTATTGTCGGCAGGAGAATGGACGGGGTTGCCGATGGGAGGAGTCTCGACGATGGGGACACATCGGCAAGAGGATGGTGAAGTTATGCCGATAGAACATCGGCAGGAGAACGGTGAAGTTACACCGATAGAAGGAGCATCAGCATGACCGACGATATCGGCGAATAGGTTTTAAGTTATACCGACGGGGGTTAGTCTTGGCGAAAGTAAATTTGATGCAAAACACATCGGCGAGAGAAATAACATCGGCGGAGGAACCGAAGGTTTGGCCGATGCTAAAGCCACGCCGATAGTTGGTTTAGAAGGTGCCATCGGCAAGATGGAGTTTATCGGCAAGAGCAGTTTAGAAGCTGCCGATAGTTGACGTCTCGCCGATAGGCGAGAACCAAACCGCAAACAGTTACGTCGGAGAGAAATGGTCCATCGGCGGAAGGGACTTAGGCTAGGCCGATAGTCATCCGTTTTGCCGATACAATGTGTTGGAGAGACATCATGGTAAGTCTGGCCGACTGTCAAGAAAATGCAGAATTCAACCAGCAGTTAGAATACGAACCGTCTGGTAACTGAACCGTCCTGTAACGGACATGGAATTCATATAAAATGTAACATTCTTACTGTAGAGAGGGTAGAGAGGAGAAGAATCGAAGAAGTGAATTTTGGTGTGTGAAGCACTTTAATGTAATCAGAATTTTTGAATAGAAATAAAATACAGCAGTTCGATCATTTGTATATTCTGTTCTGTTTTCACTTATCATTCTGAAATAGATTAGTCATTTCTGTTTCTGAAATTTTGTTTTCTTTTGCAAACCATGACTCTGTTTTGATGATTCTTCAAATCCCAATGTACAGTATGGAGATCATCAAACAGAGCCATGATTTTTGTTTTTTTTTTTTTTGTGGGGTGGTCAGATTGCCGGCTAGAGGCAATGCATGCTTATCTAGGCGAGCTCAGTAAGGAGTCCGGCTAGATAAACAAGTAGGAAAATAGATTTGCAAGGGTGGAAAATAGATAGAAGGAAAGTGAGCACCGAGCAGTCCAGACCCTTGAACAGAGTGAGAAGGGTGGGCAACGGGCTCAGAAAGTTATGTGCCATTTAGGCAGCATCTTGGAAGCAGTGAGGACAAGGTATGTGTCCCACACCAAGCAGTGAAATAGAGTTTTCCATCTCTGCAAAGAGTTGAGGAATTTAGCTGACATTTTTGTGTAGAAAGATGTCTGTTAGCACTTTGAATTGGTAGAGAGGCTAGAGTTGTCAAATGGTCTTGTACACCTACAGGATGTAGAAGCAGGCAGCCTAGAGTCCTCCCTATCACCTTATTAAGGGATGTTTATTTTATTAGTCAAATAGTATTATTATTAATCTGTTTGGTAATCTGAAACGTCAAGTGGCTGTCTAAATACTTGTCTGTTTAGTTCCATAACTATTTAAATTCCACTGGAAAGAATAAAAGGTGAGTATTATTCTTGTTTAAGGGGTGGTTCCGCTCAACGTAGTTGTTCCTTGTAGAATAGAGGTGGGGCAATAGTAGATTGGGGGTGATCTCTATATTCGTTGGAAAGCATTTTGGTGCTGTAAGCACGTAATCGATTAAATATTGCAGTGTAAGCTTAATGTTGAAGCTTTGAAAGGCCAATGAGTTTGTAAATGCTGATGTTTTTGAAGTTAGTAAAATAATTTCATATTTGTGAATAAATTTGTGCTTCCATTGTGTGTTACTGGCTGCATGACTGGGTTGTTTGATAAAACCCCTTGGTCTTGACTACATCAAGTGGTATCAGAGCAAGGCTTTCTTGCTGGAAGGAGATACATTGTGGAGAATATGAAATATTGTCTTAGAGGGCTTGAGAAGGTATTTGCTAGTGTGAAGAGGAGTCCTGCAGTTATAGAGGGCTGAAGGAGACATTGGAATTATGAGTAGAGGTTGTATTTTGAGAAGATGCCCCCAAGAAGAAGAGTTCCTAGAATGGAGGAAATGTTAGAACAATTTCATGTTGAAATGAGGAATGAATTAAGAAATTTAGTGGCTAGATTGAGAAGAAACGCAGATTGTGTGGAAGATCATGCTGCTGATGAGGACAAAATTGTGGAGGATGAACGAGAAAGAGAAAATGAACAAGTAGATACGAGAGAAGAACAGTTCCTGAGAGCACTTGCCATAGTTGGGGGAGGTAACAAAATAGAAATTCCTAATTTTTATGGAACATTGAATCTCGAAGAATTGATAGATTGGATAGGAGAATTAGAAGAATATTTTGAATATGAAAATTTTCATGATCCTCAGAGGGTGAGATTGACACAAACAAAACTCAAAGGACATGCTACCTTATGGTGGAGGGAGTTGCAAAAAGAAAGAGTGGCTAATGGAGACACGAGAATAACTCGGTGGAATCAAATGGTTACTTGATTGAAAGCCAAATTTATTCTTGGAGATTATGAGTTGGAGATGTTCAGAAAACTTTAGAATTTGAAGCAGAAATATATGAGCATAAAGGACTATATTGAAGAGTTTTATAAAATGGTAATTAGATTTGGCCATCATCAAATGGACAAAGAGAAAGTAGCAAGATATATCAATGGGTTGAGATTTAATATACAAGATGAGATGACTATGCTGAAAATTTCTACACTAGAAGAGGCATATCAATATGTTTTGAAAGGAGAAGAAAAGAGAGAAAGAAGATAGCAGAGTAATGCAAGAGGAAGAGGAAAATTCTCAGCCGGGAGAGGACAAGGAAGCAGTGGTAAAGGCAAACAAATTCAGGAATAAGAAACAAATTCAAAATGGAATAAGGAGTCAAGTCAAGGAATGAGAGGAAGAGAATATTCTACAGGAGGACGTGGTAGCAGCAACAAAGGGTTCCTTGGAAAATATTTTTAGTGTGGTGAGATGGGACATAGAGCTTATGAATGTCCACAATTACATCAAGAGAAGAATAAGAAAAGTATGGCCAGAAATAACATGGTACAAGAAGATGAAGCGAGTGTGGCATCACCGAAAGTAGAAGAGGCTGAAGAAGGAGAGTCTCTTATGTTCAAGAGAGTGTTGATAACACCATAAGTGAAGAAGGATGAAGCATCTTAGAGGAGAATTCTTTTCAGAATTGTATTGAAGTCTGGAGGTAAGTGTTGTAAAGTAATTATAGATAGTGGTAGTACTAATAATTTAGTCTTAGAGGAAATGATAGAAAATATAGGTTTGAAAAAGAGGAAACATCTTAGTCCATATAAAGCTACCTAGTTGCAAAAAGAACATGAATTAGTAGTGAAAGAGCAATGCATGGTTAGTTTTCAGATTGGGTCATATAAGGATGAAGTCTTGTGTGATGTTATGTCAATGAGTGCTTGTCATGTGTTGTCGGGTAGACCTTGGTAGTTTGATAGAGAAGCGATCTATGATGGTAAAAGGAATTTGTATACTATTGTGAAAGATGAGAAAAAGTATGTGCTGAGTTTAGTAAAAGAGAAAACACTGCAGGGGAAAGAGAGTAGTTCAATAGTTTGTTGCAATTCTAACAAACAGCTGCTTAAGGAGACAAGAGAGATTGAGAGTGGTTTAATGAAGGTGAATTCTGTTGAAAATGTTATGTCATAAAATGTACCCCTAGGACTTTTACCTCCTAAGTTTAGCTCCTGGGCCCCTTGTTTTGCATCTTGCATGTTCATTTTAACTCCCAGAAGAAAATGGCCTGAAACGCATGTCACATGGGGCTTGAGGGACATTATGTTCTTTAGACCTGACCTAAAAAGAGGACTTGGGACATGGGCACTCGCACCCTTGTCTTGCCCTATTTTAGGTAGGTCCCAAATTTGAATGTTAGTTATGTGACCGTTAGTTAGGTCCCATGCCGACATCTTAAGTTTGAATTACAAAATTTGTAGTGGGAATGTGTGTTGTTGCATATATAAGCATGTTTAGGGATTCATTTGAAAACTAGAAGATGATTATGAACTCTTGGCGCACTTATGATTTGAGAGCATTCAAGATATTCATTGTTGCAGAGCAGAGCATTGTTATTGTGTTTGTGATTGTAGATTTAGCTTCATCTTCTCATGTGTTGAAGGATCTTCATCTATGTGAGAGCTACATCTCTAAGGTAATATCTATTTGTGTTTGAATCATTTATCAATTTGTTTTGGCCTCTATCCCGTAGGGATACACACTCTTTATCTGACAACGGTGTTCATAAGACTTGAATGTCCTTCCGGGGCTTGACTGAGGCAAGCTCCTAAACAACACAACCCTCAACCACACTCCTTGTGATTGTAGGTTATAGATATCATATTTCATGGAGTGGAGTTGCAGAGGAAGGTCGCAGAAGATAAGGATTCTAGATCCGGTGGAAAGAAGTAGTTTGGTGCACTTTCGGGATAACGGAACCTTGGGCATTGTCCTCCGAGGTTGCAGACATGGGAATCTTAGTGACAGTGAAAATCAACATCTGAAGAAGCCCTGACATCTTGAAGAATAGCCTGCCTTGGACTTCTTTCATGATGTTGAGGACCCTATTGATGTGGTAACACATGTACCTAATGAGTAAATAAACAAACTTGACAAAGAATTAGCCTATCTTCAAGCAATTTTAGAAAATGAAAGGATAGCGCATGAGGCTATACCTGCGATTCATAACATAAGAGAATTGTTAAAAGAAGGACAAGATGGTGTTAATGCAATTAGAAGCTTAATGCATATAGTGCATCATAATGTTCTTCCGGTGACTGAATGTGTGAATGTTATTAATGACATGTCATCACCGTCTCATGCACAAGTATTGGCACCTATACCGACTACTGGAATGTCTACATTTGCATCAACAATTTTAACTACCAATGCACATGCTTGTAGTAATGCTACCATTGGTGTTGGAGTATCTAATGGCACTAATTCACAAAATTACAAAGATGTGGGATTCAACTATCAAAACCTAGCACCTAGGGTGACTTCATATCACTCTCAACCACCCCTTAAATCCACTTACTCTCAACCACCTTCCACCTATCATTATGTCCAACCACCACTCACCTATTCACAACCTCCACTTGTCACTACTCATACTCAATCACCCCAACATTTCGATTCTAATTCCTCACAACAAACTGCATCCCCTAATGATGCCCTCTTAAACCAACTCCTACAAGGCATGACTTCTTTACAACAAAAGGTGATGAAATTGACAAATTCTTCACAACCTAGTATACCAACTTATCATGCTCATAATCCTCTATCTTATGCAATCTTGAGAACTCCTATACCCAAGAAGTTTGAAACTCCTCACTTTGAAAAATATGGTGGAAAAGGTGATCCTAATACTCATGTGGTAACATTCACGGCTATGTGCAGTGATTTTTACTTTGAAGAGGACTTGTTAGCAAAACTTTTCCCGCGATCTCTTAAAGATATTTCCTTAGAGTGGTTTTTCTCCTTACCTTTGAATTCAATATACTCTTTTTCATAGCTAGTTGATCAATTCTTACAATATTTTCAAGCAAACATTAGACCTCAAGTCTCCTTGATTGGTTTAGTTCATTGTAAGCAAGGTTCGAAAGAGAATTTAACTATGTTTATTAGTCGGTATCAAGCTCTTTATGCACAAATTCAATATTAGATGAAGGATGAAGATGTTCAGAAGGTATTCATTACAAATCTACAACCTAACATTCGTGATAAGATTCTCTTGATGAAGTATAACTCTTTTGCACATTTATGCACCACCCTTCAAGATTACCAACTTTCCTGTAGTCAGTATGAAAACCAAAACTCATTGGCTCAAGTTGGTCAGTCCACGGGTGGACGTTCACAAAACAACTTTAAGAGGAATAATAAGAGTTTTATCAAGATTAATGGACAGAATTCAAACAATTTTTCACAGGTATCCGCTATCACTAATTCGAAGAGGACACCGTTTTAGAAAAGACAACTCACTATGATATCTAACTCCTTACATTCTATCATGAATCAAGCTGTGAGTAATAATCTGTTGAACCTTCCTTTGATTAAACTATTGGATCCTAGTAGAATGAAAGGACCTTATTTCAATGCTAATGCTTTTTGTCATTTTCATCGACAACAAGGACATGATACTGAATGATGTAGGCATCTTAAACAAGAAATACAAGACATCATCGACTCAAATGTTATACAGGTATCTGGTGTGAATGATAATGGAAATAAATCAGTTGCTCCTTTGAATCAAAATTTACAGATCTTTACTAATCCCTTTCCTTTAAACATATTGATAACAACATGATGGAACAAAATACAGTAGAAGTAGAAGATGACTATCTGAACTATGATGATATAATTGCTACAATAGAGGTGGATAAGGAAAATACTGAAGTATTACCTCGCCCGTGAAAAAATGGTATTTATGCTAAGGTTCCTCCTCTATTATCCCTTCAAGGATCAGGAGTCAACCAAAATGCATTGGAAATATAAATAGAAAAACTGAAACAAGATATTATGACAAAAGAAAAGATTGATATGGTGGAAGCTAGTCCTTCTCACTACGATGGACGAATTCAACAAAATAAGAGAGCTAAAGATCAGAAAAGAGTAAGATGATTATCATCAGTAGGAAATAATAGTGGTTCTCCTCCTCATAAGAAACAAAAGATCTCACATACACAAGGATTTGAGAAATAAGCACCGCATGGACACTCTGAGAACAAAGAACAATCTAATATGAACCACTCAAACTTCGCACAAAACTTGATGGAGCATCTTTCCAAGATTCTCACAAGTTTCAAATTGTAGTATGGTTGTGCCTTCAGGTAAGTATTTCTAATCCTTCACCTCTGTGTTGTGTTTCCTCCATGATGTGTTATGTGTTGTTTAGGCCTCCTTGGATGACCCTTGATACTCTTGTAAGGTCAAGGATACTGGGAGATTTCCTCTGTTGTGTCTATTCTTCTATTTGTATCATCATTTTTCTATCTTGTCTGTTCTCTATTTTTATTGTTGTGTGTCGTGCCTTAGGGGCATAACGTTGTGGTTGGTGACCTGGGGGTACCTTCCTGTGTGATGACCCTAAGGCACTTGTTCTCCTCTCTCATTTTATTGTTTACCTTCTTCTAGTTGTTCTATCTAGCTTACGGATGATGAAAAATAAATAAGACCGATAAGGACCATGTGTCCCTTCAGTGAGTATGCAAAAATAGATCTAGTCCATACATGACGATGGGGTTGATATATATATTATTCAACGCTTGGCTAGTAGAATCACTTCGTGTAATATTTTGATGATGTCTTATATTTGCTAACAAACCATAACAATATTGCTGCTCTATGCACTTTGTTTATCTTGGGTCTCGCCTTGGTTACACTTGGTTTTGAGGTCTCTGTAGTATAGCCCCACGGTTATACTCAGCTTTCGAATCTGTAGTATAACCTTGGCTCTTGATGTGATTGTTTTCATGCATTGTTTTTGATCATGTGATGTGGTTATTATCTTATAGAAAGATTTCTAATCTCTCTTCTTGTAGGAAATTGTGTGTTTGTGGGAACATTTGGCAATCATAAAGTACATGTCACCTTTGGGGGCTTGGGCTTTGTGAAAGCTCTTGTTCCCTTGTGTGTTTTCTTCCTACCTTAACGTGCTTGATATTGGTACACGATATCAAACCACTTTAAGGTGGGGGCATATAAAGGTAATCTATCTGATGATTTTGATACTAATGAATCGTATTTACATACATTGATCTATTGCATATACCTCCTTTTCACTATAAGGCATCTCCATGATGCAGGTGGGGTTGTATACTTTGAGCACATGCTTCCTTTTCACTGTAAGGCATCTTCGTGATGTGGGTGGGTTGCATTTTCAAAGCCCTCTGTGGAGGCGGGGATGGTGTATCTCTTGAACTAGTGCACATCCTTTTATTTCAAAAGTCCTTCGAGTAGGTGGGGTTGGTGTATCCTCCCTTAAGCGTGTCTTTGGAGGTTGTTGTGGCATAAGACTAACCATTAGGTGTGCCTGTAATGTGCCTGAGATGGTGGTGAACCTAGCAAAAGGCTCCTTCCATTGCTTATTTGCTGTGTTTAAGACATATAGTATGTCTTTGGCATACTATACGATGCTCGTGTCTTCCGTGTGTCTTCCATGTGTTTTTGCCCTTGTGTAGTCTAAAGATGTGTGGAGATGAGTCCCTCCTACACTCAGGTTTTGTATGGTGTGTTTGTTCCCAAGCATAGTCTCAAGACGTGTGGCAATTGAAAGGAAACTAGGTGTGCGGAAATCGCTTCCTACACTAATCTAATGAGGGGAGGAGAGTGCAAATTCAATTTTATTTTTACAATTACAACTATGTTAACCCACTAACAGAGATATTGTAGCAAACACATACACAAGAATGTAAGATAGAAGAAGAGAGACAGAAGATATACGTGGGGAAAACCCTTACGGGTGAAAAACCCCACTCCAAAACACAACTCAAATTATTCTGTAAACAATGAAGGTTACAGTACAACACAGAGCCAATGCTCTTGCAGGAGTCTTTGACACTCGTATCTGGAGATGATCCGGCAGTATAACAATACTTGTCAAACCTGTAATACATCACCTTTCCAAAGCACCTGTTTATAAAGAAAATACAAGGCAAAAATGGCTCCACATTGAGATGGGCGTCCAACATGGCCTCATGGCCCAAAACCCATGCCTATGGACACTTGTCCAACATTGTAGGATGTTCCTAACACTTGTCAAGTCACCCCATCCCAAGGAGGTCACCTATTTCCAAAATGGGCTATGACAGATGCTCTTACAACTCTTACAACCATCATAGAATTTGTCATAGCTGTCATAACTTACAGTTGTAAGAGAATCTATCATACACAGGCTATAAATAGCATATTCTCTTACAACATGTCATAGTCCACCTTGGGGCACCCAAAGATGCCTTTCTCAAAGATGCTTCTCGACACATGTCCATACCTGTCATATGATCTTCTATTTTCGATTCATACATGTCATAACTTTGTCATAAGAATATGTCATGACTGTTTCGGTCAATATTCCCTTACACACATTCCAAGATGCTGACACATGGAAAAATATTCCTACCACTAAGTGAGACACCTATCTCCTCATGTGAGGACAAAAATACATGTGGTCATATGCCATGTAGGATGATACATCACCGTGCCAACTCCCACAATATGACAACATAGGATTTGCATCCAAATTATACAATAGGCAATAAATAAATAAATACATTGAATTAACACAAGGAATTACCAAGGTTGAGACACCTTAATTCCCAACATTCTCCCACTTGTTGAACACCTTGTAAGAGCCAATAGAATTAACAGGATTTAACTGCTATAGGCTGAGAGGCCTATAGACTTCGAACACCATTTGAACTTCTCTGTACCCACTGGTTTCGTCAATGCATCTACAACATTCTTCAAAGTATCTACCTTCTCCAAATTTACCTTCCAATCCTCTACCATGTCTCGCATGAAGTGAAACTGTACATCAATATGCTTTGTTCTAGCATGGAAAGTTGGATTCTTCGAAAGGCAAATAACACTTTGACTGTCACAACAAATCGTAATCTGTCTTGCATCAACACCAATATTTGAACACAATCTCTTAAGACAAATGGATTCCTTGCAAGCATGAGTTGTTGCCATGTACTCAGCTTCTATCATGGACAAAGCAACCACAGGTTGTCACGTACTCACCTATCTAATTGCACCACCAAACATAGTGAACACATAGGCACTGGTGGATCTCCTACTGTCAATGTCACCTGCCCAATCAGAATCCATAAATCCATGAATACAAACTAAATGCAGAGGTCCTATAGCATTACCATGATAGCATATGGAATACTCAGAACTACCCCTCAAATATCTGAACACTCGCTTAGCTGCATCCCAATGTACCCATCCAGGATTAGCTATAAATCGACTAAGGACTCCCACTGCTTGGGCAATGTTTGGTCTTGTGCAGACCATAGCATACATCAAACTGCTAACAACACTAGAATAAGGTACTCTGCTCATGTCCTCCACCTCACTAGGAGATTTTGGACAATCACTAACAGACAACTTTGTCGCCAATGAAACAGGAACACACAATGGTCTATAATTTGCCATGCTGAACTTATCAAACACGGTCTTCACATACTCTGGCTTAACCAAAGTTTTCTGTTACCTCTATCTCTTCTAATTTCCATTCCTAGAATATACTTGGCTATCCCAAGATTTTTCATCTCAAACTGTGCTGACAACCGAGACTTCAAATCAGAAATCATATTCTTATCATTCCCAATCAACATCATATCGTCAACATACAATGCAATAATGAGAATGTGATCATTGTCAAATTTGTAATACACACAATGATCTTATTTCAATCTCAGATATCTAATTGACAACACAAAGGCATCAAACTTCAAGTACCACATCCTAGGAGACTATTTCAAACCATACAAAGACTTCTTTAACTTGCAAACCAAATTTTATTTACCTTTCTGTATGTAATGCTCTGGCTATGACATGTAAATCTCTTCCTCCAAATCACCATGAAGGAAAGTTGTCTTCACATCCATCTGTTCTACCTCTAAGTCATAAGCAGCTGCAAGAGATAATAGAAATTGAATGGATGTCAGTTTTGCAATGGGAGGGAAAATTTCACCATAATTAATTCCCTCCACTTGTGAATACCCCTTCGCAACCAATCTAGCCTTGTACTTTTCAACACTGCCATCTGCACTAAATTTCTTCTTGAACACCCATTTGCATCCAACGGGTTTTCATCCTTCAGGCAAAGGCACCAAGTCCCATGTTTTATTCTTCTCCAAAGAAGCCATCTCATCTTCCATGGCCTCCTTCCAGGAACCTGCATCTTTCATGCCCATATCCTCTTTCATAGTTCTAGGCTCATCAATGTTAGTAAGTAAAGAAAAGGCACAACTAGAATCAAGTAATGAATAACCAAACCTATCAAGTTGATTTCTTGTTCATGTAGACCTCCTCAATGGCTGAGGTTGAGGTTTTGCTTCTTCTTCTGAGCTTTCAGAGCTGCTAGAGCTCTCCTCATCATCAAGTCTCACAGGCTCTGTCAGTTTAGTCTTCTTAGGGGTAGAAGGAAACTGAACCACATCTTCTTTCTTTTCTATCTATTCTGGCTGTAGAACAATGGAAGAAGGTGTTAGCTCTATGAAGATAACACTTCTGCTGTACAACACTTTTTTAGCCATAGGATCCCAAAGCTTGTATCCTTTCGCACTGACACCATAGCCAATGAAAATACATTTAACAACCTTGTTCTCCAATTTAGACTATTTCTCCCTAGGCACATGTGCATATGCCTCACAACCAAAAACATGAAGATGCCTAACTGAAGCCTTCTTACTAGACCACACCTCCATAGGTGTCTTGCCAACAAGAGATGATGTAGGAGATCTATTTACCAGATAGCAAGCAGTGGCTACAACTTCAGCCCAAAACTTTTGTTCGAGGCTTGCTCCATTAAGCATACTCCTAGCCTTCTCCATTAGTGTCCCGTTCAATCTCTCTGCAACTCCATTTTGCTATGGGGTGTATGGAGTTGTCTTATGTCTTTCAATCCCTTGCTCTTTATAGAACTTATCAAACTCTACCGAACAAAACTCACCACCGTTGTCAGTTCTCAAACACTTAATCTTTTTACTAGTCTAATTTTTAGCAAAGGATTTAAACTCCTTAAACTGACTAAAGACTTCAGTCTTGCTTTTGATAAAATAAAATCATGTCCTTCTACTATAATCATCTATGAAAGATACAAAATATACAGATTTTAAAATTGAAGGAACATTAATAGGACCAAACACATCAGAATGAATAAGTTCCAATACACTAGAAGACTTGTGAGAACTAGAGTAAAACTGAACATGGTTTTGCTTTCCATATACACAATGTTTGCAAAATTTGAACTTGAGATTACAATCATTTAACCCCTCAATGAAGTTTTTATTTCTTAGAGTTCTAAGACCCTTCTCACCAATGTGGCCATATCTCAAATGCCATAACATAGTCTTTTCAGCAGGAAGCTTAGCTTCCATAGCATGTGCACTACCATTAGAACTAGTTACAATAGATTTCTTCACTGCTCGTTCAGATGGTGGGGATGAAATGACTGCAACTCTTTTCTTCGAGTCAGAAGAACTATTGCACTGTGAAGTGTATGCTTCTAAAGCTGAAATAAAGTACCTCTCCGAGTACCCTTCACAAGCACCATAGATCCTCTAGTCATCTTGCATCCATCCTTCAAAAAGACAACCTGCACACCTGCATCATTCAACATACTTATAGAAAGTAGGTTCCGTGCTAGGCCTGGGATGTGCATAACCCCAGTGATCCCCTTCACTCATCTATCAGGGAATCGGATTGAGACTCTTCCATGACCAACAATCTTTAGATGAGAATCGTCACCTAGGTACACTCTTCCACCATTGAACTCTTCACACTTTGTGAACCAGCTTCGATGCGAGGTCATGTGGAATGATGCACCAGAATCAATCAACCACACATCATTAGATGCATTGGTGGCCAGGGCTGCGATGAAGGCATCACCATCATCTTGTGACTTGTCAGAATTTGAATCTAGAGCAGTCTTCTTTTTCTTTTTCTTCTCTTCTTTGCATTCCTTTCGAAAATGCCCAGATTCACCACAGTTCCAACAGAAGCCTTGGACTTTCTAGGAGTTTTGGATCTCCCACGGGATTTGGATCTGCCCTTTTCACCTTTCTTGTCCTTCTTCCCTTTCTCTTTGGATCTTCCACGAACTGTAAGAGCCTCTTTGGCTGACTCAGATGTTTTCCTCCACATTTCTTCAGATAATAGCGAGGACACCACATCTTCCATCTTGAAGGTGGTAGTGGTGCTTCCGATCGCCATGACAAGATGATCCCACGAATCTAGCAGAGAACAAAGCAGGGTCACACATCGATCCTCCTCCTCCATTTTCACATGCACAGATGTCAACTATGCAATGATCATGTTAAAAACATTCATGTAGTCTACAATAGATTCTCTATCTTCCATCTTCAGAGTGAACAACTTCTTTTTCAGAAAAAAGCTTGTTCACCAAGGACTTGGCCTAATAAACATCACCCAACTTCTTCCAAAGATCTTTCGTGCTCTTCTCCTCATGGACATTCATCAGGATAGAGTCAGTTGAATAGAGTCTTATGAGACCCTTAGCTTTTTGATATTTGAGGTCCCAATTAGCTTGTGACATTGCTGTAGGTTTTACATTGGATACGGTTTCTCATATGTCACGATCAATAAGTAGGTCCTCCATCTTGAGTTTCCACAACTTGAAATTAGTGCCATTAATTTTCTCCACCTCTAATCTTCTAGATGTAGTTGCCATCTCCTTGCTGCAACAAGATACAGAATGCTCTACACAACACTCCCACTCAACCTAATATTAGCTCAAAAAACCCCTACCCAGTAGCTAGAACGAAAACTATCTAGGCTCTGATACCAATTGAAAGGAAGCTAGGTGTGCGGAAATTTTTTCCTACACTAATCTAATGAGGGGAGGAGAGTGCAAATTTAATTTTATCTTTACAATTATAGCTATGTTAACCCACTAACAGAGATATTGTAGCAAACACATACACAATAATGTAAGACAGAAGAAAAGAGAGACACGATATACGTGGGGAAAACCCTTATAGGTGAAAAACCCCACACTCCAAAACACAACTCAAATGTATTCCGTAAACAATGAAGGTTACAATACAACACAGAGCCAATGCTCTTATAGGAGTCTTCGACACTCGTATCTAGAGATGATCCGACAGCATAATAGTACCTGTCAAACCTGTAATACATCAACTCTCCAAAGCACCTATTTATAAAGAAAATACAAGGCAAAAATGACTCCACATTGAGATGGGTGTCCAACATGGCTTTATAGCCCAAAACCCACGCCTATGGACACTTGTCCAACACTGTAGGATGTTCTTAACATTTGTCAAGTCACCCCATCCCAAGGAGGTTGTCTATTTCCAAAATGGGCTATGACAGATGCTCTTATGACTCTTACAACAGTCATAAAATCTGTCATAGCTGTCATAACTTACAGCTGTAAGAGAATCTGCCATACATAGGCTATAAATAGTATATTCTCTTACAACATGTCATATTCCACCTTGGGCCACCCAAATATGCCTTTCTAAAAGATGCTTCTCAACACATGTCCTTACTTGTCATAGGATCTTCTATTTCTGACTCTTACATGTCATAACTTTGTCATAGGAATCTGTCATGACCGTTTCGGTCAATATTCCCTTACACACATTCCAAGATGCCGACACATGGAAAAATATTCCTACCACTAAGTGGGATGCCTATCTCCTCATGTGAGGACAAAAATATATGTGGTCATATGCCATGTAGGACGACACATCACTGTGCCAACTCCCACAATATGACAACATAGGATTTGCATCCAAATTATACAATAGGCAATAAATAAATAAATACAATGAATTATTACAAGGAATTACCAAGGTTGAGACACCTTAATTCCCAATAGCAACGAGTCCCTCCTATGCTTTGGGATTTGTATGGCGTGTTTGTTCTCAAGTGTAGTCTAAAGATGTGTGGCAATGAGTCCCTCCTACACTGAGATTTGTATTGCATGTCTGTTGCCCCATATGTAGTTTCAAGACATGTGGTGAAATGCCCCTCCTACATTTTGGGTTGTGTGTTTACTTTCCATGTACTTACATTTGCATTCATGTATATGAAAATAAAAAAATAAATAATCACTGCATTCATTATATTCATCATGTTTTACGTGTCTTCAATGCTGTCTTCTCCATGTTTTGGGTGACTGTTACTGTCTTCTCTAAGTTTTGCGTGCCTATTACTATCTTCAATGTGTTTTGCATGTTTGTGACATATTTTCTCTAATGTCTACCTGAGATTGGGGGTTGGAAATAGTTCCTCAAAGTTTGTGTATGCATTAGCTTCATGTGCCTAGCGTGTTTGCTGTGTTTTGACCGTACTTTAATGCATGTATGGGCCTTGCATTCATGCATACATTAAAGTGGGGGCTAAATGTTATGTTGTAAAATGTTCCCCTAGGACTTTTACCTCCTAAGTTTAGCTCCCGAGTCCCTTGTTTTGCATCTTTCATGTTCATTTTAACTCCCAGAAGAAAATGACCTGAAACCCATGTCACATGGGGCTTGAGGGACATTGTGTGCTTTAGACCTGACCTAAAAAGGGGACTTGGGACATGGGCGCTCGCGCCCTTGTCCTTCCCTATTTTAGGCAGGTCCCAAATTTGAATGTTGGTTTGTGACTATTAGTTAGGTCCCATGCCGACATCTTAAGTTTGAATTACGAAATTTGTAGCGGGAATGTGTGTTGTTGCATATCTAAGAATGTTTAGGGATTCATTTTAAAACTAGAAGATGATTATGAACTCATGGCACACTTATGATTTGAGAGCATTCAATATATTCATTGTTGTAGAGTAGAGCATTGTTATTGTGTTTGTGATTGCAGATTTAGCTTCATCTTCTCATGTGTTGAAAGATCTTCATGTATGTGAGAGCTACACCTTGAAGGTGATATCTATTTGTGTTTGAATCATTTATCAATTTGTTTTTACCTCTAACCCATAGGGATATGCACTCTTTATCTGACAACGGTGTTCAGAAGACTTGAATGTCCTTCTAGGGCTTAACTGAGGCAAGCTCCTAAATACCACAACCCCCAATCACACTCCTTGTGATTGCAGGTTACAGATATCAAATTTCACAGAGTGGAGTTGCAGAGGAAGGTTGCAGAAGATAAGGATTCTAGATCTGATGGTAAGAAGTAGTTTGGAGCACTTTTGGGATAAGGGTGCCTTAGGCAATGTCCTCTAAGGTTGCAGACATGGGAATCTTTATGACAGTGATAATCAACATTTGAAGAAGCCCTGACATCCTGAAGAATAGCATGCCTTGGACTAGGGCACCTAGGGCAGTGTCCACATCTTCTATGACAAAAATAGATAGAACAATGATTATCATTGCCAGAAGGAGTCTTGGATTCTTTGAAGAAAACTGTACCTTGAACTTGGGTGCCTAGGGCATTGTCCCCGATTATTCCGCATCACAAACTTCAAAAAATGGTCAGTAATTAATCTATCTACTATCTTAGTCTACGAGCACTTGTCGTAATTTATTAGTTTACTTACTGTTTTGCATAATTAGGGTTTTTGAGCATTAAATTAACACATTAGTTGATAATTTCTAAATTTTTGTATCGTTCCAAGTGACACCCAACCTACCTCTTGTAAAAGTTGTGATTCAACTTGGTTAAATGTCCTTGAATGTTTGTAGTGAAAGGAGGATTTAACCCACACACCCATTGAAATTGAAAAACCCTCTTTTCCCACAAAATAGAAAATAAAGGTAGTGGTGTTGGTTTTGTGCAACAATAGCAGAAAGTAGTGGTAAATAGTGTGAAGAATGTGAATATTGAACAAGGAAGTGGCGGTTTGGAGAGGAAACAATACAAGTCATAGTTTGGACACTTGCAATTTTCTCATGAGAGGTGTAGCCCAGGAAGTGTAAGTGGAGTTGAAGTATTTCAGTAAGTGATGAAGAGGAGAGGTCAAGTAGATAAAGAGGAGGTTTGGATAAAGAACAAGCATGGGATCACCATCCCAAGCATTTTCAAATATTCTTGAGTTTTTCAACTCATGGATCATTTCACTTTCCCGACGTGTCTGATGTAGGAGCATCCGGGTTCACTGGTAATCCTGTGTCACCAAAAGTATATTTTATTTTTGAAGTTGGTTTTTGGTTTATGTTTTCTTTGCAGAGTTGATTTTGTGTTTTAGGAGAAAATTTATATTTATTTGGCTAAGTTAAGAGTGTCATCATGTAGAAGAGCCAACAGGGTATCTCCAGTTCCAATTTGGTGAAATTTGGCTAAAAATTGGCTAAGTTATAGCCAGTCAGTGATTTCTCCAGTTCATGAATTGCTTAGTTCACCAACTCGGCAATTCACTGATTTGACAGTTTACTGACAAGTCACAAGTGAAAGTTACATTTTTGAAGTTTGTAGAAGGGTTCGTTTAGTTGGTGAAGTTTCAAGTTCGTGAAGCATTCAGCTCGTCGATCCCTTGGTTTGTTGATTGTATGTCTAAAAGCATCAGGAAGAGTGTTTGCTTTGTTATCAGAATAGTTGAAGTTTACAAACTTCATCGGCAAAACCTCCAGTTTGCAGACCCTTAGGTTCACCAATAAGACATTTTGCCGATAAAGGCTTTAAGGAGTGGAGTTCGCAATTTCTTTAATTCGCCGATAGGCAATAAAGAAGAAGTTGAAATACTCAAAGTGTGTGAGTTCCGATTCCAAGGTTCATGGAATTGGAATTTCACTGATAGAAGAAAAGTTTCAAGTCTTTAGCCAAGTCACAAATTCTAAAAGTTACCAATTCACCAATTCACCGACAAATATATAAATGGAGCTTTTGAGGAGAAGTCAAAGAGTTCGTATCGACAATCTTTTAAGTTTATGAACTAGTTCATGGTTTTCAAAATTTGCTGATAAGCCAATAAAATGATGGAAAAGGTCAATTTTGTTGATAAAGGGCTTGGTGGCTAAGGGTGTTATACCGACAAGTCTTTAGTTTACGAGATGGCTATTTTTCTGATAGACAGGATTTGATGTCTTAAAGCTTGTATTGACAAACCATTTATTTTGTGAACTAACAAATTCACCGATAACATGTGACGACAAACTTTTAAGTTCTTGAATTTAAGCTACATTTGCTAATGAAGACATCCTTGGTTCATGGAAGAGATATTTTTCTGATAGCTTTAAAGTTTATTTTACCGATAGCCGTTACAAGAAGATTTAAAGTTTTAAAAGGCACATTGCTGATGTATGGGACTTTATTAAGGGATGTTTATTTTATTAGTCAAACATTATTATTATTAATCTGTTTGGTAATTTGAAACATCAAGTGGCTATTTGAATACCTATCTATTTAGTTTCATAACTGTTTAACTTCCACTAGAAATAACAAAAGGCGAGTGTCATTCATGTTTAGGGGGTGGTTCTGCTCAATGTAGAGGGTGTTAGTAGTTGTTCCTCGCATAACAGAGGTGGGTGATAGTAAATTGAGGGTGATCTCTGTATTCATTGGAAAGCATTTTGGTATTGTAATCACATAATTGATTGAATATTACAGTGTAATGCTTAATGCTGAAGCTTTGAAAGGCCAATGAGTTTGTAAATGTTGATGTTTATTAAGAGATGTTTATATTATTAGTCAAACATTATTATTATTAACCTGTTTGGTAATCTGAAACATCAAGTGGTTATTTGAATAACTGTCTGTTTAGTTCCATAACTATTTAACTTCCACTAGAAAGAACAAAAGGCGAGTGTCATTCATGTTTAGGGGGTGGTTCCACTCAACGTAGGGGGTGTTAGTAGTTGTTCCTTGCATAACAAAGGTGGGGTGATAGTAGATTGAGGGTGATCTCTGTATTCGTTGGAAAACATTTTGGTATTCTAATCACATAATTGATTAAATATTGCAGTGTAATGCTTAATGCTGAAGCTTTGAAAGGCCAATGAGTTTGTAAATGTTGATGTTTTTGAAGTTAATAAAATAATTTCAGATTTATGAATAAATTCATGCTTCCGTTGTGTGTTACTGGCTGCATGGCTGGGTAGTTTGATAAACCCCCTGGTCTTGACTGCATCATTATGCAGAAGTATATGTGATATGTAGGTCATAGTTTGTGTGATGAGGTTATGCATTATTTGGTTGTGAAAACCATTAGATATTCCTTGTAAAGTTGTTACAAACTCAAAATTCTTTCTATGAAACACTTATGCAGAGAACATGTCAAAACTTTGAGTTGTACATGGTATAGTTAGCTTATTTGTCAAATTGTGTATGTTCAAACAAGTATAAGTCCTAAAACATCTAGTATATTACCTATTTCTAGGTTTGAGTTTAGTTTTATGTCATTTTCTACTCTTTTCCTTGCAAACATCAGTAGTATAGTCTGGTTTTTAGGTTCTACACTAGAGGAACCAACCCTCTCTAGAGATTCATGTTAGAGTTAGCTGACAGAAGATATCAATTAAATGCAAATAAAGATTAAACAGAGGAATAGAAATACATAGAAATAATAACAGGGAGAGAGAAGTTTTAACGTGGTTCACCCAAACCTAGGCTAAATCCACCAACAGAGGGTCCAATATTATTATCCAGTAAATCAAACTGATTATAACCAACAATCCTTGCAACTCAATACCATTGCAAAATGTTACAATACAATATCAATAAAACCCTAACCCTTAGCCACTTTTATCAAGCCTTATGTCGGTTACCAAAATAGGGTTTTTTGTATGTCGGCCAATAGAAAATAACTCTCAATGCCTTTATAAATATTTTGGGGGGAAACTGCGCTGATAAAAGTGGGGAAAATTTAACCTTCGAGTCTGATTAGGATCCATATAACAATAATCTCCCACTTGGAGACTGATCAGACTCCACACCATATCATCTCCCACTTAGAGATTGATCATAACACCATTGACCCTATAGCTCCCACTAGAAATAAGCACCTTAGACTCTGCTATTCTATTTTTTTTGTTTTGTTTTCAATCTTGAAGACTAACCGAAGTTGAAGAGGAGCTCAACTTCTCCCTTGTCACTTCCTTTGTAAATATATCCACTGGATTTTCATCTGTATGTATCTTTTCCAATCGTAACTGTCCATCATCCAATGTTGACCGAATGAAGTGATACCTTAGCTGTATGTGTTTGGTCTTTGAATGCAAGGTATAATTCTTTGCAAGATGTATGGCACTCTGGCTGTTTGTAAACAAATAATTGTTAGCCTGTTGTTTGCCCAATTATTCCATTAAAGATTGTAGATATATCATCTCCTTGCTTGCCTCTGTTGCAGCTACATACTTTGCCTCCATGGTGGATAAACTAACCAACTTTTGCAACCTGGAGATCCAACTCACCGCTGTCCCACCTATAGTAAAGATATAACCTATAGTACTCCTCCTGGTATCAATATCCCCTACCAAATCTGAGTCCACATAGCCTGCTAAATCAGTATTAGAGCCCCCAAAACATAAGTGTTTATTAGATGTACCTCTCAAATATCTGAGAAACCATTTTACTGCATTCCAATGCTCCAATCCGGGATGACTCATATACCTACTTACGACTCCTACAACATGTGCAATATCTAGTCTCGTGCATACCATGGTGTGCATTAAAATTCCTACAGCTGAAGCATATGGGACCTTGGACATTTTTTCTTCCTCCTTTTGTGTCTTAGGACACATCTCCTTAGTCAATTTCAAATGACAAGGCAAAGGTGTACTGGCAGCTTTTACATTCTCCATATGGAATCTCTGCAACGCCTTTTCAACATAATCAGCCTAAGATAGAGTCAATTTTCTATTCTTCCTATCTCTGCAAATTTTCATACTAAGGATTTGTTTTTCTACCCCCAAATCCTTCATAGCAAATGATTGTGCTAACTGTTGTTTTAACTCTCTTATGTCATCCATGTTAGACCCTGCTACAAGCATGTCATCAACATATAAACATAAAATAATGTAGCTATTATTATCCAACCTCTTAAAATAAACAAAATGGTTGGAATTACACCGACTGTAGCCTTGCTTAGCCATAAAACTATCAAATTTCAAATACCATTGCTGAGGTGCTTGTTTTAGGCCATACAAACTCTTCTTCAATATGCACACTTGTTTCTCCTTACCTTTGACCTCAAATCCTTGGGGCTATTCCATATATATCTCCTCCTCCAAATCACCATGGTTGATGCAGTGTGGCACAAGGGAAGCAACACACAAAGGTTTACTCTATTGTCCTTTGCCCACTCACCCACTTCAACTAGCCTTCAACCAACCAACCAACCAAAGGCACATATAAGGCATATGAAGGATTTGATGTCCAGACTATTGTCCAACCCCTAAGGCTTCTCCAACACCTTAAGACAGATCAACAAACACTTTCTATGCAGTTGGTTTGATCTCCAGCTTCCCAAAACTCTTCAACCTATACCTTGACTAGTAAGGCTACTAGCCCTCCAAACTAGGTTTTCTCAACAAAACTTGACAAAATCCCAAAGGTCTAGGCAAACAAATGATGGAATTGAACACCTTTTAGGGGACCCTAACAAACCTCCAAATCTCCTGCTCCAACTCTACTCCAGCAATCCAGAACGCCTACTAGGTCTCTAGGCCTAATTGATCAATTTAGGCTAGGTTACAAAGCAAGTGCTCAAAATTGGGTGCATAGGTCAGGGGCAGGAACTTGGAATGACTCTACCATCCCCAAACAACACAAATCCACCATTCATTCACTCATCCTCTTAGGGTTTTGTCAAATACAACAATAAATTGCATAAATTCAGTCAAATACATAGAGATATTTGACCTAGGGCATCACATTAGAAATAGTAAACTGTATTTTCTCAGAAAATGCTTTTGGAATCAAGTAGTATACACCCCTAGCCTGCATTTCACCGAGTGGCATGAAATTTCATCAGTGGAAATGCATTCTAGGGCCAAATTTGTGGGACTGCCCTAGAAAACAGGGTTTCTAGACCAGTTTTGAAAGAAAATTCAATAACTTTTGACTCCGACCACTTCAAGACCTCAAACTAGTTGCATTGGAACCCTGACTCCAAGAGCTTTCAGAAAAATATCATTTGCACACATGAAAAGTCTATACAGTCCGTACACAGCAAGAAAAATAGCAAAAAATAGTCAGTTTTCTTGAATTTTATGCCCAAATTCCGTACAAAAACTTCCTCCCCCGTACTGGAGTTAGATATCCACCATATTAATCCATCCAAGTTGGTTTCCAACTTCTACAACAGCATTTAACTGCCCAAAGTGGTTTTTGAACCGACCCAACACATAACACCTTTGACAACTATGGTGTTTTGCATTAACACAAGGAGGTTGATTTGTTTGGCTCGTCCAATGGAGTCCAAATGATCAACAAACTCCTTCCAACATACTAAAACATTAAAACAAACAAAAAAAACTCGAAAACCAATCCTTAGACCTTCTAGGCCTAATTGGCACAACAAGGATCCAAGTGGACTAAGCATGATTGAGGTTTATAGGGTCACCTCAATCATCTTGACCACACAAAAGGGACCATACAAACATGGCTAAAGCCTTATTACCACAGATACAATCAAAACAAAACATAGCTTATCAAAATGCATAAAAAAATGCTTGAGGTGTCAGACTTCTCCTAGGTGTTCTGCACCATACACCCACTGTCAAACAGAACTCAAGTCTCTTGAGTTGGAATGCTATCAAATGTGAAACCTGCCTTCTCAATGTCTGCCCTGCTCATCCAAGTGGCATCCTCCTGAGGTTTGTTTAGCCACTTCACCAAATAGTCATGATAGGTGTGCCTTCTAGTTTGTTTTGCAATCCTCTTGTCCAAAATGCACTCAATCTGATTTGGAGATGAAGGAATGAGTTCCTGGAGTGTGTGATCAGTTTGATCTTCTTCAACAATAGTCTGAGGATTAGATCCTTTATAGGGATAAAGGTCTGAAACATTAAAAATTGGAGACAAAGCAATGCCATCCGGAAGTCTGATTTTGTAGGCATTTTCTCCACATTTCTTGAGCACTTCACAAGGCCCAATCTTCTTCATGAGTAGCTTAGTGTGTTTACCTGCCGGGAGTCTCTCCTTCTTTAGATGAACCATTACTAAATCACCTTCCTTGAACTGCAAATCCCTTCTTTTTCTGTCAGCAAATTGTTTATATTTCTTAGAAGTGGACAACAATTTCTGTTGTACTTGTTCATGGACATCTTTCATGACTTGAACAAAGTCTTCAGCCAAGGCACTACTGTTTTCTAGTCCTTTAACCTCCCTTAGTTCCAAAATACCCCTTGGGTGAGTGCCATAAACAATTTGGAAAGGAGACAGGCCGGTGCTTCTATTGACAGTGTCATTGTATGAGAACTCTGCCTGAGCCAAAATTGAATCCCAACTAGCACCCTGCTCCTTGGTTAGGCATCTTAGGAGGTTGCCAAGTGACCTATTAATCACCTCTGTTTGTCCATCAGACTGAGGGTGATAGGCAGATGATAAGGACAAATTTGTACCTAGTCTCTTCCACAGTGTCCTCCAGAAGTGTCCACTGAACTTGGGGTCTCTGTCTGAGATTATGGACAAAGGTAAACCATGTAACCTGACTATTTCCTTGAAGAAAAGACCTGCTATGTGTGAGGCATCATGTGTGGTTCTACATGGGATGAAGTGAGCCATTTTTGAGAACCTATCTACAACCACAAAAATGCTGTCATGTCCATTCTTTGTTCTAGGCAAACCAAGTACAAAGTCCATACTTATGGAATCCCAAGGCTTTGAAGGAATAGGTAGAGGAGTGTATAAACCTGCATTTGATGTATGCCCCTTTGCTCTTTGGCAAATTTTACAAGTTTCAACAAACTTCCTTACATCGGTTGGCAATTTTGGCCAAAAATAGTACCTCCTAACCAATTCTAGGGTCTTATCAATACCAAAGTGACCTGACATGCTGCCACAATGCTTTTCCCTGATTATATTCTCTCTAACAGATCCTCTTGGGATACACAACATGCTACCCTTGAAAAGATATCCATCTTGCAACAAAAAATCAGAAAAATCAGTATTATACCTTCCTGTCATGGCCTTGCAAGATAGGTATGGCTCTTTGAAGTCTTCATCTGCTGTATACTAATCTTTAATGGCATGAATACCTGTACTTTCCAACTGAATAGTTTGCACAACAAGATTTCTCCTACTTAAGGCATCGGCTACCTTATTGGCCACTCCTTTCTTGTGTTTTATGGAGAAGGTGTATGCTTGGATGTACTCCATCCACTTGACATGTCTGTGATTCAACTTTTGCTGCCTGTTCAAGAAGCTTAATGCATGGTTGTTAGTAAAAACTATAAATTCCTTTGGCAATAAGTAGTGTCTCCATTTCCTCAATGACTGAACCATGGGATATAACTCTAGATCATAGGTGGAGTAGTTTTGTTTTGCCTCATTTAACTTCTCACTAAAGAATGCTATAGGCCTCCCATCTTGACTTAGGACTCCCCCAACAGCCCTCTTACTTGCATCACATTCTACCACAAAGACCTTGTCAAAATCAGGAAGAACAAGGACCGGTTTTTCTGATATTTTTTTCTTTAACAGTTCAAAGGCTTGGTTGGCCTCATTTGTCCATAAAAACACACATTTCTTGCCCCCTTTTATGGTGTCAACAAGTGGAGCACAAATGCCACTAAACCCTCTAATGAACTTTCTATAAAAGCTGCATAAACCATGGAAACTCCTTACCTCCGAGGCTGTTGTAGGTGTTGGCCAATTAAGAATGGTTGCAACCTTACTTGGATCCATTTTTAGGCTACCCTTGGAGATGACAAACCCCAAAAATATCAACTCTTCTTGTAGGAAGACACATTTGTCAAGATTGATTCTCAACTTCTCCTCTTGAAGCCTCCTGAGCACTTGATGGATATGCCTTATGTGGTCTTCCTTGCTGTCACTAAAAATCAGTATATCATCCAAATATACAACAATAAACTTGTTAAGGAAAGGTTTTAGCACTTCATTCATCAATCTCATGAAGGTGCTTGGTGCATTTGACAAGCCAAAAGGCATGACAACCCATTCAAATAGTCCTTCATTGGTTTTGAAGGTAGTTTTCCACTCATCCCCTTCCCTTATCCTGATTTGGTGATAACCACTTTTTAGATCTATCTTGGTAAAATACTTAGCCCTACCCAAGCAATCCATTAAATCTTCTATTCTAGGCATTGGAAATCTATACCTGATAGTAATCTTGTTGATGGCCCTGAAATCAGTGCATAGTCTCCATGTTCCTTCCTTCTTAGGTGCAAGCACTGCAGGTACTGCACATGGACTAATACTCCTCCTGATAAGTCCTCTATCCAATAAGTCTTGCATTTGTCTTGCCACTTCAACATTTTGCTCTGAGGTCAACTTGTAGGCTGCTTGGTTTGGTAGGGTGGATCCAGGGATGAGATCAATGCAATGACTAATCTCCCTTTTTGGTGGAAGGGCATCCTTGCCTTCATCGGCTATCACATCCTAAAACTTCTCCAATAGTTCTTCCACTTCCTTTGGTCCAATCCTCCTAAGAGGTTGCTGCACTTTGACCTTCTTGGGATTCACATCCTTGGGCTTGATGACTACTGCAAAACATGGCACTTTCTCTTCCTTGAGGTTAGCCAAAAACTCTTTTTCACCTACCAACATAACTGAACTAGAAATGACTCTCTTTGCAATCATCAATCAAAGGAGTCATTGTAAACTTTTCACCATTCTTGGAAAAATGAATCACATTGTTCTTACCATCATGTTGGGCACTTGTGTCATGTTGCCAAGGCCTTCCAAGAAGAAGGTGGCATGCATCCATATCCACTATCTCACAAAGAACCTTATCATGATATTCACCTATCTTGAATTCAACCCAACATTGCTCTTTCACCACAATTTGTTGTTCCTTGGTTAGCCAAAAGACTTTATAGGGGTTAGGATGAGGCATTCTTTCCAATCCTAACTTAGTCACCATTTCATTAGAAGCCAAATTTTCAGAAGAACCTGAATCTACTATTACCTTGCAAACTTTTCCTTTCACCTTGCAAGTGGTTCTGAACAAGTTGTTTCTTTGGGGCTGCTCCTTGGTGGCTGGCATGATGAGGGATCTATTAAACATGATGCATTCTCCACTCTCAGGTGCTGCAGACTTGGACGAGGCTGTTTGGTAACTTGTGGTGCTTTGACAGTCCTCTTCTTGAAGGAGTTGTACTCTTCTTTCTTTCTGATTTGCAGCAGTGTTTCCCATCTTCTCTGGGCACCTAAAGGACTGATGTCCAATCTGATTGCAAGAGAAACACCTTCCAGTAAACACATTGGGACCTCTGCCCCCACTTCTTCCTCTGCCATTACCTCTGCCCCTAAACTGACCCTTATCAGCACTGTTTTTATCAGCCTGCCCTTGGCTGCCTTCTTGCGATCCGCCACCTTGGAATCTAAAGAAATTATCTCTGTTTTGAAATTTGCCCCTGCCCCTAAAATTTTGATTTCCTCTGCCTCTGCTGCTGCTGCCAAAATCCCCTTTTCTTCTCTGCTTATCCTCAATCCTCAGTGCCATTTGAAAACACTTATGGACTGTCTCCGGGTTAAAGAGAGTTAATTCATCTTGAATGGAGAACTTGAGGCCATTAAGATACCTTGCAAGCTTCTGTTTTTCATTCTCAGGCATCTTGGCTTTCAATGTCATCTTGTGAAACTCCTCTGTGTAGGTGCTTACGTCCATGTCCTTTTGTCTCAAGTTGTGCAACTTCTTGTTCAAGTTGACCTCATAATCCTCAGGGACAAATTGCTTCTTGATTTCAAGTACCATCTTCCTCCATGTAGAGATAGGATTCCTATCATCTTCTCTCCTCTCATTTTGAATAAAATTCCACCAACTCAAGGCTGGCCCTTTCATTCTTGATTTGGCAATCTTCACTTTCTGATTTTCTGCCACTTCTTCACATTCAAAATAGTTCTCCATTGCCTCAATCCAATCAAGGCACTCCTTTGGATTCATCTTACCAGGAAACATAGGTAAGTCTGCCTTAGTGTCCTTCCTACTCAACTTTCCAAGTGCATCTAGGAATTGTCTCTCTGACATGCCTCCTTGTGGCTCTTCCATAGGCACTTCTTCTTCCTCATCTTGATCCTCTTCATCTGAATCTAAGATGACTTCTGACTTCTTCTTCTTGTCTTTGTCTTTCTTCAACTTTTCTATCTCAGCCTCCATCCTTTTGTTCTTGGCTGCTTGCTCTCTCACTATCTTTGCCAATTCGGCATTTGTCACCTTTGAAGGAATTTCCTCCTCTTCTTCTCTATCTCCCATCTCTTTGATGGCTCTGATACCACCTGATGCAGTGTGGCACAAGGGAAGCAACACACAAAGGTTTACTCTATTGTCCTTTGCCCACTCACCCACTTCAACTAGCCTTCAACCAACCAACCAACCAAAGGCACATACAAGGCATATGAAGGATTTGATGTCCAGACTATTGTCCAACCCCTAAGGCTTCTCCAAAACCTTAAGACAGATCAACAAACACTTTCTATGCAGTTGGTTTGATCTCCAACTTCCCAAAACTCTTCAACCTATACCTTGACTAGTAAGGCTACTAGCCCTCCAAACTAGGTTTTCTCAACAAAACTTGACAAAATCCCAAAGGTCTAGGCAAACAAATGATGGAATTGAACACCTTTCAGAGGACCCTAACAAACCTCCAAATCTCCTGCTCCAACTCTACTCCAGCAATCCAGAACGCCTACTAGGTCTATAGGCCTAATTGATCAATTTAGGCTAGGTTACAAAGCAAGTGCTCAAAATTGGGTGCATAGGTCAGGGGCAGGAACTTGGAATGACTCTACCATCCCCAAACAACACAAATCCACCATTCATTCACTCATCCTCTTAGGGTTTTGTCAAATACAACAATAAATTGCATAAATTCAGTCAAATACATAGAGATATTTGACCTAGGGCATCACATTAAAAATAGTAAACTGTATTTTCTCAGAAAATGCTTTTGGAATCAAGTAGTATACACCCCTAGCCTGCATTTCACTGAGTGGCATGAAATTTTATCGGTGGAAATGCATTCTAGGGCCAAATTTGTGGGACTGCCCTAGAAAACAGGGTTTCTAGACCAGTTTTGAAAGAAAATTCAATAACTTTTGACTCCGACCACTTCAAGACCTCAAACTAGTTGCATTGGAACCCTGACTCCAAGAGCTTTTAGAAAAATATCATTTGTACACATGAAAAGTCCGTACAGTCTGTACACAGCAAGAAAAATAGTGAAAAATGGTCAGTTTTCTTGAATTTTGTGCCCAAATTCCGTACAAAAACTTCCTCCCCCGTACTGGAGTTAGATATCCACCATATTAACCCATCCAAGTTGGTTTCCAACTTCTACAATAGCATTTAACTGCCCAAAGTGGTTTTTGAACCGACCCAACACATAACACCTTTGACAACTATGGTGTTTTGCATTAACACAAGGAGGTTGATTTGTTTGGCTTGTCCAATGGAGTCCAAATGATCAACAAACTCCTTCCAACATACTAAAACATTAAAACAACCAAAAAAAACTCAAAAACCAATCCTTAGACCTTCTAGGCCTAATTGGCACAACAAGGATCCAAGTGGACTAAGCATGATTGAGGTTTATAGGGTCACCTCAATCATCTTGACCACACAAAAGGGACCATACAAACATGGCTAAAGCCTTATTACCACACATACAATCAAAACAAAACATAGCTTATCAAAATGCATAAAAAAATGCTTGAGGTGTCAGACTGCTCCTAGGTGCCCTGCACCAATGGTGAAAGGCAGTTTTCACATCTAGCTGTTCCAAATGCAAATCTTCAACAACCACAATACTTAAAACAATATGAATAGAAGTCATCTTAACAATCGAAGAAAAAATCTCATCAAAATCAATGCCCTTTTTCTATGTAAATCCTTTTACAACTAACCCGGTTTTAAATCTTTTCTTACCTCCATCTTCCTCTTTTAGCCTATAAACCCATTTGTTTGGTAAAGCCTTTTTACTTGCAGGCAACTTACATAATTTCCATGTCTAATTTTTCAGCAAGGATTCCATTTCTTCTTTCATTGCAAGCTCCCTGTGAACCTTTATATCCACCTTTATAGCTTTATCATACCCTTTCGGTTCACCAACATCTATTAACAAAATAGAATACAAAGAGGGAGAAAACCTTTTAGGAGGTCTACTTAGCCTTGTTGACCATCTAACATTCACTGGAGTTTGTGGTATTTCATGTTGCTGTTGTAGAGCATGAGGAACCACTGGAACATCATTATTTGGAGTATCATTTAACACCACATAATCCTTTTCTTTCTTGTCATGCTGCTACAACTAATCTTTGTACAACACCTTCTCATTGAATACAACATCCCTACTTCTCACAATTTTCTAATTTTCAACATCCCATAGCCTATAACCAAATTCATCAATGCCATATCCAACAAAGATACACTTTTTTGATTTTGCATCCAGCTTGGTTCTATTTTTAGAATCTACATGTGCAAATGCTTCACATCCGAAGGTTTTTAGAAAAGAATAACTCACCTTCTTACCTGTCCATGCTTCCTCTGGAATACCACAACCCAAAGGAACTGAAGGACCTCTGTTAATTAAGTATACAACAGTGTTGACAGCCTCTACCCACATGTTTAAAGGCAGCCCAACATGCAATCTCATGGTCCTTGCATGCTCTATTATTCTCCTATTCATGTGCTCAGCCACTCCATTCTCCTGTGGAGTACCTAGAACCATTTTTTGCCTACAAATTCCATTAAAGGAACAATAATCTTGAAACTCTACTGCAATACTCACTACCATTATCAGATTTGAGACATTTTAATCTTTTAGCTATCTCATTCTCAACCAAGCTTGTTTATTTCTTAAATGTTTCAAATACATCAGATTTCTACCTGAGGAAATAAATCCAAACCTTCCTAGTTGCATCATCTATGAATGTAACATAATACTGAGAGCCCCCAAGAGAAGATACCTGAGCTGGTCCCCATACATCTATATGCACAAGCTCCAACTTTTTGTCTTTCTTTTGCTTCCCATCCTTGAGAAAACTAACTCTCTTTTGTTTTCCATATACACAACTTTCACAGAAATCCATATTAATACATTTCAGACCTGGTAAAACTTTCTTAGAATGAAGTACCTTCATACCTTTTTCACTCATATGCCCAAGTCTGTTATGCCACAATGTTGCCTCAGAACCTGTAGCAACTGTTTCAGTCTCTTCCTGCGAACCCGCAACAACTGTTCCTGAACCTGTTTGATTTTTCTCTACAACTAAAGTAGAAGGAATAGTATGACCTGTACAAAAATATAAGGTGCCTACTTTCACACCTTTTTCTACTATTAACGCACCTCTTGTAACCTTCCAATTTTTATCAGTAAATGTAACAATGCAACCTTCATTAGTTAGTTGTCCTGCTGAAATTAAATTCCTACTTAGTCTTGGAATGTGCCTTACCTCTTGTAGCAGCCAATGATTCCCTTTCTGCAACTTAATCTTGATTCTTCCCTTTCCAACAATCTAACAGGGTTCGTTATCTCCCAAATAAACCAACCCAAAATCTCCTTGGACATAATCAAGAAAATAACTTCTATGGGGCATAGCATGAAATGAGGCCCCTGAATCTAAAACCCATGAATCATCAGCATTATCTAGGGAAATAATCAAAGCATCTTCTCCAGATTTATTACTTACCACATTTGCCTCCTTATTGCCTTCTTGTTTGTCTCCTTCTTTATTCTTCTGAGACCAACAATCTTTCTTTAGATGACTTGGTTTCCCATAGTACCAACAATCCTTCTGTCCTCTGGATTGGGACCTCTTGTCCTTTGATTTTCCTCGTGACTTCCCATGACCTCTAGAACCTTTTCCTCTCTCCTTTGATCTACCCCTCCTTTCTGCATTCAAAACACTACCTAATGTGGACCCTCCTGAGCTTTTCCATCGCATTTCCTCACTAAGGATAACACCAACAACATCATCAAATTTTAAAGTATTTGAACCAGAGACAGAGTTACTTATAGCCATTACCAAGCTATTCCAACTCTCTGGCAAAGAACATAAAACCAAGAGAGCCCTCACCTCTTCATCAAATTTTATTTTTACAGAAGTTAATTGACTGGTAATCATATTAAACTCATTTAAATGATCTGTCACAGATCCACCTTCATTCATTTTTAGATTAAACAAACACTTCATGAGAAATACCTTATTTGAGGTTGAGGGTTTTTCATACAATTTAGCCAAAGATTTCATCAGTTCATCTATTGTCTTCGCTTCTGCTATATTGAATGCCACAAATGGTGCCAGGCACAACCGAATGGTTCCTAGTGCCTTTCTATCTAGAAGATTCCAATCCTCATCAATCATTGTTGCCAGTTTCTTGGCTATTCCTTCCAACGGCCTCCATAAATCCTTCTGATAGAGACAATCCTCCATCTGCATCTTCCATAGCTGATAGTTCTACCAATTAAATTTATCTACCTTCAATTTACCCTCATCCGCCATTGCTCCCACTTAACCGTGAGACTCCCACTCAACTGTGAGACCTTCCTGCAGATGATAATCAAACACAACCCACTATGATACCACTTGTTAGAGTTAGCCCACAGAAGATATCAATTAAATGCGAATAAAGATTAAATAGAGGAATGGAAATACACAGAAATAATAATAGTAAGAGACAAGTTTTAATGTGGTTCACCCAAACCCAGGCTACATCCACCAATAGAGAGTCCAATATTATAATCCAGTAAATCAAACTGATTACAACCAATGAGAGGAACCTTCTACAACAATATAATGAAAAATGCACGAAATAATAGAAATAACAGAACACAAAAGGAATTTATTGATCACAGGCCACTTCTAGGGGGCAACCTCCTTTGACCAAGCTCAATACAATAAACTCGTGGATGCCTTCATTGGCCTCAACACGTACTTATATACTAAGTCTAATCTAAACAACTATTACTCTCCATGAATGTGGGATAATACAATATACTCACGGGATGACTTACAAAGCATATGCGTCCAACATCAATATACTAACAAAGTAAAGAGAAGGGTTAAACACGGGTTCCTAACATCCCCTCCCTCTTAGAAAAGCTTTGTCCTCAAATCTTAAGATGTGGAAATTGTTGCTGAATCTAAAGGCGTGGTTCTCATGTAGCATCCTCTAGTTGCATTCCATGCCACTGAATTAATACCTTTGTGATGGATCGAGAGTGAAGCTGACAAGTGCGCTTGTCGAGGATTGCCCCCAGCTCCAATGATGGATCCTTCATTACCCAATTCTAGTAAAATAGTTTGTTCTCTGATGTTGGTGCCAAGAACTTTCTTTAGACAAGAGACATGAAATATTAGATGAACGCGGGAAGGAGGAAGCTCCAATTTATAAGCAACTGACCCAATCTTCTGAAGAACCTTATATGGCCCATAGAACTTTGGAGCTAGCTTATGACACCCTTTGAGTTTCAGGGAGGATTGCTTGTATGGCTGTAGATGAAGAAAAACCATAACACCTACTTGAAAAGTGCACTCAGAACGGTGCTGATCGGCTTGTTGTTTCATTCAATTTCTTGCCATGTGAAGATTGTCTTGCAAAATATGAAGAATCTGATCTCGGGTTCAGAGAACTGTGTCAACTACCTAAACTGGTGAACTGCTGGGGGTGTATGGAAGAAGCACTGGCGGTGCCTGACCATAGACTGCTTCACATGGAGTCATTTTAGATGTAGTGTGGTAGGAGGTATTGTACCACCATTCAGTGAGAGGGAGCCACTTTGCTCACTGATGCTGTTGTTCTGAAGTGAAACAATGAAGATAAGTTTCCAAACATTTGTTGATAACTTCAGTCTGACCATCTATTTGTGGGTGATACCCTGAACTCATCTTCAGTTTGGTGCTAGTGTGGTGAAATAGTTTTGTCCAAAAATGACTGGTGAAAGTTGCATCCTGATCTGAGACAATGGAAGAAGGGATTCCACGAAGATGGAAGATCTAATCCATGAAAATATGTGCGACTGAGGAGGTGGTATAGGGATGGCTGAGGGCACAAAAATGACTATATTTGGAGTCAACCACAACCAAGATCACTGTTTTCCCTCCAGATTTAGGGAGCCCCTCAATAAAATCCATAGAAATATCTGTCCAAATCTATGTAGGGATGGGAAAAGGTTCGAGCAATCCAGGAAGGAGTGTCATTCCACCCTTGTTGCACTAGCAGGTATCACATTCAGCCACCATCTATTGAATTTCCCTTTTCATTCCCTTCCAAAAGAAGTTACGCTGTGCCCGCTCATAAGTTTTGAGGAACCTAGAGTGCCCTGCCGATGGAGAAGCATGGAGTTCATAGAAGACAACCTGTTAAAGATCTGTGCTCTAGGGAAGCACCAGATGACCCTTGTATCTCAGAGAAGCACCATCCCAAGAGTAATGTGGTACAACAGAAGGGTTATTGGCCAAATGTTGGATGATTTGAGATAATGAAGAGTCATTGACATAGCCCTACTGGACAGATTCCAACCAATTTGGAACAGGCATAGAAATAGATGAAAGAGAAGCTTGGTCATCAAACATGCAGGAAAGAGCATCCACCACAATATTGTCCTTACTCTTCTTATAAGTGATCTCATAGTCATAACCCATGAGTTTGCTAACCCATTTCTGTTGTGCTGGGGAGGAGACCCATTGTTCCAAGAAATATTTTAGACTCTGGTGATCAGTCTTGATGCATAAATGATTCCCTAATAGGTATGGCTTCCACTTCTGTACTGCATGCAAAATAGCCATCATTTCCTTCTCATATATAGAGAGTACTAAATTCTTACCTGAAAGGGCTTTGCTGGTGAACGCAATGGGATGTTCATCTTGAAGGAGAACAACACCAAGTCCATTGCCGCAAGCATCACTCTCAATAGTGAAGGTCTTGGAAAAATCTGGCATAGCTAGAACAGGTGTAGTACACATAGCTTGTTTCAATTTTTCAAATGCACACTCAACAGCATGTGTCCATGTAAAAGCATCCTTTTTCAACAGAGCTGTTAATGGAGCTGCAATCTTCCCGTAATCCTTGACAAACTTGCGGTAGTAGCCAGTCAGTCCCAAAAAACTACGGAGGCTCTTGAGTGTCTGAGGATGCGGCCAATTTTTCATGGCATCTATTTTGGCAGGATCCACTCGAACCCCTTGGGCTAAAACAATATGCCCGAGATACTCCACTTCCTCCTGCCCAAAAACACATTTAGACTATTTTGCACAGAGATGATGATAAGAGAGAAGTTGCAGTACAAGATTCAGATGCTGGAGATGCTCAGCCTATGTTTTACTATAGCTGAGGATATCATCAAAGAAGACTAGAATGAACTTCTGCAAGTAGGGCCGAAATATTTTATTCATCAATGCCTGGAATGTGGAAGGAGCATTAGTGAGGCCAAAGGGCATGACCAAAAACTCATAGTGGCCATCATGCGTGTGGAAAGCCGTTTTAGGGATATCATCCTCATGAACCTGAATTTGGTGATACCCAAAACGAAAATCCGACTTAGAGAAAAAATGAGCGCCATGAAGCTCATCAACAACAGGAATCAAAAACTTATCCTTGATTGTGATGTGATTAAGTGCTCGGAAGTCAATGCAGAGGTGCCATGACCCATCTTTTTTTCAGACAAGAAGAACTGGTGAATAAAATGAACTAGTACTAGGGCGAATAATACCTAGCTTCAATAAGTCCCAAACGAGCATCTCAATCTCTGTCTATTGGTGAAATGGGTAGCGGTAGGGCCTGATGTTGGGAGGAATGCTTCCAGGAAGGAGCTGAATATGATGGTCCTCTGGTCGTGAAGGTGGCAATCCCACTAGTTTAGCAAAGACACATGCATATCTATCTAAAATTTGTTGTAGATCCAAAGGACTAGTGGAGACCATTGATGGTTGCATCTGAATGGAATGGAGCTGAGCGATGACACCATGTGAATTCTTCTTAAGGAGATTTTCCATGTGATGTGGACTAATGATGTTGAGAGACCTTGGTTGTAAGCCCTTCAATGTGTGTTTTTGCCCATTGTCTGAAAACTGCATCCAAAGTTCAGCAAAATCCCATAAGATGGGTCCAAGTGTACGTAACCATTGAGCACCCAAAACCACATCACATCCGCCTAATGGTAAGGCAAATATGTCAGAGTGCAGGTTATAATCTCCAATAAAGATACACACATTGTGACACTTCCCTTTGCAAGGTAATGTGCCCCCATTGGCAATCATGAATTCAAAGTTGGAGCAAGGATGGAAAAAATAATCAGCCTGTTTAGCAATCTGAGGGTTAATGAAGTTATGAGTGCTACCAGAATCAATGAGTATTGTAAGAGGGAGCTTCTTGAAGTAACCCTTGACCCGCATGGTTTGTGGGGTGGTGACTCCTGCTAAAGCATGGAGAGAGATCTTTGAGTGGTCTTCCTGAGAAGGAGGGTCAACAGACAGTTGCTGAATGTTGACCTAATCATCTACTATATACTAAGCATCTTCATAAACTTCAGTTGCAGGCGGAGAATCCACATCCAAGAGATAGAGCTTTTGCTCAACACATCTATGTCCTCGAGTGAATTTCTCATCACAATTATAACAAAGCCCTTTTTCTCTATGTGCCCACATCTCTGCTTCAGACAAATGCTTGATAGTAGTAGTTCTAGGAGCTGGCGTGATTGGAGGTCTTTGGGAAACCATATTTCTGAATGGAACAAAAGTGGATTTGGAGTGCTGTTGAGTTGTCATCTTGTCCTCCGCCAACCCTAGGGCTTCCATCATTGCGCTGTGATGGAACATTTTAACCTTAGATCGGATTGCATCCTTTAGACCACTGACAAAACAACTCCTGAAGAAATCATTAGACAATCCCTCTATGTGATTGGCCAGTTTCTCAAATGTTGTCTGGTATTCTCTCACAGTGCCAGTTTGATGAAGTTTAGTGAGTGCTCCTGTGAAGTCATCAAAAGTACTAGGGCCAAATCGTTGCAAAATGAGTTTGCAAAAATCTATCCATTTTGGCTCTTCATGAGCCTTGATGTACCAACGGAACCATTGAAGGGCTTCATGTTCCAAATGAAAGGATGCAAGTGGGACTTTGTTGACATCAAAAGTATTATGCAAACTGAAATATTGTTTTGCTTAGTATATCCATCCAGTCAGATCATCACCATTGAAGCGAAGAAAATCAAGCTTCGGCCCATGAAAAATGCTGGAAGAAGAGAACCCAGTGTCTGCAGAAGACTCTGGCTACCGTCTATTGTTCATGGCTGAATGCTGAAGATTGAGGCCGAGAATTTTTTCATCCAGATCTTGGAGTTTGGTCTTGAGGGCTACAAGTTCATCCTCCATGTTTTTTGCTCCTGTGCGAGTGACAACCATAACCAGGAGTTTTTTTTTTGGGAATGGGTAGAAAAACAAAAACAAAAACTTTTTTAGTAAAGGAAAATTTGGATTTAGGAAAAACTCTGATGGGTAATTGGGGTTTGACTAGGTTTTGGATACTTTTTGAGGGACAGGGAAGCAGAAAACGGGGATTTTAGAAGCGGGGTGAAAGAATGGGAAAATTTGTCCAAGAGGGACAAAGGAGCAGAAATAGGAAATGAACACTGTGGCAAAATTTGAAGGCAATTGGGTGAGAATCGAAGAAGTTATGGTAAACCCTAAAAATAGACAAATGTGGGATTTATGGCTTCGATAAGTGGAATTTGGGATAGGGTCCTCAAGGAAGGAAATATGCAGAATGGAATTTCAGGGGTTCTGGTGAATTTTCAGAGGAAATGGAGCTAAAGCAAGGAAGATATGGCAATTTTTTTTTGAAAACAATCTGCAATGGGATCAACGGCTCTGGATAGATGCAATCTGTGATTTATCAAGTGGCAATAGATATGGACCCCAAGTATGTTCGGCTTCCTAAAGGTTCAGGGGATTCACTCGACTACCAATGCTGTCGAATGACTTGCGTATTGGGGCAGTACCCGTCACTCCACGGCTCAGGTAAAACTGATAACCGCTTTGCCACAAATGACAGCTCTTGGTTTACCTCACGGATGGGAACTAGTCAATCAGGTAGGGGCCGTTGCCCTTTTCACTGACAAGTCCTCTCAATGGGCCAACTACTTTGGGGTTCCTGTGGTATTCCTCACAATGAGTTTTAGGGCTATGCTCAGGTGCTTCCCACAGTTAAGTGGATATGGATTATTCCCTGATCCAAACCTACAATTGAAATGAACAATACAGATGCAAAGAAAAAAGAACTACTGCAATAATCACAGCCCCTGGAGGCCACTGCGAAAAAATATTTAGTAAAAATTCCACCCAGCGAGCCCAAGAAAGCACTCTGATACCAGATGAGAGGAACCTTATGCAACAATATAATGAAAAATACACGAAATAACATAAAAAATAGAACACAAAAGGAATTTATTGATCGCAGGCCACTTCGAGGGGGCAACCTCCTTTGAGCAAGCTCAATACAATAAACTCGTGGATGCCTTCATTGGCCTCAACACGTACTTATGTACTAAGTCTAATCTAAACAACTATTACTCCCCATAAATGTGGGATAATACAATATACTCACGGGATGACTTACAAAGCATATGCGTCCAACATCAATATACTAACAAAGTAAAGAGAAGGGTTAAACACGGGTTCCTAACAACCAGTAATCCTTGCAACTCAATATCGCTACAAAATGCTACAATGCAATATCAATAAAACCCTAACCCTTAGCCACTTTTATCAAGCCTTATGTCGGTTACAAAAATAAGGTTTTTTTATATTGGCCAATAGAAAATAACTCCCGACGCCTTTATAAATAATTTGGGGGCAAACCGCACCGATAAAAGTGGGGAAAATTTAACCTTTGAGTTTGATTAGGCTCCATATAACAACAATTCACTCCAGCATATAGGTGGCCCACAACCTAGGAGTGTTTCCATTGTATCAACTAAAGAGAGAATTGCTTCACCACTCTCTCAAGGGTGTAATTTAGTGTGACAACAAGTCCATCCTATAGCCTCTCTTCCTAGTCAAAATGCCAAAGTTTTATGTTTATTTACATACTTTGTGTTTTATTTGTTATATTTCTAACATTTTATATTTATTTCATAATTTATGTCATTTGTGATAATTTTAAATTTTATTTTTTCTTGGATGTAAGTGCAGCTGTGCAAACATTTATGTAGTCACAATACTATCCCATGATGCTAGTCATATGACCATTGCTTAAGAGCTTTGTTAGATGCACTTTTGGTTGAATCTTTACATAACACTTCTTTGTAACATCTTTTGACTCTCTAATAGTATTTTCCTTATTCCTTGGCCTAAAATGGACTTTACATGATTCATATTTTGAATCTAGATTCCTTCTATCTAATGCTTTTGAGACTAGTTTGCTTCTTAAATATTTATACAATCTCAAACCTTCTCCTAGATTTATACAACACTCCATTAATCTAACAACTATCTAGTTCTTTGGATACTTTACATTGTTATTGTGAATCTTTCTACAAGCCATTAGACTCCACTCCCTTGGGATGGTTTGTTGTGCTTTCCCTTTTATTTTATTAGTCTATATTGTACAATTTTTTGGCACATCTAGATTCTACATTTCATATCTTTTTTATACACATAAGGATAGTAGTAGATACACTTATTGTTGTTCCTTTATCACTTACTTTATTGTTCTTAGTTGTAAATGCACTTAGGATTAAAAAAACACACAATTCTAATCTAGGTTTTATTTGACTATGTGTGTGGAGATCCAAAGACCATATTTGGGGCTTGACCATTTTAGAAATCACCCATGTAGTCACCAAATTTTTTCTTGTCCTAGACACAGGGACTCTTGTTAGTATTCACATATAGAGGTTTCATATTTCTAACCATTGAACTTTGTCATTTTAATATTTGATTCAAATAAATCTTGTAGAGATCGTACTACTATTATTCTACAAATTTCTAATTTATTTCCCATATTCTATACTATTTGTTTTTGTTACAAGTATGAGTAGTAAGTGTTGTCATTGATGTCAACACCTAAGTCTGATTGTTGATTAGTGTTTGAGGAGCTTGTTGCAGATGTTGTTGTTGTTGCAGAGTGTGAGCTTGTTGGTTATGTTTCCTTGGTGTAGTTGCTTTGAGAAGAAGTTGAAGGTGTTTAAAATGAGTTCATGATGTTGAGTTTCCAAGTGCTTTTGAGAAAATTTGTTCTCCGGAGGAAACAATGTTTTGCAGAGTTATTCTGGCTTGCAGAACAATGCTAATATCTTGCTCCGCATTTCTCTTCTATTGAAAATATGCTTATGCGGTTTGAAGGTGATGTTCAAGGATGTTCAAAGTTTCTATGTTTCAAGTTTGAGGTGTTGATTCACTAAACAGAAAAAGTTGTGTTCACCAGAGTGTGGATAGTGTTTCTGATTTGTGCAGAGGTGACTGGGAGAAATTATTTTTCTCCGCATTCCTCCGCAATTGTGTTTCTTGGTTCATGGTTCTAGATTTATGTTTGTAATGCATATATTTTTATTTAGTTCAA
Organism: Cunninghamia lanceolata; assembly: GCA_027924645.1. Taxonomy (NCBI): domain Eukaryota; kingdom Viridiplantae; phylum Streptophyta; class Pinopsida; order Cupressales; family Cupressaceae; genus Cunninghamia; species Cunninghamia lanceolata. Next base: position 1,169,034 of record BSBN01000173.1, on the reverse strand, counting down.
GTGGTTCATGGTTTGGTGCTCCACAAGCTATCCTTCTTAAGTTGTAGTTATTGTCAGTGCAGTTCAAGTGTTCTAGTGTGAAGATTCTTCAAGAAGGAGTTGTTGAAGTTGTTGTGGAAGCTTTTGTTGGCTTTCCAGTTCTTGTGGATGTTTCTTGATCATGTTCATGCTTGGTGTTTGCTCTGTGATTTTTCTTTTTGATCCTATTGAAGCGTGTACCTAAAGATCCTAGTGTCAACACTAGTTTTGGCCGACTTGGTTGTTTACACTCTTTGTGGTTGTGCTTTGGAACTTATGGAAACATGTAGAAGTGTGAGAGAGTGGATTTAGGTCCCTGCTAAGGTGTGGTGTGGTCTGGATTCATTCCTTTCCACCGCAGGAATGTTTAGGTCCAGACCTAATTTGATTTCAGTTAAGTTTGAATGATGTGCCGACCTTGGAGATTGTTCCTAAGGTTGATGTTAGTATAAATAAGTGTTGGATGTTTGAAGATTGTTTGGAATGATGTTGATAGATAAAATGGCTGTGTGAGATGTTTTGTGATGCAAATTTGTGAAGAGTAGTAAGGATTTTTCATGTGTTAGGCTACTGGATGCAGTGAGCAGAAGGTGTCTACAATTCTTTCAGAGATGCTGCAGATGTTGTGAGTGCTGCTGTGGTGTATTTCTTGTTGCTTTGAGATATCTTCTCATTGTAACTTTCTTCTTCTATCTTCTTTCAGAACCGGCAGTGAGCCCTTTTGGCAGTGAGCTTGTTGTAGTGAGCATTTCTTTGGACAATGAGTCCTTGGGCAGTGAGCCCTGAGGCAGTGAGCCTTGTTGTAAATTATTGATATCATTTATATTGTGATATAATCCTCAACGTGGTTTTTCCCTTCTAGGGTTTTCCACGTAAATCTGGTGTTTCATGTGTTTATGGTGTTGATGTGTTTAAGTTTCTGTTATATGCTTTTATGATTAATTACATTAACAGATTAATGGATAAATAAGTGGTTGTTGATTTGAATATTAGTGAGGGTTCAAAGTTCTGGCAACAACTGATTCACCCCCCTCTCAGTTGTCTTGTGCATTCCAATAATTGGTATCAGAGCAAGGGTTCCTTGGAAGAAAGCCTAATAACTTAAGGTAGATTTGGGATGGTACACAAGAAAGACATTCCTCAGTTTGATGGAACTGACTATGCCTTTTGGAAGGTAAGAATGCAAAGTTACCTTATTTCTCTTGGTTATGATGTCTGGAGAATGGTTCAAAAGGAATACACTATACCTAAAAATAGTCCGCAGACTGCAGCTAAGATTAAGACTTATGAGACTAATTATAAAGCTAGAAATGCCCTACTAAATGCTCTATCTAACACTGAACTGGCAAAAGTTTTGGATCTGGAAATTGCACATGAGATTTGGGATAAATTGAAGAATATATATGAAGGTGATGAATCTGTCAAGAAAGCCAAGTTGCAAAATTTGAAGTCCAAATATGAAACTCTATGGATGTCTAAAGATGAGAACATAACAAGCTATATGCAAAAGATTGATGAAGTTGTCAATGACATCAAAGGTCTTGGTGGAACGTTGGATGATAAATAAGTTATAAATAAGATACTTAGAACACTTCCCAAATCATATAGTCATAAAGTGTCTACCATTGACGAAATGCAAGATATGGACAAGCTTTCAAAAGATCAATTGCTTGGTAAACTGACTACTTTTGAGATGAGAGAATTTGGTACTACTGATGGTCCTATTAAAGTTGAGACTGCTTTTAAGGCCAAATCAAAAAGGACTTCTAAATCAGATAAGTATGCTATGGAGTCAGATGAGGAAGACTTTGATTAGATTGAGGCAAACTTTGTAAGCATAATGAAAAAGGGAACTAGAAAGTTCAGAGGTAAGTTACCTTTCAAATGTTTCAATTGTGGTAAGATTGGTCATTATGCTTCAAGATGTCCTGATAGAGATTTAAAGATCAAGAACAAAGAAGATAAAGGTAAGATGGTAAGGAAAAGTTACTATGTTGAAGAAAATGATGGTGTAACTGATGATGAATCTAATTTTGAGGATGGTAATGCTAGTGAATGCTTGTTTATTGCCCTAAAAGAAGAACATGTTTCTACTAACCTTGCAAGCTGTGTGAAGGAAGGAAGTCCAGAAGAAGAGAAAGCGATGTCTACATTTTATGCTAGAAAGGAAAAGGATGAATGGATCATTGACAATGGATGTTCAAATCACATGACAGGAGATAAGAGTAAGTTTGTTAAATTAGAAAAGTATGAAGGAGGACTAGTTAGATTTGGTGATGATGTAACTGGTAAGATTTGTGGAAAAGGGTCAATTACTTTTGATGGCAAGCATAATACAGATGATGTTCTTTATGTCAAAGGCTTAAAGCATAATCTTCTAAGTGTTAGACAGATGTGTGGAAAAGGATACAATCTGATGTTTAAGGATAATGGATGCAAGATAAGGAAAAGCTCCGGAACAATAATTGCTGCTGGTAAAAAGACTCATGGTAATGTTTATCAATTGAAAGGTACTATTAATTGTTGTTTGTTGGCATAGACAAATGAATGCTGGTTATGGAATAGGAGAATGTGTCATATTAACTTTGATAATCTAGTGAGAATAAGCTCAGTTCAAGCTATAAGAGGCCTGCCTAAGATTGTGAAGCCTGCCAATGCTATTTGCAAAGAATGTCAATTTGGGAAGCAAACAAAGACTAGTTTCAAGAGAAAAGAACAAACCTTTACTGGTCTATTGGAGTTGGTGCATACAGACTTGTGTGGTACTACAAGAACAAGAAGTCTAAAAGGTGATAGGTCTTTCATGCTACTTATTGATGATTATTCAATAATGACTTGGGTTACTTTTCTTAGAGAAAAATTAGAAGCCCTAGACAAGTTCAAGGCATTTAAAGCAATGGTTGAGAATGAAATAGATTTGAGAATCAAGTGTTTGAGGTCTGACAGAGGTGGTGAGTTTACTTCAAATGAATTCAATGCTTTTTGTGAAGAACATGGGATAAAGAGACAATTGTCTACCCCCCGAACTCCTCAACAAAATGGAGTAGTTGAAAGGAATAATAGAACAGTTCAGGAAGCTACTAGAACAATGATCAAGGAAGCAGACCTACCAGAAGTATATTGGAAAGAAGCAATTCACACTGTTGTTTACATTCAGAACAGAGTGCAAGTCAAAGAAAATAGAATGAAGACACCTTATGAGCTATGGTATGGAAGAATTCCTATTGTAAAGTATTTCAAATTTTTTGGAAGCAAATGCTATATCAGAAGAGATGAAGAGTTAGGAAAGTTTGATGCTAGATGTTATGAAGGAATATTCCTTGGGTACTCTACTAAAAGCAAAGTTTACTGGTGCTACAACAAAAGGTTGAGAAAGATTGTTAAAAGTGCAAATATGAAGGTAGATGAAGATATTCATAAAATCTCAGACCCAAATGGATATGAGTCAGATGAGTCTACTGATACAGAAGAAGTTGAAGAAGACAAAGACAAGGAAGTTTAGATTGATGAAGAAGAAGCTCTAGAAAGAGTTCCTAAAACCCCCAAGTATGTGCAAAAGAATCACTCAGAGGATCAAATCATTGGTGATAAAATCAAAGGAGTTTTGACAAGAAGAAGAGTTGCAGAAGAATAGGTAAATCTTTATTTACTTTCAAAGATTGAACCTAAGCTAGTTACTGAAGCATGTAAAGATGAACATTGGGTCAAGGCAATGGAAGAAGAATTAATCCAAATTGAAAAGAACAAGACTTGGGAACTTGTCCCCAGACTTGCAGATAAGAATGTGATTGGAACAAAGTGGGTTTTCAGAAATAAGTTGAATGAGAATGGAGAAGTGGTAAGAAACAAAGATAGACTTGTACACAAAGGCTATTCACAAGTTGAAGGTATAGATTTTGAGGAGACTTATGCTCCAGTGGCAAGACTTGAGGCTATCAGAATGTTTCTGGCATTTGTAGCACATAAAGATTTCAAAGTATATTAGATGGATGTGAAGTCTACCTTTTTGAATGGTGAGTTGGAAGAAGAAGTCTATATTGAACAACTGGAAGGATTTTAGCTATCAGATAAGCCTGATATGGTATGCAGATTAAAGAAGGCCTTGTATGGATTAAAGCAAGCCCCTAGAGCTTGGTATGTAATATTGGATAGATATGTGTTGGGGTGAAAGCACAAAGATGAGTATACATTTCGCGGAAGTCTCCCGCGGATGAAAAATGCCACTTGGAACGGGTACCCATTTTTAAAAATACAAAAAAAATAGCCATATGCATATAAAAACAATTTTTTTTTTTTTTTGAAAATAGGTACCTGTTTTCAAAAAGTTTTTTTTTAAAAACATGCCTATTGCTAATTTTTTTATTTTTAAGAAATGGGTACCTGTTATTTTTAAAACGGGTACCCGTTTATAATGGGCACCTGTTTATAATAGGTACCTGTTTCTAAAATTTGAAATTTTAAAACCGCCAATTTGCATTGGTTTTAGGCTTGGAAACCCAAGCCTTAGCTTTGGACCTGCAACTAGGAGACCATGAAAATAGCAAGAGAAAAAACTAGTTTCACCACTATGGCTGACGACTTTTTTTCCAGAATATTTTAACGAAATTAAAACCCATTCTAGATCTCAAAGTCTAGTTTTCAAATATGTAATTTTTTTTGCTATTGAACATAATTTTCTATTTATTATTTATTTTCCAAACAAACTAACTCATAAACTTGAAATAACATAGGTTACTATTTTTTTAATAACTTTTGATTTTGAAAGTTGAAAAAAACATTATGTCTAACCAAACTAGACATCATTCTCTACATGATGAAATTTTTTTTTAGTGAATTGATTAGTTTAGCTCAAATTATGTTGGTCGTACACAAGGGGTTTTAAAAAACACTAATAAGGGCCATTAAAAAAATATTTATCAAAAAATTACAAAAAAATATCCTGACCAAAATTCAACATCCTGAGAATCTTTCCACAAAAGGAATTAGAAAAATACATTAATTTAGGTCAAATTATGTTGGTCGTACACATGCATGCTTTTGCAAAAAATAGGGGACTTTTAAAAAGCCACTTTTTGTACATAAAAAAAAAACTAGTATCATTTGGGTATTAGAAAAAATTACATATTTGAAAACTAGAAACAAAATCCTACATTTCTTATTTTTACATCATCTTAATATTTTATGTGCAAGTGGTTCAAATTGTCACTCCAAGTACGACAAAATTTGAAAAACAGGAAAAACACTTCCACTTTTTGGCCAAAAAGTGAACTCATCTTCTTGCACTTACCCGTTGCATCTAGGTTTTAGTAAAGGTACTATGGATAGAAATCTCTATTTTAAAATTTATAAAGAATAGATCTTGATTGTGGTAGTATTTTTTGATGAAATTATCTTTGGAGGAAATGAGGAAATGTGTAAGAAGTTTCCACAGGAAATGCAAAAGGAATTTGAGATGTCAATGTTTGGTGAAATGAATTTCTTTCTTGGTTTGCAAATCGTTCAATCAGAAAAAGGGATTTTCATTTCTCAGTCAAAATATGTGAAGGAAATGTTGAAGTAGTTTGGAATGGAAGACTCTAAGCCTGTGTGTACCCCTATGGTAACTGGTTGTAAGCTGAGAAAAAATGATGAATCTCCTAAGGTTGATCAAAGCAAGTATAGGTCTATGTTTGGAGGATTACTCTACCTAACTACTACTAGACCTGATATCATGCATGCATTTTGCCTTGTGGATAGATTTCAAGAAGATCCTAAAGAGTCACATGTTATGGAAGTAAAGAGGATTCTGAAGTACTTGAAAGGCACTTCAGATTATGGACTGTGGTATCCTAAAGATACTAATTTCACCCTAAGTGCATATACAGATGTAGATTGGGCCGGATGTGCTGATGACGGAAAAAGTACAAGTGGTGGTGCATTCTTCTTGGGATGCAGATTGGTGTCATGGCTAAGTAAGAAGCAAGATTCAGTTTCATTGTCTACAACAAAGGCTGAGTATATAGTTGTCACATCTTGTTGCACTCAAGTGTTATGGATGAAACAAACTTTGAAGGATATCAGAGTTATGTATGATGAACCAATTCCCATTTTTTGTGATAATACAAGTGCTATAAACATTTCAAAGAATTTAGTGATGCACTCAAGAACAAAGCATATTTTAATAAGGTATCATTTCTTGATAGAAAAGGTTGCAGAGAATGAAGTGAAGCTTGAGTATGTGCCTACTAAAGATTAGAATGCATATATATTTACTAAGCCTCTTCCTAAGGATACTTTTGAGTATCTCTGGGAGAAGTTAGGGGTCATTGCCCCTCCTACTTTTAACTAAGATACATAAGGAGATGCATCAGTCCAGTGGTGCTCAAGGATTTACTCTTTGATCTGGATTGATGTTGGAGGCTACCTCTCAGGGGGAGTAGGTAGTGGATTTTTGTGTTTGTTACTGATAGAAGCAATATGTTGTTGAGATTGGAGTGTACTCCTCAGGGGGAGTATTCAGAGCAAAGCAGTGTAAGAGAAGTTGTTTTTATGTTATCAAAGGGAGAAAGTAAAGTGTCCCGCCCTTTGCCATTGATATCAAAGGGGGAGAGAGAGGCATGGGAAAAATAGTTGGGGAAAGAGAAGCATGTGAGACCTTGGAAGAGAATGAATGGCTTCAAGGTGAGAGAGAAAGTGGTTCAAGACAAAGATGTAGATGTTAAAGAAAGCAAACAATTAGGGGGAGAGATGTGCAAGAAAAAGAAAGAATAAAAAGTTTGTTACAGAGCTTGTCTTGATGGTTTTTCACATCATGTGTTGCCATCAATGACAAAGGGGGAGATTGTTGCAAGTATGAGCAGTAAGTGTTGTCATTGATGTCAACAACTAAGTCTATTTATTGATTAGTGTTTGAGGAGATTGTTGATGTTGTTGTTGTTGTAGAGTGTGAGCCTGTTGGTTATGTTTCCTTGGTGTAGTTTCTTTGAGAAGAAGTTGAAGGTGTTTAGAATGAGTTCCTGATGTTGAGTTTCCAAGTGCTTTTGAGAAAATTTGTTCTCTGGAGGAAACAATGTGTTGCAGAGTTGTTCTGGCTTGCAGAACAGTGCTAATATCTTGCTCCACATTTCTCCGTTGTTGAAATTATGCTTATACAGTTTGGAGGTGATGTTCAACGATGTTCAAAGTTGCTATGTTTCAAGTTTGAGGTGTTGATTCACTATACAGAGAAAGTTGTGTTCACCAAAGTGTGGACAGTGTTTCTGAGTTGTGCAGAGGTGATTGGAAGAAATTGTTTTACTCCGTATTCCTCCGCAGTTGTGTTTCTTGGTTCACGGTTCTGGATTTATGTTTGTAATGTATATATCTTTCTTCAATTCAAGTGGTTTGTGGTTTGGTGCTCCACAAGCTATCCTTCTTAAGTTGTAGTTGCTGTTAGTGCAGTTCAAGTGTTCCAGTGTGAAGATTCTTCAAGCAAGAGTTGTTGAAGTTGTTGCGGAAGATTTTGTTGGTTTTCAAGTTCTTGTGGATGTTTCTAGATCATGTTCATGCTTGGTGTTTTCTCCGCGAGTTTTCTTTTGATCTTGTTGAAGCATGTGCCTAAAGATCCTAGTGTCAACACTAGTTTTGGCTGACCTGGTTGTTTACACTCTTTACGGTTGTGATTTGGAATTTGTAGAAGCTTGTAGATTTGTGAGAGAGTGGATTTAAGTCCCTACCAAGGTGTGGTGTGGTCCACATTCATTCCTTTACACTGTGGGAATTTTTAGGTCCAAACCTAATTTGATTTCGGTTAAGTTTGAATGATGTGCCAACCTTGGAGATTGTTCCTAAGGTTGATGTTAGTATAAATAAGTGTTGGATGTTTAAAGATTGTGTGGAATGATGTTGATAGATGAAAGGGTTGCGTGAGATGTTTTTGTGACGCAAATTTGTGAAGAGTAGTAAGGATTTTTCATGTGCTAGGCTACTAGATGCAGTGAGCAGAAGGCATCTACAATTCTTTCAGAGATGCTGTGGATGTTGTGAGTGCTGTTGTGGTGGATTTCCCGTTGCTTTGAGATATCTTCTCATTGTAACTTTCTTCTTCTATCTTCTTTCATTTCTAGTAGTGAGCCCTTTTGGTAGTGAGCCTGTTGCAGTGAGCATTTCTTTGGACAATGAGTCCTTGGGTAGTGAGCCTCCGGTAGTGAGCCTTGTTGTAAATTGTTGATATCATTTATATTGTGAGCTAATCCTCACCATGGTTTTCCCCTTCTAGGGTTTTCCATGTAAATATGGTGTTTCATGTGTTTATGGTGTTGATGTGTTTAAGTTTCTATTATATGCTTTTATGCTTAATTGCACTAACAGATTAATGGATAAATAAGTGGTTGTTGATTTGAATATTAGTGAGGGTTCAAAGTTCTAGCTACAATTGATTCACCCCCCTCTTAGCTGTCTTGTGCATTCCAACAGTTTCCATTTCCCCTATATGCATGTATCATAGGTTGACCCAACCATTTTATTTTTCCATTAGCTTTGAATGACAACACAACTGTTGGATAATAGCACAATTGCTTTAGTGTTTGGTATGTACATTTTTGTCATTTCAAAATTTTTGATCGAAATTCATAATCTCTATTCCAGAATGTTATTTTTATGAATTACAATTAGTTCAATACTTTTTTAGTAATTAATTCATTAGATTTCTTATTTCCTTAGTTAATAACATTTCCTTTTCTTAAAAGTCATAACAAATTTCAACTACATCTATTCTAAATAGGCCAAATTGTTAGTCTAGTTAGAACATTAACATATTGTATAGATTAAGCTACTTTAGCATTTAAATAGTTTAATTTATATATTATAGGGAGAAGCCACTTGCCAATGTCATCTAATAAAAAAGTAAACAATCACCAAAATATTCCTTGATGTTGTTGTAGATTCTAATAGTTCTCTTAGTTTGACTAGAAGATACGAAATAACCCCAAAATAGCTTTCCATATAGCATAAAGCCACTTACTAGGTGCACAAAACAACTTATTAGTATATTGGTGGGATTGAGGACCAATTTCACTAAAATATTTTATGAATATGCTGACTATGGTAGGAGGCACAATTGGTGGTTGTCAAGGACCCAAGAGGTCTATTGTAGAAGGAGTGACATGTAATTTGAAGCCATGTGGGAAATCATACAAGGGGTTTGTGGAGTTTTAGGCTATGTAGGTCACCTATATGCCTTTGTAAAATGGTCACAATTTATGTGGCCATTGGTAGGGGTCTGAGCCCTTTGGGCTCCACAAGAACCTTTGGGATAATTGATGGTGGCTATGCCATAGGGTCTTGTGTACCAAGACATGTAGGCTACACTATTAAAATCATAGATGGTATAGGTGGTATGCTAGATACCCCAAAAACCTTTATAAAATAAAAAAACAAAATCTTGTAAATAAAAACATAACCAACCAAATATTATACCTTTGTACAAAAATGGTGCTAACATGATGTATAAGAGATTTCACCTACTTAAGTGTAGGTTTAGACAAGAATATTCTATAGAATATTCTTTTGTATGGCCAAAGGGGTAAACGTTTTTGCCTTTTTGCCAACTAGGCCAAAATTGACAAATTTTATCTTAATTTATAGATTTTTAGGCCTTCTAGATGTAATTGTGGAGTTATATTTGACCTAGACTACTCCAAAAAAATAGTTACCTATAGAATATCATAGGAACCTCCGAAAAATAAAACCTCTATAGATCTGACCTCCAATGTAGATTTAGATGCAACAAAAGGTGAAATTAACTTTTTTGGATGCTTTTGATCTAATGGTGTTCTTTAATACACTCCACAAATCACCAAAACAACCTAAAAATTAAACCCCGAAATGAGAACCACAAAATATCCTCTCTCTCAACCTTTTTGATTATCCAAATCATCCTAGGATGTAAAAGAAGATCATACTTAGTTTCAAGAAAGAATAAAAAATTGCAACCCTAGATCTTACAAATATGAACTAACTCTAGACAATATCTCACTTTGAAACTATGTTACCATTAGTTATTAAGGTATCTATCCCAAGATTAAGATGTGATGCAGGAACATCAAGTGGCGTAAGGGAAATCTTGCATCACCAAAAAATGATGTTTATTTTCTGTTCTTTTCATTTTTGGTATTTGTGGATACCCTTTTGAATAATGATTCAAAACCTTCAAAATTTTCAACCGACTAAATATGGAAACCTACCATTTTTAGAAAGTTTGAATTTGAGCATGTATGGAAATAGAAATTTACTCAAAGCTTCAGAATTGAAAACTATAACATTTGGTGAAGGAATTGGGCAAAGATCATTTGTGGGTTGAAAGATATTAAAGTTTTCATTTCTTTAAAACCCTTGAAAAAGTTTCAAAGTCAAATATGAGGCACTTAGAGGCCCTGTACAACCACGAAAATGGGTAGAATCAATAGAGAAGATTATAAGGGCATATATCTCTTCACAAGCTTTCAAACACTTCAAACGGTTCATCAATCCGACACCCAGCTAAAAATTTATGGCTCCTAGAAGTTGGCCTATTTTTGGAGGGAGTTACAAATTTTGAAATTTTGGTTGGAAGGCACCAAAAAGTTCTATTTATGATCATTTTTGGGAATTTTTTGAGAAGTAGAGAAGGGGGAAAAGTGGTGAGTTGTGAAAAGGAGAGAAAATGGAAAACCCTAGTAGATTTGATGCTGTAGAAGACAGAAGGTTCCAGAATCCAGAGGAAGGAAGCTATAATGTGTTGCATCCTATTGAGGATTTCATCCTCTTATTTGATTCCAATTTCTGTAATGTAATTTGTTTTTAGTTCAATAAAAAAACAATCCTATTTTATATAATCAATCTATGTTGTGTGTTCTAAGATTTACCCCCTGATCAAGTGGTATCGGATAAGAGTTTCCTGAGTGTGTAGATAGATTGTTGAATGTGAGGCAATTTACATCAGGACTTGTGGTTGTGGGTTGAATAGAAAAGAAGAAGATCATGATGCCTCCACAAAGAAACCATGGTGGTGGGAGAAATGCTTTGATAGAAGAGGATTTTAGAGCCCTGAAAAGGAAAATTGATGTATAGCAAGAAGAGTTGTGAAGAGGGTTTGAACCAAGAAGAAGAGAAGAAAGCAAAGATGAAGCTAAAGAAGAAGAGCTATTCGAAGAACAAGATGTTGCAGGAGATCCTGAGCAAGTTAGGTTGTTGAGGGCCATTTAAAATATTGGAAAGAGGCCTAGGATTGAAGTTTCTACCTATTGGATAAACAATATGGATGAATATTTCAAGTAGGAAGAGGTGGAGGATCCAAAATGGGTAAAGTTTGCAAAACTGAAGTTGAAGGGCCATACCAATATTTGGTGGAAAGATGTTTAGTTAGAGAGAAATAGAAGAGGAAAAGGAAAGATTACCAAATGGGATTGGATGGTGGATAAACTAAAGAAGAAGTTCATTCCTATGGACTATGAGTTGGAGTTGTTGAAGAAGTTGCAAGGATTGAAATAAGGTAACAAGTTTATTAAGGAGTACACATAAGAGTTTTATAAGATTATTATTAGAATAGGCCATGTAGAGGCTGACAAGGAGAAGGTATCCCATTAAATTAATGGGTTGAGGCCAAGTATTCAAGAGGAGCTGAGCCTAGTCAGAATGACCACCATAGAAGATGCATACCCGTTTGCTCTGAAGGTGGAAGAGAAGCTGAATAAAATATTTGAAAGAAAACAAAGAGGAAGATGTCATGGTGAAAGGACTAGTGGAAGATCCTATGGAGGTTGAAACAAAGATCAAAAGAAAAGTGAAGCATGCACTAGTTGAAATCAGAGAAGAGATAATGCCTACCACCCTTGTGACCAAAATAATGGTGAAAAAAGATGAAGAGGAAGAGGAAGACCTGGACAAGGACCTAGAAGAGGAGGCTTCAAAGGAACCTATTTCTAATGTGGAGAAGAAGGAGATCGAGCCTACGAGTGTCCACAACATCAATGAAAGAAAAATAGAAGACCTGAAGGTAATGCATGAGTTGCACATGTAGATGAAGATAATCAGTTTGAACATTTTAAAGATGCTGAAGGTGCACTGTCCATGATGGCCATGCGAACAAATATTGCTTAACAAAGGATGAAGTTCGTCGTAAGTTGAAGCCCTTGAAGGAGGTGGAAGAAAATGTATGTAGTACTGCTAGAATTTTCTTGGTATATGGTAGGAAATGTTTGGATGGTATGAAGCACGAGCATCACTACTTTGCACATTGATTCCTAAGATCAATCGGGAGAAATGTGAAGATGTACTAGCATAAGTCTTAGATCTGTTGGAAGAATTTTAGGACATTGTCTTTGATAATGTACTGGAAGGTTTACCACCGGTGAGGAAGATAAGTCACCAAATGGATTTGATACTAGGAGCTAGCTTGCCGAATAAGGAAACTCATAGAATGACTCCTACAGAGAATGAGGAGCTAAACAAACAAGTTCACGAGATGTTAAGGAAAGGACTGATAAGGGAGAGCCTAAGTTCATGTGTAGTACCTACAATACTAACACTGAAGGATGGAGAATGGAGGATGTGCACATATTCCTAAGCCATCAACAAGATCACGATCAAGTACAAATTTCTGTTGTCTAGAATGGATGACATAATGGATTGTTTGAGTGGAGCCAAGTACTTCATGAAGATAGATTTAAAGAGCGGATATCACCAAATCCAGATCCTAGAAGGAGATGAATGGAAGACAACCTTCAAGACTAAGGAGGACCTATATGAATGGTTAGTCATGCCATTTGGGCTAACCAATGCACTGAGCACATTCATGCAACTCATGAACGAGGTATTAAATAATTTTTTAGGTAAATTTGTCATTGTTAATTTAGATGATATGTTGATTTTCAAGAAGACTTTGGAGGAGCACTTGATGCATGTTCAAAGAGATTTTGAGAAGGTGAGGTAAGAGAAGTTGATTAATCTGAAGAAATGAAATTTTGTGAAGTTGGTGTATTTGGGATTTCTTATCTTAGGTGAGGGTATTAGAATGGATCTAGAGGAGGTGAGGGATATCATTTAATGGTCTATCCCAAGGAGTGTTACAGAGGTATGATCTTTTCATGGTTTGACAAGTTTTTATAGAAAATTTATTAAGAATTTTAGTAGCATTTGTGCACCCCTAACTGAAAAAATGAGAGGGGATAGAAAAGAATTTAAATGGACTACAGGAGAAACCAAGAGTTTTGATACATTAAAGAAGAAAGTCACAAAGCAACTCGTTTTGGCACTTCCAGATTTCAATAAGGTATTTCAGGTAGATTGCAATGCACTGGCAGAGCTATAGGAGTTGTTTTAAGCTAAGAAGGTAAGCCCATTTCCTATTTTAGTGAGAATCTTAATGATGCCAAGAAAAAATATTATGTTTTTGATCAAGAGTTTTATGTTATAGTTCAATCTTTGAAGAAATGGAGGCATTTATTTCTGAAGGAGTTTGTTTTATATATTGATCATCAGGCTTTGCAGTATCTTAATACTCAAGGAAAGTTAAATCAGAGGCACTTAAAATGGGTTGAGTTTTTGTAGAGTTATACTTTTATTTTGAAGCACAGGAGTGGGAAGTCTAACAGAGTTACAGATACCTTAAGTAGAAGGAAAAATTTGTTGACAAAGATGAAGATAGAGGTTGTTGGGTTCAATGAATTCAAGAATTTGTACCCTAAAGATCCAGACTCTGTAGAGGCCTGGAATGCTTGTTCAGAGCCTATTAGCCTGGATAGGATTAGATGGTTGGATTACATTATCCAAGATGGTACGTTGTTTAGAGGAAGCTAGTTGTGCATTCTGAGGAGTTCTATGAAAGAGAACCTGATTAAGGAGAAGCATAGTGGAGGGTTGACATGACACTTTGGTCAAGAAATGAGTTCACAAAGATGAGTACACATTTCGCAAAAGTTTTCTGCGCAAGGAAAAAATAATCAGAATGGTAGCCCGAGCCTAAATGGGTGCCCGTTAAGGAACGGGTTCCCATTAAGGATCAGACAACCATTATGAAATGGGCACCCATTATGAAATGAGTACTCGTTTTCAAAAAGTATTTATTTTTTGAAATAGTCCTGTGGCATCATTTTTTGAAAGTATTTTATTTTTTAGAAATGGGCATCAATTATTTTTAGAATGGGTACCTGTTTATAACGGGCACCCGTTATGAACGGGCACCCAGTATGAACGGGCACCCATTTATAAAGGGGTACCCATTTCTAAAAATTTGAAATTGTAAATCCACAGATTTGCACTAGTTTTAGGCTTGGAAACCCATGCCTTAGCCTTGGACTTGCAACTAGGAGACCATGAAAATAGCAAGAGAAAAAACTTGTTTCACTCCTATGGCTGATGACTTTTTTTTAGAATCTTTTAACGAGATTAAAACCCATTGTAGATCTGAAAGTCTAGTTTTCAAATATGTAATTTTTTATTCTATTGGACATAATTTTCTATTTATTAATTATTTTTTAAATAAAGAGATTCATAAACTTGAAATAACATACATTACTATTTTTAATAACTTTTGATTTTGAAAGTTTCTTGAAAAAAAAATTTTCTGACCAATTTAGACATCATTCTCTACATGATGAATTTTTTTTTAGTGATTTGATTAGTTTATCTTAAATTATGTTGGCCATACATGAGGGGTTTTAAAAACACTAATTAGGGCCATTAAAAAATTAATAAAAAAATATGTACAAAAAAATTACAAAAAAAAATCCTGACCCAAATTAAACATCCCGTGCATGTTTCCATAAAAGGAATTAGAAAAATACCTTTATTTAGGTCAAATTATGTTGGCCATACACATGCATGCTTTGGCAAAAAATAGGGGACTTTTAAAAATCCACTTTTTGTACATCTTATAAAAAACCAACTTTTATCATCTAGGTATTAGAAAAAATACATATTTGAAAACTAGAAATAAAATCTTACATTTCATATTTTTACATCATATTGATATTTTTTGTGCAAGTGCTTCAAATTTTCACTCCAATTATGACAAAATTTAAAAAATAGGAAAAACACTTGCACTTTTTGGCAAAAAAGTGGACTCATCTTCTTGCACTTACCTTGAGATAAGACCATTGCTTTTGTTAGTGAGAATTATTATTGGCCATAGTTGCACCAAGATGTGAAGAAATTTGTACAAAGTTGTAGAATATGCTAGATGACCAAAGGAGTGAGTCAGAATACTGGGCTATAACAGCCATTGCCTATACTAGAGGAGCCATGGTAAGATATCAACATGGACTTTGTTCTTGGTTTACCGAGAACACAGAGAGGACATGATTCAATTATTGTGGTGGTTGATAGATTTTCAAAGATGACACACTTCATTCCGTCCCGAAAGACTACTGATGTTGTTCATGTTGAAGAATTATTTTTCAAGGAGGTGGTTAGACTGCATAGTCTTCCAAAGAGCATAGTTTCATATTGGGATACCAAGTTTGTTGGGTATTTCGGGAGGACCTTATGGAAGAAGTTGAAGACTGAGTTGAAGTTTAGCTCTGCACATCATCCACAAACTAATGGACAGATAGAGGTAGTGAATCGAAGTTTGGGTAACCTGCTGAGATTCTTAGTAGGAGATAAGCCCAAGGGATGACATTTGATATTATCACATGTAGAGTTGCATATAAGGGTCATCCCACAATAATGGGTAACACTTTTTGGCCAAACTTGACATTGAAATCAACATTTCGAACTAAAACTTCACTTTCTAAAACCCATTGCCACTAAACCGTTAGGAATTTGAAGATGATCAAACTAGTGATTTGTGAGATTTTATCTGTAGATTCTAAATATATATTTTTAAAAAAATTTGGAGTTAAATTGTAATTTATTTTGTGTTTCCTTTGATAACTAGTTTTTAATAGTAAACAACATTTTTTTAAGGTGATGTGTATTCTGTCACACATAACGTTTTTTCTACAAAGGCTAAAGTTTTGATTCTTTTGAATTTGGATTGGTAACACTGATATCTAGAGGATGAATTTGGTTTCATAATATTTTGTTGAATATTTTTTTCATTAAGTTTTGAAGTCAAACCAATTATAATTTAGACATAGGCGTATTATGTCTAACATAATTTTTTTTGTATGTATCAGAATTCAATTTTTTTTTTGTTGGAATAAGGACATGAATACCTAGAGGACATGTATTTTTTAGAATTTTTTTTCTCTATTTTCCTATTTTTTTGTATGTGTGAAACAAAGACCTTGATATTCATTGAAAAACCTACATTCACAAGAAATACAAAATAAATATAATAATCAAATTAAATATATTTAAAATTATACTTTTTGGGAAGCTTATAATAAGGACTACATACTTACAAAACATAAATTTTAAATGAATTCATTTGATCCCCCAAAAGGTAAATCAAAAGTGGTTTTTTATCAGTATTTTGATAGGTGTAGAGGATACTCCATTATAGGTATCGTTTAAAACTAGCGGAGTTCTATCCAAGGGGGTTTGAATCTAAGGGGGTTTAATCAAACCCTCTTCAATTAAAATCCTTTAAATGAAACCTTTCAAGGCTTAAATCATTATATTTTCTAATAATATGTGATTTTAGCAAAAATTAGGATGCCCCAAAAAGTGTAACCCATTATTGTGGCAGCACCCATAACAATTTTATCAATAGGAGTATTGGTAAATCAACATTCCAAGTTGTATATGGGAGTAGTTTGAGAAATGCTTCTGAACTAAGAAAGACGGACAGAGGAGAGAAGAGTAGTGCCGAGGCTGAAGACTTTACAGAGCACTTGAAGAGCTTGCATGAAGAGGTACAACATCACATTAATAAAATGAATTTTCAGTACAAGGCTAAGGAAGATCAAAATTGGAAGTTTAAGGAATTCAAGGTTGGTGATGAAGTCATGGTTCACCTAAGGAAAGAAAGGTTCCCAATGGGGACATATAATAAGTCAAAGATGAAGAAATTTGGACTGTGCAGGATCCTGAAGAAGCATGATTCAGGAAATGCATATGAGGTAGAACTGCTAAGTGGACTCACCATTTACCTTGTGTTCAACATTACCGATTTAACATAGTATCAAGAAGGTTGCATAGATGATGGACCAACAGGAGAACAATGGAGTATCTTGGCACCTACTTTAAAGGAGGAGATAGAAGAAATCCTAGATAGTCATGTGGGAAGAAGTACCAAGAACAAAAAATATGAAGAATATCTGGTTAAGTGGAAAGGAAGGTCTGTCAAAGATTCTTCCTAGTTGTCTAATGTAGAGGTTGACCATTTTAGTTTTCTTGGAACACCTGAGATGTGACAAGGTTACTTCTCAAATTATGTTGGGTGTATGATGTAGGAGCATCCAGTGGTGTAAGGGCAATCTTACATCACAAACAAAAATTATGACTTTATTTTTTATTCTTTTGAATTTTGGTATTTGCGGATACCCATTTTCTTGAATAATGATTCAGAACCTTCAAAATTTCCAATCAGTTAAAAATAAAAACCTGTTATTTTTAGAAAGTTTGTATTTGAGAATGTATTGAAATAAAAATTTACTCAAAGCTTTGGAATTGAAAAATATAACTTTGGTGAAGGAATTGGCCAAAGATAATTTGTGAATTAAAATATATTAAAGTTTTTGTTTCTTTAAAAACCCTTGAAAGAGTTTCAAAGTCAAATATGAGGCACTTAGAGGCCCCATACGGCCCCAAAAAGGGTGGAATCGGTAAAGAGGACTCTAAGGGTGCATATCTCTTCACGAGCTTTCCAAATCTTCACATGGTTTGTCAATCAGACACCTAGATCAAAAGTTATGGCTCCCATAAGTTGGCCTATTTTTGGAGGGAGTTACAAATTTTGAAATTTTGGCTAAAAGGTGCCAAAAAGGGCTATTTATGATAAATTTTCAGCAATATTTTGTAGTAGAGAAGGGGGGAAGTGGTGAGTTGTGAAAAAGATGGAAAATAGAAAACCCTAGTAGATTTGAGGCTACAGATGATAGAAGGTTCTAGAATCTAGATAAAGGAAGCTGTAATGTGTTGTAGCCCGTTGAGGATTTCATCCTCTTATTTGACTCCAATTTCTGTAATGTATTTGTTTTCAGTTCAATAAAAGAACATTCATATTTTCTGTGAACAATCTATGTTCTTTTGTGTTCTAAGATTTACTCCCTCATCAAGATGCCTAAGAAATAATCACAAAAAGTGAAGAAGATCAACATGATAGAATAATAATAATCTATACAATGGATGCAATGTTTATACAAGAGAGGGTTGTTCATAAAAGAGCAAGGGGTTGGTATATATAGGACACATCACTGAGAGATGAAAATATACAACCAAGATGGGATAATAGGAGATGTCACATGTGAAGTACATCTTCACCAAACTAGAAAAGTACAAATGTCCTAAGTAAAATTAACCAACTAGGTGTGAATAGGACACAAAAAGGAAACCAAATAGGTAATACACACATTAACACCAACAATAGCCCTAGTAAAGTCATTAAAAAATTTACTTGTAATGAGTTATTGATGTCTGTCTTGTAGTCCAAATTGATCATCCCTTGAACACACTCCTATAATGATATATACTTATTTTCTAAGTAGTAACAAATATATGGAGAAGAATTTCACAATGATTTGCTACAATGTTAACAAACACAACTAGAGAGATATGTATCCAAACTTGTAGATGTGTGGTTGTTGGTGGACAATTTTAGCATAAATTTATTCACAAGTATGTAATTTATTAGAAGATATATAATATTATGTTTGTTAAATTTGAAGACATACAATTTATAGTAATAAAGATTTTGAGACATACACTTTCATGCATACATAATTTATAAATATATAATATCATGCATGCAAAATTTATAGACATATAGTAGTATGAATGCATAATTTATAGACATACAATATCATGCATGTAAAATTGGTAGAGATAAAATTACAGGAATGACTATAGTGCTATGATAGAAGTGTGAACGAGGGAGAGTGATGGCTATGTTTAGGGTTAGCTATTATATTTGTTAGATTACGAGAAGCAAGAATCGCAACCAAGATCTGTTGTTAGTCATAGATCACAAGCACTCTTGTCGACAGATCATCGAAGATTAAAATACCAGAATAGAAAGATTATCTTGAAAGAGAGAACTCAAGAGAAAAACTATAAGAGATTTTTAAGAATACTCACTTTACTCTCATTGACTAACAGAGGTGAGAGGAGAGTGTTGTATATATAGAAAAATAAGGGCGGATACATCGAAGATGTGTACTAACTCCATCTACCCAAAATAGGCAGAAGTTTTACCTACTAGGTAAATGTCAAAATACATGGTTGCACCTACTTAGATAAAGACAAATAAGTGGTTATGAGAGGTGGCATTAAAATCTAAAAGAGGGTGTGAGACTCAACTACCCAAGTGTGGGTGAGAGTGACACATGTAAATGATGGATTATGACTTGTGGCCTCATAATAACTGTTACATCAGAAATTGTCCTCCTGTATGGAACAATACAATTTACCTCAGTTTAGCTCCTCTCCTTTGGTGTCCTTTTAACCTCTTTATTTCTAACCTCCCTAAAACCTTGACTGACTTATGTCAAACTGAAGAAGTGTCATTTTCTGAGGTAACTATTGACTGAACCGGAAAAGGGAATTTGGATTTTCAGTCCCTGGAACCTCCTAGAGACAGATTTGACTAGAAATTAGGGGACTGGACTGGGTGTCCCCACCCTAGTCCTACCCCATTTTTTAGGATTTTGAATCTTGGCAGAGTGTCGGCTCCCGCCGTGCATCTCAGGATTCTGCTTTCAAATTTTTGGTTTTTGCGCAATGTTGAGACGTTATTTTGAAATTTAAAATTCCTAAGGTTAGATATTTAAAGACATTTAAAAATTATTTTAACACACACAATCTATATGCAAGCTTGATGCCAAAACTCTGCTAAAATTGCCATTGAAGATCAGTGATTTGTTGAAGCTCTTGAAGTTATTTGAATTCTCCATCATGGAGACAATTGATGGAGATTAGGAATTAAGATCTTGAGACTATCTTGCTCTTCCTAGGGTTTGTACACCTTTTACATGATTGGGAGATGGGTTGAAGCCTCCAACATCGAGCTTGGGAATCCTCTGTGGATATGGTTGCCTCACCTTCTTGTTCATTCAAGTCTTGATTGCTTTCATCTCCTTGAGGTGAAGTTGTGTTTATTCATTGAGTTGAAGCAAGTTATTGATCTTTCCTTGATGCTTGAGTCATCTAGGGTTTGATATTTCTGCATACACATTTGTTAGGTGAATGCACACACTTTTGTAGATCTTTATCTCTGGTTATCATTGAGGTAGGAATACCAAAAACGGGGCTTGACTGAGGCAAGATCCTATAAGCCGCATAAATCTTTCTCCCCTTTTTGTAGGTGCAGATCGCGTTCGATGGAATACGACGAAAAGGAGCGACAAGAAGACGGATATTAAGGATACATTCATCACAAATTTTAGGATTTTTGGATCACAATACTTTCAGGACTAATGAGAAGGCACCCTAGTACACTTGGAGAGATTCCTTAGGATCTGAGAGCTACAGGAGATTGTCAGACATCTGGTACAAAAGGTTTTTATAGACAGAAAGTTGTAGGACTAATGAGCGGGCACCCTAGTCCAGTTGGTCCTCAGTTTCTAGGTGCATGATCTCTGTAGCTTATTCTCTATGTTTTTGTGATTTGTTCATTTGGATTTGTCTCTAAATTTAGTAGGTTATAGTTATTGTTAGACTTAGGGCACACAACTGAGAGGGGGGGTGAATCAGTTATGCAAAGCTTTCTTCAATTTACACACTTAAATCCTCTTAGTGATTAGCAGTATATTAAACATAAAACATAATGCATTCAAATCAAAAGCAAAAACTCATCAACACATAAGACACCAAGATTTTGACATGGAAAACCCGTTGAAGGGAAAAAACCACGGGGTGATTAACACAAGAATGTATTCTCTGTTAGAAGAATAGAAAGAACAAAATTGCACATGCCTATTAGGGCTCACTACCTGAGCACACTGCTCACAAGAGGCTCATTACCTACAAGAGACACACTGTCTACAAAGAAATAAGTATCACCTACTTGAACTGGAAAGTAGCATCTTCACCATGCTTGAATCAGTTCCATTTAAGCCCAATACTTCTGCTCTGCCTTTCGCTCTCCTTCTTTCTACCACACTCTCATCTCCACAAGGACAACTTTGAAATGACTTTGCAACCCCTTACTTATACAAGACATCAACTTAGGAATGATCATCTAAGTCAGCAAACATCCATAAGAACATCCGCAAGACATTTAACTCATCCGGTCAGCCAGTCTCAGGAAGAACATCATCATCTAGAGATTATTCTTTAATTGCAGGCTCCAACTCTAATGTGGACCACCAATACAGGCTGGACACGATCCAAAGATCACCACAAGCTTTTTTGAATCACCAAGAATATCCGCACTTCATCTGCTTACTGGAATCCTTCTCTCCTTCATCTAGAACCTCAAGAACACAGTCTATCATCACTGTCACAAAGGAATAGGTTCTTCTGGACCTTCAAACCATGAACCAATCTACTTGACACTTCACAAGGACATCCTCAACACTTCCTCAAATCCACAGAATAGGATAATGCATTTTCGGATCTCACCGGACCTATCTGTGTCACTCTGTCACCTCTGAACACCTACCGGAACCGGTTCTACTTGAGCGACCATAACTTCTTCAGATCTTCATGCAGACCTCTAAAAACTTGACTAGAACATCTTAAGACTTATATCTACAAACCCTTTAAACTACATCCTCTGATCCTCATCTTATCTTGGACTTTTGCCTTACTGTCATCACTGTTCTTCACTATTCCTGATTGAGACTAATTTTCTTAATATCCTCAGCTCACAGCTCATCCAATCCTTATCAGTAATGCAACAGGAGTATGTTGACATCAATGACAACACCAGTTAAGCCCATACTTGCAACAGTTGTATGGTGTAATTAGGGTTTCATGATTAGTGAGTGAAGCGAACTTGTGAAACCTTAATCTAAACACCTGATTAGACTTAGTTAGCATAAAGGAATGTATAAGAAATCTGTAGCTTGACTCCAAGCTCGGTTCTTATCTTCCTAATGTTTAGTTGGTGAAAGAGTTGGACTTAATCTTGTTTTAAGGAACCCTACTTTTTTCCCTTTAAACATTTTGGTGAACTTGTGCTCTAAAGAATTAGCATCCTTTTAAACATCAGATCTAAATTAGTTTGCTCTCCTAAATCACATTTAGATTGCAAACCCTCTTTTATGAAAGTGTATGCATTGAAACTTGAGTAATTTCCTTTATCCTTTCATTAAAAGAGTTTGGAATTACAACTTTGTGTGTTGCATAGTGTCATTCTATTTCATTTTCACAAAGTTTATGCTATATCATTTTACATTTAAGACTTGGGTTAATTTGAGCATGTTATAATGTCAGATTAATTTTTGTAATATTTTCATGTATATGATGAGCCGTTTAGTTGTGATGACTTCAATATGTTAGATGAAGCCCTTGAGGACTTTATCTCAATTGAACATTCCACTGCGACTCCTAAACCATCATTGTTTCAATGATTAGTAAATGCAATTTATGTTCCTAAACCTCAAGAAGAACCCATGAAACCAAAAATAGTGGTCACCTTGTGTTCAAATGTGGTTCAACCATCTTTTAAACTAGTGCTCACTGTTAGAGGTCTCCCGCCTTCTTCTCAACCTCCTGATTACATTTATGACTATTCTAAACAAATAACACATCGAAACTCACAACAACCTAGTAATACTGTGGTTGCTCATAGATATAATACTCGGAACAATAAACAAAGCAAACAACAATCGAGCATTTTGATGTCTTTACCAGCTTCTCAACCTATGCTTCCTCAAGTACCTCGTTTAATGCATAAGGTTGGTCAAGATTATGATCTTGTTGAGTAGCTTCATGCTACTCTTGCTAAGATATCTCTTTGGGAACTTATACAAACTTCGCTTACATATCATGGAATGCTCCAAGAAGCTTTATAAAAGGTGATTGTACCACCTGCTGTCAAGACGAATGATGTAGCAACTCTATTAGATTGTATGCATGCGACAAAAACAAACATTCTATTTTAACAACATGAGTTGCCATCTCTTGAAGTTCAAAATCAGTATGATCCTTTGATTATTTTCATTACAATAAACAAGAAATTGATTAAATGAGTTATGATTGATAATGGATCAACTCTTAATGTTTGTGGCATCAATTTATTACATAAGATTAAAGTTGATACATCTCTAATTAAGCCAGACAGGATAAGTATCTGTGGCTTTGATAATGTTGGAAGACAATCCGTAGGCACTATAACTTTACCTGTATAAGTTGGGCCTGTGACTTTATCTACCCTGATTCATGTCATGCCTCGTTCTTTATCTTACAACATGATTCTTGGTAGACCTTGGATTCATGCATTGGGGGTAGTTCCTTCTACCCTTCATCGTTCAATCAAGTTTGTTTTTAAAGATAAACTTCATACTATTCATGCTAATCCTAAACCTGATAACTATTTACAAATCAAATTATAGAAACAAGTTGTTCATCATAAGATCTTAAATAACTTGAAAGTTGACTCGTCAACTCCTCTTGCCACAGATAATGTTGTACAAGAGTGTAAACAATTGAATGCATTTCTTGGTGATGATTGGGGTTTGTTAGATTTTACATCCTCCTCTACAGGTGAATATAAAATTAACAACCTTGCTCCTAAAACATCAAGTGTTGCATCGATCTCATCTAAATGTTCAAGTACAAAACCTAAAGTCTCTTTGCTAACAAATATAGATAATACTTTTACTTATACTACAGATTATGGGACTAATGAAGTGCCACCTTCTTCCAAGGAAATGGCTTCTCTCTATGGTCGAGGATTTTAGATCCTTTATAAGAATTGTGATTATGTAGTTAATGGTTGTAGTATTAATCAACAAGGGATTCGTGTACCTATAGAATCCACTTTGCGACATTACTCAAGTGGCATTGGATATAATCCTTTCAAGGAATCTGAAGAGATAATGGAATTCTTGGGAGCTTATGATAATATCCCCCGTTACCATCATTAACGTGGATTACCTTATTGTTTGAACAATAGTGCATATTTTGGAAAGTCCACTAGCATGATAAACACCACTTTAAAATCTAAGAATCTAAAGACTTACCACAATCACTCGATCTCCTAGACCACAGTACTCTACTTAATGGAAAGACTATTGATGTTTCCATGGAGAAAGATAATACTAAAAAAGTTATCCCTATAGGTGATTGTTTAAATACATAAGAAAAAGAAGAACTGACCGAGCTGTTACAAGACTTCTCTGAATTGTTTGCTTGAAACTATTCGGATATGCCTGGAATTGATCCTCAGATTGTAACACATAATATTGTATTGAAACCAGATGCTAAGCCATTTAAACAAAAGATTCGTAAGATGAATCCTAAGGTTGTATTACTCATTAAGGCTGAGATAGAAAATATTTTACAAGATGGCTTTATCCCCCTATTGATTACTCACCTTGGATTTCGAATATAGTGGCTGTCACTAAACCTGATGGTCGTATTCACATGTATACCGATTTTAGAGATTTGAATCTTGCATCTTTGAAAGATGATTTCCCACTTCCTAAGATTGATATGATTGTAGATTCTATAGCTGGCCATGAATTACTCTCCTTCATGGATGGTTTTTCAGGATATAATCAAATCTTGATAAATCCTCAAGATCTAATATAAAATAGCTTTTATAACACCTTGGGGAACATTTCACTAGTAGAAAAACATAAATAAATGACTAAATAAATTACCAAAAATTGGTCATGTGATCATTAGTTTGGTTACATGACCATTAGTAGTTTATTGCCAGTCATTTATCTCACGACTAAATTTATGACTAAACAAATTTTAGTCATTAATTTGGTAGTATATTTAGTCATCAATTTGGTAGTATATTTAGTCATTAATTGATGTTAACTGGTCATTTATTTAGTCATGGTAGTCATTTATTTAGTCATTGTAGTCATTTATTTAGTCATGGTTTAGTCATTTATTTGGGTGAATCAGTGATTCAAGTTACAAATCAAATCTAACTTAATCCTCACAAATTTATGCATATAAACTTCAAGTATCATAGATATTCAAATGTATAAATATAAATTAAATATATAAATCATCATAATCCTATATAGATTTTGACAGTTTGTACAAAATCTCTCCTTTCATATGATACAATATTTTAAAATTTTGATTGTATTTTATAGCAAAAATGTCTAAATACAACTATACAATTATCAAATTGTATATGCTCTTCCAAAAAAAACTCTAGTTGAATACCAATGTAATTGAATTACAAAGTAAAATTATTACAAATATATCGGCATACCCTCCTGAAACTTGCAAGGCATGCATCAGAGCTTCATAATCTGTAATCGTCCCATTCACAACAACATTGTTAACTTGCCAAAATTTATAAGTGAAGGTTATTCCATGAATTCTCTCTTTGAGCATGTGAGTTCTGTATAACAATAAATTGATAAAATTTAAGCACATCTGAGGTACTGTATTTTGAGTTCAAATTCTTTCAGGAACTACAGTTGTATTCTTCCCAACTTTAATTAACAATTAAAAAAATAATTCAATTCAACAAAAGTTGGTGTATTTTTACCCCAACGTTGATCAATTTAAACAAAAAGTTCTTCTTCAATTATTTGAGAATTCCTTCTTAATTGCACTGAAGTGGGTGTGATTTTACTCCAACTTTGATCAATGAAAAAAAAATCCTAACCTATTTTGTTTAGTGAAACCAATTCAATATATCGTGCGGTCAGTGCTTAAATTTGATAGTCAACCTTGCTTGTCAAGCAATTCTTTTATGACAATTATTTATTCAAAAGTGCCTCTAAAATACTATGAGATACATTAGTATGAGTAAATTATATAAAAACCAAATATATATATCATCATAATCCTATATAAATTTTGACAGTTTGTCCAAAATCTCTCCTTTCATAAGATACAGTCTTTTCAAAATTTCAGTTGTATTTTACAGCTAAAATGCCTAAATACAACTATACATCTCTCCTTTCATATGATACAGTCTTTTCAAAATTTCAATTGTATTTTACAGCTAAAATACCTAAATACAACTATACAACTGTCAAATTTAAGCCCTGCATGCGGTGGGGGTAACAATAAAAGCATAACTTTCTCTTTTTTCTCATCTGGGTTGCCATGGGTTATCAACAAATTCAGAGCTTAAGCTCACCCACTTGCTGCACTACGATGAAATTTTAAGTGCCGTCAACATCCGTCTACATCTCCAAGATCATGGCCAATCCATAAAATCAAACCCTATAAAATCAAAGTATACTCACTTTTCACATAACGATACTAAATATATCACCTACAAAAATGGGCTCGATGACAAAAAAAACACAAGGATAGCTTATTTTTCTAGTATAGAAGAGTCTGTCAGGGGTAGAATGATTGGATCAATTAGAGTCAAATGGCATGGTTTTCTTGTATTGATCCAACCGCTTCTTCATAATTCTCTCCAGATAATTCCTCGAGCGATTTCCCGTTAGTCTCTGGCACCAGAAACGTACACACAAACCCTTGGCCTTCCTGGCCTCCATTCTTAAGAGAGGCACCTCCAACGCATGGTTTCATGCTACCGTGCTCTTATAGTCACTTTCATGGAAAGGCCTGGAGCGATTTGTTATGAACGCTAATGATGAGTTAATGAAGGGCTGCTGGAGCTGTTGACAGACAAGGTGTGCCATTAGGCTACAGTGACTGCCCTTGAAATGCTAATTGCAATCGTCACCAATAGCCAGCGCAGTAGAATGAGAGCCATCGAGGCAAGGGCAGTCTCTGTATTGATTGAATCTCTTCCCAATCAGACTCCCGAGAAAAAAAGCAGCTACGAGAGGAGGTTATGTCTTCTCAACGTGTTGTGCGGATGTGTAGAGGGAAGGGTTACCGTGGCCAACACAAACAAGGAAGCCTTACTACCAATTCCTCTAGGGTACCCTACATCCATCTCCTTTTCATGTGGACTTTGCGCAGCATACAAAAACTCAAATGCTCCGATGATTGCCCCTGCCTTACCAGCTGCCACTGATATCTCGTGACATGTCAACAACAACTGCACGGGGAATAGCTCTGCTGGAACAATGAAGGTGAGGTCCATGGCCCTCACCATGGCTCTCAACGCGCCTGGCTCTGCTCCAATGAAACAAAATAAGTTAGGGTTTTGAGCTTTTCTGAGTTAGGGTTTACCTTTAGGGTTTCAACTTGAAGCAACGGGCGCCAAAAGTGAAATGGAGGTGGGCACCAACGCCAAAAGTGAAATTTAAATGAAATACATGTATATGGTAGCCCATGTATAATTTTGGCGCCCATATTATAATATTAATAATATAATATAAATATAATATAATATTATATTATAAATATTATAATGTAATATATATAATATTTATAATAATAATATAATAATATATAATATTAATTACATTATAATATAAATATAATATTGTAATATTAATAATATAATATTATATAATAATAATATAATATTATATAATAATAATATAATATATATATATATATTATATTATATAATATCATATTATATTATAATATATTATATTATATTGTATTGTAATATAATATATTATTATATTATATTATAATACAACCTACTCCCTCAATTCAAATTAGTCATTTATTTGGTCATTTCAACCGATGACCAACTTAGTCATTTATTTAGTCATTTATAACTGTGTTGCAAAAAGTTTTAGTCACGTGACTAAAAGTTTGGTCACATGACTAAAAGTTTCACTTGGTCATTTATTTGCCATATTTCTACTTGTGTTTTGTTGGGTGGTCATGCCATTTGGACTTAAGAATGCAGGAGCAACTTACCAATGTGCTATGACCCTTATATTTCATGATTACATGCACAATATCTTAGAAGGTTATGTCGATGACATCTTGGCGAAGTCCATTCATCACCAAGATCATGCCATGACTCTTCAATAGATCTTTGAGTGAATAAAGAAATACATGTAATTAAACCCTCATAAATGCGTTTTTGGTGCAGATAGTGGAAAACTGTTGGGTTTTATAGTTTCAAATCACGGTATTGAGGTAGATATGAAAAAGATTGATGCGATTGTTAATATGCCAACACCTAAGAACATATCTCAACTTCGTAGTCTACAAGGGAAGATACAGGCCATTCACCGATTTGTTTCACAACTCGTAGATAGGACCCACCCTTTTACACAACCACTAAAGAAGGATTTGAAATTTCAATGGAATGCTGAATGTCAGAAAGATTTTAAAGATCTAAAGACTTATCTAGCTAATCCTTTTGTTTTACAACCTGCTGTTTCTGATAAACCTTTCCTCTTGTATATCTCAGCATCTAGTAATGCTCTCGCAGCTTTATTAGCACAACATAATACTGAAGGCAAATAACAAGCTGTATATTATATCAGCCGAACCTTGCTCAATTATGAAGTGTGATACATTGTTATCAAGAAGCATTTCTTAGCTTTAGTGTTTGCAACACAGAAGCTTAGACATTATCTTTTAAATGCTGAAATACATGTGATGGTGAAATTCGACCCCTTGAAACATCTTTTTGCTAAAACTGATTTGTTGGGTTGTCTTGCTAAATGGGTTATGTTGTTAACTAAATTTGATCTTAAGTTTATTTCTTAGAAAGTAATTAAAGGAAAAGAGTTAACCAACCATTTAGCCAAAGCACCTTCACCTTTTGCTATACAAAATCAGGACACATTCCTTGATGATCAAATTCTAGCTATTAATAAGGACAATAAATGGGAATTGTATTTTGATGGATGGAGATGTTGAACTGGCTTCGGTGTTGGTGTTATACTAATACCCCCTGCAGGTAAGCCAATTCCTATGCCTTACTATTTAAACTTCTCATGTACAAACATCGCTGAGTATGAAGCCCTCATTGTAGGACTTCGTGCCGCTATGGCTCTTGACATCAAAAACATCACTATATACAATGATTCACAACTGATTGTATGACAAATAACTGGATCATATCAAACTAAACAAGACAAGCTATCTCAGTATTGTGACTTTGCTTGATCTCTATTAAAACAATTCACATCGTTTTCAATAAATACTATTCCTAGGAAAGACAATCGACATGCAGATGCACTGGAAAGTACAACTTCCCTTATATCCCCTGATGATTCTCCTGAGGAATTTACTTTTATTATTCATAACCTTAAAACACTGGCAGTAGACATTCCTATAGTTGCGAGTACTGAACTCTGTGGTAATACAAAGTCAAATGAATGGTTTGTTGGATCTAGGGCATACAACTGAGAGGGGGGGGGGGGTGAATCAGTTGTATAAAACTTCTTGCTCTTTCAAACACTTGATTCTTTGTTGTTAGTTAGTAGCATATCAATTAATCATCCATGGAAGCATAATACATAAACACAAGAGCAGATAAGCATCAACACATTGAACACCAAGATTTTGACGTGGAAAACCCGGTTAAGGGAAAAACCACGGGGTGATTAACCCAAGAATTATTCTCTGTTAGAAGAATAAAGAAAAATGAATGGCACATGCCAATTAGGGCTCACTGCCCAAGCACACTGCTCACAAAGAGGCCCACTGCCTACAAGGAGACACACTGTCTACAAAGTGATAAAAATCACAGTCTTGAACTGGAGAATGACATCTCTACCATGTCCGGATCAGTTCCAATTAAGCCCAAAAACCTCTGTTCTGCCTTTCGCACTTCTCTTCACTATGCCACACTCATCCACACACCACACCCCGAAATGAACTCACAGACCGTTATTTATACAAGACATCGACTTAGGATCAAACATCTAAGTCGGCAAACAATCATAAGAGTATCCGCAAGATGAATAACACATCCGGTCGGCCACCACAAGAACATTCGCAGGATGAACAACTCATCCGGTCGGCTAAACAGAGCAAGAACTTCATCCGGAAGAATAACTTCAATTCTGGGCTCTACTATCAATGCGGATCAACAACACAACCTCAACACGATCCAGAAACAAGCCTGCCTGAATGTCTGGATACATCCGCACTTCCTTTACTTGCTGGAATCTCTTGTCTTCCTCATCCGGAACTTCAAGAACACAGTCTGTCGCCACTGTCATAATGCAAGAGGTACTTCCGGACCTCCAAATCATACACAACTCGAGATGGCACATCACAAGGACATCCCAAATACTCTTTCCAATCCGCAGATTAGGATTGTACAATTCCGGACCTCACCGGACCTTTCTGTGATCCTCTGTCACCTCTAAGCACTTGCCGGAACCGGTTCCACACAGACAGCCATAACTTCTTCAGGTCTTCATGCGGACCTCTGAAAACTTGACTGAAGCATCTCAAGACTCATATCTGCAAACCCTTTAATCCGCATCCTCCGGTTCTCAACCTATCCAATATATTTGCCTTCTTCTCATCACTGTTCTTCACTGTTCCTGACTGAGGGTAATTTTCTCAATATCCTCAACACACAGCTCATCCAATCCTTCTTGTCGATGTAATATGAGTATGTTGACATCAATGACAACACTTGTTCACCTTATACTTGCAACAATCTCCCCCTTTGTCATTGATGGCAACATGTGATGTGAAAAACCATCAAGACAAGAACTTCTCCTTTCTGTCACAGCTCCCCCTATCAACAACAACTTTTTACATGTCTTCTCTCCCCCTTTGATCATTAACCACTTGTTTTTCACATGTCTTCTCTCCCCCTTTGACATCAATGGCAAAGGGCTCATACTTGCAATTCTAATACATCAGAATCATACCAGCTGCTCCCCCTTAGTAGCAGCTCCCCATCATCAATCCGGATCACAAGATATGACTGTGATATCCACCGGACTGATGCACATCAGTGCATCTTAG
This sequence comes from Cunninghamia lanceolata, assembly GCA_027924645.1. NCBI lineage: Eukaryota > Viridiplantae > Streptophyta > Pinopsida > Cupressales > Cupressaceae > Cunninghamia > Cunninghamia lanceolata. The sequence continues at coordinate 1,137,993 of BSBN01000173.1, read as the reverse complement.
TTTATCACCGGAGGGGCCATGACCCCTAACTTCTCCCGGAGATATTCAAAAGAGTCCTTGGGAAGAGGTTTTGTAAAGATATCTGCAATCTGATCCTTGGAGGGAACATACTCCAATCTGACTTCTTCCTTGTTTACTTGTTCTCTCAAAAAGTGAAATTTGATAGATATGTGCTTAGTCTTAGAGTGCAATACCGGATTCTTAGAAATATTAATTGCACTTGAATTATCACAGAAAATTGTGATAGGCTCCTCATATTCAACTTTGATGTCTCTTAGCATCTGCTTCATCCATAAGATTTGAGTGCAACTACCTGCTGCTGCAATGTATTCTGCTTCAGTTGTAGACAGAGATATTGCATCTTGTTTCTTGCTTAGCCAAGAAACCAATCTCTTCCCCAAAAAGAATGCTCCACCACTAGTGCTCTTCCGGTCATCCACATCGCCTGCCCAATCTGCATCTGTGTAAGCATGAAGAGAGAAATCCGGATCTCTAGGGTACCATAGACCATACTCAACTGTTCCTTTCAAGTACCTAAAAATTCTTTTGATTGCCATAACATGAGATTCTCTAGGATCAGCCTGGAATCTTGCCACAAGACCAACAGCCTGCATTATATCTAGTCTAGTTTGAGTGAGATACAACAATCCACCAATCATTGATCTATATTTTGTCTGATCTGCCTTTGGAGAGTCATCATCTTTGCTTAACTTACATCCGGTTGCCATAGGAGTGTTCATAGGTTTTGAGTCTTCCATACCAAATTTTCTTAACAATTCTTTCACATATTTGGTCTGAGAAATGAAGATCCCTTTTTTTGTTTGAGTAATTTGCAGACCCAAGAAGAAATTCATTTCACCAAGCATAGACATTTCAAACTCACTTTTCATCTGATTTGCAAAAGTTTTGCACATACTATCTCTTCCTCCAAAAATGATATCATCCACAAACACTTCAACAATCAATATGTTTTCATGATCAATTTTGAAATATAAGTTACTGTCAGCAGTACCTTTGTTGAATCCAATCTGCACAAGATGCTTATCCAACCTTTCATACCATGCTCTTGGGGCTTGCTTCAATCCATACAAAGCTTTCTTCAACTTGCAGACCATATCATCATTATCAGACAATTGAAATCCATCCGGTTGTTCAATGTAGACTTCTTCTTCCAGATCACCATTTAGGAAGGCAGACTTGACATCCATCTGATATACCTTGAAGTCTTTGAAGGCAGCAAATGCAAGAAGTAATCTGACTGCTTCAATTCTTGCCACCGGAGCAAAAGTCTCTTCAAAGTCAATTCCTTCTATTTGAGAGTAGCCTTTGCAGACCAATCTAGCTTTGTTTCTGATTACTTCACCAGCTTCATTTAGTTTGTTCCGGAAGACCCACTTGGTTCCAATTACATTCCTGTCTCTAGGTCTAGGAACAAGATCCCAAGTATGATTTTTCTCAATTTGCATCAATTCATCTTTCATTGCTTTGGTCCAGTTTTCATCATTGCAGGCTTCATTTATTGTTTTAGGTTCAATCTTTGAAATCAGACAACATTCATCCTGATTTTGAGCAACATTCCTTCTGGTTTGTACACCTTTGCTTTTGTCACCTATGATCTGATCTTCAGAGTGGTTCAGTCTTACATACCTTGGAATTTTGGGAGTATCCTGCACTGCTGCTTCTTGATCAGGCTCATTCAAACCTATCTCTTCTTCCTGATTTACGGGATCAGGCTGACTCTGTCTCACCGGAGAGGATTGAGGTCCTTGAACACTGTCTTGGTCATCTTCATCAAACTCATAAAATCTTGAAGGCTTCTCAATTCCTTCATCGACTTTCACATTGGTGCTTTCTATCATCTTCCTCAATCTCTTATTGTAACATCGGTATGCTTTGCTTTGAGTGGAGTAACCCAAGAAAATTCCTTCATCACTTCTAGCATCAAACTTTCCTAGATCTTCATCTCTTTTAATATAACACTTGCTACCAAATACTCTGAAATATTTCACAGTAGGAGTGATGCCAAACTAGAGTTCATAGGGGGTCTTACCGGTGTTGTTTCTGATTTGAACTCGATTGAAAGTGTAGACTGCAGTGCTGATAGCTTCCTTCCAAAACATTTGAGGAACATTTGCTTCCAACATCATTGTCCTGGCAGCTTCCTGAATGGTCCGGTTCTTTCTCTCAACCACTCCATTCTGCTGTGGAGTCCTAGGAGCAGACAACTGTCTCCTTATACCCTGCTTCTCACAAAAATCAATGAATTCACCAGATGTAAATTCACCACCTCTATCAGACCTTAGACACTTTAGTTTCAATCCGGTTTGATTCTCTACCATAGCTTTGAAGATCTTGAACTTCTCAAATGCTTCTGATTTTTCTTTTAGAAAGGTAACCCACATCATCCAGGAATGATCATCAATTAACAACATGAAATATCTATCACCTTGCAGACTCTTGATTCTTGTCAGACCACAGAGATCAATATGTACTAATTCCAACAGTCCGGTAGAAGACTGATCTTTGCTTTTGAAAGAGACTCTGCTTTGTTTACCTAGCTGACATTCTTTGCACAAACTATTTGTAGGTTTCATCAATTTTGGAAGATCTCTCACGGCCTGAGTATTGCTTATCTTGATGATGTTATCAAAATTTACATGGCACATTCTTCTATGCCATAACCAACTCTGATCAATTTGAGCAAACAAACAACTTTTATTTGAACCAACCAGATGAAAGATATTACCTTTTGTCTGAGTACTGGATGCAATCTCAGTTCCGGAGTTTGTAAAGATTCTGCATTTTCCATTTTTGAACCGAAGATCATAGCCTTTGTCCACCAACTGACCATCACTAAGAAGATTGTGCTTCAATCCTTCAACATACAGTACGTTACCTATTTTGCTCTTTCCATCGAAGGAAATAGTTCCCCTGCCTCTGATTCTGCCAGCAGAATTGTCACCAAACTTTACCATTCCTCCTTCATACCTTTCCAAATTCAAGAACTTATTCTTGTCACCAGTCATATGGTGAGAACATCCACTGTCAATAACCCAATCATCCTTTTCTTCCACCTGAGCAGCCAAAGCTTTTTCAACAACTTTGTGATTGACAGATTCAGAGAGTATTGAATCTTCTTCCTTGATGGCAATAAACACCCACTCATTTCCGGATTTGCTTCCTAGTTCTGATTCATCATCTGTTACTCCTTCATTGTCATCTTCTTCATGAACATAATAGCAATTCTTTTGAAACCTTTGTCTGTTAGTATTAGACCTTGCAGATCTTTCCGGACATCTTGAAGCAAAATGACCAATCTTATTGCAGTTGAAACACTTAAAGGGTAGTTTTCCTTCATACTTACCGGATCCTCTTGGCAGTCTCTTTGCAATGAGGGCTTCAAGTTGAGCTGTTTCTGCTTCTTCTTCTTCCATGTCTCTTCTTGCTTGATCATACCATGACATTTTCCTTGATGAGTTTTCTCCCGGATCAAATCTCTGTTTGCCTTTCACATAGGCACTGGCTTTGAAAGCAGATTCAGTCTTGGGAGGATCATCTCCAAACTCGATCATTTCAAATGCAGCTAGTTTGCCAGCCAGTTGTTCTCTTGTGACAGTTGTGTGGGCTCTGAATTCATCAATGGCAGCAACCTTGATTTTGTAGGCAGCAGGAAGAGATCTTAGGATTTTGCAGACAATCTCATTTTCATCTAAAGTTCCACCAGCATTTCTGATTCCACATACCAGCTCATTCACTCTTGGCATAAAGGTAGTGATGTTTTCATCATCTCTCATTTTCAATCTTTCAAATTTCCCTTTCAGACTTTGCAACCTTGCACTTTTGACAAACTCATCTCCTTCATACAGAAGTTCCAGTTTAGTCAGGATCTCATATGCAGTTGGTAGGTCAATAACATTCGAGAGATCTGAGTCATTCAATGCACTTAGAAGAGCTTCCTTGGTTCGCAGATTGTTTTCAGCTTCTGTGATTTCATTCAGAGTTGTCGGACCACCTTGTGGAGGTACATATGGTTTTGAAACCATAGCCAAATATGCTTTTCCCATACATTCCAAGTGACACTTCATGCGACCTTTCCAGAGAGTGAAGTTGGTTCCATCGAACTTCGGACTATCCTTCTTGTATGACGACATCCTGGATCTCCTCAAGCGGTTAAGCTCCTATCAGAGGAACTTAGCTCTGATACCAATTGTTGGATCTAGGGCATACAACTGAGAGGGGGGGGGGTGAATTAGTTGTATAAAACTTCTTGCTCTTTCAAACACTTGATTCTTTGTTGTTAGTTAGTAGCATATCAATTAATCATCCATGGAAGCATAATACATAAACACAAGAGCAGATAAGCATCAACACATTGAACACCAAGATTTTGACGTGGAAAACCCGGTTAAGGGAAAAACCACGAGGTGATTAACCCAAGAATTATTCTCTGTTAGAAGAATAAAGAAAAATGAATGGCACATGCCAATTAGGGCTCACTGCCCGAGCACGCTGCTCACAAAGAGGCCCACTGCCTACAAGGAGACACACTGTCTACAAAGTGATAAAAATCATAGTCTTGAACTGGAGAATGACATCTCTACCATGTCCGGATCAGTTCCAATTAAGCCCAAAAACCTCTGTTCTGCCTTTCGCACTTCTCTTCGCTATGCCACACTCATCCACACACCACACCCCAAAATGAACTCACAGACCGTTATTTATACAAGACATCGACTTAGGATCAAACATCTAAGTCGGCAAACAATCATAAGAGTATTCGCAAGATGAATAACACATCCGGTCAGCCACCACAAGAACATTCGCAGGATGAACAACTCATCCGGTCGGCTAAACAGAGCAAGAACTTCATCCGGAAGAATAACTTCAATTCCGGGCTCTACTATCAATGCGGATCAACAACACAACCTCAACACGATCCAGAAAACTTAACAAGCCTGCCTGAATGTCCGGATACATCCGCACTTCCTTTACTTGCTGGAATCTCTTGTCTTCCTCATCCGAAACTTCAAGAACACAGTCTGTCGCCACTGTCATAATGCAAGAGGTACTTCCGGACCTCCAAATCATACACAACTCGAGATGGCACATCACAAGGACATCCCAAATACTCTTTCCAATCTGCAGATTAGGATTGTACAATTCCGGACCTCACCGGACCTTTCTGTGATCCTCTGTCACCTCTAAGCACTTGCCGGAACCGGTTCCACACAGACAGCCATAACTTCTTTAGGTTTTCATGCGGACCTCTGAAAACTTGACTGAAGCATCTCAAGACTCATATCTGCAAACCCTTTAATCCGCATCCTCCGGTTCTCAACCTATCCAATATATTTGCCTTCTTCTCATCACTGTTCTTCACTGTTCCTGACTGAGGGTAATTTTCTCAATATCCTCAACACACAGCTCATCCAATCCTTCTTGTCGATGTAATATGAGTATGTTGACATTAATGACAACACTTGTTCACCTCATACTTGCAACATGGTTCTCCCATATATTCAATTATTTGCGTGATGGAACCATTCCTAATTCAAAATCTAAGAATGCTTGAGTTTGCCTACACAAACTTACGGCACGCTACATCATCTTGTCTAATGTTTTATATAGACGAAGTTATAATGGTGTTCTACTATGATGTCTAAGTAATTCAGAAATCTTGATAGCTTTAGAAGAAGCTCACTCTGGTGCCTGTGGAGGGCATTTTGGAGGAAAATCATTGGTGCAAAAGTTATTACGAATCGGATATTATTGGTGTGATAGGTAAATATTAGGTTAATAAGACCAAGCATATAAATGAAAACCTAATCCTACCACCATCAAAGAATCAAATCGAAGTGAAACCAAAAGCATGCAATTCAAGAATAAGAACACCTAGATTGTATGATTCCTTGTTTATGATGTGGATTGCTTCTCAACAATGAACAATTATGAAGATAAAAGCTGCCATGATGGATGGATGATAATGATAATATGCTAGATGAATGCTAAAGTTCTCAATATGCTCAATATGATAGTGTAGACGCTATATGGAAATGATGGATAGATGTAGTATGGAGTGAGAGAGTGTTTAAATAGAACTCAACCAAAATCAATCAACGGTAGAGATTTGGTGGCTATGTGAATGGCTGAGATGAATTGGTAATCATAGGTGAATGTGTAAATGACAAGTGGAAGGAAGATAAGGCTCATATGTGACCGTGTACATAAAAAGTACTACATATGAAAGATTTTAAATAAAAGATGTAGTACCACACATGTTTTTAAATAAAAGAGGCACACATGTCGGCTCATGATAAAAGATGAAGATAAGCGATAAGAGAAATTAATTAAATAAATAAAATTTATTTAATTAATTGGAAAGTGGGATTATGAAGGGAATTTAATTAAATAAATAAGATTTATTTAATTAAAATGGATAGAAATAGAGATAATTAAATAATTAAAGATTACTTAATTATAGATTAGAAGAAATAGATAATGAAATAATGAAATAAATATAAATTTATTTAATTAATAGAAGAAATAAGTAATTTAGAGAAAATAGGGAAATTGCTCGAGTGTGAGACAAATGCAGATGATAGCTAATGCGATATTTGATACTAATGATAACTTGATCAATTTCAGATGTCTACATTTTACCACTCTTTGATACAATGTTCGTTAGGATGTTGTGTCAAAGAAGATACGATGATTCGCTCGATAAACAAGGTTATGCCCCAGTGTAACTGGTAGGTGATGCCCCCTCGAGAGGTAAGCCAGGCTAACCAGGAAGGGCTGGGTTGACTCGTGATAAGATGAAAGGCTAGAAACAAGGCTGACATGAAGAAAAGAGGGGTGGGAGGGATAAATGGGATGGTATAGAAGAAAATAGGCTTTGGTATAGAAAAATTAGGGTTTGGAAAAGGGCTATAAGTAGGTCCCTCAAGGGCAAATAGGCTCATTTGTGCTTGTTATCTTTAGAAAATCTAGAGCTCCCTAGAATGTTGGTGCTTTGAGTGTTAGAGAGCTATCAGGATGGTGATTCCACGCAGTGATCATCAGGCCGAGCGAGTGAGGACACATGGATGACCAGCAGGAGTAGGCATACCGGTATGTACCGAAACTTTTGCTAAATGTGTGATTTTTTAATGTTACAAGCATAATAAATGCACACACGTCACTAGGAGAGAGCAGTTTTAAGATAGGAAGTTCAGGTCGCTTGTATAGAAAAAGTAGTCGCTTATGGAAATATAGGTTGCTTATAGGTGTGGAGTGATCACTTAGGGTAAAATGAGATCGCTTCTGGTTGGCTAAGTCAAGTAGAAAAGTGAAATGCGCATATGGGAAATGCAGGTCGCTTATAAGCAAAAAGTGAGCGTGTATTGTATTTCAGGTCACTTTTAACTAGCAGTAGTGCACATATAGTAAATGAGTCGCTTATAAGCAAAAAGTGTGCGCTTGTAGTAAAATGGCTCGCTTATAGTAAAAAAGGTAGCGCATGTAGAAAAGTGGGCCCGCTTTTAGTAAAGATAGGCAATGTGTAGTAGTCAAAAGTCAAATTTTTAGCACAAGAAACTGATATGGTGAGCGAAATGATGCAGGACATACTACCACCATTGTCACGAGAGCCACATCCTAGGGATTTGTGATTGGTTAGAGTGTTGGATGTAGAGGAGTGGCTATTTTTAGATATCATTGGTTTAGAGCACGTGTCGAGATTAGAGCCAGTGCAGGCACATCAAGGACTGATGACATCAATGGCTGAGCAGTGGAGGAGTGAGAATAGTTCATTCTTGTTATTGATGGGAGAGGCGATGATTACATTGGAGGATGTGTTTCAGATTATGTGCATCCCGATTGATGGAGACAGAGTAGATTATGATCCTGACTTGGGTCCAGCTGCATTAGGTGATTATTTAGGACTCCAGACATTGGAGTTAAGGGCTCAGAGATTCTGATGGCCAGGATGGAGGAGCTTTGCAATAGGTTGCAACAGGTAATGGTAGCTATTATCAGATAGCTAGTGGAAGACAGATGGGTGAGAGGATTTCCAGTAGGATGGGGGACTGTGATGGAGGGGATGTTTTCATATGGGATGAGATATGCATGGGCTGAGTGTGTACTAGGGAAGCTATATCATTATCTACATGATTGTGCATATATGTTTGGAGCTAGCATGTTTGCAGGAGTCATAGTGTTGCACGTATGGGCTTATGAGCATATTCCAGTGACGAGACCAGATGGATGGGTGGCTAGGGTAGCGAGAGAGCCACATGTGAGGATATATAGGGGAGATCTTACCTATCGACAACACAGGGGTATAGTATACTAGAGGCAGACATTGGATGAGGTGTATAGATTTATATGGAAACCATGGCTGGGATGCGAGAGATGGGAGGAGGAGGATGCGAAGCTTGTCTATGCTAGATAGCCTAGATACATTTTTGGTTGTAGGATATATATTATAGAGCGCTATTTACCTAAGAGGGTGTTGAGGCAGTTCGGAGTACCATAGGCAATACCAGTAGGTGATGCCATTTTTGGGAGGACTCGATAGGAGGTTTTTGATTGGGGGCCGGAGATAGTGGTGGATACAGCTTTGGAAGAGAGAGAGAGACTACAACTAGTTATTTGGCAGTGGAGACAGGGTCTTGCAGATCCAAGGACTTTACCAGATTATGATGCATATTGGGCTACAGCTAGGCTGACTCAGTTGATGAGGCCTAGGGAGATAGGGGAGATTGGGATGGAGAGGCCGGTTAGGAGGAGATGGCAATGAGCTCCACCAGTACAGGTAGTAGTACCAGCGACGCTAGAGATTCAGGGACATGGATAGGGATAGGCTTAGGTACTTGCACAACCACACGCACATGTGCTAGGAGGTGATGATGTTGGGATTCAGCAGATGAGGCAAAGGATTAGAGAGGAGAGGAGATGGAGGTAGCAGGATCAGATGAGGCTGAGGAGAGTGGAGATAGACCGACACTAGGTGGTCATGGGATTGAGGCATGCTAGAGCACATGCTCAGGCTTACCAGGCATAGCTACAGGCTAAAGGATAGGGGGTGATGGGCAGGATGATGGTACTCTGGCAAGGGTGACAAGAGAGAGATGTAGTTGTGTAGCAGGTGTAGACAGTTATAACAGAGAGAGATACAGCTTTGCAGCAGATGCAGGCTATGAGGGCCGAGAGGGATGTAGCTATACAACAGGTGTAGGCAATGAGGGCTGAGAGAGATATGGCTGTGCAGTAGATGTAGGCAATGAGAGTGGAGAGAGATAGAACAGTAGCTGCCTTGGGGACAAATGGATCCACTATGTATCTAGCTACACAGTTGACATAGTCACAGGGAGAGCTGAGGAGAGCCCAGGGTGAGGCCGAGTATTACAGAGGCTTATATCATGGAGTAGTGCTGGTAGAGCAGAGGCAGCCTAGCTATAGGCAAGTTGGGGGCTTCAGCTTCACAGAGGATGGGAAGATCATGGTCTATAGCTTCAGTGATGGGGCCTCCTAGAGATGGTAGACCAGGTGCAGGACCCAGTGGTGGTGGACAGGGTGAGGGAGTTGCCAGTAGTCACTAGGGCTTCCTTGTATATTGTATATTATGATGAGGCCTATGAACTGATTGTACATACAGTTTTGATGGCTCATGGATAGCTCATGTTGTATATGTAGACACTTGCATATTGACTTGTTTGATGATATATTTATGTGATGGCTTTGATTATCTATGGGATGTTGTAATGATTATGGATGCACTTATATTATGATGTTATGCATTTTATGGTCTATATGAATGTTTATGCAAATGATATGAATATGCAAATGGTAATAATAGAAATGTATGATGCTGATGGTAATATGATAAAAATGCAATATAATGGTAATGTATGATAATGAGGTTATGATAATGCAAATATATAGATGATAATGATAATGATATGGACCTATGCATGCCTAACACACTTGTTTTGCAGGGTGAGGAATGTGGAAAAGGAAGATGGAGGGAAATATTGATCTTGGTTGAGGACTATAGAGGAATATGATGGAATGGATAGATGGTATGACAACTTTTTAAAGTAATTGCTCAAAAGTAAAGAAATGCAATCCTTATGTTTGATATAGCATATGGATGTTATGCACTAGGGTATAAAAGACCAAGGTGTCGAGGTATCCAATGCATAACTAGTGTACTAGAATCTTGTCTAAATGCATGAGGTCAAGATGTTGAACTAACATACACAAGATATGAATAGTAGCTAGTGTTTCGAGATGGACTTTGATGCTACAAGCACAGGTTTGAGATTATCTCCACTACACATAATGACACCTTGCTGGTTATATGTATGGAGTTAGTCTTAGCATAGAATAGTCTCGAATGCATAAGAGATTGTTTAGCTTTTCAGATGCAAAAAATACTGATATGCAAGATGCTAATCCTAACACGTACAAGATACCAATACACATAGGAAGAGAATAAGATCATACCACAGACATGGCATACGAAAGCAATATGACCATGCCCCATTCCGTACTTCATCGCAACGTACCAAGATATAGATAGACCAAGGCAGTCTTGATTAAGCATAAGAAAGGGATAAAAGATAAATCAAAAGATAAAACAAAAGATACTATCATCACATTCTCTTGCCAAATTTAGGTGCTCTTGGATGGAGTAAGCTGGTGCCTTGTTGAGAGGAAAGCTACATCCTGTTGAAGGCTAAAGATGTTGATAATATGCTATAGCAAATGTTGGCTTATGGTGTGCGGACAAATAGCTTCCGGCTTATCCCTAATTTGTTAAAGTGCTTGAGCTTTCTTTGATACACATAGTTTGCTTCTTGCTTGAGCTAGTCAAAGAGAAGAAGGTGGAAGATAAAAGAAGATAAAGATGGGGTGGATCATCTGTACTTGCATACTGGACACTTCCTTCGTATTCTGGATTGCCTACATACCTTGTATCCACTGGATCAAAGCACATTTACGATAGTGATAAGATATGATGAATATGTAGTTCTGGGCTTATTGATGATGTAAGTGATGAAAGATAGAAGAAAGGGAGATGGAAGATTAGAGGATGATGAGAAGAAAAATGAAAGATGGATGATGAAGAAGGGGCTATCATCTATGCCTAAATGAGAGTGCTTCCTTCGTATCTTAGATTGCCTACATACTCTGTATCCACAGGATCAAGGCTTTGAACGATAGAGATGAGATGTAGTTCTTGTTTATTGTGTTGATGGTTGATGTCAAAGGATCAACTTTATTGCTTGGATTTTGTGATGTTTTGATTTTTTTTGGATTTTGAGATGTTTTTATTTTTTTGGATTTTGAGATATTTGGTTGTGTTTTGAAAGTTCACTGTGTTTTGGTTTGGATGTTTGCTGAAATGATATGAGCTAGAGTTGTGAGTATCCACTTCCAAGTAAGGTTCAACAAGTGCCCCCAGTGTGGGATGAAGATTTATTAGCAAGATGATGCGATAAATGTGTTCATATGAATAGTATGCTAAGGTGCAAAATGATATCTTAACCCCAACGAAGTCCAAACTATGAGAACTAGCCTGGCAGAGGTAAGGGCAAAAAGGATTTTATTATGGATGCTAAGGGATAATAGCTTGCAATGTTTAGATAGGGACAATAGTGGATTATGAAGGCAAGATAGTAGATGGATGTTTATGGAAAGCTATGATCAAACAAAACTAAGTAAATGATGGAGACTGGTCTCTACACATAGTGCCTGTTTGCCAAGTTTTCACTATGGTACTTATCCAAGGTGCCTGTTTACCAAGTTTTCACCAGAGGATGGATTATCTATCTTGTACTATATTTTTTTGTCATCCAAAGCGCCACAAGGTGGTTTTCACTATTGGATGGATTTTTTTATTTTGTTTTGTTTTTTTGGAATATGCTAAGACTCATGGGTAGAACTTCTTGAGATGAATGCTGTTAACTGGTTCATCCAAGGGAATACCTTCAAGTGTTGAAAGAGTGTATGAGCTTGATCCATAGACTGATGTGATGACAAAAGGCCAAGCCAATTAGGTTCAAACTTGCCCTATTTCTCACGATGTTGCTGATTCCTTTGATTTTCTTTAAGGACAAGATCTCCAACTTGAAATCTTCGTTCTCTAATCTTTTTGTTGTAGTTGCAGGGTAGATGATTTTGATAGACTTGGAGATGATTGAGTGCTGTAAGATGCCATTCATCTAATAGCTCAAGATCATGGAGTCTGGATACTCTATATTCTTCGTCTGAGATAGTATGCTATAGGGATACTCGCAGTGAGGGGATCTCTACCTCAATAGGTAAAATAGCTTCAGTGCCATACACAAGAGCATAAGGTGTAGCACCCATGGGAGTTTTGACACTTGTTCTATAAGCCCATAATGCAGGATTAAGTTGTAAATGCCAATCACGACTAGCTTCATTGACTGTCTTTTTAAGGATCTTGATGATTGTTTTGTTAGAAGCCTCAGCTTGACCATTACTTTGAGGATAGTAAGGTGTAGAGAACCTATGTTGGATATGGAACTTATTGCAAAGATCTCTAACTTCTTGATTCTTGAAAGGACGACCATTATCAGTGACAATGGCTTGAGGAACTCCATATCGGCAAATGATATAATGTAAGATAAACTTGGATATTTGTTTGCTAGTAATGTAAGTCATTGGTATTGCTTCCACCCACTTTGTGAAGTACTCAATGGTGGTAATAATGAACTTATGACCATTTGACGAGGTAGGATGGATTTTTCCTATAAGATCAAGTCCCCACTATGAGAAGGGCAAAGGAGTAGTGATAGGCTGAAGTTCATGTGCTGGTGCATGTATTAGATCCCCATGTTTCTGACATTGTAGACATCTCTTTGTAAATTGCTATGCATCTTTCTCCATAGTTGGCCAATAGTATCCAGCTCGTAGAAGTTTCTTAACAAGACCAGGGCCAGCGGAATGCAATCCATAGACACCTTCATATATTTGATGTAAGGCAACCTTTGCTTCCTCAGAATCAAGGCATCGAAGAAGGATACCATTAAGACTCTGGTGATATAAGGTGTCTCTTAGGATAGTGTAGCGAGAAGTTTGACAGATAAAGGTTTTTCATTGGGTATTAGATAGTTGGAAAGGTAAGGTTTGATTATAGAGATACTCATATATGTCCTTGTACCAAGGCGAATTGGGACCAACAATCTCACATATAAGCTCAGACTGTGGTACTTCAAATGTTGGAATCAGAAGCTATTCAACTAAAAACTCACACTTATGTGCATTGGACGGCATGTCTGGAAGAGATCCAATCATAGCCATGGCATCTGCTACTTTGTTTTGTATCCTTGGGATTTGTTCAAAGGTGATACTTTCAAAGTACTTCTTGAAATCGTCAACCATTACCTTGTATAGAAGGAACTTCTCATCTTTTGTTTGATACTCATCTAATACCTATTTGATGACTAATTGGGAATCACCAAAGACCTGTAACTATTTAATAGCCCATTGTACTGCCATGCGTAATCCTATGATTAAAGCTTCATATTCTGCTATGTTATTGGTACATGGAAATGCAATTCTGTATGACTTTGGGATACAATCTCCTTGAGGGGTGACAAACAATATCCCTGTTCCTGATCCATGTTGTGTGTAAGATCCATCAAAATATAGTTGCCACAATGTTGGTGAAGTTAGATTGAACAATTCTTCATCAGGGAACTCTAGATGTATTGGATGAGTATCTGTGACAGGTGCTGCGGCTAACTGATCAATGATAACTGGTCCTTTTATGGCCTTGGGATCCACATATTGTATGTCAAATTCACTTAATATCATAATCCATTTTGCTAGTCTTCCCATAAGGATTGCTTTGGAGAGAAGATATTTGAGTGGATCAACGTTAGATATGAGCTTTATCATTTGGTTCAACATGTAATGTTACAACTTTTGGGAAGCAAACACCAATGCTAAACATGCTTTTTCCATAGGTGAGTAATTAAGTTCATATCCCACAAGAGTTCTGATGATATAGTAAATAGCTTGTTCTTTTCCCGAATCATCATGCTGAGCTAAAAGGGCACCTAATGCTGCTGTTGTTGAAGATATGTAGAGTAATAACGGTCGATCAAGTACAGGAGGTACTAACACAGGAGGTGTTGCTAGATATTGTTTTATTTTGTCAAAGGCCTGTTGACATTTTTCATTCCACTTAAAGGGTTCACCCTTGCGAAGGAGATGTTGAAAAGGATGACACTTGTCTGCTAGTTGTGAGATAAACCTGCAAATGGATTGTAACCTTCCTTGTAGACTATGAAGTTGCTTCAAATTTGACGGTGGAGGAATTTCCCTGATGGCTTTTACTTTGTCAGGGTCTACTTCTATTCCTCGTCGAGACACAATGTATCCCAACAATTTACTAGATGTTACACCAAATACACATTTCTTTGGGTTCAACCTGACTTGATACTTCTCTAGTCGATCAAAGATCTGTGCTAGTACCTGTAGATGTTCTTCTCTTGTCTTTGATTTTCCTAGAATATCATCAACATAATCTTCCATGATAGTATGAAAAAGGTCATAGAAAATAACTGTCACGGCTCATTGATAAGTGGCTCCAGCATTCTTGAGACCAAAAGGCATTACAACCTAGCAATATGTACCCCATGGACAAATGAATGATGTTTTGTCTTGATCTTCCTCTGCTATTCTGATTTGGTTATATCTTGAGAATCCGTCCATCAAGGATAGCATTTCATGTCCAGCTGTGAGATCTATAATGTTGTCTATGCTTGGTAATGGAAAGTCATCTTTAGGGCATGCTTTGTTAAGATCTCTAAAATCTGTGCAACATTGAACTTGTACATTAGGTTTTGCCACAGGTACCAAGTTTGAAACCCATTCTGGATAATCAATAGGCCTTATGAACTTTGCTTCTAATAGCTTCTGAATCTCTGCCTTACCAAAAGAGCTATTTGCGGGTGCATTTTGCACAATTTTTGTTTGACAGGTTTTGCATTAGGAGATACTGCTAGGTGATGTACCACAAGTGATGGATCTAGACCTGGCATATTGGCATAACTCCATACAAAATTGATAGCTCTTTTTATGAAGAATGCTGTGAAATTTCTTCTGTCCTGCTCTGATAGTGATGTTGCTAAAAATGTGATTTTTGGATTCTACTCTGTGCTTAAGATCATGTCTTGAGATTTTTCAACTAGCACTGTTGATTTTTCATGATAATCAGTGGTGACGGGAAGATCAAATCCCCCATCCTTGGGTGCCTCGGAGAGGTTTTCACCCTTAGATACGTCCTTTATTTTTACTTTTGCATGGTCAAGAGGCACCTTTCGATTTTCATGTAGTGACCTATCTTTTTTGATTTTATTTATTTCACTTTTGTGACTGAAGGATTTGATACTTCTGCCAAAATATGCTAGTTTAGGGAGGTCCATCATGAAACCTGCTTTGTGATCAGCCAATGGAATGCCTTGTCGTAATCCCATGAATTCAGCAATAGCTTCATCATTTTCAAATGTGTCCAATATAGGTGCCCCCTATTGGTCCCAATCGACAAGGTTAGGGTATATGACTGAAAGGGGAATGGACGAAGGGTTACGGCTAGAGGAAGTGGTAGAGATCATGAAGATGAAGGTTTCTTGAAAAAGGTCAGTGATATGGAGGGAGGAGTCGTCGATGGTATCTGAATTAGAAGTCTCTCCTACCAGAGAAGGTCTAACTTCCATATCGAAAATCCACTTAATGTCTTTGGAAAGCGGTACCTCTGGTTGATAGCCAAGGTCTTTCTTATTAAACTTCTTAGACATAACAATGGGTTCAATAGGTCCTTGTTCTTGTGATCCCAATCCACCATGTCCTTGGTAACCCATGTTCTTGATGATGCAGAACCCATTGTTATATCTCTCCACTTCAAGTTGTATTTGATTGTTCTCATCATAGAATATCCAAGAGTTAATGTCATCAATGTCTTCATCATCAAGGAATCCACCTTTGATTAATACTGTTGGTGGAGCTTTTATGACAACTACGGATGAAGATGCCTTAGATGTAGAAGGTTTGCCATGAGATTTGGGAGATAAGGGAAGCATTCCAACACAACAAGATTTTTGCAATGTGTACTCACCAGGACCATGTTCAGTATACTTGATATAGAGATTCGGAGTAGCTTTGCTAGATGATGGCTTGAGTAGAGCAGTTGGGTCCACATAGGTGAAGATGGATATGCTTCGGTGTTGTTAGGAATATGGTTAGGGCTTTGATATTTAGATTGAAAAGCATGATAAAACTCAAATGGATTGGGATCGGCATGGATAGTAACTTCAACACCGTTATGTGGAAATTTGATATATGTGGAAGGAACTGCTTTAAAGGCATGGATCCATGGACAACCAAGGATAATATTATAAGGAAGCTCAATATCAAGGACTTGACAATGGGTGTCAGTAGTGATAGGACCAACTTGGATAGGCAAATGGACAATTCCTTCAGTATCTCTCTTAGCATCATCATATGCTTTGATAGTAATGACCTTAGAAGTGTCAACGTCTTTCTCAGAATATCCCAATTGTTTTATTAGTTTTAAGGAACATATATTAAGACCACCTCCACCATCCACTAAGATTCATTTGATACGGCGTTGGTTTACAAACACTTCTATGTGGAGGGCTTCATTATGTAATGGGTTGATGGATGGTCGAAGATCTTTGTTAGAGAAGGGAAGATGGCAAGGGGCTGCAATGCTGGCTACCATAGATTGAAATTGTGTGGTATCGGTATCATTAGGCATCGAAGATTCTTGCAATGATTTATAGAGGATAGCTTTATGGGTGGGGGATATGCGAAGCAATTCTAGGATGGAGATATGTGCGGGTGTTTTGCCAAGGTGATAAAGGATGTTATAGCTAGAAGATAGTCGAGGAGGATTGACATGTGCTTCTTGAATAGTAACATGACCTCTTCTAGTAGTTACAATGCAATCAGGTGCTTTGCCTTGGATAGTAATGGTAGAAATGCGAGCTTGGTCAATGCGGCCAATCGTGTATGACTCATAGTTGTAATGGATAGCATTCCTAGTAGGAGGGTTACTTGTCTTGTCATGAGATGGAAGTGGATTCTTGAAGGCATCTAGATCATAGTTCGATGTCGGTTGATATGTAGGTTGTGATATTGGTGGTGTGATTTTAATTAGACCTTGATCGATGCAATCTTGAATGACATGTTTTAAGTGTATACAACCATTTGTTTTATGTCCTTTGACTCTATGGTATTCACAATACTCGTTCTCTTTATACCAAGGAGCTTTGAAGAGCGGTTCACCATTAGGTGGAGCTTCAGGTAATGTGATATCTCCCGCTTGAACAAGTTTTCGAAAGATTACCTCCATAGGTTCCGCTAAAGGAGTAAATTATCGTCGAGATGTTGGACTTGTTCTTGGTTGATTTCATTGAAAAGGTTGATTTGCTATAGATGCGGCTTGGATGTTAATAGGAGCTTTCACTATTTGTATGTTCTTTGCATCCACAATACCGTCATTAACGATATTTTTGTTTTTGTTCCAAAAGTGGGATTTATCATTTGACGATTGAGGATTGTCTTTGTTATCTCTAAAAATCTTGATAGTGCCCTTAGCTATTAAAGCTCGTTCAATGGTGGTTACTTTGGAGATAAGTTCGTCAAAGGTGCTAGCACTTTGCAATTGCAATTGGAATGAAAGCTCGGGATGAAGATTTTGGACAAAGATATCAAGCTGTTGTTTCTCAGGTATTTGCCATGATAGTTTGCTAGCCATGTTATGCCATCATTGAGTGAATGAGGAGAAAGCTTCACCATTGCATTGTTTGTTGTTAACAAGATCATTCATGTTCACCTCATGTCCAATGTTAAAAGTGAAATGGGATCGAAATTTGTTCACTAATTCCGCAAAATTCTTAATTCTTGGAAGTAAGTGAGAGAACCATTCAAGAGCTTGTCTTGCTAAGATTCAGGGAAATAGTCTCAAAAGATATGTATCATCCTGAGCGACATCGAGAAATGCAACATAGAATGCTCTAAGATGGTCACCTAGATTTCCTTTCCCTTTGTATTTGTCAAATTGTGGAATTTTGAAATGTGGCAGAAAACATGTCATATGAAGTGATGTGTCAAATGGATAAGCGCATATATCTCCTAAGGAAAATGCCTTCTTGTTTTGTCCTACTACCTTGTTAATCATTTGTTCAACATCTACTTGAGAGAGTTGCTTTTGTTGCAAAGGGGGTTGATGGTTTGGAGGTGAAATGTATATGGTGTATATTGTGGTTGCTGTTGTGGAATGTATGATGGCATGCCCCTTAGTTGAGGATGTGTGCTCACATTATATGTCAAAGGATTGGTATGTGACACATATGTGTTTGAGGATTACTGTCCTTGAGACACAAGTGGTGGTTGGGTATATTGCGATGGATTAACTCCAAGATTTTGCATCACATGGGAGGTAGGGGATGGATTAACATTGGTCAATGGTTGTGGATTTAGAGTTGGATTTGTAATATGGTAAGTGATGGAAGGATTGGTGGATGAGGAAGAAGGATGGACATTTGGGTTTGTGTTTCGGACAACATGAGGATTGGTATACGTCGTGTGTTGGGTGACGATGGGTAATCCTTGGGCTGTATAAGATGGATGGATGGTTTGTGAAGGATTAAATGGATGTGGAGGAAAGGATGTAAGTTGATCAACATAATGCTATGATTGGCTTGTGATAGAATAGGTGGGTCAGTCATGTCAATGAGACTAACATTGGGGTTACATGGTGTGTTGGATGGATTCGTGGAAATTGTGGAGACCATATTAGAAGTGATAGAAATATGAGTGTGGGGTGTGGTTTCCACATGTGATGCAATAGGAGTAGGGGTTTGCAATGGCTGTGAGACTTGTATGGCTTATGGTGTCTGGATATCTTGTAAAACTTGCAGAGTTTGTGATATTGGGATAGCTTGTGATATTTGGGGAGTTGGCACTTGTGCAACATGGACAGCTTGTGATACTTGAGACATGAATATGGTCATGGTAGGAGCGGGGGTGTGTTGTGAAACATGGAAAGGTGGAAAGCTCAGATTTTGGAAAAAGGGAGGAAGTACCTCAGTTGGAGTTATCAAAGGTTCTAGAGTGTACTCCAAGCATGGTGGGTTTGATGGGGTAGCAATCGGCAATGAAAGAGATGGGTTGGAATGTGGATTGTGTAGGATGGGTATGGTGTGAGATGGTGTGGCTATAGTGGACGGTCCCTTTATGACAACAGCGGGAGTGTTTGGATCATGTTCTTGAATAGCAGATATGTCAAAGTCACTTGGTAATTTGGCTCCCATACGGGCTAATTGCAAGAAGTAGCGATTAGGATTAGATAAAACAAGCTTCTCAACTTGGTCCCATACGTGTGTGTCTTGAAATTCTGATAAGTCATCTTGGGATTGCTCTTCATAGGTCTCTGAAAATGTTTGAGGTTGCACTTTTTGTGAAGATGATGGTGCAACAGTGTATCCTTTGGGCACAAACATATAAGAAGGCATGCCGGTTGTGAATTGAGTTGCATCTCTAAGGGGCGTTGATCGAGATTGTTGCATTTTGGCTTCCATCTTAGCTCGCAATTTTTCTTCCATTTCAGCTCTATATTGACTCCTAGTTTGAGGCATGATGGTTGATGTTTTGAATTGGACTTAGCTTATCAAGGTTGAGACCCAAAAGGTGATGGTTGGATAATTCTTTGGTGTTGGTTTGTTTTGCTAGTTTATTGGTTGCTTGGTTTGCTGATGGGTTGTTGGTTGTTGGATAAAATTCCCTAGAGGAAAGCTCACATGCTCAAGCGAAAAGTTTGTTGCTGATGTTGTTGGTTGGTGTTGCTAGGGCTAAGTAAAGGTAAAAGGATAATATTTGTTTATTGGTTTTGCTGGTTGGTTGTTGTTTTGGGGTCTTAAAAGGATGGAAAGCTCAAAAAGTTCAATGGTTTGATATGTTCAAGATAGGAGAAAATGTTTAGGTTACTATAGATGATCAGAGGACAGTCTAAAAGATGATGAGAGAGCTAAGAAAGTCTGAAAATGCAACTGATTTGGTTGAGTTGATACTGATTGCTGATATTTGACTAGAAGCGGCAGGTAATAGCTCAGAAATGATTCAAAAGATGCCAAAAGAGATAACTAATAGCTCAAAAGTGATTTGTTTTTGTTATAGGTGATAGGCTACCATGTTAACCAGAGGTGATCAGTTTCAGGTTAAAAGCAAGACAGATTTTGCCAAAAGCGAAGGACTATCATTTAAAAGTGATGCAAATTCTGCCAAAAGCAAATAACTGCTGTTTAAAAGTGATCTGGTTTGGCTAAAGGCGAGCAACTGTTGTTTAAAAGTGAGCTATGTCTAACAGAGGGTGTGTTTCAATGATGTTTTTGACAAGAAAACAATAATTTGTCACTCACACTCACAATAATTACAAACTTGTACAACCTAGGCTAGGAAAGGATTGTATTTGTTGAGTCCCCTTGCCATGCCTATTCAAAGCGGATAGCTTCAGGATCTTGGTAACACCAACTCCCCTACACGATACTCACTTCTCATGCATACCAAGATTTTGGTTTCCCAAGCCATGTCCCCCCACTAAACCTTAGGATTGTCCCTGCTATCTCTACTAAGAACAACGATAATTGGGGCAACTTCAAAGGTCTCACCTTTTGCGTCAACAAATAGAAGGATTTTGGCTACTACACAAGGTTTCTAGTAAGGGTATCCATTCGAGTGGCTACACATACGGTGATTCGCTCCATTAATGAAGGCTTCCCATCCCAAAGAGGTTTATAGTGGCTTGGAAGGACTTGGCTTTAGCCCGTTACCGCTTGGGTCATACCCCTTCTCACATTGGGAAGGCAGGCCCTCTAAAGATAATAACAAGTTCTCATGCACCCATGATCCATTAGATAGGAAAGGGGAGAGGATACGTTTGCTATTAAATTTGGGTTACAAACATGCACAACAAGCAATCCAAAAAAGATAGATCAAGTAGGGAGCAAACAATGATTCTTTTTACGCACCAAGCCCAAATGTTCCTAAATTAGTGATAAAATGTAATGTCTTGGACTGATCGGAGCAATAAAATATATGTTAGTAGTTTCACAACCTCCTTTTCTTGGATTATCGATAAGATGCTGCACAAAGAGATGATTAATAACCACAAAAACCTAAATGTGAATGATAAAACTGAAAGCGACATAGAGTTACCAGAGGCAACTGACTGCTGCTCAAAAGTGATCTAAATTCTGTCGAAAGTGAACTGTTACTGCTTAGAAGCGATGCGGAAACCCTAGATGCGAACTATTAATGCTCAAAAGTGACCAAACCCCTACAAAAATTCAAATGTTACCAAATAACCCTAATTGCAGGAAGCGACCTGAACAACCATAAGTGAGCAATTTTAGATTAAAAGCAATATGAATACTGCCAAATGCAACCACTGTTGGATTAAAAGCAATCTGAAAAATGCTAATAGCGATGGCCTGTATCTTAAAAGCAATGCGAAAGTTTTGTAGGCAACTGGTTTTCGCTTAAAAGAAACCACGATGTGTTGTAAACGATTGGAAAATATGATCTTCACAAAAAACAACTTCATACAGTAAAGTTAATCAAGGGCATGAGTCCCACTGGGCGTGCCAAAATGTGATATGTAAAAATCAATTTAACAAGATCAAGCATATAAATGAAAACTTAACCCTACCCCTATCAAAGAATTAAATCTAAGTGAAACCAAAAGCATGCAATTCAAGAACAAGATCACCTAAATTGTATGATTCCTTGTTTATGATGTGGATTGCTTCTCAACAATGAACAATTATGAAGATAAAAGCTGCCATGATAGATGGATGATAATGATAATATGCTAGATGGATGCTAAAGTGATCAATATGCTCAAGATGATAGTGTAGACGCTGTATGGAAATGATGGATAGATGTAGTATGGAGTGAGAGGGTGTTTATATAGAACTCAACCAAAATCAATCGATGTAGGGATATGGTGGCTATGTGAACGACTGAGATGAATTGGTAATCATAGGTGAATGTGTAAATGACAAGTGGAAGGAAGATAAGGCTCATATGTGACCATGTACATAAAAAGTACTACATGTGAAAGATTTTAAATAAAAGATGTAGTACCACACATGTTTTTCAATAAAAGAGGCACACATGTCGGCTCGTGATAAAAGATGAAGATAAGTGATAAGAGAAAGTAATTAAATAAATAAAATTTATTTAATTAATTGGAAAGTGGGATTATGAAGGGAATTTAATTAAATAAATAAGATTTATTTAATTAAAATAGATAGAAATAGAGATATTTAAATAATTAAAGATTATTTAATTATAAATTAAAAGAAATAGATAATGAATTAATTAAATAAATATAAATTTATTTAATTAATAGAAGAAATAAGTGATTTAGAGAAAATAGGGAAATTGCTCAAGTGTGATAGACAAATGCAGATGATAGCTAATGTGATATTTGATACTAATGATAACTAGGTCAATTTTGGATGTCTACAATTGGCAATATATGGAACAAGATTCCTTTGCATATTTCAAGAAATGTCTGCAATGTCAACAACATAATCATCTAATCTGAGCACCCGCCTAGGAACTTCGTGCCCAAGTTTCATTTTGGCCGTTTTCTGTTTGGGGCTTGGACCTGATTGGTAAAATCTCTCCACCTTCCTCTCAAGGGCATACATTTATTATCATTGGTATTGATTACTTCACAAAGTGGGTCAAAGTTGTTCCATTATGGTCCATGACCGCTGATGTAATTTGTCAGTTTATACAAGATAACATCATTTCTCGATTTGGTATACCTTCCTCCCTTGTCTCTGACAATGGTACACCATTTAAGAACAAGGATGTGAAGAAATTTCTTGAAAAATATCATATTCAACACTGCTTCTCTACGCCTTATTACCCTTAATCAAATGGCCAAGCAAAAGCTTCAAACAAGGTTATTGGACAAATTTTATGAAAAACTGTTAATAAACATAAAAAAGATTGGCATTCTCAACTATCCTATGCATTATGGTCCTATAGAACAAGCATTCGTATGACTATTGGGAATACACTGTATAATCTTGTCTACGGTGCAGATGCAATAATGCCTTTGGAGTTAGAAATTCCTTCACTAAGAATTTCCCTAAGAGACATTATTGATGATGATACAAAACATGAGAAGAGATTACAAGAACTTGAGATGCTTGATGAACAATGTATAAACACTCTTGAGCACCTCAAGGCCCATGAGAAAAGTATACAACAATCCTACAATGAACGTGTTATACAACGTTCATTTGATGTTGGAGACTTGGTACTTTATGAGAATCAACGCAATGTGAATGCACCTACTGGAAAAAAAGGAAAGTTTAGCCTTAATTGGCTTGGACCATATATAGTTACTGAAGCCTTTGGATCAAGAGCGTATAAATTATTTGATGAACAAGGTACATGACTTAAAGAACCCATTAATGCAGCGCATCTCAAGAAATTCCATTCTTAAGATTAGGGTGTTAAATGTTACTCTATAAAGAAAATTTGGTAATTAAATTAATTTCAATTTTGACAAGATATGATTGTTTTGTCTTCATTCATTTAACATTACATCTTTGTTCAGTTAATCATCGTTGTATCTTGCTTATACATGCTTTATTAAGATCACTTTTGCATTAACTGAATGTAGCATAGAATTTTTGGTTATATGTGAAATTTGTTAATCATTGTGCTTTTTAATATATGTTCTACAAAGAATTGTTTAGTATATCACATTAGCATTAATCACATTTTCATATACGTGTTTAACATTTATCACTAGTTGTATTTCATATAAATCATATGTGATAGATTAAAACATTGCGAACATAAAGTAAGAAAACAACATATATATAGATCATTTCAATATACAAGAGTCGACTATCCCTTAGAACAAAATGAGATGCCATAGTACATGAGATATATCACATAGCTGAACCTTGGTCACCAGTCCACTGGGGACCTAGTGGTGTGTGTTTGTGATAGAAGGCTGACCACGTGTAGCTACGGACCATGAATGACTCCTAGAGACACTTCGCGACCGTAACCCCCTGATCTCACCTCTCAGTCCTAGCACCTCCTCATGTGCCTCCTGATACATCTGTTGATACTGGTCTCTCTCTATCTAAGCCCTGTCTCTATTAGATCTTGACTGATGTAACTCAGGAAGTAAGACCTCATTGACGACATGATCTCTCTTAGATGTGGGTATCGCTATAGTGTGATCCTGCTGTGCCTGGAGCTTAGCCTTGGTGCGCTCAGCCCTCTAAAGTAACTCCTCTCTCTCCCATGTAGAGCGATCTAATATACCTCTACAGCCACCCTATATCTGACGAATGGCATGAATATCCCCGCATGTCGCCTAATAGAGGGCCGTGGTGAATATCCCACCCGCACCCACTGCTTAGCTACATCGGTAGGTACTATATCTACTATGACATGACTCACAAAGTCTTGCCATGCATCTGTCCCAACTGCAAAATAGAAAATAGAATAGATATTAGACTCTCATATAAAGCATCATAAATAATTGTAACCATAAGAACATCAATCTAATAAAAACTTGACCTAGATCTCCATCTCGCCAAGATGGATCCTAGATCGCTGAAGGTGTAATGAGCTCTGTAGTTTGATCTATAGCTAGGGGCGCAGGCCTATTGGTCTCTCTTCACTCATGCTGGCTCGCTCTCTCAACACTTTTAGGGACTGGACCATGAGCTCTAGACCATGGCATTGACTCGGTCTCCTCATCAGTGTCCACCCCCTGTTGATACCGCCGTGGTCTCGCTTTGAAGATATACTACGCTGGGGTCTCCTCATCATCATCGTCATCATCATCCGCATCCTCCTCTAGATCATGGTATCTTGTGGAGTCACTAACATCATCCTCTACCCCTATGTCACTAGCGTGATTGACCCAAGGTCAAGGATCACCTGTAGGGTGACCAGGAGGATAGATAGGAGTAGGCTGTACCATATGCCACTAGGTTTGATATGCTTGGGTACAACTGACGTTGTCTGCATCTGATGTCAGCTCTGCATCCTTCGTAACATCATCATCACTAACAGCTACATCTGCTATCATCAGCTGTCAGGCGGTATTCACCCTGACTGTGCTATGCATAGAGTGTACATAGCTTGGACATATCATAGGGACATCCTGTGTGCGTCTAAAATTTCATGCCACCCTATTAAAATAGAAACAGTATGATTGAGGTGACCGACCATCAACCGATCCCTCTGCATCCTCGCTAATGGTCTCTATTGCCCAGAGCTAAATCTGTCCTCACTCTACATGAGTGACTGTATGACCCAAAAAATATAGCTGACTCTCATGAGTATACTCCATTGAACATTGTTCCATGACCCTCATTGTCTCTCCTCGGACAAGCAGTTGCAAGATCCTGTACACATCATCTAGCATGATAGTCATCTTGTTGCAAGTATGTGCCTAATCGGTGTTGTCATTGATGTGAACTGTATCTTATTCTATAATTTTTTTGAATACTTGTATGTTGAGGATATTGATAAAATTAGCCTCTTCAGAAGAAACAAGTGAGTTATAGAGAAGTGCAGTACAGACAGTGAGTTGTATGCTGAAGAACACCTCGATAAACTACTTCGCATTTATTTTGCTTGAAGATCGTTGTCTACGGATTGGAAGTAATTTAGAAGTATGTTTGAGGATGCTATATTCAAGGTTTGAGCCATCCGCATGAAGATCTGAGTGAGTTGAGTTCAATAGAGTGAAACCCACTTTTTTTGTAAGATTAGTTGAGACAAGAAGACAGTATTTGGCTCCGCATTCCTCTACAATAAAGTATTTTGCTCTGCAGTTCTAGAGGGAAGTTTGGGATGATGATAAGCACCTACAATTGCAATGGTTCATGGTTTGGTGGTCTGTAAGCTATCTTTCTTTTATGACAGTTGAAGACAGTGAAGTTCATGTGTTCCAGTGAGAAGATTCCTATGGATAAAGTGGTTAAGGTTCATGCGGTTGCTCCTGATGATTATAACATGCTTGTGGATGTCTCCTAATCATGTTCCTATCTATACTTTGGTCCGCGTTAATAAATTGTGATTGTGTGTGAAGATTGTTCCTAGTTAATGTAGCATGTAACCAGTCTTGGCCGAACTGGTTGATGCCAGTGATTGTAGAGATCTCTAGAAGATTGTGGAAGTGTGTTGTGGCATGGAAGATCATGTTTGAGTCCCAGCTAAGGCATGGCATGATATGCATTTAATTCCCCTTGCATAAAGTTGTAATAGGTTAGGACCTATTTTGTAAATGTTTGTAATACCAACCTTGGAGATTGTTCCAATGGTTGATGATTGTGATGCCAACCTTGATGATCATTCAAAGGTTGATGTAGTGTATAAATACTTGTAGTTGAGTTGTGTAAAAAGTGTCCTTGAGCAAAAATGGAAATATATTAAGAAAGGTCCAAAGGCAGAGTAGAGAAGAGGCAGAGGAAAGAAGAGGAAGAGCAGAGTAGAGGAATTGTTGTTCACTATACAGAAAGGTGTTGATCATGGCAATGAGTCTAGCGGTAAGCCACTAGTAGGGTTTAACAACCCTAGGGTTTAACAGCCCTTATTATAATCTTGCTAGGTTTAGGGTTGAGGCAGTGAGTCTGCTAGACCTAGTTGTTCTTCATGGTAGTAAGCCAGTATGTTTAGGGCCACGGGGTGACCAAGCCTGAACATCACTATTTCAAGTTGCAATATATAGTGAGAGTTAATCCTCTCCGTGGTTTTTCCCATCTTGGGATTTTCCACATAAATCTGGTGTCTCTTGTGTTGGATGTTGTATATGTGGTTAATTTTTTGATTTCATGCTCTAATTATTAAATCATAATAATTATGGATAAGTGATGAATGTTTGAATTGCAGAAAGTGTTTAAGTTTTTTGACAACTAATTCACCCCCCCTCTTAGTTGTCTAATGCATATCTACAATTGGTATCAGAGCCAAGTTCCTCTGAAGAAAGTTTAACAGCTTGAGGAAGATCCAAAATGTCTTACAAGAAGGAAGTGCCGTAATTTGATGGAACTAATTATGTTCTCTGGAAGGATCGGATGAAAAGCCATCTTCTTTCTCTTGGTGTCAAAGTTTGGAAAGCTGCAGAAATAGAATACACCATACCTCAAAATGGTCCGACGACTAAAGATGAAATCAAAGAATATGAAATAGATATCAAGGCAAGGGATGCTCTTCTAAGCTCATTAACTAACTCAATACTGATGAAAGTGGTGGATCTTGAAACTGCGAATAAGGCATAAAAAAAGTTGAAAAATCTGTATGAAGGAGATGATTATGTGAAGGAAGCCAAGTTACAAAGTCTGAAAGTGAAATATGAAAGCTTGAAGATGAACAATGATGAAGCCATATCATCTTTTATGTAAAGAGCTGATGAACTTGTTATAGGGATAAAAGCCATAGGTGGAACTCTTGAAGAAAAGGAAATTGTTAGGAAAATACTCAGATCTCTGTCGAAGTCCTACTGTCACAAGGTGGCCATGATTGAAGAATTCATGCAAGTAAAAATAGTTAACATGGATCAGTTGCTTGGTAAGCTTACTGCTTTTGAAATGAGGGAGTTAGACGATGCTCTGCCAAAAGTTGAGACTGCCTACAAAGCGAGTACTCCTGAAAGTACTTCCAGATCAAAAAATTATAAGGTAGAATCTGATGATGAGATAGATGAAATTGAAGCCAACTTTGTGGATAGGATGCAAAGAGGATTCAGTAAATATAAAGGAAAATTACCTTTCAAATGTTTTTCCTATGGTAAAGTAGGTCATTTTGCTTCCAAATGTCCTGAAAGAATTGAAAGAAATAGAAGAAGATATGAGAATTGGCCTAGGACCCAAAAGAAGTGTTATTATGTTGAAGATTTTGATGATGATGAAGGAGTATTAGATAATGGTGAACTAAATAATGCTAATCCCTCTGTAAATGAATGCTTGTTCATTGCTATTAAGGAAGATCTTGTGTCTACTAATTCTTCTAGCTGTATGAAGGAAGAAAAACTAGTGGAAAGTGCTTTGGCTGCTCAGGTCATTAAGGACAAAGATGAATGGGTTATTTATATTGGTTGCTCTCAACACATGACTGGTGATAAAAGTAAGTTTGTAAGTTTGGAAATATATGATGGTGGACTGGTTAGGTTTGGAGATGATACAGCTGGTAGGATTTGTGGAAAATGATCTATTTTATTTGATGGCAAGCATAATATTGAAGATGTCTTGTATGTGAAAGGATTAAAGCACAATCTTTTGAGTGTGGGTCAGATGTGTGACAAGGGCTATGACTTAAGCTTCAGGGACAATGGATGCAAGATCAGGGAAAGCTCTGGAATAGTCATTGTAACTAGAAAAAAGGCCAAAGGTAATATCTATCACTTGAAAGAAACTGAGAACTATTACTTGTGGACTCAGATTGATGAGAATTGGTTATGTCATAGAAGGTTGTGTCACATAAATTTTGATAATATTATGAAGATAAGTGTTACACAAATTGTTAGAGATTTACCTAAGCTTGTGAAGCCTGCTAATCCAGTTTGCAAGGATTGTCAATTTGGGAAACAAACAAGAAAAAGTTTCAAAAGCAAGGATCAATCATTTGGAGGACTACTTGAGCTAGTGCATACAGATTTGTGTGGACCCACCAGAGTAAGAAGTTTGCAAGGAGATAGGTATTTTATGTTGCTCATTGATGATTATTCTAGAATGACTTGGGTCAACTTTTTGAAAGAGAAAGCTGAAGCTCTAGATAAATTCAAGGCATTTAAGGCAATGGTTGAAAATGAGATGGATTTGAAAATCAAATGTTTGAGGTCTGATAGAGGAGGAGAGTTCACATCAAATGAATTCAATTTCTTTGGTGATGAGCATGGAATAAAGAGGCAGTTATCTACGCCCAGAACTCCACAACAAAATGGAGTTATTGAAAGGAAAAACAAAATAGTTCAAGAAGCTGCTAGAACCATGATGAAGGAAGCTCATCTTCCGGAAGCATATTGGAGAGAAGCAATTCACACCCCAATATATATTCTAAATAGAGTTCAAGTAAAAGGTAATAGTTCAAAGACTCCTTATGAATTGTGGCATGGTAGAGTTCCTACTGTGAAATATTTCAAAGTGTTTGGTGGCAGATGTTACATTAAAAGAGAAGAAGATTTAGGCAAGTTTGATGCTAGATGTGACGAAGGAATCTTCCTTGGTTACTCCACCAAGAGTAAGGCCTACAGGTTCTATAATAAGAGGCTGAATACGATCATTGAAAGTGTAAATGTTAAAGTTGATGAGTGTAAGGAAAGGTCTTTAGAATCAAGTAGATATGTGTTAGATGATCCAAACGTTTCAGAAGTGGTGCAACATGAAGACAACACTGATGAAGAAGAACAAGCTTTGGTAAGTGCTACCAAAACTCCAAGATATGTAAGAATCAGTCATTCTGAAAATCAAATCATAGGAGATAAGAGCAAAGGAATCTTAACTAGAAAAAAAGCTATAGAAGAACAAGTAAATTTCTATCTAATTTCTAAGATTGAACCTAAAACTGTGGACGAGGATTGCAAAGATGAGAATTGGATAAAGGCTATGGAAGAAGAATTGATGCAGATAGAGAAGAATTAGACTTGGGGTCTTGTTCCCAGACCAGCAGACAAGAATGTAATTGGTACAAATTTGGTCTTCAGAAAAAAAATGAATGAGGATGGTGAAGTGGTAAGAAACAAAGCAAGGTTGGTATGCAAAGGATATGCTCAAGTTGAAGGAATAGACTTTGAAGAAACTTTTTCTCCAGTAGCAAGGATTGAAGCAATAAGGATGTTTCTAGCTTTTGCAACATACAAAGATTTCAAGGTTTTTCAAATGGATGTAAAGTCTGCCTTCTTAAATGGAGAGTTGGAAGAGGAAGTCTATATTGAACAACCAGAAGGATTTCAATCATTAGAACAAGGGGACATGGTATGCAGATTGAAGAAAGCATTGTATGGATTAAAACAAGCTCCTAGGGTATGGTATACATGGTTGGACACGTACCTGATACAGATAGGGTTCAATAAAGGTACGACATATAGTAATCTCTACTTCAAGATCAATGATGAACAAACCCTGATTGTTGTAGTTTTTGTTGATGATATTATTTTTGGAGGCAATGAAGGTATGTGCTTAGTTTTTGCTGGAGAAATGTAAAGTGAATTTGAAATGTCTATGTTTGGAGAGATGAACTTTTTAGGTCTGCAAATAAGTCAATCATATAAGGGTATCTTCATTTCTTAGTCTAAGTATGTGAAAGAGTTGTTAACAAAATTTGGGATGGAAGACTCTAAACCAGTATGCACACCTATGATAACTAGTTGTAAGTTGAGCAAAGATGATAACTCACCCTTGGCAGACTAGAAAAAGTATAGATCTATGATTGGGGGATTACTTTATCTGACTCAAACTAGACTTGACATAATGTATGCATTGTGTCTTGTGGAAAGATTTCAGGCAGAACCCAAGGAATCACATGTGATGGCAGCCAAGAGAATTCTGAGATATTTAAAAGGCACAATAGATTATTGTTTGTGGTACCCCAGGGACTGTGACTTTGTTCTCAATGCATATACTGATGTAGATTAGGCCAGAGATGTGGATGACAGAAAAATCACAAGTGGAAGTGCATTCTTCTTGGGAAAAAGATTAGTATCTTGGTTGAGTAAGAAACAAGATTCAATATCCCTGTCTATTGTAGAAGTAAAATACATTGCAGCAACATATAATTGCACTCAAGTGTTATGGATGAAGTAGACTTTGAAAGACATCAGAGTTGTGTATGAAGATCCAGTTACAATCTTTTGTGACAATACAAGTGCCATCAACATATCAAAGAATCTAGTGAGGCATTCAAGGACAAAGTACATATCCATTAGGTATCATTTTTTGAGAGAAAAGGTGACAGAGAATGGAGTGAAGTTAGAGTATGTTTGTACCAAGGATTAGATTGCAGATATTTTTACCAAGCCTTTGCCTAAGGTACTTTTGAGTATCTCTAAGAAAAGTTAGGGGTCATCACCTGTCCTGCTCTAAACTAGGATGCACAATAGTACATCAGTCTAGAGGTGTTTAGAAGTCCAGATTGATGTTTCTTAGGGCTACTTGTAAGGGGGAGTAGTCAGAGAGTTCAGAAAAGAGATTAGATCAGAGCAGTAGAGTGCAAGTACGTGCCCTTTCCCATTGATGTCAAAGGGGGAGAAAAGTTATTTAAAAAACTTGGAGTAGAGCAGTTGGGTCCACATAGGATGAAGATGGATATGCTTAGGTGTTGATAGGAATACGATTAGGGCTTTGATATTTAGATTGAAAAGCATGACAAAACTCAAATGGATTGGGATCGGCATGGATAGTAACTTCAACACCATTATGTGGAAATTTGAGACATTGGTGATATGTGGAAGGAACTGCTTTGAGGGTATGGATCCATGGACAACTAAGGATAATATTATAAGGAAGCTCAATATCAAGGACTTGATAATGGGTGTCAATAGTGACAGGACCAACTTGGATAGGCAAATGGACAATTCCTTCAGTATCTCTCTCAGCATCATCATATGCTTTGATAGTAATGACCTTGGAAGTGTCAATGTCTTTCTTAGAATATCCCAATTGTTTTATTAGTTTTAAGGAACATATATTAAGACCACCTCCACCATCCACTAAGATTCATTTGATACGACATTCGTTTACAAACTCTTCTATGTGGAGGGCTTCCTTATGTAATGGGCTAATGGATGGTCGAAGATCTTTGTCAGAGAAGGTAAGATGGCAAGGGGCTGCAATGCGAGCTACCATAGATTGAAATTGTGTGGTATCGATATCATTAGGCATCGAAGATTCTTGCAATGCTTTATCAAGGATAGCTTTATGGGTGGGGGATATGCGAAGCAATTCTAGGATGGAGATATGTGTAGGTGTTTTTCTAAGGTGATCAAGGATATTATAGCTAGAAGATGGTCGAGGAGGATTGACAGGTGCTCCTTGAATGGTAACACGACCTCTTCTAGTAGTTACAAAGCAATTGGGTGCTTTGCCTTGGATAGTAATGGTAGAAATGTGAGCTTAGTCAATGCAGCCAATCGTGGATGACTCATAGTTGTAATGGATAGCATTCCTAGTAGGAGGGTTACTTGTCATGAGATGGAAGTGGATTCTTGAAGGCATCTAGATCATAGTTCGATGTCGATTGATGTGCAGGTTGTGATGTTGGTAGTGTGATTTTAATTAGACCTTGATCGATGCAATCTTCAATGACATGTTTTAAGTGCATACAACCATTTGTTTTATGTCCTTTGAATCTATGGTATTCACAATATTCATTCTCTTTATACCAAGGAGCTTTGAAGACTGGTTTGCTGTTAGGTGGAGCTTCAGGTAATGTGATATCTCCCACTTGAACAAGTTTTTGAAAGATTACCTCCATAGGTTCTGCTAAAGGAGTAAATTGTCGTCGAGGTGTTGGATTTGTTCTTGGTTGATTTCATTGATATGGTTGATTTGCTATAGATGCAGCTTGGATGTTAATAGGATCTTTCACTATTTGTATGTTCTTTGCATCCCCAATACCATCATTAACGACATTTTTGTTTTTGTTCCAAAAGCGGGATTTATCATTTGATGATTGAGGATTGTCTTTGTTATCTCTAAAAATCTTGATAGTGCCCTTAGCTATTAAAGCTTGTTCAATGGTGGCTCCTTTGGAGATAATTTTGTCAAAGGTTCTAGCACTTTGCAATTGCAATTGGAATGAAAGCTCGTGATGAAGATTTTGGACAAAAATATCAAGTTGCTATTTCTCAGGTATTTGCCATGATAGTTTGCTAGCCATGTTATGCCATCATTGAGTGAACGAGGAGAAAGCTTCACCATTGCGTTGTTTGTTGTTAACAAGATCATTCATGTTCACCTCATGTTCAATGTTAAAAGCGAAATGGGATCAAAATTTGTTCACTAATTCTGTAAAAGTCTTAATTCCCAGAGGTAAGTGAGAGAACCATTCAAGAGCTTGTCCTGCTAAGATTTAGGGAAATAGTCTCAAAAGATATGTATCATCCTGAGCGACATCGAGACATGTGACATATAATGCTCTAAGATGGTCATCCAGATTTCCTTTCCCTTTGTATTTTTCAAATTGTGGAATTTTGAAATGTGGTAGAAAAGGTGTCATATGAAATGACGTGTCAAATGGATAAGCACATATATCTCCTAAGGAAAATGTCTTCTTGTTTTGTCCTACTACCTTGTTAATCATTTGTTCAACATTCTCTTGAGAGAGTTGTTGCAAAGGGGGTTGATGGTTCGAAGGTGAAATGTATATGGTGTATATTGTGGTTGCTGTTGCGGAATGTATGAGGGCATGACCATTTGTTGAGGTTATGTGCTCACATTATATGTCAAAGGATTGGTATTGTTAGACTTAGGGCACACAACTGAGAGGGGGGGTGAATCAGTTGTGCAAAACTTTCTCCAATTTGTACACTTAAAACTTCTTGGTGATTAGCAGTATATTAAACATGAAACATAATGCATTCAAATCAAAAGTGAAAACTCATCAACACATAAGACACCGAGATTTTGACGTGGAAAACCTGGTTAAGGGAAAAACCACGGGGTGATTAACCCAAGAATGTATTCTCTGTTAGAAGAATAGAAAGAATAAGATGGCACATGCCAATTAGCGTTCACTGCCTAAGCACACTGTTCACAAGAGGCTCACTGCCTACAAGAGACACACTGTCTACAAAGAAGTAAGTATCACATACATGAACTATAGAATAGCATCTTCACCATGCTTGAATCAGTTCCATTAAAGCCCAAAACTTTTGCTCTGCATTTCGCTCCCTTCTTCGCTACCACACTCTCATCTCCACAAGACACCCTTTGGAATGACTTTACAATACTTTATTTATACAAGGCATCAACTTAGGAACACTCATCTAAGTCAGCAAACACTTATAGATCATCTGAAAGATGTGTAATACATCCGGTCAGCTAGTCTCAGGAAGAACACCAACATCCAGTGGTTATCCATCAAAACCAAACTCTAACTTCAATGTGAACCACCAACATGAGCTAGAAATGATCCAAAGATCACCATAACCTTTCCTGAGTCACTAAGAACATCCATACTTCATCTAATTTCTAGAATTCTTCTCTCCTTCATCTAGAACCTCAAGAACACAGTCTATCATCACTGTCACAAAGGGATAGGTTCTTGCGGACCTTCAAACCATGAACCAATCTACTTGACACTTCACAAGGACATCCTCAACACCTCCTCAAATCCACAGAATGGGAGAATACATTTCTGAATCTCACCGGACCTATCTATGTCACTCTGTCACCTCTCAACACCTGCCGGAACCGGTTCTACTAGAGCGACCATAACTTCTTCAGATCTTCATGTGGACCTCTAAAAACTTGATTGGAACATCTCAAGACTTATATCTACAAACCCTTTAAACCGTATAATCTGATCCTTAACCTATTTGGGGTTTTTACCTTCTTGTCATCACTGTTCTTCACTATTCCTGATTGAGACTAATTTTCTCAATATCCTCAGCACACAGCTCATCCAATCCTTCTCATTAATGAAACCTGAGTATGTTGATATCAATGACAACACCGGTTAGGCCCATACTTGCAACAATCTCTCCCTTTGTCATTGATGGCAACATATGATGTGAAAAACCATCAAGACAAGAACTACTCCTTACTGTCACAGCTCCCCCTATTAGCACCAACTTATTCACATGTCTTCTGTTTCTTTACTACTCCCCCTTTGATCAATAACCACTTGTTTTCCACATGTCTTCTCTCCCCCTTTGACATCAATGGCAAAGGGCTCATACTTGCAACTCCAATACTTCAGAATCATATCTGCTACTCCCCCTAAGTAGCAGCTCCCATCAATCCAGATCACAAGATATGACTGTGATATCCACTGGACTGATGCACCTTAGTGAACCTTAGTTCAACACCGGAGGGGCAATAACCCCTAACTTCTCCCTGAGATATTCAAAAGAGTCCGTAGGAAGAGGTTTAGTAAAGATATCTGCAATCTGATCCTTTGAGGGTACAAACTCTAATCTGACTTCATCCTTGTTCACTTGCTCTCTTAGAAAGTGAAATTTGATAGATATATGCTTAGTCTTAGAATGCAGCACCAGATTCTTAGAAACATTTATTGCACTTGAATTATCACAGAAGATTGTGATAGGCTCCTCATACTCTACTTTGATATCTCTTAGCATCTACTTCATCCACAAAACTTGAGTGCAACTACCTGCTCCTGCAATGTATTTTACTTCAGTTGTAGACAGAGATATTGCCTCTTGTTTCTTGCTTAGCCAAGAAACCAATCTCTTCCCCAAAAAGAATGCTCCACCGTTGGTACTCTTCCGGTCATCCACATCTCCTACCCAATCAGCATCTGTATATGCATGAAGAGAGAAATCATGATCTCTAGGATACCACAAACCATACTCAACTGTCCCTTTTAGATATCTAAAAATCCTCTTGATTTCCATGACATGAGATTCTCTGGGATCAGCCTAGAATCTAGCAACAAGACCAACAGCCTGCATTATATCTGGTCTAGTTTGAGTGAGATACAACAATCCTCCAATCATTGATCTGTACTTTGTCTGGTCTACCTTAGGAGAGTTGTCATCTTTGCTCAACTTACATCCGGTTGCCATGGGAGTATTCATTGGCTTTGAATCTTCCATCCCAAATTTCCTCAACAATTCTTTCACATATTTGGTCTGAGAAATGAAGATTCCTTTCTTTGTTTGACTAATTTGTAGACCCAAGAAGAAATTCATTTCACCAAGCATAGACATCTCAAACTCACTTTTCATTTGATTTGCAAAAGTTTTACACATACTATCTCTTCCTCCAAAGATGATGTCATCAACAAACACTTCAACAATCAAGATGTTTTCATGATCAATTTTGAAATATAAGTTACTGTCAGCAGTACCTTTGTTGAAACCAATCTTCAAGAGATGCTTATCCAGTCTTTCATACCAAGCTCTTGGGGCTTGCTTTAATCCATAAAGTACCTTTTTCAATTTGCAGACCATATCACCATGATCAGACAACTGAAATCCATCCAGTTGCTCTATATACACTTCTTCTTCCAAGTCACCGTTTAGAAAGGTGGACTTGACATCCATCTGATATACTTTGAAATCCTTGAATGCAACAAATGCAAGAAATAATCTGACTACTTCAATTCTTGCCACCGGAGCAAAAGTTTCTTTAAAATCAATTCCTTCTATTTGAGAGTAGCCCTTGCAGATCAATCTGGCTTTATTTCTGATTACTTCACCAACTTCATTTAGTTTGTTCTGGAATACCCATTTGGTTCCAATCACATTCTTGTTTCTAGGTCTGGGAACAAGATCCCAAGTGTGATTTTTCTCAATTTGCATCAACTCTTCCTCCATTGCTTTGGTCCAGTTTTCATCATTGCAGGCTTCATTTATTGTCTTAGGTTCAATCTTTGAAATCAGACAATATTCATCTAAATTTTGAGCAATTCTCCTTCTAGTTTGCACACCTTTGCTTTTGTCACCAATGATCTGATCTTTAGAGTGGTTCAATCTTACATACCTTAGAACTTTAGGAGTTTCTTGCACTTCTACTTCTTGTGCAGGCTCATTTAGATCTATCTCTTCTTCCTGATTTATCGGATCAGTTTGAATCTAACTTTCAAGAGAGGATTGAACTCCTTGAACCAGAACACCATTCTGATCATCTTCATCATATTCATAAAACCTTGAGGGTTTCTCTATTCCCTCATCAACCTTCACATTCGTACTTTCTATCATCTTCCTTAGTCTCTTGTTATAACACCGGTATGCTTTGCTTTGAGTAGAGTAACCCAAGAATATTCCTTCATCACTTCTAGCATCAAACTTGCTTAGATCTTCATCTCTTTTGATATAACATTTGCTACCAAAGACTCTGAAATATCTTACAGTAGGAGTAATGCCAAACCAGAGTTCATAAGGGGTCTTACCTGTATTGCTTCTGATTTGAACTTGATTGAGAGTATAGATTGTAGTGCTGATAGCTTCTCTCCAATAGATATGAGGAACATTTTCTTCCATCATCATGGTCCTAGAAGCTTCCTGTATGGTCCGGTTCTTTCTTTCCACTACTCCATTCTGCTGTGGAGTCCTAGGAGCAGACAATTGTCTCTTTACTCCATGTTTCTCATAGAACTCTATGAACTCGCCGGATGTGAATTCTCTACCTCTATCAGACCTCAGACATTTCAACTTTAATCTGGTTTCATTCTCTACCATAGCCTTGAATATTTTGAATTTCTCAAAAGCTTCTGATTTCTCTTTCAGAAAAGTTACCCACATCATCCAGGAAAAGTCATCTATTAGCAGCATAAAGTAGCTATCACGTTGTAGACTCCTGATTCTTGCCGGACCACAAAGATCAGTATGAACTAAGTCCAATAATCCAGTAGAGGAAATTTCCTTACTTTTGAATGAGACTTTGCTTAGCTTACCCAACTGACATTCTTTACATAAGCTGTTGGTAGGTTTTACTAATTTAGGAAGATCTCTTACAGCCTGAGTATTTCTTATCTTGGTGATATTATCAAAATTTACATGACACATCCTCCTATGCCATAACCAGCTCTGATCAACTTGAACAAAAAAGCAACTTTTTATCAGTACCAACCAAGTGGAAGATATTACCTTTAGTTTGAGTACCGGATGCAATCTCTGTTCTGGAGCTTTCAAAGATCTTGCATTTTCTATCCTTGAACCGGAGATCATAGGCTTTGTCCACCAAATGACCAACATTGAGAAGATTGTGCTTCAATCCTTCAACATACAGTACATTACCTGTTTGGTTTCTACCATCAAAAGAAATAGTTCCTCTACCTCTGATTTTGCCAGTAGAATTATCACCAAACTATACCATTCCTCCTTCATACATTTCCAAGTCTACAAACTTATTTTTGTCACCTGTCATATGGTGAGAGCATCCACTGTCAATGACCCAATCATTCTTTTCTTCAACTTGGGCAGCCAGAGCTCTTTCTACAATTTTAAGATTGACAGATTCAGAAAATATAGGTTCTTCTTCCTTGATGGCAATAAACACCCATTCATTTCTAGATTTGTTTCCTGTCTCTGACTCATCATCTGTTACTCCTTCATTGTCATCTTCTTCATGAACATAGTAGCAATTCTTTTGGAACCTTGATCTATTAGGATTTGGCCTTGAAAATCTATCCGGACACTTTGAGGCAAAATGACCAATCTTATTACAGTTAAAGCATTTAAAGGGCAATTTTCCTTCATACTTACCGGATCCTCTTGGCAGTCTCTTTGCAATAAGGGCTTCAAGTTGAGTAGTTTCTACTTCTTTTTCTTCTAGGTCTTTTCTTGCCTTTTCATACCATGGCAGTTTCCTTGATGAATTTTCTCCCGGATCAAACCTTTGTTTACCTTTTACAGAGACACTAGCTTTGAATGCAGATTCAGTCTTTGGGGGATCATCTCCAAACTCGGCCATTTCAAAAGTAGCCAACTTACCAACCAATTGATCTCATGTGACTGTTGTGTGAGCTCTGAATTATTTGATTGCAAAAGCCTTGATTTTATAAGAGGCAGGAAGGGATCTGAGAACTTTGCCAATGATCTCTTCTTCACTTAGGATTCCACCTGCATTTCTAATTCCACAAACTAGCTCATTCACTCTTGGCATAAAGGTAGTAATATTTTCATCATCTATCATTTTTAGTTTTTGAAATTTCCCTTTTAGACTCTGTAACCTTGCACATTTAACATACTGGTCTCCTTCATGCAAAAGTTCCAGTTTGCTCCAAATCTCAAAGGCAGTTGGTAGGTCAATAACATTTGAGAGCTCTAAGTCAAATAATGTGCTTAAAAGAGCCTCTTTGGTCCATAGATTGTTTTCAGCATCTGTGAGTTCATTTAGAGTTGTCGGACCACCTTGTGGAGGAACATATGCTTTTGTAACCATGGACCAGTAAGCCATTCCCATACACTGCAAGTGACATTTCATGCAACCTTTCCAAAGAGCAAAGTTGTTTCCATCAAACTTTGGACTATCCTTCTTGTAAGATGACATCCTGGATCTCCTCAAGCGGTTAAGCTCCTTTTAGAGGAACTTGGCTCTGATACCAATTGTTAGACTTAGGGCACACAACTGAGAGGGGGGGTGAATCAGTTGTGCAAAACTTTCTCCAATTTGTACACTTAAAACTTCTTGGTGATTAGCAGTATATTAAACATGAAACATAATGCATTCAAATCAAAAGCGAAAACTCATCAACACATAAGACACCAAGATTTTGATGTGGAAAACCTGGTTAAGGGAAAAACCATGGGGTGATTAACCCAAGAATGTATTCTCTATTAGAAGAATAGAAAGAACAAGATGGCACATGCCAATTAGGGCTCACTGCCCGAGCACACTGCTCACAAGAGGCTCACTGCCTACAAGAGACATAATGTCTACAAAGAATTAAGTATCACATACATGAACTAGAGAATAGCATCTTCACCATGCTTGAATCAGTTCCATTAAAGCCCAAAACTTCTACTCTGCCTTTCACTCCCTTCTTCGCTACCACACTCTCATCTCCACAAGACACCCTTTGGAATGACTTCACAATCCTTTATTTATACAAGGCATCGACTTAGGAACACTCATCTAAGTCGGCAAACACTTATAGATCATCCGGAAGATGTGTAATACATCCGGTCGGCTAGTCTCAGGAAGAACACCAACATCCGGTGGTTATCCATCAAAACCAAACTCTAACTTGAATGCAAACTGCCAACATGAGCTAGACACGATCCAAAGATCACCATAACCTTTCCTAAGTCACCAAGAACATCTGCACTTCATCTGATTTTTGGAATTCTTCTCTCCTTCATCTGGAACCTCAAGAACACAGTCTGTCATCACTGTCACAAAGGGATAGGTTCTTCTGGACCTTCAAACCATGAACCAATCTACTTGACACTTCAAAAGGACATCCTCAACACCTTCTCAAATCCACATAATGGGAGAATGCATTTCCAGATCTCACCGGACCTATCTATGTCACTCTGTCACCTCTTAACACCTGCTAGAACTGGTTCTACTGGAGCGACCATAACTTCTTCAGATCTTCATGCGGACCTCTGAAAACTTGACTGGAGCATCTCAAGACTTATATCTACAAACCCTTTAAACTGCATACTCTGATCCTCAACCTATTAGGGAC
Organism: Cunninghamia lanceolata; assembly: GCA_027924645.1. Classification (NCBI taxonomy): domain Eukaryota; kingdom Viridiplantae; phylum Streptophyta; class Pinopsida; order Cupressales; family Cupressaceae; genus Cunninghamia; species Cunninghamia lanceolata. The sequence continues at coordinate 1,097,577 of BSBN01000173.1, read as the reverse complement.
TTTTACCTTCTTGTCATCACTGTTCTTCATTGTTCCTGATTGAGACTAATTTTCTCAATATCTTTAGCACACAGCTCATCCAATCCTTCTCATTAATGCAACCTAAGTATGTTGACATCAATGACAACATCGTTTAGGCCCATAGTTGCAACAGGTATGTGACACATATGTGTTTGAGGATTATTGTCCTTGAGACACAAGTGGTGGTTGGGTATATTGCGATGGATTAACTCCAAGATTTTGTGTCACATGGGAGGTAGGGAATGGATTGACATTGGTCAATGGTTGTGGATTTGGAGTTGGATTTGTAATATGGTAAGTGATGGAAGGATTGGTGGATGAGGAAGAAGGATGGACATTTGGGTTTGTGTTTTGGATAACATGAGGATTGGTATACATCATGTGTTGGGTGACGATGGGTAATCCTTTGGTTGCATAAGATGGATTGATGGTTTATGAAGGATTATATGGAGGTGGAGGAAAGGATGTAAGTTGATTGACATAATGCTAGGATTGGCTTGTGATACAATAGGTGGGTCAGTCATGTCAATGAGACTAACATTGGGGTTACATGGTGTGCTAGATGGATTCATGGAAATTGTGGAGACCATATTAGAAGTGATAGGAATATGAGTGTGGGGTGTGGTTTCCACATGTGATGCAATAGGAGTAGGGGTTTGCAATGGTTGTGAGACTTGTATGGCCTGTGGTGTTTGGATAGCTTGTAGAACTTGCAGAGTTTGTGATATTGGGATAGCTTGTGATATTTGGGGAGTTGGCACTTGTGCAACATGGACAGCTTGTGATACTTGAGGTACATATATGGTCATGGTAGGAGTGGGGGTGTGTTTTGAAACATGGAAAGGTGGAAAGCTTAGATTTTGTGAAAAGAGAGGAAGTACCTCAATTGGAGTTATCAAAGGTTCTAGAGTGTACTCCGAGCATGGTGGGTTTGATGGGGTAGCAATCGGCAATGAAAGAGATGGGTTGGAAGGTGGATTTTGTAGGATGGGTATGGTGTGAGATGGTGTGGCTATAGTGTACGGTCCCTTTGCGACAATAGCGGGAGAGTTTGGATCATGTTCTCGAATAGCAGATATGTCAAAATCACTTGGTAATTTGGCTCCCATACAGGCTAATTGCAAGAAGTAGCGATTAGGATCAGATAAAACAAGTTTCTCAACTTGGTCCCATACGTGTGTGTCTTGAAATTTTGATAAGTCATCTTGGGATTGCTCTTCATAGGTCTCTGAAAATGTTTAAGGTTGCACTTGTTGTGAAGATGATGGTGCAACAGTGTATCCTTTGGGCACAAACATTTAAGAAGGCATGCTGGTTGTGAATTGAGTTGAATCTCTAAGGGGTGTTGATTGAGATTGTTGCATTTTGGCTTCCATCTTAGCTCACAATTTTTCTTCCATTTCAGCTCTATATTGGCTCCTAGTTTGAGGCATGATGGTTGATGTTTTGAATTAGACTTAGCTTATCAAGGTTGAGACCCAAAAGGTGATGGTTGGATAATTCTTTGCTGTTGGTTTGTTTTGCTAGTTTATTGGTTGCTTGGTTTGCTGATGGGTTGTTGGTTGTTGTTTCTTTGTTGTTGTTTTGTTGGATGTTGGTTGTTGGATAAAATTCCCTAGAGGATAGTTCACATGCTCAAGGGAAAAGCTGGTTGCTGATGTTGTTGGCTGGTGTTGCTAGGGCTAAGTAAAGGCAAAAGGATAATATTTGTTTACTAGTTTTGCTGGTTGGTTGCTGTTTTGGGGTCTTAAAAGGATGGAAAGCTCAAAAACTCCAATGGTTTGATATGTTCAAGAGAGGAGACAATGCTCAGGTTATTGTAGATGATTAGAGAACTATCTAAAAGTTGATGACAGAGCTAAGAAAGTCTAAAAATGTAACTGATTTGGCTGAGTTGATACTGATTGTTGATATTTGACTAGAAGCAACAGGTAATAGCTTAGAAGTGATTCGAAAGGTGCCAAAAGAGATCACTAATAACTTAAAAGTGATTTGGTTTTTTTACAAGTGATAGGCTACAGTGTTAACCAGAGGCGATCAGTTTCAGGTTAAAAGTGACGCAAATTTTGCCAAAAGCAAAGGACCATCATTTAAAAGTGATGCAAATTCTGCTAGAAGTGAATAATTACTATTTAAAAGCAATCTGGTTTGGCTAAAGGCGAGTAACTATTGTTTAAAAGTGATCTATGTCTGATAGAGGGTGTGTTTGAATGATGTTTTTGACAAGAAAACGGTAATTTTAGTCACTCATACTCACAACAATCACAAACTTGTACAACCTAGGCTAGGAAAGGACTGTATTTGTTGAGTCCCCTTGCCATGCCTATTCAAAGTGGATAGCTTCAGGATCTTGGTAACACTAACTCCCCTCCACGACACTCACTTCTCACGCATTCCAAGATCTAGGTTTCCCAAGGCTTGTCCCCCCACTAAACCTTAGGATTGTCCCTGCTATCTCTACTAAGAACCACAAGAATCAGGGCGGCTTCAAAGGTCCCACCTTTTGCGTCAACAAATAGAAGGATTTTGGCTACTACACAAGGTTGCTAGTAAGGGAATCCATTCAGGTGGCTACACGTGCAGCGATTCGCTCCATTAATGGAGGCTTCCCAACACAAAGATCTTTATAGTGGCTTGGAAGGACTTGGATTTAGCCCATTACCGCTTGGGTCGTACCCCTTCTCACACTGGGAAGAACTGCCCTCTAAAGATAATAACAAGTTCTCATGCACCCATGCTCCATTTGATAGGAAAGGGGAGATGATACTTTTGCTATTAAATTTGGGTTACAAAGATGCACAACAAGCAATCTAAAAAAGATAGATCAAGCACATTGCAAACAATGATTCTTTTTAAGCACCAAGCCCAAATGTTCCTAAATTAGTGATAAAATGCAATGTCTTGGACCGATCAAAGCAATAAAGGATATGTTAGTAATTTCACAGCCTCCTTTTCTTGGACAATAGATAAGAGCAACTCTTTCCTCTTGTTCTCGAGATTTTCCCATCACAGAAGTTGGAGGACTAATGAGTGGACACCCTAGTCCAGGGGTCATATTTTCTTCCCGTTCTGTAATTTTGACACTTCAAGATGTCTTCCTGCAACTTCACTTGTCCAGCTGTGAATGATAAAACTGAAAGCGACACACAGTTACTAGAGGTGATTGACTGTTGCTCAAAAGCAATCTAAATTCTACCAAAAGTGAGCTATTACTACTTAGAAGCGATGCAGAAACCCTATATGCAAACTATTAACGCTCAAAAGTGACCAAACCCCTGCAAAAATTCAAATGTTAGCAAAAAACCCTAATTGCAGGAAGTGACCTGAACAACCATAAGTGAGCAATTTAGGATTAAAAGCGATGTGAATACTACCAAATGCAACCATTGTTGGATTAAAAGCAATCTGAAAAATGCTAAAAGTGATGGCTTGTATCTTAAAAGCAATGCGAAAGTTCTGTAGGCGACTGGTTTTCACGTAAAAGCAACCACGATGTGCTGTAAACACTTGGAAAATTTGATCTTCACAAAAAAACTTCATACAACAAAGTTAATCAAGGACATGAGTCCCACTGGGCGTGCCAAAATGTGATAGGTAAAAATTAGGTTAATAAGATGAAGCATATAAATGAAAACTTAACCCTACCACCATCAAAGAATCAAACCAAAGTGAAACCAAAAGCATGCAATTCAAGAACAAGATCACCTAGATTGTATGATTCCTTGTTTATGATGTAGATTGCTTCTCAACAATGAATAATTATGAAGATAAAAGTTGCAATGATGGATGGATGATAATGATAATATGCTAGATGGATGCTAAAGTGCTCAAAATGCTCAAGATGATAGTGTAGACGTTGTATGGAAATGATGGATAGATGTATTATGGAGTGAGAGGGTGTTTATATAGAACTCAACCAAAATCAATCAACGTAGAGATATGGTGGCTATGTGAACAACTGAGATGAATTGGTAATCATAAGTGAATGTGTAAATGGCAAGTGGAAGGAAGATAAGGCTCATATGTGACCGTGTACATAAAAAGTACTACATGTGAAATATTTTAAATAAAAGATGTAGTACCACACATGTTTTTAAATAAAAGAGGCACACATGTCAACTCATGATAAAACATGAAGATAAGTGATAAGAGAAAGTCATTAAATAAATAAAATTTATTTAATTAATTGGAAAGTGGGATTACAAAGGGAATTTAATTAAATAAATAAGATTTATTTAATTAAAATAGATAGAAATAGAGATAAATAATTAAAGATTATTTAATTATAAATTAGAAGAAATAGATAATGAATTAATTAAATAAATATAAATTTATTTACTTAATAGAAGAAATAAGTGATTTAGAGAAAACAGGGAAATTGCTCAAGTGTGATAGACAAATGCAGATGATAGCTAATGCGATATTTGATACTAATGATAACTCGGTCAATTTTAGATGTATACAATTGGCAATATATGGAACAAGATTCCTTGGTATATGTCAACAAATGTCCACAATGTCAACAACATAATCATCTAATCCGAGCACCCGCCCAGGAACTTCGTGCCCAAGTTTCATTTTGGCTATTTTCTGTTTGGGGCTTGGACCTGATTGGTAAAATCTCTCCACCTTCCTCTCAAGGGCATACATTTATTATCACTGGTACTGATTACTTCACAAAGTGTGTCAAAGTTTTCCCTTATGATCCATGACCGTTGATGTAATTTGTCAGTTTATACAAGATAACATCATTTCTCGATTTGGTATACCTTCCTCCCTCATATTTGACAATGGTACACCATTTAAGAACAAGGATGTGAAGAAATTTCTTGAAAAATATCATATTCAACACCGCTTCTCTACGCCTTATTACCCTCAATCAAATGGCCAAGTAAAAGCTTCAAATAAGGTTATTGGACAAATTTTATGAAAAAATGTTAATAAACATAAAAAAGATTGGTATACTCAACTATCCTATGCATTATGGGCCTATAGAAAAAGCATTCGTATGACTATTGGGAATACACTATATAATCTTGTCTACGGTGCAGATGCGATAATGCCTTTGGAGTTAGAAATTCCTTCATTGAGAATTTCCCTAAGAGACATTATTGATGATGATACAAAACATGAGAAGAGATTACAAGAACTTGAGATGCTTGATGAACAACGTATAAATGCTCTTGAGCACCTCAAGGCCCATCAGAAAAGTATACAACAATTGTACAATGAACGTGTTATACAACGTTCATTTGATGTTGGAGACTTGGTACTTTATGAGAATCAACGCAATGTGAATGCACCTACTAGAAAAAAAGGAAAGTTTAGCCTTAATTGGCTTGGACCATATATAGTTACTGAAGCCTTTGGATCAGGAGTGTATAAATTATTTGATGAACAAGGTATGCCACTTAAAGAACCCATTAATGCAGCGCATCTCAAGAAATTCCATGCTTAAGATTAGGGTGTTAAATGTTACTCTATAAAGAAAAATTAGTAATTAAATTAATTTCAATTTTGACAAGATATGATTATTTTTTCTTAATTCATTTAACATTACATCTTTGTTTGGTTAATCATTGTTGTATCTTTCTTATACATGCTTTATTAAGATCACTTTTACATTAATTGAATGTAGCATAGAATTTTGGTTATATGTGAAATTTGTTAATCATTGTGCTTTTTACTATATGTTCTACAAAGAATTGTTTAGTATATCACATTAGCATTAATCACATTTTCATATACGTGTTTAACATTTATCATTAGTTGTATTTCATATAAATCATATGTGATAGATTAAAACATTGCGAACAGAAAATAAGAAAACATCATATATATAGATCATTTCAATATACAAGAGTCGACTATCCCTTAGAACAAAATGGGATGCCATAGTACATGAGATATATCACATAGCTGAACCTCAGTCACCAGTCCACTGGGGACCTAGTGGTGTGTGTGTGTGATAGAAGGCTGACCACGTGTAGCTATGGACCGTGAATGACTCCTAGAGACACTTTGTGCCCGTAACCCCTTGATCTCACCTCTCAATCCTAGAACCTCCTCATGTGCCTCTTGATACATCCGTTGATACTGGTCTCTCTCTATCTGAGCCCTGTCTCTGTTAGATCTTGACTGATGTAACTCAGGAAGTAAGACCTCACTGACGACAGGATCTCTCTTAGATGTGGGTACCGCTATAGTGCGATCCTGTTGTGCCTGGAGCTTACCCTTGGGGCGCTTAGCCCTCTAAAGTAACTCCTCTCTCTCCCATGTAGAGTGATCTAATATACCTCTACGGGCACCCTATATCTGACGAATGACATGAATATCTCCGCATGTTTCCTAATAGATGGCCGTGGTGAATATCCCACCCGCACCCACTGCTTAGCTACATCGGTAGGTACTATGTCCGCTATGACACGACTCACAAAGTCCTGCCATGCGTCTATCCCAATTGAAAAATAGAAAATAGAATAGATATTAGACTCTCATATAAAGCATCATAAATAATTTTAACCATAAGAACATCAATCTAATAAAAACTTGACCTAGATCTCCATCTCACCAAGATGGATCCCAGATCACTGAAGGTGTAATGATCTTTGCAGTTTTATCTATAGCTAGGGGCACATGCCTATTGGTCTCTCCTCGCTCATGCTGGCTCGCTCTCTCAACACCTGTAGGGACTGGACCATGAGCTCTAGACCGTGGCCTCGACTCGGTCTCCTCATCAATGTCCACCTCTTGCTAATCCCGCCGTGGTCTCTCTTTGAAGATATACTGCACCGGGGTCTCATCATCATCGTCATCATCATCCGCATCCTCCTCTAGGTCATGGTATCTTGCGAAGTCACTAACATTATCCTCTACCCCTGTGACACTAGTGTGATTGACCCAAGGTCAAGGATCACCTGTAGGATGACCAAGAGGACAGATAGGAGCAGGCTGTGCCATATGCCACCAGGTCTGATATGCTTGGGTACAACCAACATCATCTACATTTGATGTCATCTCTACATCCTCTGTACCATCATCATCACTAACAACTACATCTACTATCATCAGTCGTCAGGCACTATTCAGCCTGACTGTGCTGTGCATAGAGCGTGCATAGCTTGGATGTATCATAGGGATATCCTGTACGTGTCTAAAATGTCGTGCCACCCTATTAAAATAGAAATAGTATGATTGAGGTGACCGGCCATCAACCGATCCCTCTGCATCCTCACTAACTGTCTCTATTGCCCAGAGCTAAATGTGTCCTCGCTCTACATGAGTGACTGTATGACCCAAAAAATATAGTTGACTCTCGTGAGTATACTCTATTGAATGTTGTTCCATGACCCTCACTATCTCTCCTCAGACAAGCAGTCGCAAGATCCTGTACACATCCTCTAGCATGATAGTCATCTTGTTGCAAGTATGTGCCTAATCAGTGTTGTCATTGATGTCAACATATTCTTGTTGTCATTGGTGTCAATTGTATCTTATTCTATTAATTTTTTAGAATAATTGTATGTTGAGGATATTGATAAAATTAGCCTCTTCGGAAGAAACAAGTGAGTTATAGAGAAGTGCAGTACAGACAGTGAGTTGTATGCTGAAGAACACTCGAGTAAACTACTCCACATTTATTCCTGTTTGAAGATTGTGGTCTACAGATTGGAAGTAAGTTATATGTATGCTTGAGGATACTACATTCAAGGTTTGAGCCATCTGCATGAAGATCTGAGTGAGTTGTGTTCAACAGAGTGAAACCTACTTTTTTTGTAAGATCAGTTGAGACAAGAAGACAGTATTTGGCTCCGCATTCCTCTACAATAAAGTATTTTTCTCTGCAGTTCTAGAGGGATGTCTAGGATGATGATAAGCACCTACAATTGCAATGGTTCGTGGTTTGGTGGTTCGCAAGCTATCTTTCTTTTATGACAGTTGAAGACAGTGAAGTTCATGTGTTCTGGTGAGAAGATTCATCTGGATAAAGTGGTTAAGGTTCATGCAGTTGCTCTTGATGATTATAACATGCTTGTGGATGTCTCCTAATCATGTTCCTATCTAGACTTTGGTACGCATTAAGAAATTGTGATTGTGTGTGAAGATTGTTCCTAGTTAATGTAGTGTGTAACCAGTCTTGGTCGACCTAGTTGATCCTAGTGATTGCGGAGATCTCTAGAAGATTGTGGAAGCATGTTGTGGCATGGAAGATCATGTTTGAGTCCTAGCTAAGGCGTGGCATGATCCGCATTTCATTCCCCTTGCATAAAGTTGTAATAGGTCAGGACCTATTTTGTAAATGTTTGTAATACCAACCTTGGAGATTGTTCCAATGATTGATGATTGCGATGCCGACCTTGATGATCATTCAAAGGTTGATGTAGTGTATTAATACTTGTAGTTGAGTTGTGGAAAAAGTGTCCTTGAGAGAAAATGGAAATATATTAAGAAAGGTCCAAAGGCAGAGTAGAGAAGAGGTAGAGGAAAGAAGAGGAAGAGCAGAGTAGAGGAAGAGCAGAGCAGAGGAATTGTTGTTCACTATACATAAAGGTGTTGATCATGGCAGTGAGTCTAGCAGTAAACTACCAGTAGGGTTTAACAACTCTTATTATAATCTTTCTAGGTTTAGGGTTGAGGCAGTGAGTCTGCTAGACCTAGTTGTTCTTCATGGAAGTAAGCCAGTATGTTTAGGCCTGCGGGGTGACCAAGCCTGAACATCACTATTTCAAGATTTCAATATATATTGAGAGTTAATCCTCTCCGTGGTTTTTCCCCATCTTGGGGTTTTCCATGTAAATCTTGTGTCTCTTGTGTTTGATGTTGTATCTGTGGTTAAGTTTATGATTTCACGCTTTCATTGTTAAATCATAATAATTGTGGATAAGTGATGAATGTTTGAATTGTAGAAAGTGTTTAAGTTTTGTGACAGCTGATTCACCCCCCCTCTCAGTTGTTCAACACATATCAATAATTGGTATCAAGGCCAAGTTCCTCTAAAGAAAGTTTAACAGCTTGAGGAAGATCCAAAATGTCTTACAAGAAGGAAGCACCGCATTTTGATGGAACTAATTATGCTTTCTGGAAGGATTGGATGAAAAGCCATCTTCTTTCTCTTGGTGTCAAAGTTTGGAAAGCTGCAGAAACAGAATACACCATACCTCAAAATGGTCCGACGACGTAAGATGAAATCAAAGAATATGAAATATATATCAAGGCAAGGGATGCTCTGCTAAGCTCATTAACCGACTCAATATTGACGAAAGTGGTGGACCTTGAAACTACAAATAAGGCATGGGAAAAGTTGAAAAATCTGTATGAAGGAGATGATTCTGTGAAGAAAGCCAAGTTACAAAGTCTGAAAGTGAAATATGAAAGCTTGAAGATGAACAATGATGAAAACATATCATCTTTTATGTAAAGAGTTGATGAACTTGTTACAGGGATAAAAGCCATAGGTGGAACTCTCAAAGAAAAGGAAATTGTTAGGAAAATACTTAGATCTCTGCCCAAGTCCTACTGTCACAAGGTGGACACGATTGAAGAATTCATGCAAGTAAAAATAGTTAACATGGATCAGTTGCTTGGTAAGCTTACTGCTTTTGAAATGAGGGAGTTAGATGATGCTCTGCCAAAAGTTGAGATTGCCTTCAAAGCTAGTACTCCTGAAAGTACTTCCAGATCAGAAAAGTATAAGGTAGAATCCGATGATGAGATAGATGAAATTGAAGCCAACTTTGTGGATAGGCTGCAAAGAGGATTCGGTAAGTATATAGGCAAATTACCTTTTGAATGTTTTTCCTATGGTAAAGTAGGTCATTTTGCTTCCAGATTTCTTGAAAGAATTGAAAGAAATAGAAGAAGATATGAGAACAGGCCTAGGACCCAAAAGAAGTGTTATTATGTTGAAGATTTTGATGATGATAAAGGAGTATCAGATAATGGTGAACTAAATAATGCTAATCCCTCTATAAATGAATGTTTTATCATTTCTATTAAGGAAGATCTTGTGTCTACTATATCTTCTAGCTGTATGAAGGAAGAAAAACCAGTGGAAAGTGCTTTGGTTGCTCAGGTCATTAAGGACAAAGATGAATGGGTTATTGATAGTGGTTGCTCTCACCACATGACTGACGATAAAAGTAAGTTTGTAAGTTTGGAAAGATACGATGGTGGACTGGTTAGGTTTGGAGATGATATAGCTGGTAGGATTTGTGGAAAAAGATCTATTTTATTTGATGGCAAGCATAATACTGAAGATATCTTGTATGTGAAAGGATTAAAGCACAATCTTCTGAGTGTGGGTCAGATGTGTGACAAGGGCTATGACTTAAGCTTCAAGGACAATGGATACAAGATCAGGGAAAGCTTTGGAATAGTCATTGCAACTAGAAAGAAGGCCAAAGGTAATATCTATCACTTGAAAGGAACCGAGAACTATTGCTTGTTGACTCAAATTGATGAGAGTTGGTTATGGCATAGAAGGTTGTGTCACATAAATTTTGATAATATTATGAAGATAAGTGCTGCACAAATTGTTAGAGATTTGCCTAAGCTTGTGAAGCTTGCTAATCTAGTTTGCAAGGAGTGTCAATTTGGGAAACAAACAAGAAAAAGTTTCAAAAGAAAGGATCAATCATTTGGAGGACTACTTGAGCTAGTGTATACAGATTTGTGTGGACCTACCAGAGTAAGAAGTTTGGAAGGAGATAGGTATTTCATGTTGCTCATTGATGATTATTCTAGAATGACTTGGGTCACCTTTTTGAAAGAGAAAGCTGAAGCTCTATATAAATTCAAGGCATTTAAGACAATGGTTGAAAATGAGATGGATTTGAAAATCAAATGTTTGAGGTCTGATAGAGGAGGAGAGTTCACATCAAATGAATTCAATTTCTTTTGTGAAGAGCATGGAATAAAGAGATAGCTATCTATGCCCAGAACTCCACAACAAAATGGAGTCATTGAAAGGAAAAATAGAATAGTTCAAGAAGCTGCTAGAACCATGATGAAGGAAGCTCATCTTCTAGAAGCATATTGGAGAGAAGTAATTCACACCCCAGTGTATATTCTAAATAGAGTTCAAGTAAAAGGTAATAGTTCAAAGACTCCTTATGAATTGTGGCATGGTAGAGTTCCTACTGTGAAATATTTCAAAGTGTTTGGTGGTAGATGTTACATTAAAAGATAAGAAGATTTAGGCAAGTTTGATGCTAGATGTGATGAAGGAATCTTGCTTGGTTACTCCACCAAGAGTAAGGCCTACCGGTGCTATAATAAGAGGCTGAATAAGATCATTGAAAGTGCAAATGTTAAAGTTGATGAGTGTAAGGAAAGGTCTTCAGAATCAAGTGGATATGTGTCAGATGATCCAAATGTTTCAGAAGTTGTGCAACATGAAGACAACACCGATGAAGTAGAACAAGTTCTGGTAAGTGCTACCAAAACTCCAAGATATGTAAGAATCGGTCATTCTGAAAATCAAATCATAGGAGATAAGAGCAAAGGAATCTTAACTAGAAGAAAAGTTGCAAAAGAACAAGTAAATTTATGTCTAATTTCTAATATTAAACCTAAAACTATGGATGAGGCTTGCAAAGATGAGAATTAGATAAAGATTATGGAAGAAGAATTGATGCAGATAGAGAAGAATCAGACTTGAGATCTTGTTCCCAGACCAACAGACAAGAATGTAATTAGTACAAAGTGGGTCTTCAGAAACAAAATTAATGAGGATGGTGAAGTGGTAAGAAACAAAGCAAGGTTGGTATGCAAAGGATATGCTCAAGTTGAAGGAATAGCTTTGAAGAAACTTTTGCTCCAATAGGAAGGATTGAAGCAATAAGGATGTTTCTAGTTTTTGTAGCATACAAAGATTTCAAGGTTTATCAAATGGATGTAAAGTCTGCCTTCTTAAATGGAGAGTTGGAAGAGGAAGTCTATATTGAACAACTGGAAGGATTTCAATCATCAGAACAAGGGGACATGGTATGCAGACTGAAGAAAGCATTGTATGGATTGAAACAAGCTCCTAGGGCATGGTATGCATGGTTGGACATGTACCTGATACAGATAAGGTTCAATAAAGGTACGACAGATAGTAATCTCTACTTCTTCATCAATGATGAATAAACATTGATTGTTGCAATTTTTGTTGATGATATTATTTTTGGAGGCATGAAGGTATGTGCTTAGTTTTTGCTGGGGAAATGCGAAGTGAATTTGAAATGTCTATGTTTAGAGAGATGAACTTCTTTTTAGGTCTGCAAATAAGTCAATCATATAAGGGTATCTTCATTTCTCAGTCTAAGTATGTGAAAGAGTTGTTAAGGAAATTTGGGATGGAAGACTCTAAACCAGTATGCACACCTATGATAACTAGTTGTAAGTTGAGTAAAGATGATAACTCATCCTTGACAGACCAGAAAAAGTATAGATCTATGATTGGAGGATTACTTTATCTGACTCAAACTAGACCTGACATAATGTACGCAGTGTCTCTTGTGGAAAGATTTCAGGTAGAACCCAAGGAATCACATGTGATGGCAGCCAAGAGAATTCTGAGATATTTAAAAGGCACAATAGATTATGGTTTGTGGTACCCTAGGGACAATGACTTTGTTCTCAGTGCATATACTAATGCATATTGGGCCGAAGATGTGGATGAAAAAAAATCACCAGTAGAGGTGCATTCTTCTTGGGAAAAAGATTAGTATCTTGGTTGAGTAAGAAATAGGATTCAATATCCCTGTCTATTTTAGAAGTAAAATATATTGCAACAACATATAATTGCACTCAAGTGTTATGGATGAAATAGACTTTGAAAGACATCAGAGTTGTGTATGAAGATCCAGTTACAATATTTTGTGACAATACAATTGCCATCAACATATCAAAGAATCTAGTGAGGCATTCAAGGACAAAGCACATATCCATTAGGTATCATTTTTTGAGAGAAAAGGTGACAGAGAATGAAGTGAAGTTAGAGTATGTTTGTACCAAGGATCAGATTGCAGACATTTTTACCAAGCCTTTACCTAAGGATACTTTTGAGTATCTCAGAGAAAAGTTAGGGGTCATCACCCCTCCTGCTCTAAACTAAGATGCACGATAGTACATCAGTCCAAAGGTGTTTAGAGGTCTAGATTGATGCTTCTTAGGGCTACTTGTAAGGGCAAGTAGTTAGAGAGTTCAGAAAAGAGATTAGATCAGAGCAGAAGAGTGCAAGTATGTGCCCTTTGCCATTGATGTCAAAGGGGGAGATAAGTCATGTGAAAAACTTGGAGTGCAGATGTATAAAAGAAAGGGGGAGAATTTTGGAGAAAGAAAGAAGTGCAGGTGTGTAAAGAGAAAGGGGGAGAATCGTGTCTTGATGGCTATTGTAGTTTTGCACATCATATGTTGTCATCAATGACAAAGGGGGAGATTGTTGCAAGTATGTGCCTAATCGGTGTTGTCATTGATGTCAACATATTCTTGTTGTCATTGGTGTCAATTGTATCTTATTCTATTACTTGTTTAGAAGACTTGTATGTTGAGGATATTGAGAAAATTAGCCTCTCCAGAAGAGACAAGTGAGTTATAGAGAAGTGCAGTACAGACAGTGAGTTGTATGCTGAAGAATAGTTAGTAAGCTACTCTGCATCTATTCCTACTTGAAGCTCATGGTCTGCAGATTGGAAGTAAGTTAAAAGTATGTCTGAGGATGCTACATTTTGGGATTGAGCCATCCACATGAAGATCTGAGTGAGTTGTGTTCCCCAGAGTGAAACCTACTTTTTTTGTAAGATTAGTTGAGACAGGAAGACAGTATTTGGGTCCGCATTCCTTTGCAATAAAGTATTTTTCTCTGCAGTTCTATAGGGAAGTTTGGGGTGATGATAAGTGTCTACAGTTACAATGGTTTGTGGTTTGGTGGTTCGTAAGCTATCTTTCTTTTATGACAGTTCCAGTGAGAAGATTCCTATGGATAAAGTAGTTAAGGTTCGTGCGATTGCTCCTGATGATTATTGCATGCTTGTAGATGTCTCCTAATCATGTTCCTATTTGGACTTTGGTCTGCGTTAAGAAATTGTGATGGTGTGTGAAGATTGTTCCCAGTTAATGTAGCGTGTAACCAGTCTTGGCCAACCTGGTTGCTACCAGTGACTACGAAGATCTTTGGTAGATTGTGGAAGCGTGTTGTGGCATGGAAGATCATGTTTCAGTCCCAGCTAAGGCATGGCATGATCTGCATTTCATTCCCCTTGCATAAATTTGTAATAAGTCAGGACCTATTTTGTAAATGTTTGTAATACAGACGTTGGAGATTGTTCCAATGGTTGATGATTGTGATGCCGACCTTGATGATCATTCCAAGGTTGATGTAGTGTATAAATACTTGTAGTTGAATCATGGAAAAAGTGTCCTTAAGAGAAAATGCAAATATATTAAGAAAGGTCTAAAGGTAGAGCAGAGAAGAGGCAGAGGAAAGAAGAGGAAGAACAAAGTAGAGAAAGAGCAGAGTAGAGGAATTGTTGTTCACTATACAAAAAGATGTTGATCATGGAAGTGAGTCTGGCAGTAAGCCACCAGTAGGGTTTAACAACCCTTATTATAATCTTGCTAGGTTTAAGGTTGAGGCAGTGAGTCTGCTAGACCTAGTTGTTCTTCATGGCACTGAGCCAGTATGTTTAGGTTCGCAGGGTGACCAAGCTTGAACATCACTATTTCAAGATTGCAATTTATATTGAAAGTTAATCCTCTCCGTGGTTTTTCCCCATCTTGGGGTTTTCCACGTAATTTGGTATCTCTTGTGTTTGATGTTGTATCTATGGTTAAGTTTCTGATTTCATGCTCTCATTGTTAAATCATAATAATTGTGGATAAGTGATGAATGTTTGAATTGCAGAAAGTGTTTAAGTTTTGTGACAACTGATTCACCCCCTCTTAGTTGTCTAGTGCATATCAACAAAGGATATATTCTAGAATGGATAGATTTTATTTTAACAAACTCTATTTTAGTTTTAAGATTTCTATTAGTAACAATCCTATTATTATGAAGCCATATTCTCTCTCTAATCACCACCTAGCTAAGACACTTGAATTAATTTTTAATAACAAGAAAAATGACATCAAGAACAAATAATTTGGTGTCATGCCCACATTTCCCATGCAGTCATGACACGCAACACACGTGTCATGTCCACATTTGTCATGTGGTCATGACATGAAATATCAAAAACTTTTCCACGTATCCCTAAAACCCCCTTGCACGCATCAGCATGCTCGGTGGTAATACACATAAGGCATAAACATGTCAATCAAATATCGGGGTAGTTTGAATACCTACGCAATCCCCTGCATGATGATAGCTAACTAAGGGGTTATGCGATGAGATGAGCATCGTCATTAGGGTTAGGATCAATTTGACCCAAACCCTAAGTTTCCTAAATGAGTGGCATGATTTCGATACGTGTCGAAATCAAAACCCTAATGCTAAAGCTTAAAAAGATTAAAATAAAATTCATCTAAAGCATATTTACATTGCATAGACAATTAAAGTGTTATTAAAATGTGTAATAATATACTTAATTAAGTAACCCTAAATCCCAAAAAAATTTAGCAGCATAACGCCTTATTAGGGTTTATAGAAAATAATTTAAAAAGATTTCCTAGCTAATCCATTTATGAGAAAATTAAATTAAAATACACTCCTCTTAATCAAAACAATAATCTAATCAAATAACCAAGTACCCCCAACCATATGATTAAATTTTGTCCAACCAAATTAACTTGTTAACCTAAAAATGTTGAAAAAGCTTAAATTTAATCTCACAACATAATGAATAAAAAGGAAAAGAAATAAAGTAAAAGAAATAATTTTTTAATAGATAATTTAAATTTAAAACAAAAAGAATATAAATTAATCCCCACAACATATTAAATAAAAAAGCAATGAAATACAAAATTAAAAAGATTTAAATTAATGAAATTAATGAAGAACTCTAACAAGTTTTTTCAGGAAAACGAATAAATATTTACTTCCTTTATTGCATGGCTAACATGAGAAAAAGATTTGGAAAGGTGTCCTTGTGTTTTCAGGTAATGCAGGTACACTGAATTGAGCAAAATAGAAGAAGCTCTCCCACATTAATAAAAGATAGTTGATCTAATGATAGATGCCCCGGATCCCTTGGGTCGAAGGACTAAAAAGACAAACAACAAGGATTTAACAGAAGAATGACCCATAATAAGGACAAGGACTGTATTTGTATCTCAGAAATATTGTAAGAAAGGCTTTATCCTTATAGGGCATTGTCCTGCACAAGATATGTAAATAAACATTATGTACTGGATTGCATAAGTTCTGAGCTAGACTAGAGGTTTTCTTCACTCTGTTCTTTCCTACCGGTGCCCGCACTGAACATAGTTGTACTTTTGAAACTTTTCTAATTTAATATATTATTGGCTTCAGCCTTTTACCCATAAAAAAAGATTTAAATTAAATAAATTTTCCACATGATTTTTCCACTTAACTCAATAAATAAAAAAAAACAACTAGATAAGAAATTAGAAAGATTTAAATTAAATAAATTATCCACCTGATTTCCCACTTACTCAATAAATCAAAAAGGCAATATTCTAAGTTTTAAAACAAATAAACCCTCAACTTAAATAAAATAAAGCATTAATTAAAAGTTCAAAATCTAAGCTCAAAGTAAAAGTCATAACTCATAATAATAAAAAAATAATTTCCTCCAATCAAGGAAAACATAAACAAAAAAAAAGAAATGAGAAGAGGGAATAAATATATTCCCGTGCACACAAAATTCACCCAAATTAAATCCCCATTCTTTTATTTTACTCACATCAACCCCAAATAGAATTAAAATAATAAAATAAACTCCCATGCCCTAACCCTAAACCTATTCCTATCTTTTCTCTTATTTTCTTTTCTCACAAACTCTCCTTTCCCTCTTCTCTCTCTTTTGCTTTTTCTTTCATTCTCTCCATTTTTTTTGTTGCAGGTTCCCTTTATGGCAGCCATGGAGGCTTCTTTTATACAGGGTTATCAAAAATGGCAGCCATGGAAGAATTTTACAGAGGTTTATTATCAACATATTTAGATTTCCTCTTTTTTTCTTTGATGCATTGTTCTTCCCACTATATTTATTTTTGTTTAAATCTGGTTTGAACCCAGAGAGTATATATATTTTATTTTTTGCAAACCCCAAAAAAATTGGACACATATATTTTCATTCAAAAAAATATAGTGATGGCCTAACACCGTGTGCAGGTCGAAACCCTGTAGGTCACATTTGTTAGCAACGACGAACAACAAGGTTGGTCTGGGGTGGGATGAACGCCCCACCCAAAGGTACAACAAGAAGAATCTAGTGGGGCGGTGGCCAAGCTGTCGTCCTCCTCTCTGCTGAAAACATACTTGTTTCATTCCTTTTTTGTTTGCAATATGAAACACTTAAACAAAGAGGAAACCCTCGTTCCAGCAGCTTCCGTCGATTATCAATAGATTTCTTTAAAAAAAAATGTTCGGCATATTTATTCGATTTAGCATTTGATTTAAAGGTATATATATATATATAATATATATATATAGATATATACTTTCCACAATGCAATACCCATTTTATTAAAAACCTATCTTACTGTCTAATACATTATCCAGTAATAAAATACCATTAATATGTATATGTACATATGTATGTATATGTACATACATACATATATACATGTACATACATACATATATACA
Organism: Cunninghamia lanceolata; assembly: GCA_027924645.1. Taxonomy (NCBI): domain Eukaryota; kingdom Viridiplantae; phylum Streptophyta; class Pinopsida; order Cupressales; family Cupressaceae; genus Cunninghamia; species Cunninghamia lanceolata. The sequence continues at coordinate 1,079,804 of BSBN01000173.1, read as the reverse complement.
TGTACATACATACATATATACATGTACATACATATATATATATATACATGTACATACATACAAATATATATATATATATATATATATATATATATATATATATATATATATATATATATATATATATATATATATATATTTGCAAGTTTATAAGGGCTAATTTAAACTACAACTTCCAATAACCCACTCATGTTATCCTATTTTGTAGCATAATATATATAATTTTTTTTTTCAAACATTCTACTTGAGAAATTAAAATGACAGCAACTAAATACCCATTTCTTTTATACAACATTTTCACTTGCAAGTTATTTCCCTTCACATGCAATATAAGCATATAGTTATATATATGTATTGAAAGAACACAATAGGGATAATGTAACCTACATTCTTTTGATTACTAAAATAAACTCAAACAACAACATAGATGCATACTCTTTCTATATTTTTAAATGCACAGAATTAATATATTTCACACAACATATTGAAATAAAAACAACACATATTTCATTTTTTTTTTGCAACCGCAAGTATGATGAGATCCAACATTAAATATCATTTAAACAAATACACATTAAGAGAACATTTTCTGTCTTTTCTCTTTTTTGACAAATACAATTAGGCCACATTTTGGCCATGGCTTCCATAAGCCCAAAAACAATAACAACTCCAACACAATAAAACTTTCCACAATATCCAAAGGTCTCCAAACAAACCTACAAAAAAACTAAGACAATGGAGAAAAAATCCAAGCCACCAAAATGCTCTCCTCCCTACCACAAACTCGCAAGTGGGTCACCCCCGAGCTTGGAGGTCAATCTTCACACGGGTCTCATACCACAACACAACAATAAGCAAACCACACAATAACAAGAAGAACACCCATAAGTTTACACAACACAAAATCCATAAAAATAGATTTGAGGGTGTAGGAGAGTGGACTCTCTCTACTCAAGAGGTCACTCCTACACCCAAATCTCATGATACCAAAACAAGGCCTCAAGCCTAAAAATACCTCCATGAAAATTATATTGCTCCAAACAAGGCCTCAAGACTAAAATACTCAATGATAATAATAATACACCAAGGCACTCATGCCAAAAATATGATCACTAAAAATCTCTTCCCAAATGCCCTCAAGGCCACAAATATACCAATGCAAAGAGGGTGACCTCGAGGAGGTTCACTTCTCTCCCACCCCTCATATGAATGGACACACCAAGAATGGTAGTCTCATTCAATACACCCATAAAACACAACACAACAAAAATGCAAAACAGACAAAACCATTCACACAAGAAATTGAAAATACATGAGGAAGGCTCATTGCCTTAGGCTTACCTTAAAAAGCCCAATAATGGAAGAGGGTTGTAGAAGAGCTATCCACTTTCTCCTTCAAGCCACTTCCCAAGAACTCCAACTCTCTCACCAAAAATCCTCCAAAGATAGCCAAAAGCAAGAAAAAGAAGAACCCCTTTCTTCTCACAATGAGGAAATAATATAGGCTTCATTTCCAAGTCCAGAGGAATGAGAAGGTGACACATGTCACCTTCTCCTTCCTCTTGCCATCCCACTTGCAAGGGAAAAGGAATGTGGGGGTGACATGTGTCATACTCCCATCCATTCAAACCTCACCCTCTCCACATGTACTCTCACACATGTGTGACAGTAAAGGTGGAGAGGTGGCATCTCTCCAAATGGGCTCCAAGAAGATAAGAGATGACACATGTCATCACCTTATTCTCTAAAGGGAGCCCCTTCAATCCAAGATGCTCTCACACATGTGTGAGAGCATTGGAGGAAGGTTCCACACACTTGGGGGGCTTGAAGACTCCCCAAGTCTTCAAGGTGATGGGATTTCATGCCTTGGAAAGGGAAATGGGTCTTGTTTCAAGGCATGACTCATCTCCCACTCCAATTCAATTTGAATTTTCGCCACTTTACTTTAAGCTAAGGTTAAGGTGACTAGACAGAGGTAACCCTAGGGTTTGGCATGCTCAAATGGGCCCTAGACCCTAGGGGTACCACCTAGGGTTAATTTTAGCCCATAGTAAACACTTTAGGAGGTAAAAATTCACATAAAATGGCCACTAAAAATAAAAGACACCAAGTGGTGTAAATTAAATCACATAATTTCACAACACAACGATTAAATAATAAAAAGGCTAAAATCTAAACCAAATAATAAATGCAGACATTTACGAAAGCATCATACAATTTCACACATGATCCTTGTCCCTCTTGGGAATGGATTGGTCTAACATGGGAAACACATTAGGTGTGAGATCGATCTCTGATTTTCCATTGCCTGGAAAATCACCTGCGCACTTGAACAAATAGATTAATCCAATATATATATATCATAGCCAAAGCAAGGAAATGCATACACCCACGCCATCTCATAATCATTTAAAACATTATAAAAATCACATCATAAATAAGATTCATAATTTCATTTCTATATACTATCTCAAGATCCAAATCACATAGCAAATCCATATAATGATTTCACAACTAACATCTCTAATATCATCAAAATGCATATCACATGTCTAATCATCATCAGTGAATCAAAATCAGGATATAGTCACATCACAACATACTAAACATAGCTAACCAAAATAAATGAATATAGTCTAGAGAATCTGCATATCTGGATCAACAGTCTCCAAATGTCGAAATGTCATCAACTGTAAATATGAAATAAGCAAAATAAGGGAGTTAAATAAATAGGCCTCACATTTGGCCTATTTAAAATAAATTCTTATTTTTTAAAGGATAAAGATAGTGTCTTTGTTGCTAAACTTGTTATGGATCATATTTGGGATCATGAGAAATTATCTTGTATAACCAAATGGAATATATGTGCTTTTGCATGGAAAGACTTCTTCAAAGCTATTGGAAAGACTAAAGAAATCTTTAGAAAGAATACTACTAGAGAATTGGAGGATGTAATTGTTGTGGAATAATATCTTTAGAAGAACCCCAATGACATTAATTGTTAAAAAGTTAGTAGTAGGAAGCATATTCTAAGAGGCAAAAAATTACATCAACAAAGGATTAAAAATTAGAGCCAAAGCTAATTGGATCAAATGTAGAGATGGGGAATAAATAAGTTTTCAACTTGATCAAAAATAAATTTTGTAAAGAGAAGATTGGTCCATTAAATATTAGTGGGAATTTAAGTGAGGATCATGATTTAATTTGTAATGAATTTTACAATTTTTATAAACTCTTATTTACCTCTGATGGTGCTAGTAGTAAAACTAAGGAATTTAGGAATCTTTTTAGGAAGATTATGCCAACAAAGTTAATAATTGAGTATGTAGAAGAAAAGGATGAGAATATTAAAATTGATGAAATTAGAAATGTCATTAAGTCTTTAAAAAAGATAAATCTCGTGGTAATGATGGATTGCCTATATAATTTTATAACAAAAATGATAACAAAGTTGTAAGAGACCTCTTTGATGTATACATTGATGCTTTTTAGGAGGTCTCTCTAGCTAAGGAGATTAATAAAGGAATTATAAAACATATTCCTTAAGATGCAGATAAATCCTTGGTAAAAAAACTAGAGATTTATCACTTTACTTGATGTATCCTATATAATCTTAGCTAAATTATTAGATTTGAGATTGAGAAAAACCATCCCTAAAGTGGTCACATGGTCTCAAACTAGTTTTTTCAAAGGAAGATATATTTTATAAAATACAATTACTAGACTTTTGAAAGGCTTAGAATGGGCAAAAAAATTAGGACACTAAATATGTATGGTCTTATATTAGACTTTGAAAAGGTATATGATAGGTTTGAATGGCCATTCATTTTACTTTGTTAGAAGCCACTGAATTCAAGGAGGAATTTTGTATATGGATAAATATTCTTTTTCAAGATGCTAATGATCAAATGGACATAATGGACATAATGGTAAGTAGTCCCCACCATTGATCTTATAAAGATCAATTAGACAAGGTTATCTTCTTGTTCCTTATTTTTAATTCTTGCAAAATCCCTTCATTTTCTTCTTAGGGAGATTGATAAATATTATTCTTCAAGATGCTAATGATCAAATGGACATAATGGTAAGTAGAACCCACCATTGATCTTGTAAAGATCAATTAGACAAAGTTATCTTCTTACCACTTCCTTATTTTTAATTGTTGCAAAATACCTTCAGTTTCTTATTAGGGAGCCTTCCTTTGATCCCCCTATGAAAGGTCTTATGCTTCTGAATGGAAAAGATTTGATTGATATTTTTTTTTCAGATGATACATCCTTATTTTCTATAATTGATGAAAATAAAATTTTTAACCTAAAGAATAAGTTGAATTTGTAATGAATTTCTTATGGTTCTAAATTATCTAATCAAAAGACTATCATTGTCAGTTAGAATAACTCTCCTCCATATTGGTTTGAGAAAATTGGTTGGGCTTGGAATGGTCCTAATAAGAATGTGAGATATTTGGGAATACCTTTTGTTCTCTCTCCTTCTTTGAAAGAAATGTTGGATTGGGTGGTAATGAAAATTGAAAAGAAATTTGATAAATGACAAGGTCATATGTTGTCTATTATAGGTAGATTTTAGATAGGTTAGAAAGTTTTTTCTTCATTTAATATTTACTATGATTCCACATGGTTATTGTTAGAACACTTCGATATACTAAGAGGGGGGGTGAATCAATATATGCCACAATTTAATCCAATTCAATTTTATCAACCAAAACTTTCTACTACCTTAAATAGATAATGAAGCAAACTATGAACTTCAAAACACAATCACACAACCACACAACCATAACAGTAGATTTACATGGAAAACCCTAGAAAGGAAAACCATGGTGACCAAGTTGCTTGGATCTACCATCCAAATCTAGCATCACAAATTAAAAAATAGGTTTACAACAAATTTTATGGTCTACAACCCAAAGGAAGCTAGAACTCCCTGATACACAGTTTTATGGGCTTTAACCCAAAAGAAGCTACAACTCTATAAAGTGCTACAACACTTACAAGAAGAGTCTTCAACCTCTGTACCAAATTCTGCTGGTTTAATCACCTCTACATCATCGTATCCTTTGAAACTAACATACGAATACAACACCTCTGCTCAAACAATTATGCTACCTTAAACACACCTCCACAACACAATTCAATACTACCTCTATTATGAATCATGCATTATAGTCTCTAGATTTCCTTCTCATCTTCTATATCATTTATCTTCTTTGCATACACATATACACTCACTCTCACACTTGCACATACATCCTCACACACTCTTATTCTTTGCAACAATCTTGTTCTTTAATTTATATCCTCCACAAGTCTTCACGCATCATCTTCGTCAACCTAAATGAAAGGTGTAACATGAGACATGCAATAACCTAGCTTGTCAGCTCCCAAATCATTTGTGGTAAAGTAGAAAACAAATCCCATTATGTGGTTCATACAAAGTGATAAGCAGGACCTATTTTACCTTCTCCTAAGCTTTCTTGCTAGTGCACACTTCCACACACATTGTGCAATCACTTACACTCACCAAGTTGGCATCAAAAACACTTATCCTTTCATGCATTAGCTCTGGACCCAAAGTGGTACCGGACAAACAAAATAACAACAAGCGGTTCACACAAAAGCATTATATGACTTGATAAGACCTTCTCATACATTCTTTTCTTTGATTTATACTTCATCCTACTAGCACAAGCAGACAACCTTTGATGTCTTTATCCCTTACATAGTCTGAATACACTGTCTTGATATGGAATATTGAAAATCATACTTGTGGTACTCCACAACACTTGAAACTTGAATTAAGCAAACATACAGATAATTTGAACTTATCCTTGAAACAACAAAGCCAAATATTATAGTGCGGTGAAATGTGGGGGCTTTTACTTTCTCCCTCTGATAATCTTAACTAGCAACTTGACTTGTCCTTACTCAGCTGACTATGGAAAAACACTCTGTGCAGTACATTGTATCATTTGAAACTTGAGTGTATCATACCTCTTATCTTCATCTGACTATCCTCCAAGTGGCAAGATCATATCTTCTAGTGTGGAGAAATGTGGAGCTATCTTTTGAACCTTTGTGACTGCAACAACCTTGTATCATCATTGTCTTCACTATGGTAGCTCCAAAAAGCTCTGCAGTAACTTTTATGCTCTAAAATTTGGATCATGCATACTTCATAGATATCTTTGTCTAACCTCCAAACCGCAATTCCATATCTTCATCTACGGTAGAATGTGGTACAATCTTCTATGCTCCTTCAGTGCAACTTCCTGTGCCTTTGACTATTGAAACTTAATATGCTTTTCTTCATATCTTATGCAATGCTTTTCAACAAGAAACAATGAATGTAACATTCACAACACCATAGACAACATTCATTCACAATTTCTTCATGTCAACATATCCTTAGATGTTATGGAGTAAAAAGTGGACACATGCCTTTTTACCTCCTTGTTTATCTCTTAGGTTCCCATTATAACATTATACATTCTAAATATTCATCCCAATGCAAAATTCCCCAAAATCAATGCAAATTGGGAACAAGGGGCCCATACTTTACCTTACCCCAAACCAAAAAGGTGACTTGGGACTTGGGTTCCCACGCCCAAGTCCTCCCTGATTGGTCAGGACAAATTTAATTGCATGTCAGCATAAGACCTTTAAAGGGGTTTCTCCTTGCTGACTCTTTTGGTTAATTTCACGAATGTTAGCTGGAAATCATATATAAGTGTGTTTAAATTGAATTCATTATGAACCTAGATAGAGATAGCCAAACTTGAAGCATTCGATTAAAGAGAATTCAAAGCATTCATTATGATTCTAGAGCAGATTTGTATTGTTACTGTGTGTTGTTGCAGGTTTTTGAAGTTATCATCTATCTATCCTTATGAGTTGAAGACCATTCATTCTCCTAAGGGTTTCATTACATAGGTGATATCATTGTTGTTCATTCATCATTTGATTTCATCAATTTATGTTTAGCCTCTACCCTACAAGGGCACATACTCTCTATCAAACAATGGTGTTGGGAAGCTTGAATGCTATCCTAGGATTTGATTGAGGCAAGCCCCTAAACACCATAACCCCCAAACCCCTTTTCTTCTTGTGCGCAGGTTATAGGTGTGAGATCCAGAAAAGTGAAGACATAGGATGACTGAATAATGAAAAGGGTTTTGGGATCTGACAACATTTCAGGAATATTCATCTATGGAAGACTTGGGCACTTTTGAAACTGTCCTTCTGCCTTAGCTAACATCAAATCTAGAATTAGGACAATCTCTACATCATTTCTCCAGTTTACAATTTTCGCAGATTTCACCTTTGAGGACTTGGATGCTTTTGAAATAGTCCTCCAACATTCTAGATTCTAGGACATAGGTTCTGACATTTTCCTTATCATTCATGTGCAATTAGTTTTTGGAAATTTGTTGTACAATTCCTATTATAATAAGATCTTTGCAAATCTAGGGTTTAGTGCATTGATTGACCTATGGTTTGATAAAAGGCTCATGATTAAATAAGTTCTTTCCATAGCACTCTTGAGTACCAGATTTGTAGTTAAGTCCACCTCTATTTGGTAGTGATTTGGTTCAGTCTTGTCCTTGAATGTTATTGTGGAAGAGGGTTTGATCTAGTGTGCATGCCAGTCTTCATCATTCATATTTTTCACACATAACATTTTGGTGAACCCATAGTATCTTACACTCTGGCATCCTTCTTGCATCAAATCTAAGCTATTTTCCACCTTAGATCTGATTATATTCCACTCATTCATCATTTTATATAGTTTCATAGCTTAATTTCATTGTTAGGGTTTCAAAAATCCTTACATTTTTAGTAAATCTAGCTAATCTTCAACCTAGGGTTTCAAGATTAGCGTGTTGTGGTAAATATTGCTGCATTATTGGATTGATTAAAGGATATTAGGCTACTATACCTTATCATCCTTTCTATTTTAAGACATATTTTGCACATTTGCATTGAAACAAGTGAGAAAATCAACCATTTTAGGCTTGCAAAAAAGCATAGTTTTGCATTCTATCATTGCATATGCTATAGATCATCATAGAAAGATTTAAATCTCTAATTTTTGTATTAGATTTGAGTCATATTATAGTAGACAATCATTTCATGGTGTTGCATCTCGCATTTGTAGCTCTCATTTGCTAGGATTTTGTTGGAAAAGTTGCATTTGTGATAACCTAGACAAATTCAAAATCTAGGGTTTGTAGTTAAAATCTTATTTCAGATTTTATTACTGTCATAAACATTTTTGAAACTCGGATCTAGAATTGATTTATATAATATTTTTATTATTCATTTGAAAATTTTGTATCATTTCATATATTGGTTTGAAAATTCACATGTTTGCAATTGCACATTGTGTATTTCAATATAAAAATTTGACATCTCTTTAACATTTCTTTGCAAGGAATCTTAAAATTGTCTATATTATCTTTTGTGCAGCACTTTTAACATCTTGATCACTCTGTTTGTAGTGACACTAGTGTGTTTTTTTTCTTTGCAAAAAGCTTCAAAAACCTAGTTTCCTCAAACTAGTGTTGTGGTGTACAAAAGTCTCTCATATTAGTGGTACTTGATAAATGAATAGATCTGAGTATATATTACTCTTCCAAGACATTTCATTATGGTATATTCTAATTATTCCTCTTTGGTATCTTTGCATGCATATATCAAAGATTTTGAAATTTTTTACAAATTCATTAATATGTATCCTTATGTTTTGACTCATATACAATCCGTGTATGATAGGGATATCTTTAAATGCTCTTCATTTGAAATCCTTGATTATGTATCTAATTTTAATAACTTCATTACTCTCACAAATGAATATCCTTCGATACTAAAGGACTTTATTAATTTCATCTCCATGAATTGTCATGAGAAGGATGATGGTGATAATTCTCCTTTTATTTCAACTACAAGTCATAATGATACATGTAATGGTGACCTAGCTTTGCCTATTTCACCTTATGATTTGGATCTCTCTCCCAAAGTTGTTCCCACTTGTGAGGACATTTTGATGCAAGAGGCTAAAATCATTGATACATTCCTTAACATCACCTTACCCTCTCTTCATTCCAATGCTCTCCCTTCAAAAGATGAAGCATTGGTGGATGAAGAAAGGTCTCTCACATTAAATCCTTTTGGGGATGGATGTTGAGCTTAATTGAGGTAAAAACAGTGTTAATTCAATCATCACTAATAGACTTATTCCACCCACTAACGGGATAGTGAATAAATGTACTAATGTTCCTAAAATCATTGTGCAACCTTACTTGAAACCGATGGTTACAGTTTAAGGTGCTCCAACACCACCTCGACCCCCAGGTTACATTCTCAATTTTACAAAACAAATTACTCAAGGAAATCAAGTGTATCAAAATGTGTTGCAACAACCCTATTATAATGTGGTTTCTCACACATACAATACACAAAATAATAAACAAATTAAACAACAATCAAACATTCTGATCACTTTACTGACTTCTCAACCTATGCTTCCTTAACCACCTCGTATTACTCATAAAGTTGGTCAAGATTATGATCTTGTTGAGTAGCTTCGTGCTACTCCCGCTAAGATCTCTCTTTGGGAACTCATACAAACATCACCTACATACCACAGAATGCTCCAGGAAGCTTTACAAAAGGTGATTGTACCACCTATTGTTAAGCCTAATGATGTAGCATCTCTTTTAGATTGTATGCATGCGACTAAAATAGATATTATGTTTCAACAACATGAATTACCATCAATTTAAGTTCAAAATCAACATGATCCTCTTGTAATCTTTTCCACACTAAAAAAAAAGTGGATAAAGCGAGTTATGATTGACAATGGAGTGGCTATTAATATTTGTGGCATTGATTTGCTACATAAAATCAAGGTTGATACATCTTTAGTCAAACTAGATAATCTTCACATTTGTGGCTTTGATAACATTAGTAGACAATTAGTGGGTACCATAACTTTACCCATAAGGTTGGACCCGTGACATTATCTACTCTTATCCCTGTCATGCCTAGTATAATTTCATATAATATGATTCTCAGTAGACCTTGGATTCATGCCATGGGGGTAGTTTTGTCTACCCTTCATCTATCTGTAAAAGTTTATTTACTAAAATAAACTTCACACCATTGAAGCTAACCTGAACCCATAAAGTTGTTTACAAGTTGAGACGGAAAAAATAGTTATTAATCACAAGCTTCTCAATAACTTAAAAGTTGATTCATCAATACCACTTGTCATAGATAATATTGTGCAATATTCTAAATCATCATCGAATGCACTTCTTGGTGATGATTGGGGTTCATTAGATTTTACACCTTCCTTTACAAGGGAGTATAAACTTAATAACCTAAATCCTGAAGCATCAAATGTTGCCTTGATCTCATCCAAGTAATCTTTGGAAATACCTAAGAAACCTAAGGTTTCTTTAGTAGAAAACAAAGACAATACTCTTACTTATACTACATAATATGAGGCATATGAGACCCCGTCTTCTTCTAAAAAGATGGAGTCTCTCTATGGTCACGGATTTCAAATCCTTTACAAAAATTGTGACTACATAGGCAATGGTTGTGGTGTAAACCAACAAGGAATCATAGTACCTTTACAAGTTGTTGCAATTAACTACTCGGCTAGTATTAGATACCGTTCTTTGAAGCCCACCAAAGCTTATCATCATCCTAAACTTAATGTTAATACAATATCAACAAGTTCAAGACTAAATATGATATACCCTGAGATGATGGACATGGATTGTTCGCCAGGAAATATCCCATTGAATCAGGTAAGTATTTCTCCATCCTTTAGCCACACTCGATGTAGCACCTACTCTAGTTGCTCTCAAGGGTGGCCTCCTCCTAGACATATCTGTTGATAGTATTGTGTTATGTTCCCACGTATTGTGTTAAATGTTGTTTAAGTCTCCTTGTATGACCCTTGATACTCTCGTAAGGTTAAGGATACAAGGGGATTGCCTCTGTTGTGACACTTCTTCCATTTGTTTCTCTAGTCTTCTATTCTTCTCTCTCTTATTGTAATTGTTGTGTGTGTACTGCCTTGGGGGCATAACATTGTGGAAGATATCTTAGGGAGCATTTTCCCACGTTTTGAACTAAAGTCACTTTTGTCTCCTCTCTCATTTACTGTGATTTCATTCTTCCGTGGCTCTACTATTCGATGGATGACGATAACAAATAAATACTAATAAGGACCATGTGTCCCTAAACAAGAAAGAAAAAATGGACCTAGTCCATAAATGAAGATGGGGTTGATATGTTACTAATGCTTGACTAGTAGAATTACCTCGTGTTGTGATCATGTGTCGTATTGTGAAATTCTTGTAACAAGACTTTGCAATACTCTAAATCTACTTCTAAGAACTTTGATATGTTTTGTGTCTCACCTTGTGCTACACTCAGTTCTAAGATACCTGAAGTATAACCTAATGGCTATACTCAGATTTGAATCTGTAAGTGTAGCCTTGGTTTGTTTATGTGATATGTTAATACCTTATTTCTATAAATGAATATTATTGATGATTAGAATTTGATACTAACGTGTGTGATTGTTGGGAATATTTGGTGATCGTAAGCACATGTCACTTTGGGGCACGGGCTTTGTGAAAGCTCTTGTTCCCTTTTGTGTTTTCACTTTACCTTAAATTTGTTTGATACCAGCAAGCGGGATCAACCACTTTAAGGTGGGAGCATATATTGCGGTATTTTAGATATTATTGATAAAGCATGTTTGTGTATACTTCCTTTTCATCGTAAGGCATCTGCGAATGTAGGTGGGGTTGTGTACTTTGTTTTGTTTTGCGTATACCTACTTTTCACTATAAGGCGTCTGCGCGATGCATGTGGGGTTGTATACTTTTTGTTAGATTTTGTTATGAAATCACAACCCAAAATCTAGAAAGCTAAAGGCAAGCACAAAAAGAAGATTGTAAAAGAGATCATATCAGAATAGTCTAAATAGATTGCTCACAAAATATAAAACAATAGCATGAAAAATTAAAAAATACAAGCTAGGTAGTGAGTTTAAATAGACTAAAGAGAGGGGTGGAGGTGGCAACACCAACCAATAAGAAGCAACCATCTATCATACTAAAGATAGGAAAAGCATCTTCCCAAGATAGCTAATGGATGCTCACTTGTAAGAAGGTGACACCTCATAACCTACTCACCTAATTAAACTCTCTTTACTAACCTAAGCAAGCTTAATAATATGTGTAGGAAAAACCTTATGAAAATGAATAAAAAACCTACACTAACACCCCCCCTTAAGCATAGCTTAGGTGGGTGAAAAGATTGGTCCCAGCAAATGAAGCCTGATGAAGTACCCATGTATAATGATATCCCCCCAAAATAGAAGAAGCCCTCCCCAAAACAAAGGAATAGAAGCCCCCTCCCACAAATAGAGAGAGAACACCCCCCAGAATAGAGAGAGAATAGAAGGACTAAGAAGCCCCCCGAAGTGAAGCAAATGTGCCAATGGTGGATGCATGGAACTGGATGGAGAAGATGATCCACACTCGTTGAACAACATTTTTCCTCTTGGGAAGAAACAAAACCAAAGGTGTATGAAGAATGCCTTCCCATTTCTGAAAGGAATATGAAGGAAGAAAGCTCAAGATGTATGAAATCTATGAAAGCTCAAGATGTATGTGTCTCCATGTCGATGTTGAAGGATGTCATGACCAAATCAGGAGAAAGTGACAAACCATAACCAAGTGGAAACTAAAATAGAACAGGATCCAAAGATGAAGATATCTCCTCTAAAGGCAAGGATGCCTCCTCCAAATGCTACTTAATGATCTCTAAGCCAATGCCAAACTGTGGCAAATATTGATATGGATTAGGTACCATAGAAGATGCTAGTACTTCTGCAAAGGATGTCAACATGAATGATGATTGAGTCAGATGTGTGGACTCGTGAGTATCTATAGAAAATATCACTGTAGAAGCAAATATATTCAAAGAAGGAACAAGAGGGTCTGGATATGCCCTCGAAACATCTGAAGAAGAATCAACTCCATCAAAGAGAAGATGAATGCAATTAATAGTGTCTCCCAAATCTGCAATGTGGGACTCTACAAATAAAGATGAGATGTCTGGTATGAATATGTCCCAAGCAACTGTCTCTAGAAGACTGATATGAGCCTCCTGCCTAGAATCACTAGAAGTCATGAAAGGAGCTACATTGGAATCAGATAGAGCAACAGGTAATGAAGGAGGAGATGAGATCTCAATGCATGTCATCGGACTACATTGTTCATCCCCAAATGATGTGTCCACACAAGATGGCTTAGTATGAACATGTGAAATATCTGCTAATGTTGGATTGCATGAAGTCTCTAAAGGAGGAGTATTAGGAAAAGTCTCTATGTCATTTGGACATTCAAGTTATTTCCATTCATCGAGCTTCATAGCTATCTTAAAATCATATGGTAGAAAAACATCAAGTAGTTTTATACAATCTGTGACAAGATCCTCTAGAAATGGAGACTCATCCAAGTCACCATACATCTCCCAAAGTTTAGTCCAACGAGCACAAGGGGAAGAAACAAATGTTAATATACTCATTGTGTCAAAGTCAACATTTGAACCAATAAATACTGCTACATAACCATTCTTTTGATGTCATACCATGCTTTTCTGAAATGATATCGGTTGAGGAACAAGTTCGTAGAGATAGGGCAGAAGATTAAGCCATCTAAAATGTTTCAGCATACCATCTCACCAAGACTTATAGTTACCTCTTTTTAGTTCAATTACAGTTGGATGCTTTGTGATACCCATGATTACTCCTTAAATTTAGTCACACATAAGACCAATTAAGAGACTAAATCCAACAAAAGAAAGAACGCCAAGAGACCCCTTGAATTACTCAATCAAGAAGCCCCCCCACAAAAAATGATTTGGAACTTTATAGATCAGTACATTTACAATGCTATATAGAGTTGAGTTTTCCAAAGTTTTACAATGTCCAAAATGGACCCAAATACTGAAAATATAGAAATATCTCAGAATCAAAACCTCAAAATAGCACCAATGTGTATTGCTCAGAAAAATATCAACTTTGAGAAAACGAATGACCTCGATCTGAGATCATATGTGAAATTTATATAGCCGTTTGAAGTTCTAAAAATTGAAACTACCTGTCAAATCTGATAAGAAAACATAATTTCTAGAAAAATGGGATCCCCTGAGCAAAAACTGGTCACACCACTGTGAAGAGCACAAAATTCTACCCTTTTTCAAAAAATATTGCACTAAAAAATACCTCCGTATGACTGAGAACAAGCATCTCAAAGTTCAGGTGCAAAACTAAAAACTACAATGGTGAGGGGGTCTGTTGTAGCTTTCTAATTTTGTTTCTGCAAAATATATAAGCTGCATGCAAAAAGTAACAGATACCCAGATGGTTTTTTGATGCTGCAAACAAAACTCAAAAGGCATTTTTCTTTTTGATGTACAAAAGCTATGTATCTAATGTAAAAAATGCTTTTAGCAACAAAAAATGGCCCCATCAACCAAAAAATGACATACAAATACTGAATCAGCTATCTAAGACAAACAAAGGCATGCTGCAACCTACAAGATTGATCAAAACATAGAATATGCAAGTCGATTGTCAGATTTGAGCTTAGAAAGTCTCCAAGAAGCTCTGAAAGAACTTGCAACACAAAGCCATGTACAAAACCCTCCCTAGAAATTGGTATTTCTATCAAATTTTTTTTTTCTGATTCTCTAGGTCATCATCGGATGCAAAAGAAGAGCATACTCAACTTTCAAGAGAAAATAAGATCTCAAATCCTAGATCTTCTAAATGACTAACTAGAGGCATTCACACGGTCTGATACAATGTTAGATTTTGTTATGAAATCACAACCCAAAATCTAGAAAGCTAAAGGTAAGCACAAAGAGAAGATTGCAAAAGAGATCATATCAGAATAGTCTGAATAGATTGCTCACAAAATAGAAAATAATAGCATGAAAAATTACAAAATACAAGCTAGGTAGTGAGTTTAAATA
The DNA here is from genome assembly GCA_027924645.1 of Cunninghamia lanceolata. Taxonomy (NCBI): domain Eukaryota; kingdom Viridiplantae; phylum Streptophyta; class Pinopsida; order Cupressales; family Cupressaceae; genus Cunninghamia; species Cunninghamia lanceolata. Next base: position 1,064,715 of record BSBN01000173.1, on the reverse strand, counting down.
GGCTAGAGAGAGGGGTGGAGGTGGCAACACCAACCAATAAGAAGCAATCATCTATCAGACTAAAGATAGCAAAAGCATCTTCCCAATATAGCTAATGGATGCTCACTTGTAGGAAGGTGACACCTCATAACCTACTCACCTAATTAAACTCACTTTATTAACCTAAGCAATCTTAATAATATGTGTAGGAAAAACTTTATGAAACGAAATAAAAAACCTACACTAACAATTTTGTGCATGCTTCATTTCCACTCCAATGGCTAGAAGAGATTCTTTAGAAGAACTATACAATTTTTGTGCCAAAGTTGAGATTTAGCAACTTTGGGAGTCACTAAGGAGAGAGTCTGCTCAACAATGACCTCTACCTCCACACTAAGGCCCTGAGCATCTGAAATAAACTTGAGTGCCGACTTAAGTTTGGAGGTCTCCTTCAAGATACATCCCCAATATGAAATATACAACTCTTGAATTAGGGGCAACAAATTCATCATAGTAGGTTGCTGTGTGAGCTCCTATTTGAGATGAAGAAGTTGTTGATCCTTTGCTTGGACTTCCTCCCTCAACTACTTGTTTGCATCTCTTTCATCTGCGAGGATTTTATGTACTTGTATCAACTCGCCTCTTTTGTCACTGATCTACTTTCTGGCCTAGCTCTTCTCCCACTTCAATACATCCAGATGTGACTTTGTTGTTTCCAACTCTGTACTTAGCCCAACACTCTTACTCTGCTCCTCTTTCAATGTCTCCTTGGAGACCAAACTCTACATCTTGGTAGTGAGTCTGGAGACTTCCACATCCTTGGCTTTCGATTCCATCCTCAGCTGGTCCACTATGCCTTTGACCTGAACCAATTCCTATGACTACTTCTCATATTTTTGACTCATTTTAATGTAGTCTGTCATAATAGACTTCTGGGTCTCTTCCATCAATTCCACTTTATCTTGTGGCCCAGCTTGTATGAGGTTTAGACAAACATCATGGATGGAATAGTCCTCCAGCTATATCTATTCTTGAGGCTTTATAACCATCGAGGTCATATGTGCAATCATCAAAGCCTATTATGCATGGTCATTGTTAGTGCCTGCATAAACATTCAAGTTTCAAGTATTTAAATTTACAGGCACCTTCCATAAAATCCAAAAATTTCTAAGTCTTTTGGCCTTTGCAGTTGAAAAGTGCAAAAAATTTAGTTGCATGCATGTATCTTTGTATATACATGTATGTTTGTATGTAGAAGTGCATTGTGCATTGGTGGGCCCAAAGAATGTTCAATCGACCTTCAAGAATGGTGAAAATTAGTTATATGCATTCTTGTATGCATATCGGGCTTAAAAGAGGTGCATATACATTGAGGAATCTATTGCAGATTCTGGGAATATTCCCTGCTTGTATATCAGGTTGCATGTATATTTTGTGTTGTATGTTCAGACATACAACGGCTAGATGCAAAGGAAAACATGCAAAGAGGATATACATTGGCGGCATACAAGTGAAACATATAAGGGTCAATGTACATCGAGACAGATGCAATGGTGAATGTATGTTCGACATACATTGGGAATGTACATTGTAGATATACAAAGGGGGCGCATATACATTCGCTACAGTGCAAATATACAAGGGGCCTTGTATATTTGGAAACATACAAAGCAGTAGGAGATACATTTGGTGGGATCCGCAGGTATACAAAGGAGATTGTATATGTTCCCAACATACAATTGAAACATGCAAAGGAAAGTGATTCAAAGGTGGGTCCCACCGATTGCATATTTTAGCGATTGTATGTTTGCACATACAATCAAATATGCATTCGCAAATATACAAGATGGATCTGAAATGAGCATGCATTCCGGTTGATAAGGTTGAGGTCCGCAGCTTGTATGTATATGGCATTTGTATATGCCGATATACAAAAGGATGAGATACAAGGCCCGGATTTGAAAACTGTCCCAATCTGTTTCATAAATTTGAAATCCGCGGCATGTATATTGCATTGTATGTATGCAATATACAAAATGGAAAGATGCAAAAGGTGATACAAGCTGAACCCGAGTAGAATTTTGATTTGTTCTATATAGATTTGGGGTTTGCCTTGTATGTTAAATAGTTGTATGTATATGCATTGGCATATACAAAGGATTTGAAAGGCAGGAAAGTGGGCAGTTGTATATGCATATACAAGGCAAAAAGGGGCAAAAGGGGTGAACAAGGCAAAATGAGGGTCAGCGATGGGAAAAGTCAGTGAAGCAAAAGGTATCTACGTGGCATATTTCCATTGGTTGACGACTAGTCAACACAATTTGTGGCCGCAGGATCTTGGCGATAGAAGGGGAATCGACGGCCCTGTTTTAAAATCTTTCAGCGAAGGATTTCCTTTGTATGTGCAGTTGCATTTCAGGCAGGAAAACTATAGAATACGTAGATTTTCTGCATTTTCTAAATTTGTGGGTAGGTTGGCATTAATGGTGAAGTTGCAGAAGCATGGTCAAAGACATGGGCGGGCCACCTACCATCTTGAGGGCGAAAATCTTGAGCGGCTGCACAGTTCCCTATTCTACCTACTCTCTTCCTCTGTTTCTCATGTTGCATTGAATATTTTTGAGTGCCATTCAGAAAGTGCGGTGCATCTGGCAAATTTTTGAGCTAACCATGTAATTATTGCTGAGTACACAGTCTTGCTATAAAGTGCAAACTGTGTTACTCATTTCGTGTTGTTGAAGACTTGGGCATTTTTGGGGGAAAATAATGAAAGACAACATTTTCCTAGCTGTTTTATCTCTGTTGGAGTTTATGAGTTGCATTTGAGTGCACCTTGCACATATGTTCAGTTTCTTGTCATTCTATATGAAAAATGCATTATTGCATGTGTTTATCTGTCTGTCTCCATGTGTTGTATGCATTCTCTTCTTTTGAATCTGGTTGCTAAGGGTTTCTCAGATTCTAGGGTATAGATTTCTATATCACATGCTTAATCTTTAACTTCCATTCAAGGAGTGGATTAAATTGTTTTAGGTTGAGTATGGAGAAGATTGTATGTCAACTGGGATGTCTGTAAGTAGAGACAGTTAAATACTTATCCTTGGGTGGTGTTTGTAAGGCAAATACCAGTCCTAACCCCTTGAAACTTGAATGCCAGTTGCAAACCATTCTCTTGTATACATCTAGTTGACTCCTTGCCCTGAGATAGGCACCAGTCTGCTTCTTGTGTAGTAGTTATGATCCAAAAGCCCTTGTCTTGCATCCAAAACATCAATTCAAACCATCTCACAATTCCAACCTGTTAGTTGTAGGAGTAGGATTAGGACTCCTGCATACTCTCATCCATAACTAGTTAGATATGTCCAAGAGTGTTGCCAAACTTGTGATCTATCATGTAAATCTTGGTCCACACATGAGAGTATTATGCTTGTTATTGTAAAGCTAAATCTTTCTACCATTAGGCGAGTCAAATGTTAAATCTTTAGCTATAGGGATACCCCCCTTGGTGTGGCTGAACCAGAAGTGAAGGGGAGGCAGCTCACACAACCTCCCGTATCTGTTGGCCGAACTACCTATGCATTGGAACTGGCAAACCCTCTACCGATTCGGTCACTAACAGTCATAAAGGAAGCACATGCGATGAATTGCAGGGGCTCAACCTTATTTTGTCCTCTATTTCTCTAAATAGGCCTCTCGTGCCTTTCTTGTAGTTTCCACCTATTGGTGAAATGTGGATGGAGATGGAATCATCCCACTAGCGAAAGGAACACCTTGAGGTAGACCATAGGAATGGTTACTTGTTGTTGTGTCGAGGCAGGGCCAAATCCTGGAGGAACTGGAGAATGCATCATCAAAATAGAAGGGGAGAATGGCGACAAATTGCTCAGAGGCAAGGCAATCAATTGTGTAGCATCAGGTGTGGAGAATGAGGGTAGTGGAGACATAGGCAAAGTAGATGAAATGGGGGGAGGACACACATTGAGTGGAGTTTGAAACGCAAGGGGAATAGACTAAGAAACATAAGAGGGTCAAAAGATACTTACCTGAGTTGTGGTGGAAGCTGTTGCACTAGTTGTTGAGCCAATGATAAAAATATCTTCTTCTTCAGACTCCTCTTGCAACACCAGCTTTTGCCTCTTTCTCTCCTGTTGCTCTTGTTTTGTCTCTTCTTGTTCTGGCTTAGTTTTGGATTCAATTTCTTCTTCTACTTCCTCACTGAAAACTTTACTCACATTATATGGGAGGTCGATTCGGTATGATACTCATCCCATATTGTCTCCATTCCTCATCTGTTTCTACCTCCCCAAAATTATTTTCCCATTCAAATATTTCTTGCCTATATTTCCAATGGGAATTAATTTCTTCCATAGGTCAATCATCTTTCAACAAAGCATTTCTCAGGCCACATCGCATTGGTTTCACTAGATCATAAGGCTTGAGGATTTGGTAAAACACCTCCCACGGAGGCCTAGATTCATTTGGAATTTGCTCCAACTCAATATAATCACCATTTGTGTCAGTGAGTAGTGACCTCCTTGATTCAATAGAGGGGCAAATCTGATGCTCAAAAGCCATTGTATATTTTGATTTAGATAGCCACTTCTTTACAATGCCATCAAGGTCATATTGCCATTTATCCATGATTTGATCCAAACCCATCTCAACTAGCTTCATCATAAGCAAATGCTTTTCTTGTCATTTTAGTACTCTATTGCCTCCTCCTTTAGAGAGGGGGAGATCGTAGAAGGACTTTCTCTTCTTCCCCACCCCAAATTCAGAATCAATAACATCAAGTTGGTGGATCATCTCTAACACTACCACTTTGTCAGTGAGAAATTTGGTCAATCTAAATGGTTCCTCCTTGAAACCATGTACACACAACATAGTGAAATCAGCACCAAAAAACTAATCACAAGGAAGACGAATACTGGACAACAAGGCTCTCTGCTTGTCACTCACCCAAAAAGAAATTACATTTGGGTTGTGATCTATTAGAGCCGGAGTCATGAAATGCTTAGAGTACTAATAAAAATCAGAAGTGATTAACATGAGGGGAGTCCATGCAGACACAGGAACTAATCTTTGTTCATCGCCCGCCCCCTCAGCCATTGTGAGTTGCATGTGGGGCGAAAAGAACTGGGCATCTGGAAAAGTATTATTGATGATGGAAGGTGCCCAACTCATAGTTCAACCTATCTGCTATGATCTCTGACAGGTCCATCTTGTCCATCTATTACCGAGAGATCGTCTTCAAATGGAAAATAACACCCAATTGATAATCATATACATTTATATCATTATCAACACCGCATATGAAAGCCATCATTGAACATTCATCTTGTACATCTCTATTCAAACCAGCTAAACCAATTGGCAAAGAGGGCAGAACCATATTCTTAGAGTCTAGATGAAGCTCATGATTCAAGAAAGCCAACTAGTTTTCCTGTGTATCCCATATCTTTTTCCACTTGACCAGATTGCAAAAATTTGCAAAAGCATCATATTGGATACCCATTTTGTCCTTTACATCTTGTGCAAAAATTGTCACCTTGATATTTTGACCCGAATGACATGGGTATCTTTGTCATAGCATTGAATACAGGCGTCAACTAGCCTAGGGCTAGGAAAAACCCAAGGAACTAAAAATTGGGCCAATTGAGAACTCCAGAGCCTTATCTCGAAGGTTTTTGCTTCCCCTATTTTAACCCATGCTATCATGCATGCATGGGCTCCTTCTCTGAGATTCTTGGTATATTTTGATAGAACAGGGTCAAAGATATTATCTGCAGAGTCTATCACAAGTGAGGGATCTTTCCACCTACCTCTTCTGTGTTCTCTGATCCATGGTAGCTTTGGATTTTGTTGCACTAGTGCTAAGGTGTAAGACCTACGGTGTGCCAATTCTGGTGGTAGTTCCACTGTTGACTTTATTGCAGAGGACCTCTTTCTTTTGATACTCCTGCTGCTTCCTTCCTCCATCATATCTTAGGCTAATAACACTCTGTTTCCTAAACCACCCCTAATTCTTTAAAGAAACTGTAACAAACTCAGAACCTTGAAAAGTGTTGTAACTGCAAAGAAATCTCTATTCGCTCTCGCTGTAATTTTGAAAATGTTATCACAAATGAAACATAATAGGCTCTGCAACAATATATGTAGCCACTCTGAACATGCATATTTAATACTTCTATCTTTTTTAATTGGTATGCCCTTGCAGCTGCCTTAATTCTACATGCATAGAATTCTTGTTAGTGATCCATTAGCAAATCTCCATGGGGATATGTTATTTAATGCCACCCTTCCAATCAATAATTGAAGATCTTCAGTAGTTGGGAAATTTTTGCGGTTGTAACTCATAATCTAGGCATGTGGCAAAAAGCCAATGACTTTATTGAAAACTGCAAATTGTGCCGCATACACTTATTCAAAAAGAAGTGGGAAACAAACACCTAATCTAACTATGTACAAGCATCACAACCCCTTTTAATTATAAAATTTTAAAAAGATCCCATTCACATGAATCTTTGTCACCTCTCCATTTTTGTCTTCCAAGTCAAATGCGTTACTCAGCTTGCAAGCTGCTATCTTAAACAGTCCTCTCCACAAGGAATCAAACTTTGCATGTTGGCCGGGTTTCACAGCCCTTTCTTCCCATTTTAGGATTGAATCTCCTACCTTGAAGCCTGAATCAGTGGTTTCCTGATCAAATCATCACTTGATAGTAGATTGGTGATCATACATGGCATTATAAGAGGATTCCCTCTATTCCTGAAGCTCCATCAATTTAGCAAGCCTCGCTTGCATCTCTCCACTTTCTTTGATATCTAGTTGCTTCAGGAGTTGTAATGCTAGGATCTCAACTGCCATGGGCATTGTAGCCCTCTTTCCGTACACGATCTCATAAGGAGAAGTCTTGATGACTTGCTTTAGGGTGATGTGATTTGCCTATAATGCAACTTTGAGATTCTTATGCCACTCCTTTTGGTGATCCTTGCCCATCCTTTTGATCAGCTAGATCAAGTTTTTGTTTGTCGATTCGGCTAGGCCATTTCCTTGTGGATAATAGTTTGAAGATGTTTTTAAGAAAATACCATTTCGTAGGGTGAACTCAGAAACTTTAGATCCTAAGAATGCTTTAGAATTATTGGAGATGATTATATTTGGGACTCTAAATCTCATAACAATGTCCTCTAGAAAACTTAGGATGACATTTTCAGTAGCTTCCTTCAAGGGAACTGCTTCACTTCACCTAGTGAAATAATCAGTCACTGTGAGGATCCATTTGTGACCAGCATTGGAAACTGGGTTTTTCATCCCTATGAAAGCTAGGCCCCACTGAGCAAATGACTCTTCCACCATAACTAGGCTGAGAGGCATCACGACATTCCTTTATCTTCCTACAAAATATTGGCATTGCTGACACTGTTTCACCATTTCAAAACAGTCAGAAAATAAGGTTGACCAATAATACCTGACGCACAGAATCTTGTTTACAGTAGTCCTAGTTGAGAAGTGTCCTCCAGATGAGCCATAATGCAACTCATGCAAATTTTATCAACTTCACCCTTTTCCACGCATCTGAGTAGGATTCCATTGAAATTTCTTTTGAAAAGGAAACCATCAATCAGGGAGTAATTGAGATTCTGCATTCTATAGAAACACCTCTTATGAGGAGGCAGATGACTTGGGTACGTCCCTGTTTCCATGAAACATACCCTATCTGACACCCAAGAGTTTGCATTGACGTTTTGATTTATCAATACTAGTTCTGAATTTTCTTCTTGATTTGTAGCACCATCCATACTCTAAGTAATGTACTCACAGATTCGTCTTCCTTTAACCAACTTTGTTGGCCTGATTTCCACATTATACTCCATGATCTTGGTGATCCAATTGGTTCTTTTTCTATGATTTATCCCTCCATGATGTATTCCTGCACACTTGCATGTGCCACCAGGATTATTACTTTATTCCCAGTTATCAGGTGCTAAACTTTTTTAAGACCCTTGACTACAACGTAGGCCTACTTTTATACAAAGTTATAATTGGACTCATACTCTCGCAGAGTCTTTGGATAAAAACAAATTAGGTGTTCTTCAAACTGACTATCCCCCTTTTGAGTCAGGACCGTAGCTACACTGTGTTCCTCGCCATATACATACATAAAGACAACTTTAGTAAAAAAATGGGTTTACTAACACCGAAGCCGTAGAAATGGCCATTTTGATATGTACAAAAGTTCGCTGGCCCTTTGGAGTCCACTTGAAATTCAACTCCTTTCACAACATTGAAGTAATGGGTCTGACCAACCCTACAAAATCTGCAATGAAATGACTCACAAAGTTAATCTTCCCCAAGAAAGATTGCACTCCCTTCTTGTTCACTGGTAGAAATAGGTTCAAAATAACTTCAACTCTTTCTGGATCTATAGAGATCCCTTCTTTTGACACATGTCCAAGCAATTTCCCTTGAGGAGCACTGAAGATGCACTTCTTAGGATTCAAAGAGATCCCAAACTCTTGGCACTTTTGAAAACCTTTCTCAACATGGTCGAAGTGATCCTCACCAGCCCTAGTGAACACAGTGAGATCATCTAGATAAACCAAAATAATCTTATTCATCAACTCATTGAAAGCGATATCCATGGCACATTGGAAAGTGGGTCCATCAGCTAAAAGGCATTTTTACATGAGCAAAGGTTCCCCACTTTGTAGTAAAAGTGGTCTTATGTTGATCTTTTTCCTTTAACCATATTTGATTGTATTCCAAAAACCCATCGAGAAGAGAAAATCTTTCAGCTCCTACCACTCTCTACAGAATCTGTTCCATAGAAGGTAAAGGATAGTGATCTTTGAGGGAAGCTCAATTTAGATCATGGAAATCAACACAGAGCCTGATCTCACCATTCTTCTTTTAAATCGGGACCAAATTGGATACCCAAGTTGAATGTTTGATGGGGAAGATGATTTTGGATTCGATTAGCTTCTTCAATTCCTATGCTATCATGGACTCAATCCTTGGATTTACTAGCCTTTGCTTCTAACAAATTGGTTTTTCTCCTTCCACTAGTTCAATCATGTGTTGGACTATTCCTTTATTGTATCCTCAAAGGTCCTCATACTTCCAAGCTATCACTTTATCATATTTATTGCACAAAGAGATCAATCATTCTTTTTCTTCTTTTCTTCTATTGCTCAGGACACCTTCTTCATCAAGCATTTCCATGTCGAGTCTTTCATCTTGAGTCACTATAGTATGTGCTGCCTCAAAATTGGTCATTGCTTCCTCTAAAATGTATTCCTTGTGCAACAAATCTGACAACACTTTTATCTTAGAACCATACTTGGTTCGTAGAATCAAGTGCGACCAATCTAAGGAAAGGTACTCTCCAATTTTGGCCTTGAAATCCCTAGATAAACAGAGGCTGAAAATAGGTGGGATGTCTATGTCAAAAATATCCTGCTTTATGGTGAAGTTTGGGCATGTGTAAAACATAAGAGGAAGTTCCTTGAGGAATCCCATGGTATGTACCTTCTTCCCATCTAGCTGCATCACCCCTTTCTCCATAGTCTCATATTTAAGTTGGAGAGCATCGGCTATTTGCTTTGGCATTACAGTGAAAATTGCACCTAAGTCTATCATGGAATTATGCAACAACCTTTTGCCTATTATCAAAGTCAAATAGAATAGGGTAGGTTTTTCCTTACCTCCTTCCACCTTTGGAATCACCAGGGAGACCTTGGGATCTTGCTAAGGGGGCTTTTCAAATGTTAACTTCTTCCTTGCGCTGGTATCCTTCAAGATTGGTGAATCTATGGGCATCTCTAGTGCATTTAATGCATTTTGTAGTAGAGTCTTTTGTTCAGGAATTGACAACAATCCCAAAGAGAAACATTGGCTAGAGCCCTTTTTAATTGTTCTACCACATTTAGCGGGCCTGACACTGGTAATATTTGGTATAGTCCAGGGAACCTTTCCTTTTCAACCGGCTGAGTTGTAGTACCAACATTTAGTATCACTGTGGAGTTAGCATTTTGTTTCTGTATTTGTGGCTGAGTGGCTGGGAACATCAGATTTTTCTAGAAAGTAATTTTTGATTGCGATGCGTTTACAGGATCTTCAACAACTCTTCTCTTCAAATGAGTATAATAAGTAGACTGTACCTGAGGGATCCGTGAGGTGGATGTCTCATTTGCAAATACTGCCTCCTCCTCTTCTACCCATGAGAAAAGTGCATGTTTAGAAGCATTCTCTACCTCTTGTTCAATAGACATCCCCTGCATCTGAGCCACCAAGACTGCATTCTGCATACTAGGTGACTGATATTGGTATTGCCCTTGTTTAGTCTCTGTCTGCGGTGTTTTTCTTCTTTGTTTTTCCACCCTTTGTTGTATATTCCTTCTAGGACAATCTTTACGCATATGAGCATTATTACATGGAAAACATCAGTTGTTTGACTCCTCGGCTAGATTATTCTAGTTAGCTACCAACTCATGACAAGGATTGGGTGCGACTATTTGTAATGGAGTTGGGAATGGGACAATTTGATTCAATGGTTGTACCGGACTTAGCCTCTGATTCCGTTGATATTGATTGGACTGATACCCTTGGTGGTGATTAGGCTGATAAGGTTGTTTATTTCCCTGAAAACCTTGATAAGGGGCTCTAGGGTAGCTGGTCTGTTACCTCTTAATATTTATAATCTCATTTGAAAAACTTCGTAAGATGCTTTTCATGTCTTCCATTTCGAATGCTTGTGGTACTTGTGCAGGGACAGGTGAGACTTGGGCTATTGGGTAGACATACATGGAAGGATTGGTTTGCGGAGGATTGGGAAGTTCCATCGGAATGGGTATTGATAATTCAAGAAACATAGGAAAAAGGGGTCTTAGAGAGGTTTCCTAGGATCTATCAAATTATTCTCCACTAGAATGGCTAAATTATATGCGTCAAGAAGGGTTTGACATCCTAACGATTGAATCATTACTTCTATATCTGAATTGAACGCTTTTAAATAGTACATAATAGCCATACCTGCTGGGGGATGAGCTATCACTGGGATTCTCTACTAAGTCTTCTGGAAGCTAGTATTGAAGTCTGTTATTGCTTCCTGGGGAGCCCTTCTAATGGTAATTAACTGTTGCAATAAGGAGGACATGTCTCCTTTCTCATTGAATCTAGCAAAGAGTAGTTCTCTCAGCTGATCCCATGTATTGATTGAATTTGGTCTAAGAGACTGATACCAATCTAAGGCCTTTCCTTTTAACGATGCCACCAGTAATCATAGAGCTACACTTTGATCTGTCACATAATGCACTATGCATACATCTGCTACATCTCGCAAGTGTTCTTCAGGGGTCTTGAGCTCTTCTCTCGTAAACTTTGGGAGTGCTTTTAATGCATTCGCTAGGATATGATCCCAAGTATCTGGTGGTGTGGGAGGAATCAATGCGCTACCACTGTTCCAATTGACAAAGTTTCTTGGAGGTACTAGTTGAGCCATCTATGTTGCTGATGCTCCTACTGTAATTCTTCTGCGAGCGACATATACTAATGGCAGAACTAATAGCCCCGAGTTACTTGCCGAGTGACTCCTTGTTATAGGCCCTTGGCACATGCAAAAAAATCTCTTGATCAGGCAATTCAAAGGGTCCCACCAAGCATGCTAAAAACTGTTGATGGTAAAATTTGTGTTTCACTCACAACAATGGGAAATCTCAAAATGTGGGATGTGCTTCTGAGACAAACTCTGGGTTTTAGAGAAGCTGATTCTTCTTTGTTTCTTTATAGTTTGAGAGAAGAGGAGAGAAAACTAAATAGTAATGCTTAATAATTGAAATCATAATAAGGCAATGCACTGGATTAGATTTAGACTTTCTCTGAAGGAATAGACTCACTTTCTTTGGCTACTGATAACTAAATAGAAACAATTGCAACTATTCCAAGAGCATAAATGCATGATTTTATAGCAGACCGTATTCCATTACTCAACAAATAGATTAAATGAATCATGATATTGTAAATATGATAGATAAAAGACTCATAATTTAGCACAAAATGTTATTTCTCTTCATTGGTGAAAGGAGAACAAAGTGTACAAGGCTTTTAGATAAATGTACAGATACACAATATTTAGAATCCTTTCTGAGAAACACCCATAGAGGCTCAAGTCTTTTTCTCTATTGTATTTGAATAAACTCCAACTGCCTACAAAATAAAAGCTTACGCTCTAAATAGATTACTGAGTGGAGAAAACCCTAGAAAACACCATCTAACTAAAGCAAAAATCTCATAAAAACTTTGAGTTACATCACAAACTACCTGTTAAAAGATACAAAATGCTACATGATCTTTTGCATGGCAAAAAATAGCCACATGGATGAGCTGGCCAATAGTGCAACATAATGCAACTATCAGAAAACTTATGCTTGCACAAAGCACGTTGTGGCCAAGTGTCAATCCTTATTTGTATCTGCTAGGACCCACCACCTTTATGTCACCCCTCTTCTATGAATCTTATATGCAGCGTGGAAGTGCCATGTATCCCAACTATCCAATGGTACACCAGAAAGGAGCTGTCAAAACTAAAGACTCCCAAAATGTGCATGGAGGTGGCATGTGGATCTATGAGCCAATGGCGCAAGAAGAAGAAGATGTCAGACCAAAAACCTTATAGAATATGCGTGGAGGCGACACATAGCTCCCACTAACTTTCCTTTAGCAAATGATGCAACCATGAAAACTACGTCATCGCTATGGGCCCCGCCAATGCAAAAATGCCTCGCGCGGATTCTCCAACCAATGATGTAATAGAATGAAGGTGTCAAAGCTGGAGACTCTAAAAATGCGCACCGAGGTGACATGTGGATCTCTTAGCCAATGGCACACTAGAAAGGAGTTGTCAGGACCATTGCTACCTCAGAGAAGTGCCATCTAGACACGTGGAATCCCTGTGTCGATTATGAAAGAAAACACAGTATCCTCCCAAATAAGAAACCTATATAAGCCCAAACTTAGGTATATTATATATGTGATACATATATATTTGTGGTACCATCTCTATTTCTGCGATGCTACTTGTTTATTGATCATTGTTTCTATTGATGCTTCTTCCCCTGAAACAAAATGAATCTTACCAGGAACCTTCAAATATTCAAAATGTAGAGTTTTTACTCTATAGTCAGCTTGATTTGAAATGTGTAACTCCCATTTGGGCACCAAAATGAACCCAACTATCCTTTCTTTCCTGTCCAAGAAAGAATTTTAAAATTTTAAAATTGAGAAACTAGGTAGCGCAACTTTTGGGAGCCATAACTTTTGAATCAGGTGTCCTATTGACGAACTGTTTTATGCATTGGAAAGCTCATGAAGAGATATATCAATATAAAACTAGATTTGTTAGTTACAGAAACTTTTGGGCTGTTTAGAGATGCCCAAGTGCTTCAATTTTGATTCCTAAACTTTTTTCAGGAACCCAAAAAATAAAAGCTTTAATATCTTGAAATCCAGACATGATCTTGGGCTAAAATTTACCAAGAATGCTTATTTGATTATTTCAAAGCTTTGGGAAAAATTTTGGACCCAACCTCTTCTTCAATATAGGGTCACTAAAAATAGTAAGTCTTGGTATTCTTAGCCCTTTTGGAAACTTTGAAGGTTCTGAATCATTTTTCAAGCAAATGGGTATCTGTAAAAACCAAAATTGAAAGAAATAGAAAAGAAAATCATTTTTTTGGTGATGCAAGATTGATCTACACCTCTAGATGCTCCTGCATCAAAATTCAAGGGCAGAACCAACAAATTTTACTTCTTGTAAAAGCATACAATCAATTATACTAGTAGAATTATAAAACATTCTAACAATATCCTTCCTATCATAAGCCTCCACAACCTTGACATTTTAGATTAAACATCTTAAACTCATTAATTTTTTGGAGGGGATTTGGAACCTTTATATAACCTTTCAAATAATTGAGGCATTTTTTCCTCTTTATTATTTTAATATCTTCCTGATCCACTTTGTATCTCAATAGGTTTCCTTTTCTTGACTTCACATTTTCCTTCTCCAACTGGAAATTTTTTTCTAATGTGACAATTTGATTACTTACTCCCTTAATCAATCCATTGGTGACTACTGACTCATTCAAGAGACTTGATTTTTGTACCTTTAATCTTTTGGAACCACCAACATACCCAGTTTGAGGATTTGGTGGTGGATATCAGAGTCTACAACTTTTTGATCCATTTGAATTTCTTGTAAGTCTACGAAGGATTTTAAGAGTATTAGAGGTAGTATATAAAGTTAGAAAATTTTCAAATATCCATTTTAACTTTAGGCTTGTTAATTAGATTTTGTTTATTGTCAACACAAGCATAAATAATGTCATATTATGTTGGAGGACCAAAAGAGATTTCTTTTGACATATTCATCTCAACGTCCATATGTTCTAACACTTTCGGACTATGATTAACAATTTAATTAATGCCCCCCATATTAACAAGTCTTTTGTTGAATTTAGAAGGAGCTAACATGGGGAAAACATTTCTAACATGACCATTCAAATTTACATAAAATACAAGAAGTTAATCCTCCCAACTTCCTAATAAATTACACTAAAAGATTTCTTTTCCATTTGAAAGCTAAGCACATCAAGAAATTCAATATCTAGATTCAAAGACATTAAAATGCTAGCATTCATATGAGAAAGAATATATTTTTTTCCTCAACTTGTAGCACCTCCCGACAAGGTTTATGATCAATTTTTAGTAGATACCATAATTGGGGAGAAACATTAGGTATTTCAACCTATTTAGGTTCATATTTGATAGTGACTTATTTTGTCTCAATATAAGGATTCCAAGATAGAGCCTTAAACATAGACCTACCCAAATTATAGAACTTCCTTATAAGAAACCTATTTTTTATACTAGATTATTTTAAAACAACCATGAAAAGAGTTGTGTGAATCATTATGCAAAAGGATACATAAATACCCAATTTTTTCCCCTTAAAAGAAAGTTCACCTAGTCATCAAAAAACTTTCTAGATGGTAAAGGGTCCTTATTCAAATACACAAAAAAACTAAAAGGCTTCTTAACCTTTCTTCTTATTTCTTTACAATATTTTTAATTTCATCATTAGGGGAAAATCATAACCTTCCTAGGAGAGTAAAAATGCTTACTTTGTTCCTCTCCTCATTTAAGGAGAGTATGTGATCCTTAAACATGTTGATGCTCTCTCTTCCATCATAAGACCTTGGAGAGAATAAAGCACCCTATATAATAGAATTTATCTCTTTTTCTTGAATGGCCTTTGTAAAATATTTTTTAAAGACTTTTCTATTATAAATAACACATTCCATTTCCAAATATTACAAGATCCATTCATTTCAACTTCTCAATTCTTAAAAATCTTAGAGATTTTCTCATCAATTGATTCATGTGTTATTTAATGGCCAACCTATTCTAGATTAACTATACCTAGGAGATAATACTTCACTCAAACACATTAAAAAACAAATCCCTTGCAATCTCAACAACCCAAAAAAATGACAATAAAGATAGATTGTTGACACATGTGGGGCATAAAATGAAATGGAAAAATAAAGACAACATCTAAAAGTCCTAAAATTTATCGACTATATAAAGAAAAATGCATAAGGAAGGTAGAAACAAAAAACTAAAGGTACTAAGAGTAAGAATACCACTGATAATGGACAACAATGATGGTGGAGAAGATCTCTAAGTTAAGTAGAAAAAAGATGAATTTTCATCTTCCACCACCACTATTAGTAGGGCTTTCCTCAACTTCATTCTCTCCTTTAGTATCAAAATATAATCTTAACCATTTAAAAAAATATTATAAGTTTAGAAACTAGTTTATAAACACTACAATTCTTTTTCTTATCACATCTTAAAAAATTGATCGTAGGCATCTTGAATTACTTGTCAAATTTTAGGTTTTGATGGTTTCATGAAAAAAGTAGCCACTTAAGGCCCCCCTTTTAGCTCTCCATTTCCTTGTACTTACCCTTAATAATAATGAATTAGTAAGACACAATCTAATGGTTCTCCCTTCTTTCTTATCAATATTTAGCCAATCATTATCAAACACACCAAAGGGTTTTTGATCTATAACCATGACCCATTGATCTCTCTCAACCAACATATCTTGTATTCTTAATTTCTACAATTAAAAATTGACCATTCCATTGAATTTATCAACATCCAACCTACTTATACTTGCCATGACTTACAACAAATATTATATAAGTCATAATCTACTCCCATTGAAACTATAAATTTCAAGTAGTACAAGAAAACATTTTGAGAAAACTAGACAACCAAGATTTGATACCAATAATGGAGAAAATATGAATGGAGATATGATTTAGTAGTTAATTTTTTATTTATTTTTAATTAAATTTACATCAGATTTATTATCCATAAATTTGAAACATAAATGCAAATAAGAAACAAAGAAGATTGAAAAAATGACACATAGTTCACACAACACCAAATTTAGCATGGGAAAACCCTTTTAGGAAAAGACCCAACATAAAATCAATATCAAAGTTACTATTATTAGTAAAATGGGATTAAAATATAATAAGAAAGCTAATTCTAGTGTCCACTCTATGCACCAATTCTAGTTTAATTATATGGCATTATTTCCTTACTCCAAATGCAACACTCTCTCAAACTATTGGTAGCAAATAGGGCAAAGAGTAGAAGCTACCACAAATCACCACAAAGAGAGTGCGAAGCATAAGGATGACATGGCTGATAGAGTTAAGGATGTTTTGTAAGGGACACGTCCCTATTACATCATATTGTATAAAGATATGTAATAGAGTAAGCATAAGTAAGCAGATGAAAAGGAATATAATATACAGAGTAGAGACTTAGATCTACCTTTTGTACAAGTTATTAACTATAAATATATATGGAGATATAAAATGGATTATAAACTATGAATTAAGTGTCTATTGATGTGTTTTACATGTTATATATGATTAGATCTTACCGCATAATGTTGTTTCCTACTACAAGTACCTATCATTCTATCACTTTATCTTTTGGGGTATAAATAGTCTACATAAGAGTATTATAGGCTCAGGTCTCCGGACTATGTCCTAATTTCTCTTGCCAACATTCGTTCCATTGATGGTACCCTGGTAAGAGCGGTGAAGAATAGATGAGGTAAAAGAGAATGAATGAAACACAGAATAGAAGGGACTATTGAAAAATAGAATAAAAAGAGATAATGTTTTTTTATAAAAACTTGTGGAAGAAATCTCTTAGGTCCTACCCTTGTGAGAGGGGGGCAGACACTTAAGCGATGACAAATGGGAAGGGGGAGGGATCTGAAAGGACACCTAAAAATATGTAACCATTCAAAGTAAGCCAACCATGAGATACATAAGGATTAATGAAATTTCAAATTAAAAAAAAACCATGGCAAAGGGAGATAATAAGAAGTTAAGAGTGATTAGTGAAATTACACAATTAACCATGGAGATGAATATGGAAGAAAAGAAGAATAAAGAAACTCATTAATGTCAGGAAAGGTATTGTAAAAGAATGGAGAAGGCAGAAGAAACAAAAAGGAATGCACCATGAGGGTTGTGGTAGAAGAACAATAGGAAATTGAGCATGCCAATAAGGGTGTTGTTGAGCATGTCGCTGTGGGTGCAGCTAAGTTGATAAGACCAGAAGTAGATCAAACTCCGCAAGAGATAAATTCACACCTTGATAAAGCTACCCATATCCTAAACAATCTAGAAGGGAGAATCACCACATATGATACCTCAAGGAAGATATGGGAAGATGAATGTAGAAATATATTAATTCTAACCATACCTAAAATACCATCCATTCAACTAGATTGGTCAAATATTCATATTAGAATTGATGATCAATGGGAATTGGTAGTAAACCCCATGAAAACCCTCCAACCTTTAAACCTTGATGTGGAATACCTAGATCAATTGGTAAATCATAGTGTGAAGAGAATATGGGGCGAGAGAGCACATTACCTGACAAAAATAATTCCATGAGTCTAGGCCAAATAAGTGAAACGACACCAATAACTAATAGAATGTCATTTACAAACAAGAAGTTATCCCCTAATGTGAAATGACACTTTGAAGAGATACAACCCCTGACCAGGAGTCACCCCATGTGCCATATAAATCTAGAAGAATTTCAGTAGAATACCAAAGCAAAGAAGTTGATAATCAAAGAGAGATAGAAGAAGAGATTGTAAGGGATTACGAAGAAATATTAGGAAAAGATTACTTTGATATTAATTTGTAGAGAGATAAAGGAAGGGAGAATCAACCCCTACAATAGAAAAAGAATAAGAAAACAAAAGAAAGACGCCACAAATCCTATTGCAAACAAGAAAACCAACAAGAGACAAAGATGGACTAACCAATTAAACTGCTAGTATTTGGAAAAGACGCAATTGAGGTAGAAAAACACACATTTGTTTTGGAATCAATCTGGAAATGAAATAACATAACAAGAGACCAAATAAAATTATTTGATTTCATAGGGACATTGAGAAATGATGCTTTAAATTGGTATAGAAAAACCTATCCTTAGCATGACAAAGAATGGGATGTGGTAAGACAATAGTTCTTGGATAACTTTGAATCTCTTGAGGTACCAACATAAAGAGTAAGTGAAATGAGAGATTTGGTATAGAGAAAAGATGAATCAATAAAGGGTTTTGACAAAAGATTTAAAGAAGTCTCTAGAAAATTAGAGGAACCATTAACAGAGAAATAAAGAATTGAATGGTTTGTTTCAGGAGTAGCTCTTGAAATAAGGACAACACTAGATGGTAAAACATTCACCACTTATTCAGAGTCAGTAACTTTATCCTGTCACATTAAGAATCAATCATGAATAAGGACAGAAAAAGACAAGGAGAACACAGAAATAGAGAAACTCAAACTAGAGCTAGAACAACTAAGACTAGAACAAGAGATACTAGCAACACAGGATAACAACACATAAAGGCCAAATATATGGTGCAATTATTGTACAAGGGAAGGTCACCTAAGAAATGAATGCCCTAAGATAGCAAGAAAGAGGAAGGCTGCCACACTAAGGGTAGACCTAAGGAAAACACCCAAAAAGAATGAATTAATCTTTTTTGGCTTCTGCGAAGAATGGGATGACTATGAAACAAAGGATTGCCCATCACAATGTTTCATATTGAGAGAAGAAGATGATGATCATGAACCTTGGCACAACATTCACCACAATAACAGAACATTTGATCAAGAGATGGCATATGTGAATGGATTGGTTGAGAAACCCCTCTATAATCAAAACCATGGGTATAAAGCTCCTAGTTGGAGAAACTAGAGAAATGTAAGCACCTTATAAACCCCTTATGCTAATAATTACAATAATGAGACAAGAGGTCATAGTAGAGGAAGGAGAAGAAGAGATGATGTAAATTGTTATAAATGCGGAAAATAAGGTCATTTTGCAAACAAATGCTGGTCTGATAAGAAAAGGTAATGTGTATTCTATGGCACCACAAAAAATGATATATTCAATGGTGACAAGGTTCAACAATATTTTAAGAATGCACTAGCACTGTCCAAAAGTGATGAAATCCAAGTGTTCAATACACCAAAAGGAGCAAGATTAATGAGGAAAATACCTAAGGAAGCACCGCAAGCTACCAGAAAGTGCCAGAAAGAAGAAAAGTATGAATCAGATGCTTCTACATCAAAATATGAATATTAGGAGAGGAAAATGAATTTAGAACATAAGGATCTAATAAAACACAGAAAGAATAACAAAGCTACAGTAGTAACCTGACAAGGAACATATACCACAATTAATTGTACCACCTTCAGTAAAGATGAAATTGAGGAAGAGGAAGAAGAGGAATTCTTTCCGAATAACGACCAACATGAAAGAATAGTTGACAAATATAGGAAACCAATAAGGAAAGAACAACAAAATGAAAAATAGAACAATAATTTATTTTTAGAACAAGAAGTAATAGCACTAAAACAACTTACTTAGCTGACACGTTAACATAACCTTATAGAAAAGATCAAACAATTTTGTAAATATTGAAATAAACATAACAAACAAACACTACAAATAAGAAAGATGAGAAAAATAAAGAGAACATGGAAAACCAAGTCCATAATGATCACATCACACATTAATCACAAAATAATTAAACAAGTTATGGTAGATTTAGGAGTTGATGTCAATATGATTCCAAAAAGGGTTGGGGGCAATTAGGGAAACCTAAACTAGAATAACCACCTTATAACATAAGATTAGGAGATGATCAGGGATAGGAACCCTAGGAACATGGAAAAGGGTTGAAGTAAACATAAGTAGAGTAAAGAAAATAGTAGATTTTGAAGTAGTAGCAATGAAAGAACCATTTAAATCATTTAATGCACTACTAGGTCTTCACTAGTTTGTAAACACGAATGGAATGTAGATTCCAGAAAATAAGAAATTTCCTTCGTGGATGATACTAGAATAATACACATCCCCTTAAGTAAGAATGATGATGAGGTATACATGTAGAAGTTAATCTGGAAGACCATAGTGATGAGGACTACAAAATCCTCTACTCCATTTCTAAACTACCTAAAATAAAAACAACAGATGAACCCAATTTATAAGGGGAGATAGACATTGAGAGTGATAACTATAGTACAGATAGTGAGGAAGTACTAAATGCTTGGTTACAGGGAGAACCAGATCTTAACATTTGGAAAGTCACAAAGTTCCAAAAAGTATTTATGGTAAAAATCACCGAGGAAAACCTACTGCAACTTATTGCATCAGAAACAAACATACCACAAACTACATGTGACAAAATGGATGATATAAAACATAAACCCAAGATCTTACCCCATGTCAACCATATTTCATGTGGTATATCATATATAAAATTACCCAGATACTCAGGGGTAGGGGACCTTAAAACTTACTTAGTAGAAGTGGAAAGGACCTTCGAAAGAGAAGACTTAAGGATCTAAGCCCTACATCATACACTTGTATGTAATGCTGCAAGTTGGTGGAACACTCATAAGAATAGTATTTCACACTGTCCAATGTTCAGAATTTTGATAAAAATAAGATATTTACCAGAGGAAGGAGAATATACAATGATTCACAAATATAATAGAGAAATCCCTTTGCAAGAACACTTAGATGAATGTATAATGGTCTGGAATGGCAGAAATGACTATGATACAAGATTTTAGATACAAATGTTCTATGGGACATTAACACCAATCACACAAACATGATACACAAACTAGGAACGTAGAACTAAAACCAAAGACTAGGATGAACTGCAAAAAGACCTTACATACCTTTTCATTCTACAACACAGATATGCATATTCATGTTACACTTCTCAGATGAAAGAAATAATATTCAAACCAATTGAGTAAGCTAAAACAGAAATATAGTAGCAAACTCTTCCACCACCTAAGACAGATGGGATTTGGAAATTTCTTATAGAGTGGATGGATATAGAAACTAACTACATGGAAGAAGATGATGACATAGCCAACTTACTTTCTACAGGAAGATATCCAGTAGATATGACACTTCAAGATTAAAAAAACCTTAATACAGAAAGCACTACTATATACACTGATCGAAGGAGAATTACATGTGTTAGGAAGAGATGATATTGTAAGAAGAATTGTTTATGAGCACAAGAGAAAAGAAGTACTTAGAGAAGCTCAAGAAGGAATAGCAGAAGGCCACAATTCTGGAGAAGCAACCACAAAGTGAGTTAAATTAGCAGGGTTATGGTGGCCTACATTGCAAAGAGATGCTAAACAATATGTCAAAAATTGTGATATATGCCAGTGCATAGGAAAATCGACCGCAAGAGACAAGATGCCTATAAACCAGTATTAGCCCAAATTCCATTTGAAAAATGGGCAATAGAATTCATTAGCCCAATAGAACCCCCTGCAAAGCCCTCTAAAGAAAGATTTATAATCACATGGCTTGAATACCTAACTAAGTGGGCAGAGACAAAACCTACTAGAGACTGCACAGCTAAAATTGCCACAAGGTTCTTATATGAGAATATTATAAAAATATTTGGATGTCCATTAAGCATAACAAGTGATTAGGGAAAACACTTTGTAATTAAAGTAATTGTGAAATTATTGCAAAATTTTATGATTACACATAACAAAAGTTCACCTTAACATCCATTGAAAAATAGAGCAAGTGAGGCCTTAAATAAGATAATTGGTACAACCTTAACAAAGATGTGTGATGGGAATAGGAAAGACTGGGATATAAAGATACCTACTGTACTTTGGGCAAACTGCACCTCATATAAGAGAACTACTAAGTTCACACCATTTGAACTGGTATATGGAATGGATGCAACTGCACCTATGAACTTTATAATCCCTAACCTCCACACTGCATTAACCTTGCAGTTGAGAGAGTTAGGGTCACTAGCCCAGAGAATTGATGACCTAGAAAAATTGGATGAGAATAGATTTAGTGTGATATATAATCAAAACCTGGAAAGGTAAAGGTAGAAAGCCTGGCATGATAACAACTTATGGTTGAAAACATTCAAATAAGGAGACCTAGTATTGCTATGACCTTATTACATACATGAAATTAACATGTAAGGAGTGGTAAGACTAAAGTCCATGGACGAAAAAACCCTAACAGGGTAAGAAAATGGAGCCTACCTAAAACATTATCACTAGTCAGTAGAGTAAGGAAAACAAATTGTGAAATTTCATAAGTTGTATTATATGTAAAATATTGTAACATAGGAAAAATAAAAGACCGTTAAAGAATGAGTCGTGAAAAAGCTAAAAACTACAAAAATCTAGGAAATCCTAAACAACCATATGCATTAAATACCCAACAACACAATCAACCAACTATATATGAGTCGATGGTATCAAGGCTTCATTACTTTGGCATTGCACAAATACCACAAGCTAATAACAGTCTACAAAAAGCAAAACAAAACCCTAAGTGCTGCTATTGTGAAAATGACCACTCCCATGTTAGTCAATATTGTGGAGAAGCTGAGACCCAAATACAAGAAGTATTCGTAAAAGGCCATGGAAGTAGACAAGCAAGGGACTTTATTTGCAATACCTCCAAATTTAATTTATACAGAGGATGTCCACAAATACATGCATGAACCCATATCTAAAATTGATCATACAAAGTTTGAGGAACTCTGGCAGCAACTACTTGAACTAGATCAAAGCCAATATTTACCCCAATACCTTGAAGTAGAGAAGAAGAAGTTAGATATATAGAAGGATTTCCTAGATTTTGTATGGAGCATGACTAGGTCAAGATAGTGTTGAGCCATATTCACGATGGGTTTATCTACCTAGATAAAACATATAGAATCACTAAAAAAGCCATTCAATTAATGATGAGGTTAAGTACGACAAGAGATATACCACTAAAGAATGTCATAAAAAATGATAAAGTTACAGAGTTAACGAGGGCCACATATGATGGAAGAAGCTTGAATGTAAAAGAAATCACAAACTCCATGGTACAATATACAAAAATGGGGATAGCATATAAAATATACTATGCAAATCGAGAGGATTCCATAACCGCGACATCAATCCACACATCATACCAGATGGTCATTGAGAGGAAGGATTTCAACCTATGCAAAGTACTCTGAGAGCAACTACTAAAAAATATACAAAAGAAAAATAATTCAAACTATAATTTCTGGTATGGATCCCTTATAATTTTCCTTGTAATTTATTTTATGAATGCCCTACCTAATTTTGCTAGCAAGGTCTGGCAAAAACCATTCTAGTTGCAACACAGATTACACAACATGAGAATAATTTTAAGGACAAGTAGTCTTATACTGCCGCATATTGGGGGTTCTTCAAGGCCCTACAACAACATATGCAAGCTAGGGAGAGGATACCCTATGAAATAATAAAACAATATACTAACACAAGGGTAAAAGAACAAAGTTGAGTCCACTTCTCGTGGAAGTTTTAGACTTAGGCAAAAACTTGAAATTGGGAAAACCAAAATGGGATACCATTTTCTATAAAATGGGATCCCGTTATGGATCGGGATCCCGAGCCTAAAATATAGAACGAGATCCCGTTATGTAGCAGGATCCCGAACCTAGGACCAAAAACGGGATCCCATTTCCAAAAAGTATTAATTTTTTTAGAAAACGCCTGCGAGCTCATTTCTCAGCGACAATCATAGGTTACAGAATGGGATCCTGAGTATCAAAGGAGCATTTCTAGCCATCTGAAACTCCAGGTGAGTGGATTTTTCCACTTTTTTTCATTTTTTGTAATTTGTAATTTTAATTTCAGGTTTATTTTCTGTATTATTCTACAGTAGGTTTTAAATTTGGTTTCAATTTTCTCAAAACTGTATAAACCCTCATATCAAAGAAAACTAAAAACAATTATCCTACACACAAAAAAGCCCTATATTGAATTGAAACCTAAAAATAATTACCCTACACAAAAAAAAACAATAAACTGAATTGAAACCTAAAGACAATTACCCTACACAAAAAAACCCTAAATTTGATCAACTTAAGACAAAATCACTCCATTAGCATGGTTTATGGACCTAGCAAAGATGACATGGATTAAGGGGATTTAAGAAAATTGCTTAAGACCCATCCTAAAAGGATGTATATGGTTAAGGATTTAGGGTTTGGGGTTTAGGGTTTAGGGTTAAGGGTTAAGGGTTAAGGGTTAAGGGTTTAGGGTTTAGGGTTTAAGGTTTAGGGTTTAGGATTTAGGGACCTAGGAAAGATGACATGTGGATGAAGGGCATTTAAGTAAAATTGCTTAAGGCATGTCCTAAGAGGATAAATAGATAGTACAACTTGAAATCTACTCATTTATATCAAAACACAAAGTTTTATATGCCTTAGACATAAATGAATAGAAATAAGTAATATCTAATCAAAATGGTAAGTTTATAGTTATTAATTAACAATAGGAGGCCATCATATGTTATTAATTGTAACGTTAGAAAATGTCCCCTTAGGGGCTTTTCCCTCATAAGGTTTAGCTCCCAGGTCTTTAGCATGCATTTAGGACATCCTAGTTCATATTTTGGCATCCCGATGGAATGAGGCCTAGGTTTCATGGCAAAGTGGACCTAGGAGGACCTATTGACCTTAACCCATCCCAAAATAGGGGGACGACTTGGGCACCTACCCCCTATTTTGGGTCAGGCCCCAAATTTAAGTGTCAGTTTATGATCGTTATTTGGTCCTTTTGCCGACACGACAAGTTTTGATTTTTGAAATCTTGGCGGGAGTGCTTGTAGTTGCATATATAAACATGTTTTGGCATTCATTTGTAAACTAGATGATTACTAGCAAGCTATTGTGTTCTCAAGGTGATTCAAGGCTTTCATTGTGTTGCAAGAGCAGACTTGTTTTGTTTATGTGTTTGTATTTGCAGATTTGAGCATTCATCTCCTCATGGAATGAAGAGCATCTTCCTCCCATGAGATCTTCACTACAAGGTGATATCATTGTGATTTTCATCATTGTTTCATTTGGATTTAGCCTTTGCCTCACAAGGGCATGCTCTCTCTATCTGACAAAGGTGTTTGGAAGACTTAAGTGTCCTTCCAGGGCTTGACTGAGGCAAGCTCCTAAACACCACAACCCCCAAACCAAGTCTTGTGATTGCAGGTTATAGGTGTCACATTTGGGAAAGGTGAAGTTGCAAGAAGCAGGACACCAGAGCATTTCTAGGACTTGGGCGCTCAGTCTAGTGTCCTTCGCAGATAAATTTTTAGAAATAGAAGTTATAGGGCTGATCAGTGTCAGAAAGAGGTCTGGATCCCACGAAGAAACTGGTACCTTGGACTAGGGCACCCACTCCAATGTCCTTGATTGTTTCTCTTCAGAACCTCAAAAATAGGTACTCTTTGATTTGGTATTTTCCTCCTGTCTGCAAAAGCTTTTTCTGTTATTCATCAATTTGTTGTCGTATTTGCATAATTAGGGTTTTAATGGTCAATTGAGCATAAGAGAAGGAAAACTGATAATTAAATTCCTAATCTAACTTTCCCTACATCTCACAGTGATCTAGGGTGTGATAGTGCTCGCCACTTGACCCTAGATCCTTGAATGTATAGTGGAAAGGAGGATTTAAACATCAAAACACTAAAACATTTACAAATCCAATTTTCCCCTAAACATTTTGGTGAACCCGTGTTTTGGACTTAAATTGCAACTTGTTGAGTGTGTGTTTTTAGATTTGTATTGATTTCATTCATTCATAGAGTCGTTCATTTTATTGCATTGAGAAAAATTCAAAAAAATTGAAAAATTGGAAAAATTCAAAAAAATTGCATTGTTTGGCTTACTAAATTGCATCAATTCTTCCTAAATTTTTCTAATTCATGATTTTTGCATCAGATCTAATATAAAATACAGAAAAATCCAAAAATTCAGAAATTTGCATTGCATTTTTATTATTAATTTGCTAGGTTTTTGTAGAAATTTTGATAATTTTATATAACCTAGTAATTCCAAAATCTTGGGTTAGTAGGCAAAATCTTTTTCTCATATTTTTATACTGATTTTAGAGGCTCATTAAAATTAACATTTGGCTTTAGTCTTTCATTTTAATGTAAATTTGCATTTAGATTTAAAATATTTGCAATTTTGCATAGAAAATTTCAAACAAAAACTAGCAATTTTGATGCATTTTCATTAAATTTGTATGGGTATTTTGCATGTTCAAGCTTGAAAATCATTTTTAGATCTGAGATTATTTAATTTCCACCATAAATCAGACTTCAAAACATTCACATAGCATTTTGTCCCAAGATCTAAAACCTACGGCTTCAAAAATAACAATTTTCACTAAATTTGGCCTTATCGACTCTGTCAACTTGCACCATAGGCGTGTTGTGAAAAGTATTTTTGTATTAATTTTCTGTTATTAGGATAATAATTTTATGCCCCTCATGAAAATCTTCACAACACCCTTTTATCGGGCTCTTGTAGTGAAAATTTTTCAAAAAACTACGTATTTTGGCTATTTTTGCCCTAGGGTTTGACCTAGTTTGCACTCCAAGCGTGTTGTGATCAATTTTATGGATTGAGGTAACTAAAATCATTGATATTATTTTTTTTACCTTCCAAGATTCATGACAACACCTCCTTTGCTAGGTCTTGGAATTGAAAAACCGTGAAAAATAGCCTAATTTTGCTATATTTTCACTAGGGCTTTACCTTAAGTGGCACTAAAAGCGTGTTGTGTTGGGTATTTTTGCATCAAGTGGCTATTATTACTGATATTATTTTCTATCCATCATCATTTTCCTCACAACACCCTTTGTTATTCTGTCTTGCATTGAGTTTTGGTGAAAAAAGTGTCTATTTTGACATATTTTCACTATATTTCAACTTCGCATTAACTTAAAATCACATCAAGAGTGTGTTGAGAAGGATCTAATTGCTGTTTTGGACTGATATTAGACATACAACTTGGTGCCCTCGATCAAAATCCTTATAACACCCTTTGTTTCATTCATTTGCATTGAAAAAAGAAGTACAAAAAATCAAGCATCTAGGTCATTTTTTGCATATAGCTTTGCACTTGACTTTTGCATAAAGTTGGAAAAGATTCTCAAAATTTGATCTTACATCGAAATGGCACCTTCATGTCATTTTTCAATGGTATCTTTGCATGCATTTATCAAAAATCTTGATTTTGACCAATTTTTAACCCTCATGAGTGAACATCCTACGATATTAGAAAGCTTAACTGAGTTCTTCTCCATGAGTAGCAAGGAAAAGGCTGATGATGATCCCATAGGTTATCCTACTTCCCCTGTAATTGAATACTCAAATGAGAAGACTAGGGATAGCTTTAATAATTCCACTGCTCTCCCTGGCCAAGATGAAGCATTAGTGAATGAAGAGCTCCCTTTAACAAAGAACATTCCATGGGTAGAAAATGAGCATTCATTTAACAATAATCAAATTCCTACCTCTGTGGATCATCCCACCAACCTTCTTCCTTTAGTTGATTATTCACACACCTTGAATTTCACCAAGGAAGAGAAGACCTTTAATGTCCCTCCTTTGTTTGAATATTCAAGTCATTTGGACATCACTAAGAAGATAGAGAATAAGTATGCTAGTAAGCTTCAACAAGAAAAAATTCCACCTAGACAAATGAACTTTGACCTTGGTGTTTCCTCCTCTACAACACAAAAATCTATAACAAAGTAAAGCCCTATGTTACAAAATCTAAGTCGTAAAATACAACAACACCAACATGCAAAAAGGAGGAAGGCAAGGCGATGAGCTTACCTTGCATCTCAACAAGAAAACATTGATCCTAACATTAAACCAAAAAAACATGATCCCAACAATAAACAACATGATAAGCAAGACATGAATTGGGCTATGACATCTTATATCCCACCTTCCTCTAACATTAGGGAGTGGGAGGATGACAATGATTTACTTGATGATGAGACTTAGCATGAAGACCCTACAGGTAAGTATATCTACCCCTTTCTTTCTCTTGTGATGTGTGTTAGTGCCTGAATTGACTGGTAGTTTTTGAGCAATTTTCATTCAGGCACTCTCCCTAAGTATCCAAAAAATGCTCTAAGTGATGGACCTCCTCAGCAGTTTTCAGCTGCATCATCATATTTTCTTGAGGAGGAGGTCATCATCATCATGTTTGTTTCGATGAAGGTCGGCATCATCATGTTCTCCGTCGACCGGTTTCTCATCGTCATCATCATATTGAAATATCGGGTGATGTTTGGTTTTTATCCTGATGATGCTGATGAGCTACAGTGCGCCCTGATCTGCTTGCGAGGGTGATTTTTCAAGGTATCCGGTGATCTTCCATTCATCACCTTGCCCAGACATGATGATGATGTTGCCTCGATATTCTGAAGGGGTTATTCTCTAAGTTGTTCGACCTGACTTGCTTTTTCTTAAAGGTCGTCGTCATCATCATCATATTTCCTTTTATCACCGTGTTGCTTGCGAGGGTCATCATATTATCTGCATCATGATATCTCGCCGGGGTGATATTTCTATCATCGGGTGATCTTGGTTATGATCATCCTGATGATGTTGTTGAAGAGTTCTAAGTGCGACCCGATATTCACTGGGGTCATCATATTTTGAACGTCAGGATGATCTTAGTCAATATCATCCTGATGATGTTGTATCACCTTGTTCTTTGTTTCTCATCCTGATGATGCTGACGTCATCCTTATATCAGGGTGATATCCGGTTCTTTCTGCCTGTCTGCATCATGATATTTCCGAAGGAGGGGGTGATATTTCCATATCACTCGAGTGTGTGTTTGTTCCAGCATCATGATGATGCTGATATCAAGGAGATATCCGCCTGCCGGCTTCGCGCATTATCTACTGGGGGTGATCTTTTCAAGCAGCGTCATCATATTCAGTTATCGCCCCGATCTTATAGAGGAGCTACAGTGCAACCTGATATTTGTGCATCAGGAGGATATTTCCAAATATCCGGTTGTCTTCCGAATATCATGATGATGTTAATATGATGATGACGTCATCAAGGTCCGGGGGGGGTCATATTTCTAACATAGATCATCTTGTGGAGATCCCTCGATATTTGCAAACATGATGATGACGTCATCCGGATATGAGGAGGTGCGCAGTAGGCAGATATGATGATGACGTCAGCAGGATATGATGATGACGTCATCAGGATGTTCATCGGCCAGACTTTTGGTTTAAGCTCAGCAGGAGGATGTTTCTCCGATGGATCCGGTTGTGCTGATGAAGGCGAATATCATGCAGTTTGTATTGCGAATATGATGATGACGTCAGGGTGATTTTTCGGGCAACAGGATATCATGCTGCTGGAGGATGATGATGATGAAGTCTTATACTAGTGTCGTCAGGAGCAAAAGCACCGACATGATATATGCTCATGACCTAGTATATAAAGTGTTAAGGAGGTCATCGCGGGGTGCATGTGGGATAATGTTATCCTGCATATTCGAAATATCATGATGATGAATATCGGCGGGAAGTGGTTGCGATTAACTGTTAGATGTTCTTCTCGAGGCCGCGGGTTGGTGCGCCATCAATGGCGATTGTTGCAGAGGTATGGGCGATGGCGTGGACGGATGTAGTACCTGATTGAAGATCTGAATCCCTAGGTGGCGGCGCAAGGCTCGAGAAATCTTCCTGTCTCCTCCCCTACCTGCTGCATTAATGTTTGAGCGCCATTTCTATGATACTGTATATCTGGCGGGAGTTTTGGTCAACATGGTAGTCAATGCTGAATACATCCTCCTGCTATATAATGCAGACGATGTTATTCATTCAAGGTGGTTGAAAGTTGTGGATTTTTGGCTCTGTAATCCAAAACCAGCTGATCTGGTTGCTCTGTACAGTTTATCTTGTGAGTTTATGTATCTCCTGTTGTAGGACTTGGCATGAATCCACTGGGTTCATGGTTGATCTTATATGAGTAATGCTATCTTAGCATGTGTTGTGTTAATTCTGTCTCCAGTATTGCATGTATTCTTCTCCTGGATCTGGATATTTGCTTATGTTTAGATTCTAGAGCATAGAATTCCTATGTTGAATGTCTGATCTTTTAACCTCTACTCAAGGGGCAGATTAAACTATTTTCAGGTTGAACATTGGGAAGGGTATACTGCAGTAGGGATGCCATAAGTAGAGATAGCTCAACACTCTATATTGGGAGATATCTGTAGGGCAGATATCGTGTGTATCCCCTTGAAATCCAGTTTTAGCTATTTATGCTGATCATTCACAGGTGTATGTCTACCGACTCCAAGCCCTGGATAGGCACCAATCATGCTGTGTTCTTGTGTTATACACCATGTCCAGCTTTGCATCCAAAATTCATATCAAAACATTTCATACCTCCACCTGTTAGTTGTAGGAGTAGGATTAGGAACCCCCTGCATGCTCTCATACCCAACCAGACATCATGTCCAAGAATGTTGCCAGCCTTGTGATCTATCATGCAGATCTTGGTCCATACATGAGAGTATTCTGCCTGTTGTTGTCAAGTTAGATCTTTCTATCTTTGAGCTAGTCAAGGTTACATCTTGAGTTATAGGGATACCCCCCTTGGTGCGGCAGAACCAGAAGTGAAGGGGAGGAGCTCACGCAACCTCCTGTATTCAGTTGGCCTGAATCTGCTTGTGCATTAGAAGTGGCAAACCCTAATGCTGATTCAAAAGAAATACCAACAAAAATGGCGACTCTGCCAGGGAAGACTAAAAAATGATATACTTGTGGCCCATCCGAGTCACTAACAAAATGATGCTCTGCTGGTGGAATGAACCTAGAAAAGTAGCTTTCAGCTATTGAAAATTTTGTCCTCTCTGGAGAGGTGGCGACTCTGCAAAAAGGATCCAAATGCACATGAAAGATGGATGTATGTGATGTGACAGAAATGTGTTGTTCATTTTTCTGCATCTGTATGAGAAAAGGTACCTTGTTCCTTCCCCTTTATTTGCTGTTTTACTGCATAGGTTAGATGCCAGGGGAAGCCTTAGGTCTTAGACAGACAAAGGATGTCTAAGAGTAGGATTTTTATGAATCCAAGTATGAGTTATCCCACACTTAGTGGTGAAATGTTGGATAAAGGAATAGAAGAGATAAGAAATAGGTTGATATTCTTAGAGGCTGAGCAGGCCCAGTTAAGAAGCAGTAACCCTGTTATGTCTGCCAGTCAGAAGGCTAAACCTCCTGTCAGCCCTTTTGATCCTTTGTATGACCAACTGGATTTGTCATGGGTGGATTATAAAGTAGAAACTATGCCTGCTAGGATATACTGTCAGATGCCTAGATTTAGTGGTCACAATGTATGTGATGGGAATGCACATATCCAAAATTTTCAAAGTTTTATGGGAAAACATTCATTCAGAGATGAGGATATGTGGATGAGGTTTCTTGTTAGGTCCTTTGATGCAAAAGCAAAAGACTGGTATTTGAGCTTTCCAAAGAAATTTTTTGCCTGTTGGGATGAGCTTGCTGACTGTTTCAAGGAAGAATTTGCAAAAGAACCGGCTGATCTTGTTGCAGAATTGATGAGAATCAGAAAACAAGATGAAGAGCCGTGTGTTGATTTCAGTCATAGGTTTGCAGTAGCCCTTTCACATGTCCCTGAAAGTTTCAGACCTGATATTTCAGCCTGTGTTGGCATATTCTTTGAAGCTTTTGAGGAGGGCTCTAGTGCATTACTGAGGGATTTCAAGGTGACAAGTATGCAGATGGCATACAAATTTTTAGAAAATGTAGAAGAAATGAGAAATGTGCACCTGCTGAAACCCCTGTCCCCAGGCCTTGGTGTGAATAACGGTTGTGAAGCTGCAAATGACCAAATGATTATGGCATCATGTGCAGATAAAAATGAAAATAAAAGCATAGAGGTTGAGACTGCTGTATTTGAACATAATGCTAACAATACTGCTCAACTAGATTGTTCACCAGTTGAGGATGCCAGTGAAAGGACTAATGAGGGTTCCCATTGCAATGATGAGGCAGCTGACCATGAAAACAATAACGAGGATGTGGACAGCAATGAGCAATTTTTAGAATGGACCTGTGGAGACAATTGTGAGTATTGTACTCAAGACAGAGAAGATATAAGCAAACAGAGAAGCAGTCCTATGTGTGACCCATTGCCTACCTTTCAAACACATGGAGATCATGAAGAGCAGTCACAAATTGAAATA
Source organism: Cunninghamia lanceolata (assembly GCA_027924645.1). NCBI lineage: Eukaryota > Viridiplantae > Streptophyta > Pinopsida > Cupressales > Cupressaceae > Cunninghamia > Cunninghamia lanceolata. Next base: position 1,031,950 of record BSBN01000173.1, on the reverse strand, counting down.
AATGCTAGTTCAGAGCATGATTGTTTTTCATTTGTTGGCTGTTTTGCTTATGACACACAGGCTGATACTCCTCCACAGACTGAGTCCATTGATGATGAAGAGGTGTGCTCTGCTGCTCATGAACAAATGGCATACTATGATGAAACTGATGCACTTGGGTCACCCATTTATGACACATATGGTGATGAGGATCTGTCTGAGTATGGTGAAGATCTAGACATTATTTTTGGCTTGGATTCTGTTTCTCATCCTGATGAAAGAGGAAACAACATACATCAGGTAAATGACTGTGAAAATGTGCCTGACTTAAAAGAGATGCCAGAGCCTGATCTTTTCCAGCCTGGTGTACCAGATTGTTGTGTACATGATGTGCACAATTGTGATTTTGAAAGCTTTCCTTTTGATATGCCAGCATATAATACAATGAGCCTTGATTTTCCTAGTTGTGTGGTGGACTTTGAGTGTTTCCTATTTTCAGTCCAGCTAGGAGATCATGTTGCAATGCATGATGATGATATAGGTGATAACCTGTGCTATATGCCATATGAGTATGCATTGCCTGATACATTCTGCACCCACATGTCACATGATGCTGAGGGTTATCTGCACAAGGGTGATAATGACAAGCCAAATCAGAGGGTTGAATATGCAGATGACAAGATTTGTTTGTGGGTGGATCTTTGTAGTATCTCCAAGCTTGACCCAGTGCATGCAGATGAAAACAAGATTTTTGACAAAGGGAGATACAAGTTTTTCTTTTCTTGGTGGCCTTAGGCCATCAAGTGTGTTTGGTGATGCAGATCATGATAACTTCATGACTCTATGCCCAATGGATAAGGGACTGGTCTGCATCCCAGAGATCTGGAGTTCTCGCTGCAGTCTTGCACCTGCACGTCCCCAGACAGAGCCACTGTTAGTGCCTGAATTGACTGGTAGTTTTTGAGCAATTTTCATTCAGGCACTCTCCCTAAGTATCCAAAAAATGCTCTAAGTGATGGACCTCCTCAGCAGTTTTCAACTGCATCATCATATTTTCTTGAGGAGGAGGTCATCATCATCATGTTTGTTTCGATGAAGGTCAGCATCATCATGTTCTCCATCGACCGGTTTCTCATCGTCATCATCATATTGAAATATCGGGTGATGTTTGGTTTTTATCCTGATGATGCTGATGAGCTACAGTGCGCCCTGATCTGCTTGCGAGGGTGATTTTTCAAGGTATCCGGTGATCTTCCATTCATCACCTTGCCCAGACATGATGATGACGTTGCCCCGATATTCTAAAGGGGTTATTCTCTAAGTTGTTCGACCTGACTTGCTTTTTCTTAAAGGTCGTCGTCATCATCATCATATTTCCTTTTATCACCGTGTTGCTTGCGAGGGTCATCATATTATCTGCATCATGATATCTCGCCGGGGTGATATTTCTATCATCGGGTGATCTTGGTTATGATCATCCTGATGATGTTGTTGAAGAGTTCTAAGTGCGACCCGATATTCACTGGGGTCATCATATTTTGAACGTCAGGATGATCTTAGTCAATATCATCCTGATGATGTTGTATCACCTTGTTCTTTGTTTCTCATCCTGATGATGCTGACGTCATCCTTATATCAGGGTGATATCCGGTTCTTTCTGCCTGTCTGCATCATGATATTTCCGAAGGAGGGGGTGATATTTCCATATCACTCGAGTGTGTGTTTGTTCCAGCATCATGATGATGCTGATATCAAGGAGATATCCGCCTGCCGGCTTCACGCATTATCTACTGGGGGTGATCTTTTCAAGCAGCGTCATCATATTCAGTTATCGCCCCGATCTTATAGAGGAGCTACAGTGCAACCTGATATTTGTGCATCAGGAGGATATTTCCAAATATCCGGTTGTCTTCCGAATATCATGATGATGTTAATATGATGATGACGTCATCAAGGTCCGGGGGGGTCATATTTCTAACATAGATCATCTTGTGGAGATCCCCCGATATTTGCAAACATGATGATGACGTCATCCGGATATGAGGAGGTGCGCAGTAGGCAGATATGATGATGACGTTAGTAGGATATGATGATGACGTCATCAGGATGTTCATCGGCCAGACTTTTGGTTTAAGCTCAGCAGGAGGATGTTTCTCCGATGGATCCGGTTGTGCTGATGAAGGCGAATATCATGCAGTTTGTATTGCGAATATGATGATGACGTCAGGGTGATTTTTCGGGCAACAGGATATCATGCTGCTGGAGGATGATGATGATGAAGTCTTATACTAGTGTCGTCAGGAGCAAAAGCACCGACATGATATATGCTCATGACCTAGTATATAAAGTGTTAAGGAGGTCATCGCGGGGTGCATGTGGGATAATGTTATCCTGCATATTCGAAATATCATGATGATGAATATCGGCGGGAAGTGGTTGCGATTAACTGTTAGATGTTCTTCCCGAGGCCGCGGGTTGGTGCGCCATCAATGGCGATTGTTGCAGAGGTATGGGCGATGGCGTGGACGGATGTAGTACCTGATTGAAGATCTGAATCCCTAGGTGGCGGCGCAAGGCTCGAGAAATCTTCCTGTCTCCTCCCCTACCTGCTGCATTAATGTTTGAGCGCCATTTCTATGATACTGTATATCTGGCGGGAGTTTTGGTCAACATGGTAGTCAATGCTGAATACATCCTCCTGCTATATAATGCAGACGATGTTATTCATTCAAGGTGGTTGAAAGTTGTGGATTTTTGGCTCTGTAATCCAAAACCAGCTGATCTGGTTGCTCTGTACAGTTTATCTTGTGAGTTTATGTATCTCCTGTTGTAGGACTTGGCATGAATCCACTAGTTTCATGGTTGATCTTATATGAGTAATGCTATCTTAGCATGTGTTGTGTTAATTCTGTCTCCAGTATTGCATGTATTCTTCTCCTGGATCTGGATATTTGCTTATGTTTAGATTCTAGAGCATAGAATTCCTATGTTGAATGTCTGATCTTTTAACCTCTGCTCAAGGGGCAGATTAAACTATTTTCAGGTTGAACATTGGGAAGGGTATACTGCAGTAGGGATGCCATAAGTAGAGATAGCTCAACACTCTATATTGGGAGATATCTGTAGGGCAGATATCATGTGTATCCCCCTGAAATCCAGTTTTAGCTATTTATGCTGATCATTCACAGGTGTATGTCTACCGACTCCAAGCCCTGGATAGGCACCAATCATGCTGTGTTCTTGTGTTATACACCATGTCCAGCTTTGCATCCAAAATTCATATCAAAACATTTCATACCTCCACCTGTTAGTTGTAGGAGTAGGATTAGGAACCCCCTGCATGCTCTCATACCCAACCAGACATCATGTCCAAGAATGTTGCCAGCCTTGTGATCTATCATGCAGATCTTGGTCCATACATGAGAGTATTCTGCCTGTTGTTGTCAAGTTAGATCTTTCTATCTTTGAGCTAGTCAAGGTTACATCTTGAGTTATAGGGATACCCCCCTTGGTGCGGCAGAACCAGAAGTGAAGGGGAGGAGCTCACGCAACCTCCTGTATTCAGTTGGCCTGAATCTGCCTGTGCATTAGAAGTGGCAAACCCTAATGCTGATTCAGAAGAAATACCAACAATGTGCTTCCCCCGTGATGTGTTATGTGTTGTTTAGGCCTCCTGGGATGACCTCAGATTCCCCCGTAAGGTCTGGGATACCAGGAGACTACCTCTGTTGTGACCTTCTTCTATTTGTATCATCATTCTTCTATATTGCCTCTCTTTGATTTCATTGTTGTGTGTTGTGTCTTACAGACATAGCGTCGTGGTTGGTGACCTGCGGGCACTCTCCTATGTGACTGTCCCTAAGACACTTGTTTCTCCTCTCTTATGTATTGTTTCCCTTCCTCTAGTGTTTCCATCTAGCAGGCGGATGACGACAAACATTTATACTGATGTGGACCTAGTGTCCCTTTCGAGAGCAATAAAAAAATGGACTTAGTTCCTAATATGATGATGGGGTTGTATACTTTATCCAACACTTGGCTAGTGGAAGCACTCATGCTTTCTGCATAGTAAATTTGATGATGTTTTTGTCGCATTTACAAACCTTAACAATACTGCTGCTCTGTGCACCTTTGTTTTCCTTTGAATCTAGCCTTGGTGGAACTTGATTTAGAGAGCTTCGTGATATAGCCCTACGGTTATCCTTGAACTTTGGATTCGTTGTATAACCTTGGCTCTTTGTGTAGTTAATCATATGCATTGATGTTGTTGTTTATCATGATCTTGTATACACTAACATGTTTCTTGTAGGGATGTGTTTGTGAGAACATTTGGCGATCGTAAAGTACATGTCACCTCTGGGGGGCATGGGCTTTGCAAAATTTAGTGTTCCCTTGTGTGTTTTCTTCTTACCTTAACGTGCTTGATATTGATGCTTGATATCAACCACCTTAAGGTGGGGGCATATATAAGGTAAGCTATCTATTATAGATGTTAGCAATGTGTTTGACCTCAGATGCAAAGACTTGTGCCCCAGAGTAGTGCATCGTGCATCCTGAGTTTGTTTGCAATCAATCAATCAATTATGTAAGCCCTCTGCAGAGGCAGGATATCGCGTATATCTTTTTTTATCTTAAGCCCTCTATGGAGGCAGGGATGGTGTATTTTTTAGAGCAGATTGCATTATCCTGTCATTTTCAAAAGTCCTCTACAGAGGTCGGGAGTGGTTCTCTAACTAACTCAACCTTTAAGCGTATTTTTAGTGATTGTTGTGGCGAAGCGCAATCGTTGGTGTGTGCCTGTAATGTACCTGAGATGGTGTTGGACCTAGAAATAGGTACACTCCATTACTTGTCTGCCATGCTTTCTCTGTGTCTTCAAGTGTGTGTGTTTTGGTGTGCTTATTTTATGTGGCATGTTTGTTGCCCCATATGCAGAGACCAATGCCCTTAGGTAGTTCTTCCTACATTTTGGGAGGTTTTGCGTATCTTGCGTGTGTGTTGCCCCATATATACAGAGACCTGCGCCCTAAGGTAGTGCAACCTGTATTATGGGAGGTTTGTTTACTTTCCAGTACCTACATCTGCATTTCATATATATGAGAAAAAGAAAAGAAAAGATATCATTTCTGTCTTCCATGCATTAATGTGTCTTCTATGCATTGACTATATTCTCCGTGTTCTGCGTGACTGTAACTATCTTCTCTATGTTTTGCGTGACTGTAACTGTCTTCTCCCTATTTTGCATGCCTGTTACTGTCTTCTATGTGATTGGCATGTCTTCTCCGTGCTTGGCATGTTTGTTGTGTTTATGACCTTACTTTAATGCATGTATTGGCCTCACGTTTATACATACATTAAAGTGGGGGCTAAATGTAATGTCAGAAAATGTCCCCTTGGGGGCTTTTCCCTCATAAGGTTTAGCTCTCGGGTCTTTAGCATGCATTTAGGACATCCTAGTTCATATTTTAGCATCCCGATGCAATGAGGCCTAGGTTTCATGGTAAAGTGGACCTAGGAGGACCCCTTGACCTTAACCCTACCCAAAATAGGGGGGAGGACTTGGGCGCCCGCGCCCTAGTCCTGCCCTATTTTGGGTCAGGCCCAAAATTTAAGTGTCGGTTTATGACCGTTATTTGGTCCTTTTACCGACACGACAAGTTTTGATTTTTTAAATCTTGGTGGGAGTGCTTGTAGTTGTATATATAAACATGTTTTGGCATTCATTTGTAAACTAGATGATTACTAGCAAGCTATTGTGTTCTCAAGGTGATTTAAGGCTTTCATTGTGTTGCAAGAGCAGACTTGTTTTGTTTATGTGTTTGTATTTGTAGATTTGAGCATTCATCTCCTCATGGAATGAAGAACATCTTCCTCCCATGAGATCTTCACTACAAGGTGATATCATTATTCTTTTCATCACTGTTTCATTTGGATTTGGCCTCTTCCTCACAAGGGCATGCTCTTTCTATTTGACAAAGGTGTTTGGAAGACTTAAGTGTCCTTCTGGGGCTTGACTGAGGCAAGCTCCTAAACACCACAACCCCAAACCAAGTCTTGTGATTGCAGGTTACAGGCGTCGCATTTGGGAAAGGTGAAGTTGCAAGAAGGATTGGCAAGCATCAAGGATTTAGGATCTGAAGAGAAGGACACCAAAACATTTCTAGGACTTGGGCACTCTCTCTAGTGTCCTCTACAGATAAATTTTTGGAAACAGAAGTTACAGGGCTGATCAGTGTCGGAAGGAGGTCTGGATCCCACGAAGAAATTGGTACCTTGGACTAGGGTGCCCACTCCAGTGTCCCTGATTGTTCCATTTCAGAACCCCAAAAATAGGTACTCTGTGATTTGGTATTTTACTCCTATCTGCAAGAGCTTTTTCCGTTATTCGTCAGTTTGTTTCCGTATTTGCATAATTAGGGTTTTAATGGTCAATTGAGCATAGGTGAAGGAAAACTGATAATTAAATTCCCTAATCCAAGTTTCCCTACATCTCACAGTGACCTAGGGTATGATAGTGCTTGCCACTTGACCCTAGATCCTTGAATGTATAGTGGAAAGGAGGATTTTAACATCAAAACACTAAAATATTAACAAATCCATTTTTCCCTAAACATTAATTACGTCCTAAATACATTTTAAAAAATAAGATATGTAAAATGAAAAGTGTACTATCAATTAATTATAGGTAGGGGGTTGAAACAACCAATAATTAACCTACAACAATAGTTCATCAAAATGTGGCCCTACAAAACTAGATTTCACATCACATTAACAATTATTTATTTTTCAAAGTTAGACAAACCACATATCATTGTTAAGGGATGATCATAAAATCCCCTTAAGCCACTAATAATAGCACTAATACCCTTGAAATCTACTCATTGTTAAGGGATGATCTAAGAGGATGTAGATGACCTACAACTTGAAATCTACTCATTAATCCCCTTAAGCCACTAATAATAGTTGAAAATTGATCATTCACATTTGATCAATTTGTATAATGTTAGATACTTTAAGTTTTTACAAACTTGTTTAAAAAGATAAATATATTAAACTTGGTCAACTTAAGACAAAATCATTCCATTATCATGGTTTATGGACCTAGGAAAGATGACATGGATTAAGGGGATTAAGAAAATTGCTTAAGGCTTGTCCTAAGAGGATGTAGATGGTTTAGGGTTTAGGGTTTAGGGTTTAAGGTTTAGGGAACTTAGGGTTAAGGGTTTAGGGATGAGGGTTAAGGGTTTAGGGTTTAGGGAACTTAGGGTTAAGGGTTTATGGTTGAGGGTTAAGGGTTAAGGGTTAAGGGTTTAGGGTTTAGCATTTAGGGTTAAAAGGGTTGAGGGTTAAGGGTTTAGGGTTAAGGGTTAAGGGTTAATGGTTTAGGGTTAAGGGTTAAGGGTTTAGGGTTTAGGGTATAGGGTTTAGGGTTAAAAGAGTTTAGTGTTAAGAGTTAAGGGTTTGGTGTGCTTGTTTTGTGTGGCGTGTTTGTTGCCCCTTATGTAGAGACCAATGCCCTCAGGTAGTGCTTCCTACATTTTGGGAGGTTTTGCATATCTTGTGTGTGTGTTGCCCCATATATACAGAGACCTGCACCCTAAGGTAGTGCATCATGTATTATGGGAGGTTTGTTTACTTTCCAGTACCTGCATCTACATTTCATATTGTATACACCTAAAAATGACATGATTCAACTAAATAAATATTCTAAATATTTATTTCATTCTTCTATCAATTAAATAAATATTCTAAATTTATTTAATCGGTTCATTATTCCGTAATTAAATAAATTCAATTTATTTAATTAAATTCCCTTAATTCTTCTAATGTCTCACACAATTAAATAATCCTAAATTATTTAATTAAACCAAATTCCTCTATCCTAAGTTCTAATTTCAAAAATCCACCTCACCTTGTTGCACATGTAATTAAATATATTAAATATTTAATTACCTTATTTTCCCTCACCCACATGTCCTATTTCTTCTCAAATCAAAAGTTAGTTAACTAATCAATCAAAAGTGTTAACTAACTAGTCAATTGAGTTAATCCCTCAATCAATTTAGTCAATCCCTCAATTCATTCTTCCAACTAATCAATCAAGTTTGTTAACTGATCAGTCAATGGAGTTAACTCTCCAATCAATTTTGTCAAATCCCCCCTTTCATGATGGAGGTGGGACACTTGTCATATTTCTACTGGTTGCACATTCCTCAACCATCCTCAGCCGTTGATCATCACACTTCTTCTCAACCGTTGATTCTTATTCTTCTAAGTCTATAAAAGAAACCTCATCCTCCCATTCTATTCATCCAGGCTATTCGTATTGTTACTCTGCAGAATTCTGCCCACGTGCCTTTGGCACCCCAATACTATTTTCTTGAGATCACCATTATTGCTTTGAAGCTCATCTTCTTGGCATATTCATTATCACAGCCATTTACTATCAACATCCTACAAAACAGCTAAAAGAGTGCACTCACTGAGGGCCTACTTCATCAGCAAAGGACGGTTGTAATAGGTGAACAACAGAAGCTTTGAAATAGGGAAGGTTTGCATTGTTATTCATTTGCTTCATTTCTTTCAATCTTTCTTGTTTTCATTATTCTGTTGATGTTTAGGTTTGATATTGTTCATTTGATTAAACTGCATTTTATCCTAACATTTTTGGCACCCACCGTGGGGCCTTTGCCCCTTTATTTCATCAAAATCTGAGCTTTTTTGAAGGCAGGTTCCGTACAGGTCACGCAAGATCACGCAGAGGCTACTTCGGTGCATTTGAACATTTCTGTGGTGCATATACCCACTATTACAATGCTTCTATTATTTCTGCGGATCTATGCTTTTTAGCTGCGCTTTTGTGCACTGTTACGGTGCATTTGTCATTTATGAACTTTTGTGTATTCCTGCGGCACTTTTACACACTGTTACTATGCATTCGTCATTACTGCGCATCTGTTCATTATTACTGCACTTTTACGCATTGTTACGGCGTATCTGTCATTTCTGTGCTTCTGTGTATTTTTGCTGCACTTTTACGCACTATTTGCGGTGCATTTGTTCTTACTGCACTTCTGTTGACTATCTCTACACATTTAGTCACTAAAGCTGCGCATTTGTAATAAGCAATGGTTTTAGTACTTTTTTAGGAAAGTTTGCTAATGCTAACGTCTTCGCAGGTGTTTTCTGGAGCTGTTTTGTAGGATAGGCTCGGGTTTAGTTCCATATAGTTGCATTTAAATAGTTCACACTTCACTTTCTAAGGGATAGTAACATTGATGTTCATTCAAATCCTCACCTAGCTCTAATTAGAGGAGAAATAATTGGATCATTTATTTCTTGCATTGCAACACTTTCCAAGTTATTGCTATCTGAGATTAAAACTGAACTCACCATTGATTTTGGGGTTAAAATTGAACTACTGCTATCTCGTTGGACCAAAACTTCAAAGTTAACTATTTCGTGCTACGAGGATTAAAACTAAATTCACCATTGATTTTGGGGTTAAAATTGAACTACGTTTATCTCGTTGGACCAAAACTTCAAAGTTAACTATTTCATGCTACGAGGATTAAAATTGAATTCACCATTGATTTCTGGGATTAAAACTGAACCAATGCTATCTTGCTAACATCACTTCAAAATTCTGTGCTTGCCCAAGTAGATTAGCCCACTTAGTTTTTCTACTTTTAACTAGGTTGGATCAATCAATGTCTTTTGTGCTTGACGAATGACAATAGGCTTATGCTTTCCCCTTTTCTGGGTGATCAGAGTGCTAGACTTGTCATTCTATTTGTTTAATCTTTAGGAGGGGCCTACCCTTGGATGCACGCTTCTCCAAGTGGGAACAACCCTGAGTGGTAACAGACTAAAGCCAAGCCCTACCAAGCCACTTAAAATAAATTATACTTGAGGTGAAAACTTCTTGCAACAAGTGCTACTATGTTACACTGATGGCCAACCTCCCCCAAAACCCTCTCAGGTGCAACCCTTTGAGGCTGGGAGACTCCACAACGGAGAGTAGTGCCGTCACATGTGTAACCACTTGAACGGTTGCCCACATTAAATACCTCTTGTTCTAGTGGCCCAAAACCTTTGTAATCCATTTCTCACCTAGGATCTTTGTGCTTTCTCTTGTTCAGTTTAGTCCAAAATAGAGTTGAACAAACCACAAAAACAATGAAAAACTACAAAATATTCTTTATGCTTGTTGTGTTTTCTTGCTGTTAATTCATAAAATCAGATCAAGAAGACCTTTTTCCAGCCAAAAAATACCAAAAACAACAAAAAAGTCCAAAATTTTGCCAAAAAAACTAGAGCTACGCATATACCCATTTCTACTACGCATTTGTGTCAACTTGCTGCGCATACGTGTATCCCTGCTGTGCATTTACAGACTATTGTTGTGCATACATTTTACACCAACATGGCGCATATATTGCAACTTCCTGTGCATATATTCATTTCTATGGCACATTTGTTTCTGCGCATACACGACAGTGAGCACTTGCACTATTTTTGAGGGAATATTTTTACCTGTTTGGAGCACCCATTTCAGCCTAGCTTCACTTTCTAAGATCAGATTCAACCTTGCAATTAGTCTTCATCCGTTTCACCCAAATCTCTCTCTTTCATCAATCGTCCCATTCACTTTCTATCCAAACCACCTTCTCGGGAGCCCAGACCTTGGTTCAGTTCAAATCCAAGGAGAAAATTCACACCGTTGGGTGAGTCTCAAGAGTTTGCACTAAGGAAGCTGTTGGCTAACAATGAAATTTCTCTACCGCCAACAAGTGATTATGAGCCTATAGTCAAACCTCCCTACTGGAAGGACACAGACTATTGTGAATATCATTGAGGAAGGGGGCATACAACTAACAACTACATCCGCCTCAAAAATGTCATCCAAGATATACTAGATCAGAATCAGGGAGGGACACAACAACATACCTCCAATGAAACTCATGTGGCCTACAGGGATCCACTTTTGAATCACAACAGGCCATATAACAACAACAACAACAACACCAATGGCCACAACAACAACAGTAACGACAACAACAATAATCGCAACCGGCCAAATCAGAACAGCGGGACTAGTAATGCCAACTATGCAAGTGTGCCATTTGACTACACCATAAACTACATTTCTGAGAAAATCCCATAGGTCAATGTCATCTCACCCAACCAACAACCAGGACCTAACATAACTAGTTGTAGTATAATTACCCGCAGTTGTAAAGTCACGCTCAATACTGCCCCTCCAAGGTCTTCACCGTCTCCATCTAATTTTTGTCAGTACAATGTCATCGACCAGTTACAGAAAACTCTGGCTCACATTTCTATATTGGAGCTATTGTGTCTATCTCCTTCTCATAAGGAGATTCTTGAGAAAGCCTTAGTGGAAACCACCGTCCCCACTAATTTGGCCCAAGGAAAGTTTCAGACCATGGTAGGCAATCTGACATCCTCCAACTCCATATCGTTTACTGAGCAAGATGACCTCTTTGTATCCCAACCTCATAACACCCCTCTGCACATTGTCGCATTCATACACAAGCACCGCATCAAGAGGGTTCTCATTGCTGGAGGTGTTGGTTTAAATATTTGCACATTAAAGCTAGTCCTTGCACTGGGGTTCTCCGAACAGGTAGTTGATCCAAGGAGGAAAATTACTATCAAAGCATATGACGAGGAAGAAAGAACCACAAAGGGAACAATTGTCCTACCCATTCAAGTGGGACCAGTAATCAAAGATGTGGTGTGTCAAGTCCTTGATCGGGAGCTTGCTTATAATATCCTACTCGGGAGACCATGGATTCATGCCATGAAGGCTGTCCCCTCAACCTATCATCAATGCATTAAATTCCCGCACAATGGCAAGCAAGTCACCATTCAAGGTGACCCTGACCCCTACCAACACTGCAATTCTTTTCGTGCAAAACCCGAGTGTATCATACCCAACAACAGAGCTTACATTTCCCCTACCCCGCAACAGGACCATACCACTGAAGCTTCCTCCTCAAGACCCAAAGTGCAGAAAGTTACCATAAAAGAAACTGGAGTGGGAGAGTACTCAATTGAGCACAGTCTTAATCTTGCCAAATTGCCCTTGTCTCCTAGATCTTTTGGCCGACCCAAACATTTTCCAAAGCCATCTGCTCCTCCTGTAGCTCCCGCAACTCCCTTTGTAAAATGGGGAACCTTATTTGATGAAACAGAGGAGCGAGATCTCCTGCAATGGCTTTATGCTGAAGAAGAAAACACACCCCAAGATCCGCCTAGACTCCCAACAGAACTCTATGGGCGAGGTGAGACTATTTTGCACAAGATGGGGTATGAAGGACAAGGCCCCATCGGCCTCAAAAAAGAAGGAATCATTGAACCTATACAACCTTTTTCATCCTCATCAGCTAGAAACACAAGTGGCCTAGGATACAAAGGCAAGGGTAAAGCCAAGGAAAATGCTTGCCTTGTGGAAACAATGCAAACATTCCAAGTTGACAGCGACATAGATTTAGATGATTCAAATGAGTATGAGTGGGATGAGCTAATAGAGCACTCCTATGATGACAAAGAGGTCAACACCATCCAAACTCTTAGCCCCTACCGTGAGGGACAAACGCAATGGAACAGACCACCGGAGTCTGATTTGCCCATCCCTGAGATTATGGCTTTCAAGGAAAGTTTAAATTCCATTGCAATAAACAACTTGGAGGAAAGTACCACCCGGAACACCACCCCCGCCAATGCTCCTAACATTTCCATTCACACCATCAATGAATCAGGTCTATCATCCGACTCCCTTCCCCTCTTGCACCCTAGGCTTATTGACTAGGATTTGCAAGGAACTCCCCAACTAGATATGTTCCAAAATGATGATGCTTACATCGATTATATGGAACTTAGGGACCACTTACCCAAGGGAGATCATAAAGCTAGTTTTACTGTTAAACTGAATACCATGGCTTACTTTGAGGAGGGTGCCAAGCCTTCCAGTGGCAAAAATATCAAGATAAAAAATGGATCTGATAGTGAAAACTGCCTTGCGGCAGTGTCAGATCACAAAATAGTAAAAAGAAAGGACGCATCCGAAGGTGAAAACCCAACTGTGGCACCTGATGATGGAATGCTTAACACTCTCCCTAGTGATATGTACCAGGAAAGGTCACAGATTGTTGTGGAACCGACAGAGCTTGTGAATATTGGAACAGAAGAACAGCCCAAGATTATCCACTTTGCCAAATCTCTTACGCCACCAAAGAAAACCAGGTTTGTACTATTCTTTAAGAAGAAGAGAGGCAGCTTTGCTTGGTTGTATGCAGACATGCCAGGTCTAGACCCAAACTCAATTCTACATCATTTGCCATTGGATCCAGGAGTGAAACTAGTAAAGCAGAAGTTGAGAAAGATGCATCCTCACATAGCCCTTTTGGTCAAAGAAGAACTCAAGAAATTGCTGGATGTGGGGTTCATTAGAGCCATAGATTACCCAAAATGGATATCTAATATTGTGCTAGTGTCTAAACTAGATGGCCGAGTTTGACTATGCAATGATTTTTGAGACTTAAACAAAGCATGCTGTAAGGATGACTTTCCATTGCCAAACATCAATATCATAGTCGATCTAAATGTAGGACATACAATGCTATCACTCATGGACGGATTCTCAGGGTATAATCAAATCAAAATAGCACCAGAGGACCAACACAAGATAGCTTTCACTTGCCCATGGGGTACCTTTTGCTGGAATGTCATGCCATTTGGGCTGAAAAATGCAGGTGCCACATATCAAAGAGCTCTGACTACTATATTTCATGATATGATACATGTAACTATGGAAGACTATGTCGACGATATCCTAGCAAAGTCTCTCACAAGGGATTCACACCTAGATGTACTAGAAAAAGTTTTTCAAAGGTTGGACCAATTCCAAGTCAAGCTGAACCCAAAGAAATGTGTGTTTGGGGTAACTTCCAGCAAGCTGCTAGGCTTCATCGTGTCGGCAAATGGAATAGAGGTAGACCCAGCCAAAGTCAAAGCTATAATGGACATGCCACCACCCAAGACTCTAACACAGTTGAGATCCTTACAGGGCAAGCTGCAGGCCATCCGCAGATTCATATCACAGATGGCAGACAAGTGCCAACCTTTCAGACATCTCCTGCATAAGAACATTCCCTTTAGGTGGGATGAGCGGTGTGAAGAAGCATTCAACAAGCTAAAGGAGTACCTTATGAATCCACCCATTCTCATGCCACCGATCCAAGGAAAACCTCTAATTCTCTACATATCTGCTACACCTATTGCTCTGGGGGTACTTCTAGCACATCATGATTATGAGAACAAGGAAAGAGCTGTATACTACATCAGTCAAACCTTAGTGGGCTACGAGTTGCAATACTCACAAGTAGAAAGATCATGTCTCGCAGTATTTTTTGCTTCACAAAAACTCTGACATTACATGCTTGCGCATCCAGTTAAGCTCATTGCAAAAATAGACCCATTGAAGTATCTTCTTAGCTCCTCTCATAGGTTGCCTAGCAAAATGGGTAATGCTTCTCAATAAGTATGACATCGAATATGTGGATAGAAAAGTGATCAAGGGACAAATCATAGCTGACCAACTGGCAGATGCACCGTTACAAGACATCAAGCCCATGTAGTTTGAATTTCTAGATGAATCCTTATTCACTGTGTCAACATCTTCCTGGAAACTCTACTTCGACGGGTCTTACACAAACCATGGATCGGAGGCAGGTATCCTGTTTATAACTCCTCAAGGTGACACAATTCCAAAGTCTTACCGTTTGTTATTTCCATGCACCAACAACATAGTGGAATATGAAGCCTTGGTAATTGGTCTCAAGATGGCAACTGCGTGGAAAATCCAAGAACTACATGTCTACGGTGATTCTCAGCTTATAATCAATCAGGTCAATGATGAGTATCAAACCAAAGATGAAAAGCTCATCCCATACAAACGGATGGTTAACGACTTCAAAGAACACTTTGGGACCATCTCCTTCGAGCAAATACCTAGGATCGAGAACAAAGCGGCAGATGCAATGGCTACCATAGCCTCTCTCCTGGAAATACCTAAACATGAGTCACGGTATGAGTTCTTAGTGGAAACTATCCGACAACTAGCTTATGATCTTCTTGAAACCCATTCCATCTGCCTTCTAGTTGGATCTAATTCACCTTGGTATGGTAAGACTTACACTTACCTCAAGGACAACCTTCTCCCACCTGACCTCTCTCCCAACCAAAAGCAAACTTTCATACGACAAACCTCTCGCTACACCATCATAGCCGATACCCTTTACTGACGTGGTCTGGATGGTACTTTGCTCCGTTGTTTAGAACAAGAAGAATCCATAATTGCCTTGCAAGACGTACACGAAGGGATCTACAGAACACACTCCAGCGGTCCTTCCTTAGCCAAGAAACTGCGTTTGGGTTATTACTGGCCAAACATGGAAATGGATTCATATCAGTTCGTCAAAAAGTGCAAACAGTGCCAAATACACGGGAACCTAATACATGCACCAGCTCAAGAGATGAGACCTTTAACGACACCCTGGCCCTTTTGCCAGTGGGGACTTGACCTTGTGGGAAAGATTCATCCACCCTCTTCCAATGGCCACAAATTCATCATAACTACCACTGAGTATTTCACAAAGTTGATTGAAGCCATTCCCCTCACCACCGTCACAGGTAAGCAAATTTCCTCATTCATCCTAAATTACATTATCTACAGATATGGCATTCTTTCATCTATTATCACGGATAATGGAAAACCATTCAAAAATTAGGATGTCCAAGAACTCTGTGAGCATTTCAAAATCCAACATCATTTCTCCACTCCATACTACCCCCAAGGTAACAGCCAAGCTGAGGCATCGAATAAAACCATTCTAAAAATCCTAAAGAAGACTGTCAATGAGGCTGGCCGTGATTGGCATGTCCAACTCAATCCCACTCTGTGGGCCTATAGAACCAGTATACGCACTCCCACAGGTGCTACACCCTATGCCCTTGTCTATGGTTCAGAAGCCATCCTCCCCATTGAGGTCAAACTACCATCCCTCCGGGTGTCATTGAAAGGTCTCATATCAGATGAAGAATACAGAGTCTCCAGGTTACAAGAACTAGAGCTGCTAGAAGAAAGGCACCAGAAAGCCTTTGATCATCTCAAAGCATATCAACAGATGATGTCAAGAAGCTATAACCACAAGGTCCGCCCAAGATGCTTTAAGGTTGGGGACCTCGTTCTCAAAGAGAATCCTCGCAATCAACAAGACAGAGAAAAGAAAGGCAAGTTTGAACCTAACTGGCTTGGGCCCTATGTGATTGTAGCTGCTTACGGATTGGGGGCATATCAGTTGGCAACATCAAAGGGTGAGTTGTTCGATGATCCAATCAACAGCATGCACCTTTGCTGGTTCTATACCTAGGAGAACCCCAATGCAAGGGGGCACAAAAATACAAAAAAATAAAAAAAAAAGTTGAAAAGAGAATATACAAAAAAAAAAAAGGGAAAAAAATAGAAAGCATACAAAAATAAAATCATCCTTTGGTGAAAACCTGGCAAACAGGTGCCTTGGATGGGTATCATGATGAAAACCTGGCAACCAGGTGTCATGTTTACTTTCTAGCTTCTAGTGCAAATAAAAGCAAGTGATGAAAACCTGGTAAACAGGCGTTACTTGTGATAAACCACCTTCTCCATCTTTGGGAATCCAATCACCCTGAGTCCATTCTTCCTTCGCTCATTTCCCATTTGACCCATATCTGTCCCGCAATAACCACTTGACAGTTACCTATCATGGCTTGATACTCTCCTTGTGGCCTTGTCAACCAAGGTTTTGTCCCATACCGTCTCCTCAGTGTGAGCCTAGCATAGTGTCCCTCGTCAATGTCCATGGTCCAAGTCCGTGAACTATGTTGCCTCTGCGCCGTCACGTAGGCAAGGCCATTATTCTAATGCACCCCTGAGGCTTCCATTTCTCCCATGGTCCCATTCACCCCCTTTCTTATTGTCTTTCTTCTAGTCCATCCATGGTCCATTAGGGTTTACCCCAAACTACGTTGCCTCTGCGTTGTCACGTAGGCAAGGCCATTTAGCAATGAGCCCCCGAGGCACTAGGTCAGTCCCTTAGGGTCCGTCTCCCCAATAAGGATTGTGCAATCTTCTCACCAAGAAAACAAATGCAAGCAGAACCCACACCTCAAGCAGAAATCTTGACTGTGAGCATCTTAACCTATCCAATGCAAAGCAAATACCCAAGGTCTTCTAAATGATTTTACTCAAATTAAGGCAAGAAATAAACACATATCAACGCAAATATGCTTTGTAGATCGGAAACATGGTTAACATATCGAGTCTTGATTTTTGCTATCATATCTTTCTATGCTACTCAAGGATGCCAAAAGCTAGAGATGCTATGATGGGGGCATGATTATTTTCTTTGTTTGCTATCTGTGGATTAATCTTTAGTAATGTGACACCTTGTCTAAGGACATGATCAGCAAAAGATCATCGAGGACATCAAAGGTCTAACATGAACAGGGGCAATCCTTGTTTGTTGATACACAAGCAATACTTAGGTCATCTCGGTTTAATTATACCTCGATGCTTGTATTAACTTGCTAAATCAAAATCTATGTAAGTAGTACTCAGGTCATCTCGGTTCAATTATACCTAGATGCTTGTATTAACTTAAAACATTTCAAAAAAAGTACCAAAAAAAACCCAATGATGAAATAAAGCACTCCAAAAAGAAAAACATCCATCATACATCCATTATACATCCATTTATACATCCATACATCTGTATCCCATGCAATAAAAGATCCACATAATGTAGAGTATCAATGTTTATACAAGCTTGTGATTCCTTCTATCGAGTCATTCTTCTATTAATCAATATTTCTATCTATCATCATATCTTTCATCCTTGTCTAGTCAGTCTGAGCAATTATCAAAATACAGGTCCATCCTTAATCCATACCAATCAAGTCAAGTCAATCTTGCACAAATGATCCAATCACAATCAGTGGTCTTGATCCTTGTCTGGTCGTAAACCAACTCGATCAGTTAATCAATCAATTGTCTTATACAGGATGTAACATTGTTGAAATTAGACCAACACACGCGTCTTACACGACATGTTTCATTTCTTGAAACCAAACACTATCCTTCATGTTTTCTCTAGGGACCTATCGTTCCCCGCCATGACAACACGCCTACCGTGTTGGTCTAGGGATATATCGTTCCCTGCCATAACAACACTATCGTATATTGTTATTAGTATATCGTTAGTTTACCACTTGACAGGGGCAATACCTTGTTTGTTCTTGTGTCATTTGTGCATACTTGCTTGCTTGCTTGTGTGTGTCATCATTCCATCTTGCATCGCGTATCATTCGACTCTTTCTTCAACCGATTTCTTCATTCTAACCTAGCTTCCCTTCGTCTTCGTGAGATTTTCCATCTCACGCCTCCTGCCTTCTTCCCATCCAATCTCCCGAGGGGGCATCCTATCATCATTAAACTTGTACTAGGGGCAAACTGGGGCATGTATCATTCTCAGACTATCGATTTCTTTGAAGCAACGCTGTAAACTGCATTGCATCAAAGAGGGGCAAAATGTATACGCCTAAAAATGACACGATTCAACTAAATAAATATTCTAAATATTTATTTCATTCTTCTATCAATTAAATAAATATTCTAAATTTATTTAATCAGTTCACTATTCCGTAATTAAATAAAATCAATTTATTTAATTAAATTCCTTTAATTCTTCTAATGTCTCACACAATTAAATAATCCTAAATTATTTAATTAAACCAAATTCCTCTATCTTAAGTTCTAATTTCAGAAATCCACCTCACCTTGTCCACCTCACCCTATTACACATGTAATTAAATATATTAAATATTTAATTACCTTATTTTCCCTCACCCACATGTCCTATTTCTTCTCAAATCAAAAGTTAGTTAACTAATCAATCAAAAGTGTTAACTAACCAGTCAATTGAGTTAATCCCTCAATCAATTCAGTCAATCCCTCAATTCATTCTTCCAACTGATCAATCAAGTTTGTTAACTGATCAGTCAATGGAGTTAACTCTCCAATCAATTTTGTCAAATCCCCCCTTTCATGATGGAGGTGGGACACTTGTCATATTTCTACTGGTTGCACATTCCTCAACCATCCTCAGCCATTGATCATCACACTTCTTCTCAACTGTTGATCCTCATTCTTCTGAGTCTATAAAAGAAACCTCATCCTCCCATTCTATTCATCCAGGCTATTCGTATTGTTACTCTGCAGAATTCTGCCCGTGTGCCTTTGGCACCCCAATACGATTTGCTTGAGATCACCATTATTGCTTCGAAGCTCATCTTCTTGGCATATTCATTATCACAACCATTTACTATCGACATCCTACAAAACAACTAAAAGAGTGCACTCACTGAGGGCCTACTTCATCAGCAAAGGACGGTTGTAATAGGTGAACAACAGAAGCTTTGAAACAAGGAAGGTTTGCATTGTTATTCATTTTCTTCATTTCTTTCAATCTTTCTTGTTTTCATTATTCTGTTGATGTTTGGGTTTGATATTGTTCATTTGATTAAACCACATTTTATCCTAACACATATATATGAGAAAAAGAAAAGAAAAGATATCATTTCTATCTTCCATGCATTAATGTGTCTTCTATGCATTGACTATATTCTCCGTGTTCTGCGTGACTGTAACTATCTTCTTTGTGTTTTGCATGACTGTAACTGTCTTCTCCCTATTTTGCATGCCTGTTACTGTCTTCTATGTGATTGGCATGTCTTCTCCGTGCTTGGTGTGTTTGTTGTGTTTATGACCTTACTTTAATGTATGTATTGGCCTCACATTTATACATACATTAAAGTGGGGGCTAAATGTAACGTCAGAAAATGTCCCCTTGGGGGCTTTTCCCTCATAAGGTTTAGCTCCCAAGTCTTTAGCATGCATTTAGGACACCCTAGTTCATATTTTAGCATCCTGATGCAATGAGGCATAGGTTTCATGGTAAAGTGGACCTAGGAGGACCCTTGACCTTAACCCTGCCCAAAATAGGGGGGGAGGACTTGGGCGCCCGTGCCCTAGTCCTGCCCTATTTTGGGTCAGGGCCAAAATTTAAGTGTCGGTTTATGACCGTTATTTGGTCCTTTTGCCGACACAACAAGTTTTGATTTTTTAAATCTTGGCGGGAGTGCTTGTAGTTGCATATATAAACATGTTTTGGCATTCATTTGTAAACTAAATGATTACTAGCAAGCTATTGTGTTCTCAAGGTAATTCAAGGCTTTCATTGTGTTGCAAGAGCAGACTTGTTTTGTTTATGTGTTTGTATTTGCAGATTTGAGCATTCATCTCCTCATGGAATGAAGAGCATCTTCCTCCCATGAGATCTTCACTACAAGGTGATATCATTATTTTTTTCATCATTGTTTCATTTGGATTTGGCCTCTTCCTCACAAGGGCATGCTCTCTCTATTTGACAAAGGTGTTTGGAAGACTTAAGTGTCCTTCCGGGGCTTGACTGAGGCAAGCTCCTAAACACCACAACCCCAAACCAAGTCTTGTGATTGCAGGTTACAGGTGTCGCATTTGGGAAAGGTGAAGTTGCAAGAAGGATTAGCAAGCATCAAGGATTCAGGATCTGAAGAGAAGCAGGACATCGAAACATTTCTAGGACTTGGGCACTCACTCTAGTGTCCTCTGCTGATAAATTTTTGGAAACAGAAGTTACAGGGCTGATCAATGTCGGAAGGAGGTCTGGATCCCACGAAGAAACTGGTACCTTGGACTAAGGTGCCTGCTCCAGTGTCCCAGATTGTTCCACTTCAAAACCCCGAAAATAGGTACTCTGTGATTCGGTATTTTACTCCTATCTGCAAGAGCTTTTTCCGTTATACATCAATTTGTTTCTGTATTTGCATAATTAGGGTTTTAATGGTCAATTGAGCATAGGAGAAGGAAAATTGATAATTAAATTCCCTAATCCAAGTTTCCCTACATCTCACAGTGACCTAGGGTATGATAGTGCTTGCCACTCGACCCTAGATCCTTGAATGTATAGTGGAAATGAGGATTTAAACATCAAAACACTAAAATATTAACAAATCCATTTTCCCCCTAAACATTAATTACGTCCTAAATATATTTTAAAAAATAAGATATGTAAAATGAAAAGTGTACTATCAATTAATTATAGGTAGGGGGTTGAAACAACCAATAATTAACCTACAACAATAGTTCATCAAAATGTGGCCCTACAAAACTAGATTTCACATCACATTAACAATTATTTATTTTTCAAAGTTAGACAAACCACATATCATTGTCAAGGGATGATCATAAAATCCCCTTAAGCCACTAATAATAGCACTAATCCCCTTGAAATCTACTCATTGTTAAGAGATGATATAAGAGGATGTAGATGACCTACAACTTGAAATCTACTCATTAATCCCTTTAAGCCACTAATAATAGTTGAAAATTGATCATTCACATTTGATCAATTTGTATAATGTTAGATGCTTTAAGTTTTTACAAACTTGTTTAAAAAGATAAATATATTAAACTTGGTCAACTTAAGACAAAATCATTCCATTAGCATGGTTTATGGACCTAGGAAAGATGACATGGATTAAGGGGATTAAGAAAGTTGCTTAAGGCTTGTCCTACGAGGATGTAGATGGTTAAGGATTTAAGGTTTAGGGTTTAGGGTTTAGGGTTTAGGGAACTTAGGGTTAAGGGTTTAGGGATGAGGGTTAAAGGTTTAGGGTTTAGGGAACTTAGGGTTAAGGGTTTATGGTTGAGGGTTAAGGATTAAGGGTTAAGGGTTTAGGGTTTAGCGTTTAGGGTTAAAAGGGTTTAGGGTTAAGGGTTTACAGTTGAGGGTTAAGGGTTTAGGGTTAAGGGTTAAGGGTGTAGGGTTAAGGGTTAAGGGTATAGGGTATAGGGTT
Organism: Cunninghamia lanceolata; assembly: GCA_027924645.1. Taxonomy (NCBI): domain Eukaryota; kingdom Viridiplantae; phylum Streptophyta; class Pinopsida; order Cupressales; family Cupressaceae; genus Cunninghamia; species Cunninghamia lanceolata. The sequence continues at coordinate 1,009,948 of BSBN01000173.1, read as the reverse complement.
AAGGGTTTAGGGTTAAGGGTTTAGGGTTTATGGTTAAGGGTTAAGGGTTTAGGGTTAAATGTACAATGCCAAAAGTATAGATAGATGTTAGATGACACCAATATCTCTCGATAGTGTAAATTATTATTTTTTAACTTCCTCTCAATAAAATATATATCTAGATTTGGGGGATTTTATTTGGAAATTTGTATTTACATGGTCACAATATGATGTTTTGAGCCTTACTATTACTATAGAACACCTTTTGTCATTATAATAGCTTAATTACACCTACGAAGTGTAGAGAGGTGTAGGGGAATAAAATCTCTTTTACATATATTTAGGTTACTTAAATAAATATAATTATTGTAGTATAAATTAACTTGGATTAATTAAAGTTAGGAGTTATAAATAATTACAATAAATATATGAAAGTTATATACATAGGATAGAAGTACCTAGCTTCAAACTTGATGATGGTTCAAAACGATGTGTATGTTATGCTGAATTGATAAATATCATTGCTAGATAATTAATTGGCACTATATGATTCCTATTTTAGGTTTTGTGTCACCTCAAAAAACTCTACAATTTATTACCTAATGCTACAAGTTCAATCCCAAGTGTCGTGAGATTGATTTACTACATAAATTTGATTTGTGCTACAGAATATCAATTCGACATAATATGCCCTTAAAAAATATTCACCTTTTTCTTCTAGATAGCTAAACTTGTTAGGGTAGTGTTTATAGAAATTGTTTAGGAGTTTGTCAACTCAATAGGTGAATGGATTCTCTTAGGTCAAACACATTTTGTGGGTTATATTAATAGCAATGAGTGATATCAAAGATTGCATACACAAACATTCAAATGGCTTATATAATGGTGATGTGGATTTGATAATCGGCTAATGTGTGCTTAAAGTTTATGATTTAAATGTTTCATACAATATATTTAGTACCCCTATGTCCCCCTTGCCACCTCTCCCACACTCTATGCTCCAACATGGAGCAAGATTCCATGAAAAATAAATATATGTAGGGGAGGTTAAAGAAACTAGGGTTACAAAGTTAAAGTTGCATGCATTTTTAAAAAATTGAGTTGTTTTTTGTATTGAAATCTACTATGATCTCTACTTCTTAATAGGGTTTAGGGTTTACAGTTTAGGGTTAAGGGTTAAGGGTTTAGGGTTTAAGGTTAAGGGTTTAGGGTTAAGGGTATAGGGTTTATGGTTAAGGGTTAAGGGTTTAGGGTTTATAGTTAAGGGTTAAGGGTATAGGGTTAAGGGTTTAGGGTTAAAAGGGTTTAAGGTTAAGGGTTAAGGGTTTAGGGTTTAGGGTTAAAATAGTTTAAGATTAAGGGTTTAGGGTTAAGGTTTTAGGGTTTAGGGTTAAGGGTTAAGAATTTAGGGTTAAATGTTTAGGGTTTGGGGTTAAGAGTTAAGGGTTTAGGGTTTACAGTTAAGGGTTAAGGGTTAAGGGTTAAGGGTTAAGGGTTTAAGTTTGATGGTTTAGGGTTTAGGGTTTAGCATTTAATTATGTCCTAAATACATTTTAAAAAATAAGATATGTGAAATGAAAAGTGTACTATCAATTAATTATAGGTAGGGGTTGAAACAACCAATAATTAACCTACAACTATAGATCATAAAAATGTGGCTCTACAATTTTACTAGATTTCACATCACATTAACAATTATTTGTTTTTCAAAGGTAGACAAACCACATGTAATTGTCAAGGGATGATCATAAAATCCCCTTAAGACATTAATAATAGCACTAATGGACCCTTGAAATCTACTCATTGTCAAGGGATGATCTAAGAGGATGTTGATGACCTACAACTTGAAATCTACTCATTAATCCCCTTAAGCCACTAATAATAGTTGAAAATTGATCATTCACATTTGATCTTGATTTGTATAATGTTAGATGAGCTTGAATTTTTTACAAACTTGTTTAAGATATATATTAAACTTGGTCAACTATGGACAAAATCATTCCATTAGCATGGTTTATGGACCTAGAAAAGATGACATGTGGATTAAGGGGATTTAATAAATTAGGATTTAAGGGGAAACTTCACTATTCCTTGTAAACACTTTAAAGTATGTATTGAAAGCCACAAAATTTACCTTTTTTATGTACATGTTTTCAGTTTATTTTTAGTACATGTACACATGTATTAAAATTGCATAGAACTAGAATCTCTTAAATTTTGAAATTTGTATGTATGCTCAAGTTGAATGATAATATCTAGTTTAATTTAAATAATTCTTGTAATTTCTCAACATGTATAATATCTAGTTTTTGATATATGTTTATTTATAATTTATATATAGATTCTTGAAAGTTAATTTTGTACTTGTTTGTATATTTATGTATATATGCAGGTTCATCTAGTTTTTATATCATGGATCATATTCACTTTGATGTTGAGGATTTCCTCAATGCACCACCTCTACGGTCCGCATCACCTAAACACCATGATCCACCTCCATCTCCACCTCAAAATCTCCTACCTCCACCCCCACCTGGATCAGATGAGGGTCGCTTGCGAGCTAGAATTAATGAAAATATCACATCCATCAAAGAAGAAATAAACGTCATTCGAAGTGAACAATTCATGCCATCTCACTTCATGCGTTTATAGTAGATTCTATTAGGTCTATTGATGTGGACTTGAACACTTTTCGATTATGGAGAGAGGAGAGGCACCAATTTTATGTTGATGGCCTCTATTATAGGCAGATCTTGGATTTAAAAATCACAAAAGCTAATTTAGCTCAATATTTTAAGCACCCCATCACTAATCAACCAATTCCACCAAACAAGAAAAGAATATCAATTAGGTGGTGTAGACATGCAACGATGTCTGCTAATTTTTGGGATAGGTGGTGGATGGTATTTGATAATCCACCTCATGCTAATTGTGAGGTTCCTCTATATTTTTTGAGAAAGTTATACGTAGAGTTTGTTTTGAATAGGAAAACCAATTATTTTGATTTTAGATCATTCCAGGGTATTGGTGGCGACATGCCACAACAGAGGTTAGGGGTGTTGCAAGTATCAGGTGAACCAGTGTTGTCATTGATGTTAACATACTCATATTGCATTGACAAGAGGGATTCGATGAGCAGTGTGCTAAGGATATTGAGAAAATTAGCCTCAGTCAGGAACAGTGAAGAACAGTGATGAGAAGAAGGAAAATGTATTGTATAGGATGCGAACCGGAGGATGCGGATTAAAGGGTTTGTATATATGAGTCTTGAGATGCTTCAGTTAAGATTTCAGAGGTCCGCATGAAGATCTGAAGGAGTTGTGGCTGTCGGTGTGGAACCGGTTCCAGCAAGTGTTCAGAGGTGACAGAGGATCACAGAAAGGTCTGGTGAGGTCCGGAATTGTATAATCCTAATCTACGGATTGGAAGGAGTGTTTGGGATGTCCTTGTGATGTGTCATCTCAAGTTGTGTATGATTTGGAGGTCCAGAAGTACCTTTGGCATTGTGACAGTGGCGACAGACTGTGTTCTTGAAGTTTCGGATAAGGAAGAGAAGAGATTCCAGTAAGTAGAGGAAGTGCGGATGTACCTGGTCATTTAGGCAGGCTTGGAAATGTCTGTGGATCATGTTTAGGTTGTGTTGTTGGTCCGCATTGATGGTAGAGCCTGGAATTGAAGATAATCTTCCGGATGAAGTTCTTGCTTTGTTTAGCCGACTGGATGAGTTGTTCATCCTGCGACTGTTCTTGTGGTGGCCGACCGGATGTGTTATTCATCTTGCAGATATTCTTATGGTTGATTGCTGACTTAGATGATTGTTCCTAAGTCGATGTCTTGTATAAATAAAGGTTTGTGAGTTCATTTTGTAGTGTGGATTGTGTGGATGAGAGTGGTGTAGCGAAGAGAAGCACGAAAGGCAGAGCAGAGGTTTTGGGCTTAAATGGAACTGATCTGGACATGGTAAAGATGTCATTCTCTAGTTCAAGACTGTGATTCTTATCACTTTGTAGATAGTGTGTCTCCTTGTAGGCAGTGGGCCTCTTTGTGAGCAGTGTGCTCGGGCAGTGAGCCCTAATTGGCAAGTGCCATTCTTTTTCTTATTCTTTTAACAGAGAATAATCCTTGGGTTAATCACCCTGTGGTTTTTCCCTTAATCGGGTTTTCCACGTCAAAATCTTGGTGTTCATTGTGTTGATGTTTATCTACTCTTGTGTTTGTGCATTTTACTTTCATGGATGATTAATTGATATGTTGTTAACTAACAAGACGAATCAAGTGTTTGAAATAGAAAGCAAGTTTGTATACAACTGATTCACCCCCCCTCTCAGTTGTATGCCCTAGATCCAACAAGGGGCACAGGTTGATCCCCAATAACACGTGCCTGTTTAACCTCTTGTTGACATTCCTTCTACTACCATTCCTGCACCCATCCAACATCATGCAGTGGTATCTGCATTAGGAGCATTGAGTGTGCTCTTGGGTAGCCTTGACGAGCAGACTTTTGTGATGGTAGCTGAGGTTTGAGACCATGGAGGAGCGGATGGTGGAGCTGGTCCTAGTACCTCTCCACATGTGTCGATGCCTCATATGTGTACGAGTTGCAATCAGTTATGTTATGGACTTGATCAGGCAGCACCCACTTCAGTTGCACATGCAACATCTGATGATATGGGTTCATTTGTTGATTTTCTAATTGCTGAGGATCACCCCACTGATCATTTGACATAGGTATATATATAGGTACACATGTTGAATTTACAACAATTTTAAGTATGTGTTTTTAATGAACATATAGATCAATTAAATTGTAATATTTTAACAATCAAATTGTTTGGTGTCTAGATGATGGCAACAGACACAATGAGTACTTTTGATCGATTTTATTTTTCATCAACACCTGTTAATCTCAACCACCCATTTGGGGTATTAAATGATTGTTTTTCTAAATATATATTAAATAATTTTAATAAGTTGATTTTAATTTATAATTCAGTCTTGAACATGTACATTAAATATTTATGCTAGTTCAGGGAAGTAATCCGACTTCCACATCGGATCCTCCAAGGGTGTCTCGAGCACTCCTCCATCGTCGGGTGTCTCACATGAGCCATTTGTATGTATACTGTCTTAAAAAAATATACTTAGATTTTTCATATTTTGAATTCACTATATCAAACGTGCATACATATATATATTAGAACCAACAAGAAAAGTTGTCACTTCGCATTACAATAAATATTTTAATATTTTAATGTTGCAATATTAAAATCACAAGAAAAATTATGACACAATATTGTAATGTTGTACATTTGACAATACAAGTTACTGTTATCAATCAGATATGCACCCTATGCTAAGCTACCAACTTAGCTATCTGTTGACACATGGGAACACTCCTAGGCCTGTGGGTTGCCTAAACTTGGAGTGAACCTCTAGAGTGGGTTGGTTCTCCTGGTAAATCACCTAAACTAAAATGGCTTTTTGAGGAAAGGGTTTAGAAGGATAACTTGCAATATAATCCTAAACTTAATGGTGATATACCAGAAATCTAAACTTATTTTAATGCTTTTACTCACAATCAAACTCTTAAAACATCTATTTTCACAATCTCACTTGAAACATGCGACACAAAAGTGATTTGTAGGAAGGCTTGAAACTAAACTCAACATACAACTTGCATCACATGAGACTTATGCACACAAATTTGCAATAATGAGATGTAGAGAGGATTCAACACTTAGAATCACAATGCAACATCAAATCAGTACTGCAAAATGAGACAAAATGAATGAGATAGGAATACTCTGCAGTCTTAGTAATCTGAAAGGAGTATGCAAAAATGAAGCTCTGAGTACAAATAATTAGCTTACAAAGCTTTCTGCAGGTGGACAAGAAAGAAAGAAGCAATTTGAACTGCCTAAAATGAGTTTTCTCCTCATATATATAGCCAAAAAGACTTTCTAAAAACTCAGCCAGCTGTCTTACCCAAAAAGAAACTAAAGTCTCATTTTCGAGCAAATGGAAAAAGCCACAAAAAGAAGGCAAGTGAACTGGACTTGCCTTATTGAGTGTTTTGGGTAAATGCAAGAAGTTGTGGCCACTTAAGGTGGAAGTTTCGAACTTAGAAAAAAACTCGAAATCGGGTTAACCAAAACGGGATCCCGCTTTTTATGAAATGGGATCCCGAGCCAAAAGCGGGATCCTGTTTTCTAGAAATGGGATCCCATTTTGAGTTTCATAAAAGGTTGATATTTTAACCTTTATGAAATGGGATCCCGTTTTGAAATGGGATCCTGTTTTAAAATGGGATCCCGTTTCATAAAAGATTAAAATATTAACCTTTTATGGAAAGTCAAAACGAGATCCCGTTTCTAGAACGGGATCCCGTTTTATAAATTTTGAATTTCTGACCCACTTTTTGCTATGGGTTTTGGGTCAGAAAAAAGGCTTGGGAACCCGACCCTTGGCTTTGAACCTGGTTTGACCTGCAAGTTGAAGGTCCTGTCAATGTCACAACAAACTAGTGACTTTGGGCATATGTTTGAAGGCCTTTTTTATAGAATTTTTTGACGAAATTAAAATTCATTATAGATGAGATAGTGTAGATTCCAAATATGTAATTTTTTTTATAATTGGATTTTTTTTAATTTTTCAATTAATTGTTAATGAAACAGGTCCATAAACTTGAATTATCAGGGTTTTTTAGTATTTTAATAACTTTTTGTTAAAAAAATAATTGTAAAAAAAATATACAAAAACGTACTTCAGACAATTCTTTTCAATTTAAATTTTTTTTTTTCAAAAAATGATAAGTTTAGGTCATCTTATGCGTGACATACACGACAATTTTTTAAAACACGAAAAATGGCCAATAAAAAATTAACAAAAAAAATATTCAATAAAAAATTACAAAAAAATATGGAAAACGTGCTTCAGTGAGTTACAAATCTTTTCCCAAAAGGATTTAGAAAAATATGATTATTTAGGTCAAAATATGGGTGACGTACACGTGCATGGTATAGTAAAAAAAAAGTGACTTTTAAATAGTGGTTTTTAGAAACGCCTATTAAAAATCAATTTGTATTATTTGGGTATTAAAAAAAATTACATATTTGGAAACTAGACTCCGAGTACTACATTTCATATTTAGTGACTTTTTTCAAGATTTCATCTTTAAGTGCTTCAAATTTTTAGGTCAAATGTGACAAATTCTGAAAATCAGGGAAAACACTTCCACTTTTTAGCCAATAAGTGGACACAACTTCTTGCACACACCCTTTTACACTTGCTATTTATTTTCTGCATTTATTTGACATCTATTAAAGTAATTTATAAAATATTACTTTAATAATGCCTTACATTTATTTGCAGCTTTAAATTTGCAAAATAGAAAGAGAGCCCACCTTGGCTTTTACAACTTGCAAAATTCTAAATATATGCAAAGTTTACAAAAATATATGCAAAGGTATTTAGAAATACCTTATATATATCGTATCTAAAAATAAACCAAGCAAAAATCAAAGGCAAAAAAAAATGCCTTATAGCAAAAGCCATGGACTTTTGCATTTTGTTTCTTTATTTGGCACTTATAACATTTTTTACTCTAGTTTGGGCACTGCCATTGTGAACATTCCTTGAAAACTACGAACTGGGTTGGTGAGGAATTTAAAGGGTTTTTTTCTTTTTATTGTCTTCTAATTTCTATTTGAAAGTATCAAAAACACAGATCGTATTTTTTGAGATATGACTGAAACACATGACTGCTATCTTTATTTGTAGGGTCTTGTGCCTCTAATTGTTCCTCAAAAATACAAAGTGGGTTGGTTAGACATTTAAAGGGTTTTTTTGTATTATTGTCTTTTAATTTCTGTCAAAAAATCTCAAAAACGTAGATCGTAGTTTTTTATATGTGACTGAAACACGTGATTGCTATCTTTATTTTACAGGGTCTTTATGTGATACAGCTGCTCTTTCAGATTGTTTCCACATTCCTCTTAAGAATTGGGGGCAACATGCTGAGCTCAATCCTTGTGGGAGACCATTTTACTCCACATGCTATGATATGTCATCAGAAATGAATCAGCAACAAGATTTCACCTATACTTGCACAGTGAACAAACATGTTAGATAAAAATAATGAAGTTTAATGCTCTTGTGATGTTTGATTTTCAGGCCAATTTGAGCTATAGGTAAAAATTTGGTAACATTTCTGGCGACTTCAGCTACATGCTTGCCTGCTAAGTATCAAGACCAGTTTTCTTAACTATCCATTGGGCATGGAGTCATACTCTGCTCTTCTCAAACTCATAAAGCAATGAAACTACACTTCAAACTACTTCAAATAGCAATAGAAAACCAAACCAAAGCAAACTGCAAGAAAACTAAAAGGCCCTGGTGGCCAAAAAACATGTGTAGCAGCACTTAGGGAAATACAAATAACTGAGAAGAATGTGCATGAATTGCTTATTAACAGAAATACTAATCTACTAACTTACTCTAACCAGCTAAAGAAGCTGGTCAAACAAAACCATTAACTGGCTTTGTAAAATAACTCCCCCTTCTAACCAACATGGGATGTTTTGCTAGATTATAGACCACTGGTAAGAAATGGGAAACAAGAAGATACCCCACAATCTGTTGTGATGCTTCATGAAGAACATAACCAAACTCACTCACCTCTTGAGTTTGATCAAGCATATGACTTATCTGGGATGGAGAGGTGAGTTGGGTCTGCTGTTCTAAGGCTGCAATATCCTCTTTGGGTACAACAGTAACATGTGTATCCTTATTTAGCTCTCTGCTAGCTAAATCCCTAATTGGACATCCTTTAGAAAGGATGAACTTCTTGTTCATACTGCTAGTTTTTTGCTTAGGATCTGCTGTCTTGTTGTCATTTGCAATTCCAACCTAATTTGAAAAAATTAGCTCACATGAACAGAATAAAGGAATGCTTGCGTCTTTGACCTGGATAGGCTGATCACATACTGTTGGTTCACATGGAATCAAATTATCATCAATGGTAGAGAAAAAATCTTCTATGATACTAGAGAAAATGTTCTCATCAAACTCATAATCTTGTATTGAATCCAGATGAGTTTCATCACTCTATTGCTTAGAACTAGGCATTGATGTTAGTATGCATGTGTTATCTTGATTCTCATCTACAAATTCAAGAAGTTTATCAAACAAATTAGCTAGCTCTTGAGATTCAACCTCTACTTCTTTTGCAAAAACATGTCCAGCCTGATCTTGTTTTCCATCTAAGTTTGACACAAAGGACTGAAGATCATCCCAAAATGAATCTTCATCACATTCCTCTTGGATTTTTGATAAAAGAGGACTAATTTTTACCTCATGGCAGCACTCAACAAGTTTTGTAGACTCCACAAAAGGCTTACCTTTGCAGTCCTCTTGCTGATCCAAGGCTTCATCATTACGTTTATTGTCCTCAACCAGCAACTCATCACATCTTTTGACCTCCTGCTACTGCTCTAAAACTATGGTTGATGGAATCAAGACAACATTTTCTTCATTGTTTCTGATGTGAGGAGATAACCCATCAAACCAAACTGTAAACTCTTCTTTTTCACCACCCCTTTCTTGCTTTTTATCAGCTTGCTATGTATGATTAACCCTACAAAACCCCCCCTTGCCAATTCCTTAGTACTACATCATGCTAGCCATTTTTAGGATGAGAACTCTGCTATTCTAGATTTTCTTTTAACACACTTTCTGAACCAGTATAACTATTCTGAATCATTAGAGCTTGATTTCTCATCCCATTCATGCACATAGCTTGGTTATGAGGCTGATTGCATGGATAACCCCAATCACATTCCTGTTCCATATGGTTTTGGATAGGCACAAGATTCCTTGAAGGGCTAGCAACATTAGGATTATAAGACAAAGGGTCTAGAATTAAAATTTATTTTCTGACCTTGAAAATCAGGTGGCCTATTTGACCGATTAGACTGATATGGGGCCTAGCGGGTCCTAGGATCTTAACCAACTTGTTTCTTATTACTCACTAAATCATTCCCAACAACTTTCAGCATATTTCTAACCTCTTGAAGCTCTTGAGAATGAGTTGGAACAACAGGATCTTGGGTTGTACCTTGATATCCTATGGCAGGAATAGGTGGAGCAGTAACTATAGGGGGTAACGACATATGTATAGGTGGTTGTACCTCAGAAAAAATTGGTATAGGAGGCCTTTGGGCTCTTTTACTAGTTTGTATGAGATACTTTTTTGCTCTAATAGCTATGTCATAAGCATTAGGTAGTGTAATTCCACCCAGAGACTGAATCATCATAGATATCTCACTATTTAAAGCCTTAAGGAAGTACAAAAATGCATGATGAGGTGAAGGCCTTACCGTCGTTGGAATCCTATCCCAAGTCCTCTAGAAGCGGTAATTAAAATCAGACGTGCTCATGTGGAACCCTCTTTATAGTGCTTAATTGTTCTAGCAAAGACAAATGATCAGATTTGTCCTCAAACTATTTATGCAAACCATCACCTAGATGATCCCATGTTCTTATCGAGTTCACTGTAAGACTTCTAAACCATCACAAATATTTTCCTTTCAGTGAGGCCACCAGTAGTCTAAGTGCTACATTCTCTTCAGTGATATTATGCACCGAGCACAATGTTGACACATATCGAATGTGCTTAATAGTAGTGGTTTGATCTTCTCCGATAAAGCATGGCAGACCTTTGAGGGCTACAACAAGAATGACATTATGCTAAGCAATGTCTAATGGGTTGCCCCCATCAAATGCAACAAAAGGATATGGCCTAGCCATTTTGCATAGCAGGCCAGGATCATATGGCAGTCATAATATGAACATTAAGAAAGACACCACTGACTTGGTTCATTGTAGATTCTTGGGCTACTGAAACCAGCTGATATATGTTTATAGTCGCCATGTTGTTTGATGATTTTGCCTTCAAAGGCTGATAATACCGAAGAAAACACCTGATCCTTCAGTATGTAATTATTTTCATGTGTTGTTTACTAGAGCTTCTTGAAAATTAGAGATTTGAGTCACCAAGTATGCTATTTTTACCTCTAAAATTCTGAAAACCTTGTTGTGTATACCAAACAACAAAGGAAAAATGTGCTTTAGTCCCACCGGGTGTGCCAAAAACTATTATCAATCAAATATGCACCCAGACTAAGATATTAACTTAGCTATCTGTTGACACATGGGAACACCCCTGGGCTTGTGGGTTGCCTAAAATTTGGAGTGAACCTCCAGAGTGAGTTGGTTTTCCTAATAAATTTTCTAATCTAAATGATTTGCTGAGGAAAATGGTGAGAGGATAATCTGAGATGTAATTCTAAAATCTAAGGATGATTAAATAGAAATCTAACTTATTTAATGCTTTCACTCACAATCGAACTCTTAAGACATCTACTTTCACAATCCCACTTGAAACATGCAACACATGAATAATTTGTATGAAGGCTTGCAATTAAACTCAACACACAACCCGCATTACATGAAACTTCTACACATAAGTTTGCAATAATGAGACATAACAAAGGATTTGACTATTATGATCACAATGAAACATCAAATCAACACTGTAATATGAGATAAAAATGAATGGGAAAGGAACTCTCTGCTGTCTTATTAATATGAAAGGAGTATGCAAAAACAAAGTTTTGAGTACAAATTATTAGCTTACAAAGCTTTCTGCAGGTGGGCAAGAAAGAAAGAAGCAATTTAAACTAGCTAAAATGAGTTTTCTCCTCATATATATAGCCAAAAAGACTTTCTAAAAACTCAGCTAGCTGTCTTACCCAAAAGAAACTAAAGCCTCATTTTCGAGCAAAGGGAAAAAACCACATAAAGAAAGCAAGTGAAGTGGACTTGTCTTATTGAGTGTTTTGCACTTGCTATTATTTATTTGACATCTATTAAAGTAATTTATAAAATATTACTTTAATAGTGCCTTACATTTATTTGCAACTTCAAATTTGCAAAATAGAAAGAGGGCCTACCTTGGCTTTTACAACTTGCAAAACTCTAAATATATGCAAAGTTTACAAAAATGTATGCAAAGGTATTTAGAAATACCTTATACATATTGTATCTAAAAATAAACTAAGCAAAAATCAAAGGTAAAAAAATTTGCCTTATAGCACAAGCCATGGCCTTTTTGCATTTTGTTTCTTTATTTGGCACTTAACATTTTTTACTCTAGTTTAGGCGCTGCCATTGTGAACATTCCTTGAAAAATATGAACTGAGTTAGTGAGGAATTTAAAGGGTTTTTTCTTTTTATTATCTTCTAATTTTTTTCTAAAAATCTCAAAAACCTAGATCGTATTATTTGAGATATGACTGAAACACACAACTTTTATCTTTATTTTGTAGGGTCTTGTGCCTCTAATTGTTCCTTGTAAACTACAAACTGGGTTGGTGAGAAATTTAAAGGGTTTTTTCATCTTATTATATTTTAATTTTTGTCAAAAAATATTAAAAACCCAGATCGTATTTTGTTATATGTGACTAAAACACGTGACTACTATCTTTATTTTATAGGGTCTTTATGTGATACAGCTGCTCTTTCAGATTGTTTCCACATTCCTCTTAAGAATTGGGGGTAGCATGCTGAGCTCAACCCTTGTGGGAGCCCATTTTACTCCACATGCTATGATATGTCATCAGAAATGAATCAGCAACAAGATTTCACCTATATCTGCATAGTGAACAAACATGTTAGATAAAAATAATGAAGTTTAATGCTCTTGTGATGTTTAATTTTTAGGCCAATTTGAGCTGTAGGTGAAAAATTGGTAACAGTTACTTTTTGTAATGTTGTAAGAATATAAAAATAAACTAAATTATAATTTAAATAATCTAAACTACTCTAAATTTAACTTTAATTATTCTAACTAATCCAATTACTACCATATTAAACTAAAACCAAAAAATGAATTAATATACATATTTGAAACAAAATGTCACAAGACTAGAGTGAAAAAATTGTAAATTATCCTAAAAATTGTAAATTATCCTTAAATGTGAATGCCTTTTTCCTTTGGTCCATGTATGTAACTTGCCTCTAAAACATGAAAACATATTGGGGATTGATGGGAAATGACTAAAACAGAAAAAATAGTTCACTATAACTACCTTAGGACATGATAGTGATAGTTCCTACCCTAAATTTCTTGACCTTAAATAAGACTTAGGTGTATTTATACATGAGAAAGGTGCCAATGAAGAGATAGCTCACATATGAAGGAGAAGGGATTGGTTCGAGAAGAAGAAATGCAAAGGGCTAAACTTTTGGTGCCTGCATGAATCGTTTAGATTATTTCAATAAAACCATTTATTTACAATAGGAAGTGGTTTTGTAACTATAATGACAATTACAAAATTTCCATGATGGTTACATAATCACAGTAGTAGATATGAGTTGCCACAAAAAATTAATAATCATCATATCGATTATGTAATTCCCATCATGAGAATGAAATTGTCACAATAGTTACATAAATTTTTTTATGAATAGGTGACCATATCTATATTAATGAAAGATAATAATACACATATTCACAAAAAAGGGTGGGTGGTTAAAAGGCACACCCCAAAAGTCACATGGGCAGAGCCCAGAAAGTCATAGAGTCATGGGCCATACCCAGAATTCAGAAAAGATTACAAAAACAATAAATAAAAAGGCCATCAAGTGGCCAGAGCAGTACTAGAGGATGGCAGATCCTTATCATCCAAGCTTCCCCATACAACAGTGAGGTCTACGATGACGTCAAGAGGAGCCCAACCATCATCATCTTTTTCTGTTTCTGTATTTTTATCTTCACGATGAGGTGAAATTGCCAAGTCCAAACACAGGACCCATTTAGAATTATCAGTGGGCCAACCAAAACCGCCACCAGGAGTGGAACCACCAAAAGGCCACCCAAAATCTCCACTTCCCCCCTAGAACTCCATCAAAAGGCCACCCTAGGCCATCCCGTGGAGGGGGAGAGGACGATCGCTTGCAAGGGCAAGAACCACGATGAGGAGGAGCCTAAGCACGGGGGCAAAATCCCTGTAGAGCCACTTTGCCGCAAGCCCTGTGAAGGCAATCGACCCTGGGAGGAAGTGGGAGAGGGAGGCACGCGAGCCGCAGTGCAAGGGGCATTGCCCTAGTGGTCTAGAAGCTCTTAAAGGTGAGAAACTTCAAGCACAACTTTGTTAGCTTGCACTTGAATCTGCAGGAGAACATTAGAGCAAATAATAGCTTTAGGATATAAAGAAACAAATGTATCAATATGGTTGTGAGAAAATATTCAGGAATTTCTATCTTTCCAAAGACTGAAGAGGATTTCCACCCTAAAAGTGTGCCAAATTTGAGTATACTTTGCGGGGATCCTGGGAGAATCTCCCAATAAAACCATATGCCAGGAGAAGGGCTCTGGCCGAAATGGCCGAAAGAAATCATGGATCAAATTCTACATCTGTTGAGCTCTAGTACAAAACCAGAAGAGATGTTGAAACGACTCAGCCTGCCCACAAAAAGGGTAATGAGGGTCTTGAACCCCCAAATGAAAAAAGCTAAGACCCCACTGGTAAGCCTTGGAAAATAATACACCAAGCAAAGTAGGTGAGCTTTGGTTCAACAATTGCAGATCAAGCAGCAGAAAATCTTTTATGCTAAACAGAAACCGAGGACTGGAGGTGCCATCGCTGATTCAAGGTGTCGATCATGGGAAAATGAGGTGAAAGCCATTGATAACCAAGCTAAGGCTTGTAATTTCTGAAAGGTGTTTTTGGATACCATTTCTAGTCCTTCTACCAGGGTTTGGTGGAGTGGATATCCACATTGTAAAGCATATCAGCCTGAATGGCACTCACCAGGCCATCGTAGGTTTCACGGTCATGGTTTTGAAAACCAAACTGGGCACAGATAGCTTCCCATGACATAATACGCATGGTGGGTCTATGAAATATATCTTGTAAGGTCTAGATACCCTTCTTGTGGAATTTGAGAGCCTTAAGCCAAGGAATCTTAGCTAACGGCTGACCAGCACTGGCAAAAAGAGGAGACCACCACATATTCTACTGATTAAATGAGAGCCCATCACGAAAACCATTCCCTAACTAGCAGAGCTAGGGTTTGACTACCTCCCAGGCATGCCAAATTCTTTTGGCAACAAAGGCACCCAAAATCTAAACAGGCTCACACATTATAAGAAGGGTTGGAAGGTCAATTCCCTTCCAAGAAGGTCTGTGGGTGGGAAAACCTACTTCAATACTATGCTTGAGGAGGATTTTCCAGGCCTCATTACTAGTAAGAGAATGTATGATCCATTTGACACAAAGAGCAATCCCTTGCTGCTGAGTAGAAAGAGGGCCAAGCCCACTAGAATCTCTGGGGAGACAACAAAACTCCCAGGTAATGCAGTGAAAGCTGCAGTGGGTCTCAGAAGATGCCCAAAGAAAATCTCGGAGTAATTTCTCCAACTTAGCATAAGAGGCCTTGGAAGGGGCCCAACAAGAAGAGTAATACACATGAGTCATTGTTAAAACTTTAGAGCATACCTGAAATTTCCTAGCCAGAGAGAGCGGTTTGGTAACCTAGAAAGCTAATTTTTGCTCTATGCAAGAAAGAACCGCTTGCTAGAGATCAACAAAAGAAGCCTGAAAGGTGAAAGGGATGCCAAGAAATCAGAAGATTTCACAAGGAGAAATCCATTTCCACCCATATTGCTAAATCCAAAGAGGGCTGGAAAGAACTGATTATCTGTAATACAAGGTTTTGTGCCACTAAATGGAAGAACTAGAGGCCAAGCAAAAGGTCTCAAGACAATCAAGAGCAACTTTGACAATATTTTCTTCTTCTAGTAAGGTAAGGAAGGAATCATCGATAAAGTGGCCATTGACAAGTTGAGCTGATGAGTTAGGCAAGGAGATCTCGTGAACTAGTCCCTGGGAAATGAAATGAGCAAGAAGATAGCCAAACCCTTCAGCAACCAGTACATAAAGTGAGGGGGCAAGTGGGTAGCCTTGACGAATGGAATGGAATAGACCAAAGGATTGGGATTAGCAAACATTAATGGTGATGCAAGGTAAATATTCAGAGAACAACATGTTCATAGATTGAATGAAATTTGGGCTAAATCCTAGCGTAGAAAGCAAGGATAAAATGAAGGGCAATTCGATGCAGTCATAGGCTTTGGCAAAATCAATTTTGAGGAAAATTGCCTTTTGATTAGAGCATCTCACCCACTCCATGCCTTCCCAAAAAGTAATGATGTTGTCCAAGATGAAGGTTTGGATTTACATGTAAAACCTAAATTCATACCTAGAAAAGTTATTAGACCCAATTTATTTCACATGTAAAACCATGCCTCTCTTTCACCAGCTACCCAACGAAATGGTAGAATACCATCCTTGTCGTACACCATCTCAACCATATTGAAATCCCCACAAAGCACCTAGGTGGCAACTGGTAATGATTCAACAATCCAACCCTAGATAAGAGATCTTTCAACAGCATCATTCAAGGCAAAAACATTAATAATCCCAAAGGAATGATTATCAATGCTTAGAAGAATCTAGATAAGTCGATGTGTTGGGTCAGACCCATGAGAAACCACCGAAGTGTGACATTGTGGGGACAACAGGATGACCGCTCCGCCATGCCTGACTTCATGATCTGTACAGAATATTTTACTGGCTGGCCAAATAGAACAGCAAGCTGAAGAAAGCAAAAAACCAGCTACTTTCACTTCTTAAAGACACAAAACATTAATACCAGCATACTTCTGAAGAGTATCCCTAACAGAATACTTCCTAGAGAGGTCAATTAGACCTCAAACATTCTAGGAAAGAAAATTCATGTTAGATACTCCACCATTTCATCAAAATCTAGCTCTTCCAAAGAGGAGTAGTGATTTTGCAAAAATTCTGGTGGACTGTCCCAATCTGAATGGGAGGAGACGAATGTCTCTATTTCTCCTAAACATACTCTCCTTCTTCAAGAGGTCAAGAAGGACTACGAGAGTGCCTATGATTTCCCAACATGGGAGGAGACTCAGTCGGTTGAGTTATCATAATTGAAACAGGATGGGGTGTAGTCAAAGGCCTTGGCTAAGTTGAAATGCTAAGAGAGGCCTTGTGTGTTTCCTTCCCCTTCACAGAAGGGTTTGAAATTTCTTTTGTCAGCACAGGGGTTTTGGTAATCACCCTGGAGCCATTAGACTTTATTTTTTGGTTAGTAACTGCTGACCATTTTTCATCTGGTTTGGCGGCAACACCTTCCGCCTGATGGGGCTTGTCAGCTTCTTGTGGCGGAGACTGAGTATAGGGGATTGCAAGAGGACAATCCTTAATCTTATGTTCAACGGACTGACACCAATAGTAGGTGTTCTACATATTAAAATAAGTGACCTTCTAGGTATGCCAAAGAGTACTAGTTTGAATATCAATGGACTCTTTCAAATCCCGTGAAAGGTCCACTTCGACATAGACTTATTTTTGAGGGCGAGCTTGAAAGAACCTATCAGGTTTGACACAAATAACTCTCCCCAGGGAGGATGCAATAGCTTGCAAAAAATGCAAGCAAGGCAAGGGAAGACTGGGAAACTCAATCCAGACTAGAACCCGTAACTTGGTGTCATCACCTACAAACAATTAGGTAGTGTCATCAAAATGGTGGAAAATGCAAGTGAAAAAGACTATAAAAGAATGGAAAGACATCAATGGGTAGAAGGGACTATGAGCCATGTTGTAAGAGACATAAAAGGTTTGACATATGCTATTTTTGTTAGAGATCTAAGCTTGTTGTTCCTATTTCTACCATTTATGATTTTGAGGATATTTAGACTCAAAATGTTGAACCATATATTTTGGGTACTTATATTTCCTTAGGCACATATATATCATGTAATTTTATCCACTATAGAATTTCATGTTCTTTGTCTACAAAAACTATTTTCCTTGAGTGCATCTACATTTGATAATAGAATGGTGTTAAGAAGTATATTTGGTAGTATTCTATATAAATATGAAAGAGAGATTGGCATCCTTGATGATAGTTAGGCTCCTAGGATTGGTTTATAATATCAAACCAGAGAAAAAGAGGATAGTGGAGTTGAGTAATTGTGTCTAATGCAAATGGAGACTTATGGCAATCAATTCAATGTAATTGTGTGTGATTTAATATGTGAAAGCAAATTGCTACAAGTGTTTATATTCAATAAAAAAGTGTCATGGGATGATTAGCTTAAATACACAATTGTAGACACATAATTTGAACTTATAGTGCATATACCTATGTGTAACAATCATGTATTAATGTTATTGACCTTAGAAAGTGGGAACTTTAGATTCTAAAAAATCAAGGACGAGATTGCACTTACAATCTAGTCTAAGGGGAAGAGATTGCACCCATAATCTAGTATAAGTAATGAGATCGTACCCATGATCTAGTCCAGGAGATGAGATTACACTTGTAATCTAATCTAGGGGGTGAGATGACACCAATAATCTAGTCTAGGTGATGAGATCTTGCCCACATTCTAGCCTAAGGGAGGAGATTGTGCCCACAATCTAGTCCTTGAGACAAGATTGTGCATGCAAGGCAACCCAGGAAGCAAAAAACTTCAGGAACTAGATCAATGATGGACTAAAGTGTAGGATTTAGCATAATAGAGTGAGGGATTCAGGTCTAGAGTCAGTGAGTTTGTCAAAAGAGATAAAATGAGTGCTAAACTCATGCATTACAAATCTCCACACTTGAGTGATGTAAAATATAAAGGTGAAAGTGCATAAAATATGCATTTTTATTCTCTACACTAATAAATATATGTAAATGCATCAAATATTATTAAAATTATTATGGTAATGTATGCCTTTTTTATTTACACTAATTATATAAAAGAAACTAAATAAATTTGAAGTAATTGACTAAAACATATTAAAGGTAGAATAAAAATATATAATTGTAACTTCAACAAAAGATATATATAAAGAGATAATCATGTAACTATTAAATCTATTTGAGGCACAATCCCTATTTATTTTTTAATGGTGTTTGGTAATGTACTCAAAGATAACCATGCAACCATTACATTTGTCTAAGATACAATCTTAACCTCACCATTTATGGTGTCAAACCAATATACTTAGAGATAATCATGGAGACACAAAATTTGTTGAAGGTAGAATCCCAACCTTTAATGTCCCATTCTAGAATTTCTTATCTTCACCTTAAAACTTGATAATCCTAACTCATAGTGATAGTTGCATAATATTTATAAATATTAATTTATCTAAAATTCTAATTTTTATTATAATATTTAGATTCAAAGCTTATGATAATTTTCTAAAAATATAACTTATCCTTAGTTTCTAATGTGATCCTTCCTTAAATTTGCAGCAATTTTCTTTATTTGAATGTCTCTAATTTCTTCCTATGTCAGGGGTTTTCCTCCACTAACTTGATAGGAGAATTTTAAGGGTTTTCATCCTTAAATATCGCAATGAACCTTTCCAAGGCTTCATCCTCTTTGGCTGAATAATTCACATGGAATATTACATATGGTTTCTTCACAATTTTTGATCCTTTAAACCCTTTGATATATCTTCTTTATATAGCTTTTTATCTCCATAAGACACAACCCCTTCACACGCCTTTTGACCATTGACTGATCTTTATTTAATTTTAGTTTTATAATAGTTATTATCATCTTCAAGTGTTTCCTTTATTTCCCCTCATGGCTTGTGATTTGATTCATGTTTATGGTAGCAACTTCTACGAATAGTGTGATCTGCCCCTTATTTATCAGGGATCTTGACTGGGGTGAATTAATCTAGAAGTTCCCCCATCTTGGAATGTGTCTGGCAACTTGATTTAGGCGGGGGCATTACAATTTGCCCTTCCCAAGATTGCTTGTCCTCAAGCAATTTTAAATTGAGATGATCAAAGATGTCGTTTCCTTCCCATGTGGCATCCTCCATAGGTAGATTCTTACACTTAACCAAATATTTTAGAATAACCTTATTTCTTAGCTTCCTTTCTCTCATCTCAATGATTGCTTCCATTCTTTTCACCCTTCCTATGCTTAGGGTTCCATTTGTAATGCCTTGAACTATCACATCCTTGCCATTTGGTTTGAATTGGAACTCCATTGTAATGTCCCCTTTTTGGACAATACTAATTTTCTCCTTTATGCTCCAATTAGGATGGCTTGATCTACAATATGATTTACTGTTAGATGGTTTTGCAAGTCCTGAATATATATTGTCTCTCCTTGTTGAATCTTTGATCTGTATTATAAAGGTTTGATTTATTATTTCTTTGAATATATTAAATATTGCTTAGCTGAGTAAATCTCTGGTTTATGGTAGGCGATCTTGCTATGCAAGTAATGTTTATCAGATGTGCAAAGAGACTTGTCTAAATGTATGAGTGATCGTCTTCCTTCTATGAGACTAATGAGGTAATTGCTATAGATATGATCGCTGTTGCTGACTATACTATGTTTTCCTTGATATGCAGATTGAATGCTCCAGGCAGAGGTAATGTGTGATAGGCGGTGATAAAAGGATATATGTATTGCTGACTCTTGATTGATGATTGATGTGTAGATGATCGTTCCCTGATGGTGGATGTTCGATGGACGTAGACTGATTGTATTCCTCTACTCTTGATGATATCCGATGCCTTAGGGAAAGAGTTCGTTGCTTCCAATATATACAGTAACACAGAGATGAGTGACTGCAGTCTATTAATATGCTTTGATATGATAACTATTCCTTAGATCTTTGAGTAATCACATATATTGATGGACTTCCAAATGCCTTCGATCAGACACTTTCCTTCATTCGCTGATGTTTATATGCAGATGATGGTTTGAATTGCAGATCTCCGTTCCATATTTTCTGATTGATTTGAAATTAATTCTCTTTAATACCCCTGACATAGTGAAAGACGTTCTTTCTTTGCACCTCCTTGATTGGGACGTGTCTCTTAGTATTCTTAAAATATGTATATATTATATTTTCTGCCTTTTATCATTTTAATCGTAGCCATAAGATAATCGTGAAGTCTATGTTTAATCATTGCTTAACATATAATGATCTCTCCTAATATGGGACATGACAGCCCTCCCCACTCAAGATTGTTTGTCCTCAAGCAATCACACGATTTCTTCAATAATTTGCACTTTTATCATTTACGAAGTCATGGTTATGGATCAGAATGAACACGCTTGAGTGAAGAGAAAGAGAATTTGTGATCAAAAAGCATTTATTTGTTTGTTTGCAAGTATCATAGATTAAGGAGATTTGAGAGTATTGAGACTCCAAGATGCATCTTGAGATTTGGTCTTGTATGTTATTGACCTCAAAATTGAGAGGAGTTATGTTCTTTGAGGAGTAACTGATCATATGATATCATGATCAAAGAAGATTTGAATTGATTTTGAATAACAATATGATTGAGGAAATGTAGTTAATCAAATGAATACAGGAAGGAAAAAAAATTTCAATGTTAAAGAAAAATTTGGGAGTATTGATAATCCGAGATTGGATATTTGGAATGAAATAATATTGATGAATATCCAGAATCTAATGATGTTGTAATTAAGACTTGAATTGCTTAAGCAAGTTAATGTATAGCATGACCCTGGGGGTTGATGATGAGATAATGTCCCCCCCCACCTTAAAGCCTTCTCCTTAGGTTTTACCCTAAGGCCTTCATTAATCTTAAGGTGTATCCTAGTGATCCAATCCTTCCAGGCCCAAACGAACATTTCATTTCCATCATGAGTGGCATATCTAGATGAGCACATTTCTCTCTAGACCCAAAGGCAGAACCCTTTAATTAAAAGGTAGAACCCCCTTGGCTCATGTGAACTTATTACTTCCATCATAAGTGGCGTATCTAGAAGAGCACATTTCTTTCTAGACCCAAAGGCAGAACCCTTCATTAGAAGGCAGAACCCCTTTGGCTTATGTGGACTTATCATTTTTTTCATCATGAGTGGCATATCTAGAAGAACACTTCTCTCCTAGACCCAAAGGCAGAACCCTTCACTAGAAGGCAGAACCCCTTTAGCTCATGTGAACTTATTACTTCCATCATAAGTGGCATATCTAGAAGAGCACATTTCTCTCTAGACCCAAAGGCAAAACCCTTTATTAGAAGGCAGAACCCCTTTGGCTTATGTGGACTTATCATTTTTCATCATGAGTGGCGTATCTAGAAGAACACTTCTCTCCTAGACCCAAAGGCAGAACCCTTCACTAGAAGGCAGAACCCCTTTAGCTCATGTGAACTTATTACTTCCATCATAAGTGGCGTATCTAGAAGAGCACATTTCTCTCTAGACCCAAAGGCAGAACCCTTCATTAGAAGGCAGAACCCCTTTGGCTTATGTGGACTTATCATTTTTCATCATGAGTGGCGTATCTAGAAGAACACTTCTCTCCTAGACCCAAAGGCAGAACCCTTCACTAGAAGGCAGAACCCCTTTAGCTCATGTGAACTTATTACTTCCATCATAAGTGGCATATCTAGAAGAGCACATTTCTCTCTAGACCCAAAGGCAGAACCCTTCATTAGAAGGTAGAACCCCTTTGGCTTATGTGGACTTTTCATTTTTCATCATGAGTGGCGTATCTAGAAGAACACTTCTCTCCTAGACCCAAAGGCAGAACCCCTTTGGCCCATGTGAGTTCATTACATTTTCTTTTGGTTCTAAAATCAATTCTCTTTTCTTCTTTTACTTGGAGTTACCTCGATTTCTTCTTGACTTTCTTTGTTGAATATGACTTCTATATTGTGTGCTTGAGCTCTTGTTCCACATTTATGCCCTGGTTTCCATGCTTCTTTGCATTTAAAACACACTTTTTTGTCTTGTTCACAAACATGTCCTTTCTCCCATTCCTTCTTGCAATCAAAACAAAGACCCTTCTTTCTTAGCTCTTCCCTACCATTATAAGAAAGATATGGTTTCTCATATTTCTTTTCATTCCTTAGACATATATGTCCTGATTGCCATGGTTCCCCGCATTTACGACATGGATTCTTATTAAGATTTTCTTTCTTATGCATAGGTTTGGTGAATAGTTGAGGGGTCTTACTAGTTTCTATTTGAGTTGCCATTTCGATGGCATCATCCATGGTAGACGGTCTTAGAGCCCCTACCAATCCTCTTAGCTTCTCATCCAAACCTTGAACAAATAGGAATGTGAGTCTTTCATCATCTATTGCAGGGACTCGAATGGCTACTTTCTCAAATTCACTCACATACTCGTCCACGGTTCCATGTTGTCGTATTAAGGTTAAATCTCGGAAGTCTTGTTGGGGATGTCTTCTATCAAATTTTTTGAGGAATTTATTGGAAAATTCCGCATAGGATGTGATGGAATCATGTCCTTGAGTTCTTTTCCCATTATGCCACCATTCATATGCTAAGCCTTCCAAATGTAGGATGGCAAATTGAAGGGCGTCTTTCTCCGTCATGGGGTTAAGAAGAAAATAGTCATTTAGTTTTTGTAACCATGCATGCGGTGATATCTTATGGGTTCCATCATAATGTGGCAAATTTACCTTATTGGCCTTTTGCTTCAAATCTTTATTTGCGGGCCTTTTCTCTCTTCTTGTTAACTCATTCCTTTTTGAGTTGCTATATTCGGTAAAGGACACCATTCTTCTTAGTTCGGGTTCTAAGTTGGCATAAGCTCTCATCATGTCTTCCGTGCTCATGCTTTGGGGGGTATCGTTTTCCATTCTTGGGTTTTCTTCACTTGGTAGGAAGGATGGTAGTGGAATCCTTGAACTTGACAAAGAGTTGCTATTTTCAGCTTGATTAGAAGCTACTTCCTTCCCATTAGCTGTTTGTGCCTTTAAAGTTTCCATGTCATTTCTCAAGGTTTGCACAGTTTGCAAAAGGACTTGAGTAGCTTGATTTTGATCATTCAAATTCCTTGTGGTTGCTTCAATGAAGGCTCTCAATTCGTTGTTCATCCTTACTTGGCTGCTTCTTGGCCTTCTATATGTTTGCATACAGTACCCTCACAGGTTGGCAGGACGTAGCTCTGATACCACTTGTAATGTCCCCTTTTTGGACAATACTAATTTTCTCCTTTATGCTCCAATTAGGATGGCTTGATCTACAATATGATTTACTGTTAGATGGTTTTGCAAGTCCTGAATATATATTGTCTCTCCTTGTTGAATCTTTGATCTGTATTATAAAGGTTTGATTTATTATTTCTTTGAATATATTAAATATTGCTTAGCTGAGTAAATCTCTGGTTTATGATAGGCGATCTTGCTATGCAAGTAATGTTTATCAGATGTGCAAAGAGACTTGTCTAAATGTATGAGTGATCGTCTTCCTTCTATGAGACTGATGAGGTAATTGCTATAGATATGATCGCTGTTGCTGACTATACTATGTTTTCCTTGATATGCAGATTGAATGCTCCAGGCAGAGGTAATGTGTGATAGGCGGTGATAAAAGGATATATGTATTGCTGACTCTTGATTGATGATTGATGTGTAGATGATCGTTCCCTGATGGTGGATGTTCGATGGACGTAGACTGATTGTATTCCTCTACTCTTGATGATATCCGATGCCTTAGGGAAAGAGTTCGTTGCTTCCAATATATACAGTAACACAGAGATGAGTGACTGCAGTCTATTAATATGCTTTGATATGATAACTATTCCTTAGATCTTTGAGTAATCACATATATTGATGGACTTCCAAATGCCTTCGATCAGACACTTTCCTTCATTTGCTGATGTTTATATGCAGATGATGGTTTGAATTGCAGATCTCCGTTCCATATTTTCTGATTGATTTGAAATTAATTCTCTTTAATACCCCTGACATAGTGAAAGACGTTCTTTCTTTGCACCTCCTTGATTGGGACGTGTCTCTTAGTATTCTTAAAATATGTATATATTATATTTTCTGCCTTTTATCATTTTAATCGTAGCCATAAGATAATCGTGAAGTCTATGTTTAATCATTGCTTAACATATAATGATCGCTCCTAATATGGGACATGACATCCATTATTTGGTAGTCTTGTCAAAATCTCCCAAATGACAACCATTGCACGCCCAAGATTACATCTGCATCACCCAATCCTACAACATAGAAATCATCCTTAACTTGGTACCCTCCCAAGAATAGGTTGGGTTGATGCATTCGTCCACTACAAGGTATAATAGTATGGTCGTCTGCAAGCATAAAATTAAACTCATCAAACTCTTCCACCTCCAAGCCTCTTTTGGAAACCAAATTTGTGTCTATGAAATTATAAGTGGCTCCACTATCAATCAGCACTATAACTTTGTGTTCCTACAAAACTCCTTGAATTCTAAAGGCACGGTACTTGGGTGCTCCAAAAAGAATAGCAAGAGTTCTTCTTGGAATACTCTCAAACTCTAACTCATCCATCATTGCTTTGGGCATGATTTCCTCCATCCCTTCATCTTCTTCATGACTACCTTCTATATAATGTATTTTCCCTCTTCTTGAGCATCTATGACCGGGTTCCCACGGCCCTCTACAGAAAAAAACACAACTTCTTCCACAACTTGTTCTTGGTTTCTTCACCCTTGTTTGGTTTAGGAGGTAGGGTCAGAGGTGAAGGGAGGTCTTCTTTATGCTACTCTGCGGGTGCATTATTAGGGTAGGACTTGCTCTTAGTTGTAGTAACCTCCAATCTCAATGCCCTTTTGATCGCATCTTGTAAAGATGTTGGCTCCAAAGCACTAACCATGCCTCTAAGTGACTCTATCAATCCTTCAATAAATAAGTACATGAGTCTACTTTTAGCAATGTCTTGTACCATGATTGGTAGCCTTTGGAATTCTGCAATATACTCCTCTATCGAACCTCGTTTCGTCAGCCATGCCAATTCTCTAAAATACTTCTCCAGGTTCTTTTGATCAAATCTATCTATAAATCTCTATGTAAAATCAGGATACATCACAATATGTCAATGCCCAAGTGTGTAAAAATTCCATGATGCAACCACTCGTGTGCAATTCCATCCAAATAAAGAATAAAAAATTGATAGATTCATCTTCTGACATAGGGCTGAGTGAGAGATATGTGTCCAATTTTTAGACCCAAGCTCTTGTAGTGACCTTCCTGAACCATCAAATGTCAGAAGTGACATCTTGCATAATTTTTGTTGTAGATCTCTACTGCCTTGTTGCATGGTTTGTCTTCCCCTAGATCCATTCCTAGCATTGAAGAATTGTATGAAATGAATTTATCATGTCTGACATCTGGATCAATCCTTGAACATTCATCTACATAGGCATCAAATGCTACTTGATTTGACTCCTCTTCTTCTTGAGGTGGCTTTGTTCTAGGCAAAAACGTGGGTTGTGTGAAGCGAGATGTGGTACCAATAGGTGCCGTATTGTTATTCGTGCATCCTTCAACTCTATTCTGATTTGTATTGTTGCATTCTGCCTCATTATTTTGTGCAGGTTTGTTCGAATTATTCATGTTTTGCATCATCTGGACGAGTAATTGATTGGTTTGCTCTTACCGTTTCATCATTTGCTCATGTCTTTCTACCATTTGCTGCATAAATATCCTCCACTCATCTTCCATCTCTATTTTACCTCTAATTTGGTTATTTTGCTCTTGTAATGCTATCTCTAGTTTTTTCCTTTCTCTCTCCAAAGCCCTTTGAGCTCTTTGGCTCCACTGCATCAACTAGATTTAGACCCGCAGTCTGGTAGGACTGCTACTTTGATACCAATTTTTAATGTGTCATTCTAGAATTTCTTATCTTCGCCTTAAAACAATAATCCTAACTCACAGTGATAGTTGCATAATATTTATAAATATTAATTTATTTAAAATTGTAATTTTTTATTATAATAATCAGATTTAAAGCTTATGCTATATTTATGAAAATATAACTTATCCTTAATTTCTAATGTGATCCTTCCTCAAATTTGTAGCAATTTTCTTTAAATGAATGTCTCCAATTTCTGCCTAAGTTAGGGGTTTTTGTCCACTAACTTGATAGGAGAAGTTTAAGGGTTTTATTCCTTAAATATCTCAATGAACCTTTGAGGGGCTTCCTCCTCTTTGGTTGAATAACTCACATGGAATATTACATATTATTTCTTCACAATTCCCGATCCTTTCCCTTTGATTTATCTTCTTTATATACCTTATATCTCCATAAGACACAACCCCTTCACATGCCTTTTGACCATTGACTAATCTTTATTTAATTTTAGTTTTATAATACGGTATTATCATTCCTCAAGTGCTTCCTTTATTCCCCCCCGTGGCTTGTGATTTAATTCAAGTTTATGGTAGCGACTTCTACAAATAGTACAATCTGCCACTTATTTGCTAGCGATCTTGACTTGGGTGAATTAATCTACAAATTCCCCCATCCTATAATGTGTTTGACAACTTGATTTAGGCGGGGGCATTACACAATCCCATTCGTTTAGCAAAATTTCATCCATACTTCATCTTTTATAACATCAAAACAATACACTCCACAAAACTTAATTTAAGTTTTGTAATGGGCTCCCACTTTAACACCATACAACATTTTTTTATGAATAAGTCTTATATTACTTTTTATTAACTAAAAGATAATAGTACAATATTCACAAAAAAAGGCGTATGGTAAGAAGGCACACCCTCAAAATCTATGCTGGATGATGTCCAAAACTTAATTTAAGTTTTGTAATAGACTACCACTTTAACACCATGAATGTCTTATTTTACTTTTTATTAACTAAAAAAATAATAGTACAATATTCACAAAAAAAGGCGTATGGTAAGAAGGCACACCCTCAAAATCTATGCTGGATGATGTCCAAAACAAATCTGAGAGTTCAAAGGGCCAACGTCCAAATACATAAATAGAAATACTAAACAATTAAAACAACACCTGTAGGAGGGGGTCTTTATCATTTGATTTTCCTCAAAATCGCTGGAAACAGAATCATCAGTTGACTCCTTACCACCATACATCATTTTTAATCCTCGTCTTCACCATAAGCAGCTATACATTTAAATAAGTCAAACAACCTTACGATATATCTAATGACTGCCTTGCTCATACGAAGCTAATACATTCAAATAGACGAGACAACCCTAAAAATATATGATTTTTGATCCAGTGCTTGGTCATACATTCAAATAGACGAGACAACCCTAAAAAACATATGATTTTTGATCCAGTGCTTGGTCAGAGAGACAAGCATTGAAAGGATAAGCAAATTAAACGACAATTCAGAAAATACAAACACAACAAAATAATGAGAAGAGGCTAAATGAGATAAACTAAAAATGATTAGTTGCTGGGTCATAGTCACAATTACAGTAAAAGCAATGTCCTATTGAGTGTTTTAAGTTCGAGGAGGAGAGCAATGGAGTCGGCCGGCAGATTGCATGTCATTGGAGAAAACGTATTACACCATTTCCAATGAGGAGATGCTTCTTTAAAAATGTTAGATTGTCATCTCCATTTGCTATTGAACTTAGATGACAGTTGATATGGGACGGCTCTATCGCACTCAGCTTCTCTTCATCTCATTGTTCTGTATTGCAGCATCTTCAATTTTTGTGACAGAGGCAGAAAGCCTGAGCTTCAGTTTCCCTTCTCAAATGGGGATGGTGAACAAGGGGGATGCTTATTTTGAAAGCAACAATCTTATACAACTCACCTCAAATCAGAATATCAGCTCTGGTCTGGTGACCTACAATAAATCAATTCCATTGTGGTGCTCTTCTTCTGGGGCTCTTGCAAATTTCACAACACATTTCCAATTCATCATCAGTAAGCCAAATCAAAGCCGTCGCTACGGGGATGGAATGGTTTTCTTCTTGGTTCCTTTCGACTTATCATTGGAAGCTGCAGGCAAACATTTTGGTTTTTTTACCGATGAAAACTATCGCGCCACACCCTTTGACGTCGTCGCTGTGGAGTTCGACACGTTCAAGGATGACTGGGATGACGACGATAACCATGTCGGAATCGACATCAATAATGTTATTTCCACTACTGTTACTCCGGTGAGCTCTTCACCAAGTTCAAGCAAGCGGCCGGATAAACAAAATCTCAAGAATGGGGAAAAATGGGATGCCTGGGTGGATTATGACGGCGGATCAATGAGGTTGCAAGTATTTCTTTTGTATAATCCCACAGGTCGGCCTGATATTTCCAAGCCACTGGTCCCAATCGTGGAGGATTATAGAGATCTTCGTGACTTTCTTCCAGAGAATGTGAAGGTGGGTCTCTCGGCTTCTGCTGTGGTCTCAGCACAGACCCACACAGTCTATTCTTGGAATTTCTCTTCGCAATACTCGTGGGAGATTTTAGCCCCAAATTCAAGCCAAGCCCCGGATCAAGCAGGTGGAATTCCCCATGGAAAAACGAAGCATTCGGCAGCTGTGATCATTTTGATGCTTTTCTTCGCATGCATGTTTGTCGTCAGCAGTTCTATGTATGTGGGCACACGACGGTGTTTCAGACGACGGTGTTTGAGAAAAAGTAAGAGTAATGTTGAGGAGGGTTAGTGTAGGTTTTTTTTTTTTTAAAAAAAATTATTTATTTTCCTTTTTTCTAGGTTTTTCTACACTTATAATTAAGTTTATTTAAGATTAATAGTATTAGTGTGAGTGGGAGCCATGTGTCCGCATCTTCCTTGAGAGTTACACTTGTTTATTTTAGGTGCTCCACCGTAAACAACCAGTGTTGTGTCGACTGTTTACAAATTTTTCAACTCTCCTTGATTTTGACTGATCTGTTCAACTTGTTTGTCCAATCTGTTCGACCGGTTTGTCTGATCTGTTTGACTTGTTTCAATCCTTTTGTTTTTAGTTCTGGTCGATTTGTCTATACCAGTCAGTGTTCGACTTGTTTCAATCCTTCTGTTTTTGGTTCTAGTCGATTTGTCTATACCAGCCGGTGAGATTTCAACTGTCGGTACGTTTACAATGTACCAACTGTTTAAGCTTTACTATTTTAGGTTATTGTGGTGGGCTTTCCCATTGGTCGTATTTGCCACCTCTCCCCTATCTCATTTTTCTATATATACTCACATCCTAACTAGTCTTGTGAATTGTATTTTGCAACTATTTCTTTTTGCATTCCTCCAATGCTATTTTGCTCTTTTAGTATTTACATTTCTCTCTTGAAGACTAACTCTGTTTTGTTATTTTGAACTCTATTATTTACAGCGTGTTTGTCTGATCTGTTCGACCTGTTTCAATCCTTTTGTTTTTGGTTTTGGTCGATTTGTCTATCCAGTCGGTGAGATTTTGATTGTTGGTACGTTTACGATGTACCGTCTGTTTAAGCTTTGCTATTTTAGGCTATTGTGGTGGGCTCTTCCCATTGATCTTACTTACCACCTCTCCCCTATCTCATTTTCTATATACACTCACCTCCTAACTAGTCTTGTGAATTGTATTTTGTAACTATTTCCTTTTGCATTCCTCCAATGTTATTTTGCTCTTTGAGTATTTACATTTCTCTCTTGAAGACTAACTTTGTTTTGTTAGTTTGAACTCTGTATCATTTACGTTCACAGTTTATTATCTATTCATTGCACTAAATTTTCTGATTTATTCATCTTTTCAGATTCGAACAAAGAGAGCGATGAAGAGCTGGACAACTGTTTTTCTCAAGGTCCCCGCAGATTCTCCTATGCTGAACTCACCGCTGCTACGAACAACTTCAGTGAAAATGAAAAATTGGGTGAAGGAGGCTTCGGATGCGTCTTCAGAGGCATCTTGCCCAGCACAAATGAACCAGTGGCAGTAAAGAGATTATCCCGGGGTTCCAAACAGGGAAGAAATGAATATGTTTCAGAGGTTACTATAATCAGTAAGCTGAGGCATCGTAACCTTGTACAGCTTTTAGGATGGTGCCATAAAAAGGAGGATCTGCTTCTGGTCTATGAGCTGCTCCCTAATGGAAGCCTCGATCAATATATTTTTGGGGAGCAGAAGGTTGTTCTTGATTGGGAACGAAGGTATGCCATTGCTTGTGATATAGCCTCAGCTCTTGTTTATCTTCATGAAGATTGGGAACAGCGTGTGGTGCACAGAGACGTGAAATCTAGCAATGTAATGCTTGATTCCAATTTCAATGGGAAACTGGGGGATTTTGGTCTGGCCCGACTGATAGGACGTGGTCAGGAGGATTCTCATACGACCGTGGTTGCAGGAACTATGGGTTATTTAGCGCCAGAGTGTGTAGTCACGGGAAAGGCAAATCCAGAAGCGGATGTGTACAGTTTTGGAGCGCTGGCCTTGGAAATTGCATGCGGACGGCCACCGGTCGACCGCACTCTAACTGGAGCTGACTGTAGATTGGTGAAGTGGGTTTGGAATTTTTATAGAGAGGGGAAGCTTTTGTGTGCTGCGGATTCAAGATTATGTGAGAATTTCAATGCTGATGAAATGGAACGGCTGATGTTGGTGGGATTGCTCTGTTCTCATCCACACCCTGACGCAAGACCCACAATGAGAAAGGCCATTAAGATCTTGAAATTTGAAGCTGAATTGCCAAATGTTCCTCTCATATTCCCTGTGCCTGTGTATGCCGACATTTTTACGTCGCTGTCGATATCCTCAAACAGCTCGTGCGCTGAGGAGGCATATTTTCCCTCTCCTTCTACGCCTTCAGGGTGACCCATGGAGTATGTCAAGTGAAGACCTCACTCTTGATGTATATTCATTAATTCGGCCCTACAGGAACTCAAATAACCACACAGTGTAAGGTGTAGAATCATACCAGTCTGCTTGGAGTGCATGGACACCGTCCTGTAGAACAGTTAGTTGAGCCTCTTTAGGCAATTCTTTATCTCTTTCAGTGGTACAGAAATCTCTCTGCCAGGCCACTTTTTATATAGCACACTAACTCTGTATCTGTTCTTGAATAATGTGTTAAATAGGGCTATTCTTAAACATCATCTGTCTCAACAGTCAAGTATCAATTTTGACCAATAAAACTAGGACAAATATTTATCACGTTTTTGTTGTGGATAAGGTGTAAAATTCCTATTAAGTGTTTGTCCATTGAAATAAATGATAATTAAGTAGGGTAAATTTTAACTAACTGGTGCGTTGTAAATTCAACACTGGTCGAAATAAAACCGACATAAGTCATTGTAAGAGATAGTTGGACGAATGCTTCAAAATTTGTATTGTCATTGTAGTTTACTTTCACAATTGTGGGGTTGATCATTCACTTGCGAATTTGACTTGTGCAAGTACGAATGTGAATTGGATGCAACAATATGATCTGTAAATTCCTAAATGCTTCCCTTCAGCGTATCATGAATTTTTGTATATCTCTTCGCAAAAAGACATGGTTGTGTATTAGCTTGCATGTGACATGGATAGTAGCTTCCTTGTGTCAAGCCTTGTAAAGATATTGTGTCAACAACTTAAAGAATGATTGAAGATAGAAAGAAAACATGCAATGGATGGCCTAGATGATTATGAAAGTATAAATGTAATAATAAATGCTCCAAATTCAATGCTAATGAATGTATCTTGAATGTTATTGTTAGTTTCTTTTGTAAGTGATTCTAAAATGAACTAGGGTTACATTTTTAAATAAACTTCAAGTATCATAAATGAAACTTTTTGTATGTCTAGTAGCATGCAATAGTCAAATGGGAAGGGTAAGTTTGACCCTAGCTTTGAATTTGAATTCTAAAAGTTCAAGGGTTATTTCTGCAATCACATAGCTAACCAAGGTCATCTATGCTACTACAAACTTGATCCAGGGTGGCAAATAGGGTGGCAAATGTTGGCATAATAGTCATAGTAACAATGGTATTACATTGTTAAATTTGCATTTATAGGTTAGTTTATGCATATTAAATAAATGTTAGTAAATAGAGAAATAGTTAGTTTGTTAGTTTGTGGGAGTTACATTCCCGTATGGAGGTTATGTAGGTAGTTATCAAATAGTTAAAGGGAAGAGGCTTTTATAAAGCCAATGTAATGCAATGTGAAAATCATCCGAAGACAATAATATATTATTCTATGTTTTATGTTTTGCTGTGTTAAAATGGTTTGATCTGGTTATCTGTGTTTGTGCTCACCATATTTCAATATGGTATCAAAGCAATTTGATCATGTGCCTGTGTGAAATGTATGACATCATTTTTTTGATATTAGCAAAGGTGATAGAAATAGATAAATTTGGTGCAAATGTGCTGAGGCGTCTACATTAATGTGGCATGTTCAACTTGGAGAGGCGTCGGTCAATTTGGAGGAGTTTTTTTAACCTACAAGAAAGCGTGATAAAAGTTTTGCCAGTACATATAAAATTTAGAGGTTGCAATTTACTATGATGATGCTCTTGTTTTCTCTATGCTGAGGTTGCACTTGATGGTGGATACTGTGGAAGTAGAAGAAGTCATTCATCCTATGAGGTTTGATCCCTACATGTAGACCAACATGAGGAGGAAGGTAGTTTGACTACTTTGTGATAATAGTATGAAGATCTATGGGTGCAATGATGAAGCATGTGCATTGTTTGTGTCTTAATAATATATCATTTCATAGAATGCAATGATTGTATAGATTTATATTTAGAAACTTTAAAAAAAATGCAACAAATTTAAAGTGATTATCAAAGTCTCCACAAAGAGTTGTGTGACAGTAAGATATTTAAAAGCCATTTGTTGTAGAAGATATGAATCATTGTCCAAATCAAAAGGAAGAAGCCGCAAATTTTTGAAGTTCAAGACAGTATCTTATCAAATACTAATATTGTTTCATAAGTAGTTTGAATGTGTTGTGTAAAACAAGGAATGAACAATGAGGACATGAAAAAGTACTATGCCACTTGCTGCGCATTATATATTTCTGAGCATAGAAACTCATTTTCTACACAATAGAAATCCTTATGAATGCATATTTACTATTACCTGTAGCATGGGTATAAAGAGGAGCATTGATATATGCCATACAGGTAGTTATAAGCGGTTATGACCATTGCATTTGCATTTTCCTTGTTCATCTTTCCAGCTCTGGCATGCCCACTCAATGCTTGTATTCTTGGGTCATACATGTTACACCTAATAGAATTTTCAAATACACATGATCATCCTATTAGAGAGCAAAATGAGACATTAGATGGATAGAGTGTAACACAGTCATATTGGAGGCAAGCAGCATCAGAGGATGGAGGATTTTCCATCATCTCAAGTTAGCTTCTCGCTTTGAGATGATGCTTTGCATGAGAAACATTTTTGGTTTTGGTTGTTTTGCTTTTCTTTGTTGATGCTGATGGATTTGAAGAATGTATGTTTTGTGAAGATTTTGTTTTGGAGACAGGTTTGGGATTTGGTGTTGAGCTCAAAATGGATTGTTGTCCAGCGAGCTTCAGAGTATATGATCAAGAATTATACACTTTCGTGGTCACTAGACAATAATAGAGATCTGTCGCATCTCTTAGGGATTGTTGTCGAATAATTCAAGACTCTGTGATTTGAGAGTTCGGGACTAAAGAGCTCAAGAACATAGCTCGAAGCTACACCTTTCTAAGGTAGACGAGATAGCATGATGGAGCCCTGCTTGGTTCAGGATTTGTTCTTTGGGAGAAGATCTTCTATAAAATATGTATTTATATTATGTAATCAACTTTGTTGAGTATATTAGCATTCAGGGGGGGTCCCTTGGTACTATTGCAGGAACAATATAATAAGGGGGGGAATGTTGGCATAATAGTCATGGTAACAATGGTATTACAATGTTAAATTTGCATTTATAGGTTAGTTTATGCATATTAAATAAATTTTAGTAAATAAAGCAATAGTTAGTTTGTTAGTTTGTGGGATTTGCATTCCTGTATGGAGGTTATGTAGGTAGTTATCAAATAGTTAAAGGGAAGAGGCTTAAATATAAAGCCAATGTAATGCAATGTGAAAATCATCCGAAGACAATGATATATTATTCTATGTTTTATGTTTTGCTGTCTTAAATAGTTTGATCTGGTTATCTATGTTTGTGCTCACCATATTTCAATAGCAAATTGATGAATCTAAGGATCAAGACCAGCCCCTAAGAGTGAGTGTAGATGGAGATAGGTAAAGACTCAATTATGTGCCAACTATTATTAAAATTATGTCATTTGTATCCTTGTCATTGCATAAAAGATAACCTAGCCAAACTGAGTCCAAAACAAAGGGGAAAAGTGCAAGGTATGCAATTTTCACCATTACATTTTGACCCCATTTTGATTTGTATGTGAACTACCATGGGAATGCATGTCAAAGTAAAATTAAGCAGCTAACATGAAAGTAAATTTATTCAAATGCTCATAAAATGACACATATAAGGATATGGATGTTGCTTCTTGGAACATGCTTCCTTGGAATGAGTGTCATGTTTTGGAAACCTACAAAATAGGAAAAAAATTCAATGGGTAGCATCATATATGTTGGAAATTTTTTATGGAATAAGGTTTGTACAAAAAACCCTAAGATTCAATTAAAACAATAAATTTCATCCACAAGATCTAAAAGCCTTCCTCAAAACATTTTTGGAACAATTTTGTCTTTGTATTAAATCAAATCAATCTCCTATTCCACTTCAACATCATACTAGGTTTACAATCAAAATTTTAAATTTTCTTCTCATACAAGCTCTCAAATGCTCTTTTCTCTCTATCTAATGTTTGCTATCTTAACTATGATACTTATAACAATAAAAGAAAACACTCTAAACATACCCTTTCTTCTAAAAACCAAAATAGTCCTACTTTTATCTTCCTGATTTTATAGTTAATTTTTTCTCCTATTTTTAACTACTACTTCTATTTTTAATATCTACGTCCACTTTTAACTGCTATTTTTTGCATCTTATTTTTTATGTTTTGTTATTCTAATTGATATTCATCTTTGGCATTTTGTTGTGGTTGTTTAGGTGTGCCTTTTTTACATCAGATTTTCCAACATTCTCCCCTTTGATATCAAACCCCTATATATGCAATTTTATTTTCAATTCTAAGCGTACCATCTTCCCTACTCCTTTAGTCATGATGTCTACGAACTATTCTTCTCATTTGCAAAACTAAATTTCAACTTTCTTGTCATGTACCAACTCTCCTATTGATGTAGGAGCATCTAGGGTGTAAGAGAAATATTTCATCAATGAAAAATGTTTTGTTTTAATGTATTTTATTTTATAGGTACTTTTCTAGTTTTATAGATGTTTTGTGGTAATATGTGTCAAGTTTACAGAATTGTATCTCATTGCAATTATGTTTGTTTGTCCAAAGCCTCATATATATCATTTAGGCTATAGTAGAGCTTCAACAAACTATGCAACAATAAATTTTGAAGATCCTTGATTATGATTTGGAACATAAGTTCAAAAGATAATCTTACATGTCACATTTAAATTTCATGTGATCTTGATCATCACATTCCTATTTTCTATCTTACCAAGCCTAAGTAGACCAATATCAAATTGTTCATTGTATAAAAACACCTTGTTTGAATTATGCATTAAGTAAATCTAAAACTTGCACTAACTCTTGAGGTTACTTAAGTTTCATTACGAGTCCTAAGAAGGGCCACATATGGAATTGCATTGAATTTAAAGACTCCTATCTCGAGGTACATTGGAGTTGGTGATTCTACATGCTAACACTAAATCTATATGCTACATAAGGTGATGTGTGTAGTTTTAAGGCTGACTGATGATTAAATCATTTAATTTTGGGGCCATTGATCCTTATCACATTTACCTATGATGATGTATCAAATTTTCTAGCGATACAATTTATTTTTCTACATCTTATATAAATAAGGGAGCTTGAGATGGGGTGCTAGAGGAAGTGACAACCAGCGAGAAGTTCTGGGAGTGACCATCCTAACAACAAGGAGATTAGGGTAAAAATATCTCTAAGATCTATTTTGTAATCAAAAGGTTGATGCTGAACATGTATCAAAGCCCTTTGAAGCTATTCTATTTTGGATCATTAAAGTTCAATTCTTTAAAGTGTGAATTCCTATTATTTTATTGTGTGTATTGTTGAGTGTTTGTTTAGCTGCTTGGTTAGATAGTATTTTATTGGATCCTCCAACCTTGTCTATGTTAGTTGGTATCTAAAAGAACCTAAAAGATGAACCTTAATAGGTTCTTTTTAATAGGGCATGATCAAGTGTGTGCAAAATAATACAAATTAATGTTACTTGAGGCTATCATCAACTAGCTGTTGTGCCCTGCACACACGCCCCATGTTTTGCTTCAGCAAAATAAGGACCCTCTTTTTTGACATTAGTTTCAATAATTTCTTCATTGCATTAGTCTGGCACATCTGAATAGATTGAAGGTCCTATCTGCTCAATTAGGTTACAAGGCACGATTGTCGGTTCTTGTGTCTGCTATGGCTCAATTTGATGGTTTGATTGTGGGCAATTTGGTGTGATTTGGTTTCCCTAAGATTCAACAATAATGCGGAGGGTTACTGATTCTTTTGGATTCACTTTGATTGAATGAATTAATGGTTTGGCCTTTGTACTTAAAGTCAGATATTTGCCTTTGGGAATCTTCTCTGTCACTTGATTGGTCAGTTCTCAGATTTCGCCCACCTGGTCAATTACATTTGGCAACAGGTCAGTTTTAAGCCTTTGCGGGACTTCGACCTCTATGTGGATATATCAACTTGACATTTAAGTTTCCGCTAAAATCTATTGTGCCTCCACTTTCTTTGCGGAATTTTACAAGGTCTCCGGATATATCCGGCAGGCACTTCATCTTACATATCCTAACCATTGTCAGCGCCTTGCATTGCGTCCATGTTTACCAAATGCGTACTCTATTTAAATATCATCTACTTCAGTCGTCAAACAATCAATAGCAATTTTAAGCACCATTCACAATAAAAAGTGTTAAATATTTGTCCTATTTTATTGGCCAAAATTGACCTTTGACTGTTAAAATGGATGATATTTAAAAACAGCCCAAATATGTATTATTATAACCTTCCGCTAATATTCTTAATTCTTGAGAATTCCTCATTTTATGTTTGCAGAACGCCGCTGTTCGCATGGATTGATTGATTGTAGGTCATAAAAGCTTCACTATTATACGTATATGCGCCTAAATATATGCGGCCTCACACGTCGCCATGATCGCGGGAATACGTGAAGGAAAGATTTGGATTTAAGTGCAAACGTAGAACAAAGGGTCGCCTCCTGTCACATATGCTATCATAGCATTAAGAATAGAGTAATTTTGCTTACTGTTTCAGCTGCAGTTTCCCTGATCAGTTTGCATGCAGAATGTGAAAATATAGAAAAGGTTCTCGAAATGTTTAAAGGCATATATGCAGGATGTGGAAGCATACACAAGGGTCGTGTACTGTTTGATGAAATACCTCAAAGAGATGTTGTCTCGTGGAATGCAGTGATTATAGCGATATGCACGATATGGGTTTTGGAATCGGCCGGTGTAGAGCCAAAATCCACGACCTTCGTCAGCATTTCCCACCGTGCGCTAAATTGGGAGCTTTGGATCAGGATGTAGACATTCATTAAAGCATTATGGAAGGCAGATTTTATCAGAGGCATGCGGCACAGAAGGCACGATGCGCAGAAATGGATTCGTTTAAGAGATTTCATAAACTTGTATCCCATTGACTGCCACGACCGCGGGGTATGAACGAAGTGGATTTGTGAAAAGTCTTAAATAGAAACTTTTAAGCAAATGCAAACGGCGGATGTAAAGCCAAACGCGCGACCTTTGCCGGGATCCTCACATAACAGTCAAATTGTTCCACTAAATGCAATGAACAGGTCTGTTAGTTTTCCCAGGTCAGATATAATGTTGTATATTTGTTTCTTGTGTTGTTTTGTTTATGTTGTTTTTCCCACGGAATATCTTAATTTGATCTTTCATAGATATTACGGGAGGAGGCACCTTGGTAGGGTCACATCACTTCAACCATAACCTCTTGAAGCTACACAACCATCAACACTCCCTCTTAGTTAGGGAGGTATACCAAAGTCTTCCTTGAGTCCTACTTAAGGGTATCATGTCTTGTCATGGATTCTCTCAACATGACGTCCACAATGGCTACATCCAATTGTGAAATACTTCATCACGGAGTTTCTTAATGTGATATCGTCATGGAGTCACACACATGAAATCCACCATGCCTACTCCCATGTGTGGAAAGAAATATATATCACCTCATCGTGATATCAACCATCATGGCTACTCCCATGTATGGTAAATGTGTACAAGTGCCCATCATGGAGTCTCTCAACGTGATGTCGTCACCTCATCGTTACATTCACCATCGCTACTTCCAGAGGATGAAAAACACAAGTACAAGAAAATCATCACTTACTCTCTCACGTGATGTTGCCATGGAGTCACACACATGACATCCACCATGGCTCTCCCAGAGGGTGGAATCAAGGGATTTCACCTTGAACTTTTCTTATTGAGAAGAACTCATTATCAAGGGATTTCACCTCGATCTTCTCTCATAGAGAAGAACTCATTATCAAGGGATTTCACCTCAAACTTCTTTCATAGAGAAGAACTCATTATCAAGGGATTTCACCTCGATCTCCTCTCACAGAGAAGAACTCATTATCAAGGGATTTCACCTCGATCTCCTCTCACAGAGAAAACTCGTTATCAAGGGATTTCACCTCGAACTTCTCTCACAGAGAAGAACACATTATCAAGGGATCTCACCTCGATCTTCTCTCACAGAGAACTCATTATCAAGGGATTTCACCTCAAACTTCTCTTGCAGAGAAGAACTCATTATCAAGGGATTTCACCTCGATCTTCTCTCACCGAGAAGAACTCATTATCAAGGGATTTCACCTCGAACTTCTCTCACAGAGAAGAACTCGTTATCAAGGGATTTCACCTCAATCTCCTCTCATAGAGAAGAACTTGTTATCAAGGGATTTTACCTCGATCTCCTCTCACAGAGAAGAACTCGTTATCAAGGGATTTCACCTTGAACTTCTCTCATAGAGAAGAACTCATTATCAAGGGCTTGCACCTCAAATTCCTCTCACATAGAGAAATGCATTAACAAGGGCTTGCACCTCAAATCTCTCTCATAGAGAGAAATGCATTAAAGTACATCTCAAGAAGTCACTGATATTGAGACTCCCTCTCAGCAAGGGCTTCATTGTCCACAACTCCAAGCTTGTCTCGAAAATGCACAAACTTCACTTTGGCAAGAGACTTGGTGAGAATGTCTATCATCTACTCATCAGTGCTAATATATTTCAACTGGATTGCTTTCCTCAATACCATATCTCTGATATAGTGGTATTTGATCTCAACATGTTTAGTTCTGTTATGAAACACTGTATTGATAGAAAGATTCACACAACTTTGATTATCACAATGGATGACAGTTGGCTCCAATGATTGTCCAAACAATCCTGAAAGGAGCTTCCAAAGCCACACTGCTTCTCGAGCTGCCACACAAGCTGCAATATACTCGGCCTCTATGGTGCTTAGTGCTACTGAAGACTGCTTCCTGCTACACTAGGATATCATCACATACCCCAAACTAAAGCAACATCTAGAGGTGCTCTTCTGATCAGTGACACATCATCCACACCCCAAGAATATCTCAAGCCATACCCAACTATGCCACGCAAGTATCTCAGGATATGCTTCGCTACAACTAGATGTATTTGCCTTGGTTGAGACATGAACTAACTAAGTGCACTCACTGCATAGAAAATATCTGGTCTAGTATTGACTAGATACATCAATGATCCAACTAGTTGTCTGTACATAGTAGGATCCATTAGATCTGAACTAGCTGCAGCCTCTTTTAACTTCAACAAATTTGTCTCCATAGGCGTAGACATGGATTTGCAATCCATCATACCAAATCTCTTCAAAATGTCAATGGATGTATTATTTTGTCTAGCACTAGAACCATTCGGCCATGAAATCTGTAACCTCCCTAAGCTACAAACATTAACACTCCCTCTTAGCTAGGGAGGTATCCTTCCAGATATCCATGTTATGGAGTCTCTCAACATGACGTCTACCATGGCTACTCCCAGAGGGTGGAAAGAACCACATCTCCGTCTCAGAGATGGACAAGGAATTTCACCTCAAATTTCTCCGCCTCAGAAAAATGCATTAACAAGGAATCTTCATGATGATTTGACTCCCTTTGAAGCTCCAAGTACTAGCATCAACCTCTTGACCTCCTCATCCAAGGTTGCCTCTGTTGGTTTGTCAGACTCCCTCTTAGTTGTGAGTCCCAGACTTCACAATCCCTTGCAAGATCCTTGCCTTGATTTGTCTCTTTCAAAGATATATTTCTTGCTGATCCACTTGATCCAGACTCTAATTCTCTTAGAAGATCTACTTGTGACTCCTCTACAAGTTCAAACATTAGGCATACTTTCTCTAGTTTCAATGTTGCAGTGAATTTTGCAAGAACCAAGCAAATCCCCGACACAGAAGCAAGATCTTCTAATTACATCTTTCTGATAAAGTCAAAAGCTTCCTTGAAGCATCTAGCATTGCCAAGAATGTCAACCTTGTTGCATCTGGAGAGGCACATATGACTGGCACGTAACCATCATCATCGACATGATTGCCCACTTCCATTGCAATCATCCTCACTGGTTCTAGGTCATCAATCAAGTAGTAAAGTTTTAATTCGCCATTATCATCTAACAAGATCCGCCCAGTAAGGGTATGAGCTACCAGGTTTACGTTAAAATTAAAGTATATGTTTGAAGGAGAAACCCTCACACAACACATTTGGAATGTCTTATTATCTGACATCTCCGAAATCTTGGTGAAATAATTTGCAATCTTCTCTCCAGTGGACCAATATGGAATAGTGTTGTTATAGACCATCACCATCTGCGTCTTTCCCGGAGACATGTCCACCCCAAAAAGAGAAAAGTCCAATGCAGGATCTACAGAACTCTTCCAAAAAGTTAGTTTCATGTGTTTCCACATCGTCATGCCAGGCAACCATGTATCTTCCAGATGAGCAAAACTCTCCCAAACAATCTTAGACTTATGTGGCCGTGACCCATCATAATGATATTGCCAGTGTTTGTTATCATTGCCCGCGATCCTTTCAGGCCAATATCAAAAGCTTAAGTGATAATTAGGTAATGGGCTTACTTTCTTCATTGCCCCTTTCGACTCTAAGCCGCCTACAAATGCTATAGGCCAATGGCTAGGCCTCTTTAACCATAGATGATAACTTTTCAAATCATGTAGTGGCTGTCGAGTTCGACACATTCAAGAAGGGCTATGATCACAATGATAACCATGTGGGAGTAGACATCAATTTAGTTATTTCCATGGTGAATGTTTCACTTAGCCTTGAAGGTGAATTCCTAAACAATACTTGGGATGCGTGGGTAGATTACGATGGGAGTACAAAGCAGTTAAAGGTATTTCTTTCATATAATCCTTCTGCTAATCTCAATAATATTTTTAAACCCATAAGCCCGATTTTGCCTCATCCCATAGATCTGCGTAACTATGTTCCAGAAAAGATCAAGGTTGGCCTCTCTGCAGCCACTGGAGACTTATCTGAAACCCACAGTGTCCAGGCTTGGAACTTTTCTTGTGTATATTCGTGGGATATCTTATCTGTTCGTCCCTCCCCAGTGTATAGATTAGCCAGGCTTCACTTTGCTTAGCTTAAGCATACAGAGGTTTCATGGTAAGAATGGTCTTTACTCTACTATTCATTTCTTAACTACCTTTGCAATGGCAGGGCAAAATTTTTCATCATTGACAAAGAACTCCATGCCTTCCTCTGTTACTTTTGCCACAATTATTTCATCATCAACTATCCATAGAAAATCAGAATTGGCAGCGTATGCTTCATATTTGAAAATCTCGTCAAATGAGTCAAATCGCTCAACTATACCTGAAGGCGTTATAGGCATCAAGGGATCACTTGATTGTAGTTTAGTTCATCAATTAACATGTAGATCCAATGCTTCAATAAATTAAAACTATGAGCTTGTGCTAGAAAAACACTTTCAGATTTCATTTTGTGAAGAGAAACCCTTTTCAATCAACGCAAGTACTCAGCTAGATAGAGAATGTGATAAACCCTCTTGAGTAGCGCTCAACCAATCCTTCTATAAACCTGAACCTGCTCTGATACCATGTTAGTTTTCCCAGGTCAGATATACTGTTGTATATTTGTTTCTTGTGTTGTTTTGTTCATGTTGTTTTTCCCACGGAATATCTTAATTTGATCTTTCATATATATTATGGGAGGAGGCACCTTGGTAGGGTCACATCACTTCATCCATAACCTCCCGAAGCTACACAACCATCAACAAGGTCAAGTTCGATAGCATGGGAGTTTTGGATTAGGGTATGGACATCCATTGGAGCATAATTGGAAGTGACTTTGTTGGATGCCGTAGGTGAAAATTCTCTGGTGAATATATATACAAAAGCATCGGCAAAGTGGATGCCCGAAATCAATACCTCACAGGATATATCCTGTGACATCCCTTTTCCATGCACATCCTATCATCGCCCTAAATGCCGCTATATCCCATGACAGTTAACCTTAACCAGCAGGTGCGTTGCAAATGAGGAAGAGCTTAACCAGCCAGTGCGTTGTAAACGACCGGCTGGTCGCCATCTGTACGGCTCGATGCATTCAGTCGAAAACAAGTCGACCAACTGTACGATTGCACTGGTTGCAGAAATATGATTGGTTTGAGTTCTTAGTCGAAAGTTTTTGGTCGACTGAACTGCCCATCTGTACAGTCGGTGAGTTACAACTCACCGGCTGTTTACGGCTGGGCTGCAAACGACTGGTTGGTCGAAATCTGTACGACTGGTCAAAAACAGCTGAATTCCCGTCGATGCTTTGTACAGCTGGCAAGGTCAAGAAGAGTTGAGTCGAAATGGTCCTTAGGTGTTGTCAAAAAAGCCGTACAACCGGTCGTTTACAACGCACTGGCTGTTTACGGCTGGGCTCCCATTACACCCAAATCTCCGGCTTTGTTCTGTCACCTTTGTTTTTCCCGCAAACTCTCAAGCAAGAGATTTTCATCAGGTTCTGAATGTTCATCGAGGGAGTTTGCAGATGTTGTGATATATGTGACATCCGGAGATTTAGACAAAGCATGTGAATTAAACAAAGACATACTATCTCGTGTGATGCCGTGACTGTTAGAAAGGCATTTGAGATTGAATGACTCACGCCATAATTACTCTGCATTTATCCCAATAAGAGGACGCCACATTTGGAAGAGCATCTTTGTTCCAAACTATAATACCAAACCATAGGGATGAAGGGC
This sequence comes from Cunninghamia lanceolata, assembly GCA_027924645.1. Classification (NCBI taxonomy): domain Eukaryota; kingdom Viridiplantae; phylum Streptophyta; class Pinopsida; order Cupressales; family Cupressaceae; genus Cunninghamia; species Cunninghamia lanceolata. Next base: position 965,645 of record BSBN01000173.1, on the reverse strand, counting down.
CGTTTGCTGTCCCGTGGACTGTATTGTCCCGGACACGAAATTGTCTTAGTATCGGTATGGGATTGATGTGTTCTAATTGGCCTGTGGATCAAAGAAAGAATGATCTTCTATTTACTCCATTGAAGAACGTTCGGCTGTGTTATTATTTGATCATCGATTGAGTCATGATGAGTGTGCCATTACATCCACGACCATTGAATAGCTACAAAGAGACAGTGGGTCAATACTGCTGTCAAGATGCATGCACTGTCATAAGTCTGTGATTATCATGTAATGTTAGTAGGATACAATATGCCATTTTATAACTCTCACAACCGTTCATTTTGCTTTAAGCTATGCAGACCAATTAAGGATTGCTACCCCAGGGAGAATAAGGCATGCACTTATTTATGAATGGACGATCCACAATCCTGTCTCCTTTCATGCGGAGTCCTTATCATGGTTTGTTATGAACGAAATCTTAACCCTGCTAGGCATGTCTGCAAAGTGTGGAAGCATTGGCAAGGCATACTTGGGCGAGTTGACAGGCATAAGTAGAAGGCGGGTATATCTTACCCAGGCGGATGCAGAGAATTATTATCTCATCGAATGATATCCTACACCTTCATTTTCCCCGCAATATCCTATGAACCGCTATTTCCCCGCTTCTTCTCAGCACCGTATCTCCCACAGGCATATTTAAACAACACACATAGGAGGTTTTGAACAGGTTATGGACATCCATCAAAGGATGAGTTATAGAGGATTTTTGTCGGGCATTGCAGTTGCAGTTGCGTTGAGGACATGTGCATGAGATGTGGAAGTGCATATAAGGCACATCCTCTATCATTTACTACCAATCAGATCACTATTTGGTATCTCTTGAACGTACGGGATTATAAGGTAAAGCAATAATGCTTTGGTGTCACCATAGAGCCTTGCAAAGGTGGATCAGTATTCAAACATGCTTAGGATTTCAAAAGCCAGCAGAGGTCTGTCATGCTTTAAAGATGGTGCACCAGTCCATGAAGTCATATGTCTTATCCAAGACCCTCACATTGTTACTTCAAAATCTAAAAGGAAAAGGTGGTGTTGAGGGTTAATATTATCATAATATCATTTATCCTTTCCACCATGCATTGGATCCATGGGTGTCATAAGGATATTGTTAGAGTATCATGACAATCCATTGAAATGTATATACAGGGATAATACTCCATAACTTCGACCAACAAAGAGACCGTCACAGCTTGGGAATAGTCTGTCAGAATGGTTAACTAAGATTAAGGAGGTGCCATTTATGAGTTCTGGTTGTTAGAATTATATGGAGACTATCTTAATCATGCCATCAGTGAGTAATGAGAATAGGTTTCATGCACGAGGAGGGTCTTGTTGTACAAGGTGGAATTGTCTGATAGGTTTCATGCACGAGGAGGGTTTTATTGCATCTATTTTATTAAATTTATGTAGGTAATTTCTTTTTATTACTTAGATTATGTAGGATAATGAGTTCACATGGGATTCTACTTTTTCCTTATCTTTTTGGATTTGGAAAATTAGATGGAAATCCCTTGTGTTTTGGTTTTCTTTCTTTTCCTCATCCTCATTGTATTTGGCAAGTATGAGGCTATATATTGTAGCTCTTTCCTTCCATTTTATATATCTAATAGAATTCAAATATTAGAATACTAAAATTGTATCTTTCTTAGTTGCATTAAATTTTATCTCATTATAATGTTATTTTGTTCCTAGGTTGATTTATATTGTATGTCTTTTTAAAATCTAACAAGGAGCTACATTAGCCCATGGTAGTCTAATGTTGAAATTTTTACTAGTAGACAAGAATATGTAGCTAATATAATATCAACACATTTATATGGTATCTCGATAATGTCTACTCTCTTGACTAGCTATCTTGTTTTTAAAGTGAAGATTGAACAAGTTAAAATCTTGAGGATGGTTTTGCCATGGAAATATTGTCAAGTTGATGGCTAGTCTACATACTTATTAGGAAGGTGATCAATATGACAAAAAAGTGTAAGTGAAATCACATTGCTATAGTGCTAAATTAGAGATGGAGATCCTAAGAGTTACAAGAGAACCTATTCTCTTAGGAGGTGATTGAGATCACATGCCATGTATATACATATTTCTTGTGAATGAGGACTCTCTTTCTTTCGAGATAATTTTATCACATAAGGACTCATTTAAAGATAAATTTGCTACATAAAGATTATAATCAACGTGGAGGATTTAATTTTTCCCACTTGTTAGATGGATATTTGGGGACTTTAATAAAATGATTATTCTTTGTCAAAGAATGCTTTCCACCTTGGGAGTTATTTTAATAGTAATTACATGAAAAGATATGCTACAAGAAGATGATCATCCAAAAAGAGAACATACATTGAAACTTGTGTTACTTTGTCTTGATATATGAAAGCTACTTGGAGATGAGGAGATAGGATTTAGAACAAAGAGAATCTATTGCTACCAAAAGTAAATGCAAGCCAAAATTAGAGATTTAGATCTCTTGAGCTTGCACAATTGATGTGATTATGGAATTAAATGATATTTCCTAGGTTGTTGGGATACAAATTTACTAATTGTAAGTTGTGGGGTATATGTACATAGATAAAACACTTTGTCTAGGGTGGGAGACTTAAATTCTGAATGTAATTTTGCTTTTTCTTAGATGTTATTTCCCTAGATTCTTTGAGTTTCTCTTAGGTGTCCATTCAACTGAGATATGTTGTTTTGAATGAAACTCTATAATTAAACCAAGATTGAGTAAAACTCACATGTGTTGAGAGATAAATCATCAAAATTACAGACTTTAGAAGAATATGTGTAAATTTTGAATTTTGAATTAGAGACGTTTAGAAGAATATGTGTAAAATTCTTGATTGAGTGAAATACTAATCAAGAATGGCTAGTTATTTGGAGTGTTACCTCCTCAATGGAGTCAAAATTAAGTTAATTAAAAAATAGGCTTTCCTTTTATCCTCTTGATCCTATTTATTTTGCAATTTTTAACATATTTTTAGATTAGGATTAAAACTAGGACTTTACTGGTGATATGAAACTAAAAATATAATATTTTACATGATTATGAGTCTTGGTTCATTGCTAATGTACCCTTTTTACTTGTATATAAATGTAATGATTTATCTCTAATTAGTTTGTTTCGAAGATAAAATCTAAGGACACTAATTTGCTTGTCCAATTGAAAAAAAAATTCAACTAAACTACAACCATTACACCATAGGCCCCTTGAATTAGAACAATATCACATGATCATTGTGTTTTCCTACATGGTCGTGACATGGTGACATAGACCTCGGGGAAGATTCATTTCTTTTCAAGAGAGGTGGAGTGATGTTGTGCTTTACATGAGTTGATTAGTGTGTCAAACCACCCATCAACACATTGGTTATTAATTTCCATGATGCTTATAGTGGGCCCTTACCTTCTATTTGATTATGTGTGCTAGGATGATATCAACAAAATACTTTTATTGGCATAAATCATGTTGAGGTCTTCACTGCTTAATGCATAATAATGATATTATTAAATAGCTACATGGCACCTTCTTGCACTCTCATGGGTTGTTAGCATTTCTTCACTCTTGTTATTATACTATTAGTTGTAGGTGTTGAGTCATCCTTTGGTATCGCCCCTTATTTATCTTGTTTGCACAATTTTTGCATCAATCCATGATCTTATTGTTGTAGAAAGAGATGGAGGTCCCAAGTCTCAAAGGCATAATGATTATGTTCATTTCTTTAGCCTAGCAAAGCCTAAAGAGAATGAGAGATTGTCCACTCTCATGCAAATTGGTCCATCGTTGTCATGGTTTGATTATAAGTCTAACCCATCACCCTATGTTGACAATCCCTAGCAATAGGTATTATTTTTCTCTTTAAGATTTATGGAGCTACAACAATAATCACCAACACTCATAAAGGTGAAGCATTGAGACTTTCTTGGAGGTCCCCCATACTAGTCCTACTTTGACTAAATCATGCTTAACCATGGAGTTTTCCTCAAGATCAATCCCACTTAGCTTACTACCCCATTTGTAAAATATTTAAAAGGTATTGTGCCTTGTGAGTCATTAATTATAAAGCCCCTTACCCTTGTTGTTCAAGGACTGGTGGTTGACTATTGTCTTGTTGTCTTTATGTTTTGTGTTCATGTTCCATGATGCTATTTGACTGTATTTGATGCCTCTTGTCTGATCTTTGTAAAAGGGTGAAGCTCTTTCAAAACCCCTCTTTCTAGTTCATAGCTTTGGTCAAAAGCGTTTATCAATAATCAAAACAATGTAAGAGTTATCTTTTGCATTATATCAAATTATGTTGTTTTATTAAGATTCAATGCAAAAAAAATACTTCCTACGTATCAAATTATGGAATTTTTTAACAATTTATTAATTTTTAATTGATCTTAACATTTTTTTATTAATCTTAATAAACTGTAAAATCTTTTTCACACTTTAAATGAACTGTAAGTTCTTTTTCACACTTTATATTTTTTCCTAAAATATAAGTTGAGGATAATTAAATAATCAAACGTTCAAGGAATTTCCCTCCAATAAGTAGGAGTGACCATTAAATTCCAGTCCTACAACCAACCTATAAAAATATCATCTTACCACATTTTAAAATGAATATTGATGGTTTAACTTACCACATTTAAAATGAGTATTGATGGTTTAACTTTTGCCCCAAGTTATCTTAGGTAAACTGTTATGTTCTCTGGGTTCTTTGATTTCAAAGAACATTTACAATCACAATGATCTTGTAAATCTACAAAAAAAATGCCCTACAAGTAAAATGCCACTTTTCCCACTAAAAGTCAAACATCATGAGTAAACTGAACACACAACAAGACTTGCGAGTCCATTGGCATAATTCCATTATATAGACATATTATGAAATTAAATTGGATTGGAGAGAGATTTGGAGTGAAGTAATAGGGAACTACTTCCTTAGCTGCTAGAGGACCTAGTAGGCGAGCACACAATTCCATCAACTGTCGATGTTGATGATGAGGTGATATAAGGAGGAGGATCATGACCATACACAGGTACAGGAAATTCTAGAGGAACATAAGGTAGCTCGGCTCCCCTTTTCAATATATCCACGACTTGTTCGATCCGCAGTCTGGCATTTGGATCGGGATGCGAGCACAACAATCCCACTATCAGAAGTCGTTCCATTTCCCCATCATTGAAATTTCCACCCAGTTTCTCATCTACTGCATTAAGAATCCTATGTTGCCCATATAAGTACCAAACCCATTCCACCACTCTAGAATTGTGGTCAATCAAGCTCCAGTCTGCCGGTCTCCTTGCACATGCAATTTCAAGAACGAGGGCTCCAAAGCTGAACACGTCAGACTCTCGAGTGGCCTTTCCAGTTGCTACACACTCTGGTGCTATGTACCCAATTGTTCCTGCTGGCGCTGTGGTATGCCCTCCCTTTTCACGTCCCACCACTCTGGCAAGTCCGAAATCCCCAAGCTTTGCTTTGAAATTTGAATCCAGCATGACATTGCTGGCCTTTATGTCTCTGTGCACAACACTCTCATGCCGATCGTCGTGCAGATAAACCAGGGCCGAGGCAACGTCACAGGCTATGTTGTATCTTTGATCCCAATTCAGAGCAACCTCTATTGTCTCGAATAGATATTTGTCAAGGCTTCCATTTGAGAGCAATTCGTAGACTAGAAGCAAATCATCTTTTCGGTGGCACCACCCCAGAAACCTGACAAGATTGTGGTGTGTAAGCTTACTATTTATTATCATTTCTGATTCATACTGATTCTTACCTTGTTTGGAGGTTGGAGATACTCTTTTTACAGCCACAGCTTCGTTTGTGTCAGGCAAAGAGCCTCTGTATACACTTCCAAAGCCACCGGCTCCAATTTTTTGAGCATCGCTGAAGTTGTTGGTAGCGGCGCTGAGATCAGCATACGAAAACCTACGAGCAAATTGAGCAGCCCTGCCAAGCCATTCGTCCAGCTTCTCATCGCTTTCCTCGCCTTTGCGCTGTTTTCTTCTGGCGTTGATAAACAGTACGCCTCCAACGAAGATCAAGCCGCATATAACAGCGAAACTGGCCAAGACAGATATAAAGATAACTTTTTTTCCAGAAGAATTTCTTCCTCGTGTTTGACTTGGTGAAGCCGAGATATCCCATGAATATTGACTCGAAAAATTCCAAACCTGTATGGTGTGAGATTCAATATATATTCCAGTGGACGCTGAAAGCCCAACCTTCACGTTGTTAGGAAGAAGCTGACGTAGATCGATATCATGCCGCAAAACTGGGTTTGCCGGTTTAGAAACAGCACCAGTAGAATTAGGATTGAGTGAAAGAAAAACTCGAAGCTGCGCCACTGTGCCATCATAATCTACCCATGCGTCCCATCTTTCTCCATTCTTGAGAGTAGCGTTGTTTCCAAATAGGCCGTACAGAGAAACAGTTTTCACGGATTTGGGGCTGTTGACATCAATTCCCACATGGTTATCATCGGGATCGTAAGCTGGATTGTCGACCGTGTCGAACTCCACAGCAACAATCTGATGCTCTGGATTTGTATCTGATCCGTATTTGAAGAGACCGAGCCATTCGCCACTAGAAGCTTCCGAAGATTGAAAGTCAAGAGGTGCAAGGAAGAAGGTCAGTCCATTTCCAACCCAAGGACGACCATTAACCTTAGCGATAATGAATTGGAAATGGGTAGAGAAACTTGCCTCAGCTTCAGAAGAAATATCCCACAAGGGAATTTTGTCCGTATAAGTCGCCCACCCAAGGCTCGCTTCCAGGCTGGAATTGGTAAGCTCAATGACGTCGTTATAAAAGGAAGCATCTGAGGATAGCTGGATACCCGTTTTGGCAGGGAAGTTAAAGCTGATGAATCCTGCATATGCCCCATAACTGAAACAAGAGTAAGAAATAAAGAAGAAGAATAGAGCCAGGGAAATTTCATGGAGGTTGTCCATCTGAACCGGCGTCTTTACAAATGTTGTACTTATCCATCTTATTATAAGCACAGCCGAGGCTCTATCCCAGGCAGTCATTGACTTGACTAATAGAATACAAGTCAAGATTCTTCAATTCAGAATGAAAACAACTAATATTTTTAATTAATAATAGCAGTTAGGATACATAATTTCAGGCCGGCATTGACTTAAAAAAAAATACACCTTAAGATTTTACAATTAAGAGTGACTAAAGAAGGGGTCTCATGGAGCTGTTAGAGGATCTATTTTTGTGGAGCAAGGGTCCTAGGAAACCAAAAACAATTGCTAGGGCATAAATTAGAATATTTTCCTTCAAAATAGGAGCAGCTATTTTTTAAGTGGTTTTTTTTGAAACTTTTCTCCACTAGCTGAGGGATTTTTCTACCAGTTTTTAGATTTGGAGGGAAAAATTTTTACTTGATGATTTTTAATCTTGTAGGTCTAAATCAATTAGCATTCATAAAATTGGGAGCTTAAAGTTTTAAGCCTACCTACAACTACTAAATTCATGGGACGGTTTGTTTTAAAATGCTCCTAAAAAATTATAGCAACACTGCTGAGATAATTTAGGAAGCCCCTCCATGGGACCTCTTCTAAAACAGTAATATTTTAAATTAATTATACTTCGGGTATTTAATTTTTGTAATGACATAAAGATAGTTATTGTGTTGTGTTTAGTGATTTTATTGTAAGAGAATATAATGTTTTGATAGATTGTTAGATTGTATATGTTTTATTTTAGTTCAATGTTTTAGTTGAATTGATTACTATATATGAATTTGAATTTGAATTTGTGATAATGTTTTTTTAATATGATTTTGATTTGTATATTTATGATCTTTATAAAAAAGATTATATATAGTTGTTTGCAAATTCATGTTATAGAATGTGGAAATATCATGTTTTTTTTTTTTAATTGTTATCTAAATTTAGTGGTATTTAAAAATATTATTTGAGTTTGTTCTATTGAGAGGTTTGCCTTAGACTTAAAAATCAATTTAAATATTTTAATAAACTTGAAGATAAATTAAACAATTATGTAAGATGTAAAATTTATTTTTATCAATACAAATGTTGATGTTAGTATATGTTGTAATGTTGAAATAATAAATTTATTACATGATAGATATATAGATAGATGGATCACTAAAATGAATAAATTTTACTTTTTGATAACACCCTAACATATAATTTTAACTATTTTATATTCAAATTAATAGAAAATAATCAATTGAAAAAATATTAATTTAGATTCATAATTAAATTTGAATATAAAAATAAATGATTTATTCAATTACAATTCTAAACAAAGTATATAAATCAAATATAATTTCTAAATATACAAATTTAAATTCAATCAATGTCTAATTAATTACTAACTTACTAACTTTTATAAGAAAGACACAAATTATAGTTGAGACAAATTAAACAAAATGAAAATTTTAAAACCTGAGCAAAATATATGCTTTTCACCTTTACAAATACTTATTACATCCTTTAAAAAATATACAGCAGTCACTGGGATTTCCATTTCTGGGTGAAGTAAACCTAATATCTAAAATTAAGGGTGCTCAACAGCCGTTCTCCATTGTTTTTGTCAAGAATTAAATATTCTTAAAAGTTTGCTTTGATTTCAAATCCCACCATTTTCAAGTCTTTTTAGGACAAATGGATAGGGTTATTTTATTTTTAAATGAGAAAAATATTGAGAGCAAATGACTGCATTTAGATGGGAAAATAAATAAAAGATTTTAAAATGTCCATGTTGACTGAAATGGATGTTTGTCTCGGGTTTTCTAAATTATAAGAACTAATATGCTTTGCGATTTGACCATAAATTAGCAATTTTTTATGCATAAGTGCACTATGCTTAGATCAATGTAAGTATATGAAACATATTATAATGATTATTATATAAATATATATATTAGTTTGATTAATCTTGTTTTTTTTTTTGATTAAATCAGCTAGTTTATTATTTAATCAAGTGTTATATTATAGTTAATTTAATCTTAATATGTTATAGTTTAATTGGATTAATTTTTATGTCCTTTTTAATCCTATTTTGTACTAAATCAATACATCATTTAATTAAATCAAACCTTCATTTGAGGTTGATTGAGCCCCAAAGGACACTCTTTTGGTTTTTCAAAATTTGATTCAAGTTAAAGAGAAATAAAGAAGAATGTGTAACTATGTTATCCAATAGTAAAAAGGGTAAGTTTTTAATAATTAATTTACTATTTTAATAAAATTTGTCCATATACTAAATTGTATATACTAAATTATAGTTTATTTAAATTATAAACATAAAAAATTGAAATAGAGATCATTTCTTATAAAATAAACAAGAAAATGACATTATGTATAATAACATACTAATTATATGTGACATGTTCAATGGATAGTGACAATTTATACTAATAGTGTGTGTTATAGCTCATCATTATTGAAGTAAGTTTCACTTGTACTCGAAGGAACAACTCCCCTATACAAGAACAATTAAACTTATGTACAAATCTAAGAGTATCTACAAAATTTAATTTTTGAATTTTGATATGTTATAGAAAAATAAACATTCAATGAAAAATTTGGGCCTTTACATAGAGATTAAGTTAAAATAAGCACAAATGCTTTTGGGTTTTCTAGAAACATAAACACACCTATGTGGATTAATGAATAAATTACAAAAAAAGAACATGTGCTCACAAACAAAATAAGGATTGTTGAAACAAACACTAATCTACTAGGTTTTATTGATTAAAGAATGGCAATAGAAAAGTAACCTAGAAAATACTACCTCAAAATTAATGAACCCAATACAAATTTTGAATTTATCAATTATTTTGAATTTTCTAAACACAAGTTGGAAATTTGTTACCATCAAAGTCCTAAAAATAAAATTTATTTTATATTTCATTTCTTCTACTCTTGCTTCTTTATTTCCTATTGCAGGGAGGAGAGCTTGCATTATTTTTTCACCTTGTATATTTAAATTATATATTTTTTTATAAATATTCCTACTTTACCTATTATTAAAAATAAAATAGTACGATATTCACAAAAAATGTTTAGGTGGTAAAATGGCACACCCACAATGTCTATCGGGACCATGTCCAAAACATAGATGAAAAATAAAAACACAAGGGTTGAGCCCAAGGAAAGATTAAGTAGCTAGTGCAGTGCCAATAGCAGGTGGATCTTTATCATTGGGATTATGCCCCCATATATTAGCAGGGGTAGTGTCATCAATGGGATCCCAACCAACAAGAGCACCCTCATCCTCTGGAGTGTCCTCGATGAGATGTTGAGGATGATCTAGAGAGATGACAAGTTGCAAATGAGCCACCCAGCTCCCCCACACCCCGTGAAGATGTAGAGGGTTGCCTGAAGGGATAAGACAAATCACAAGAAATAGAGTCTTGAGAATTGTGAGGTTGAGCCCTGCGGGAGTGAGAGCCCCAGTCTCTCTTCGTAGACTAATTGCACCCACACCAACAACCCCTTAGAGGAGAGGAGTCTAGTGGAACCTTGAAAATAATACAAGGGGAATCTCCCCAGTGGTGCACTAACTCCTGAAGATGGGAAACCTCAAGCGTAACTTTTATAGTTTGCACTTGGATCTACATGTGAATATTAGAGAAAATCATAAATTATAATTTCATATATAATCTATAATTAAAACAATTTTTTTAAATCTTAAAATTTATTTATTCTAAAAATAAATATGTTTGATTATGCACAATTATTAATGATAGATGATGGACGATTTCATGTCCTTAAGTGAATAATTAGACTTTCTTAGGAATATTTGATATCTTTGAAATAGTAATTTGACCCATAAAATACTTGATGATATTTGAAGACCTTTTAATGAAACCAGATATTTACTCTAATCCCTTATCCACTAGGAAACAAAGTTGACAAAAGTTTTTTTTCATGAAGCACAACTATTGTAAAATCATGGATGAATCATATGTAATCTCTAAAATTATTTTTCTTAACATTAATAAGCCTCTATGTTTCAAAAACATAGACTTTGTTTCTAAAGTTCAACTTTATTTGTCCTAATCAAAATAGTTATGCTTGTTTAGGGATAACAACTAGCTAAATGTTTAAGGAACAAAACACATAATTAGGACATAGAATAACCTTATTAATCTTTAGTACTAATATAATTACATTTAACCTTTCCCTAATCTAATAAAACCCTAGTGATACATGTATATCTTAAACATTATGAACCAATTGCAATGGCTCAAAAATTCATAACATATATTTTTCTTAGGTCATGAATAGTAGATCAAAGCAAATATATACTAGGAGGAATGCATGTCAACACTAGAGTGTTCGACTCCTTATGAAAATTATATATCTTACTATTCAAGAAAATAGATTGTCACACTTTGGTTCATTTCTATATAGATTATCTTATTCTAATCCATATTCAATAAATATGGTGTTCCACTCCATTATCGATATAATAGCTAGTGTCCCACTCCATTAGGCTTTGATAAATAGAGTGACATTCTCACAAGCTCTGTTAGGTAGATTGTCTCATGTTTCCATTGGTACAACACACCCTAATTTCTCTTAAGGAAATTATGCCCCCCCTTTTTAAGGCTACCCTAAACCTATAGTTTTTCTTAGGTAGATTGTCTCATGTTTCCTTTGGTGCAACACACCATAATTTCTCTTGAGGAAATTATGCCCCCCTTTTTTAAGGCTACCCTAATCCTATAGTTTTTCAAGGTTGACCTAGTGTAATTATGCCCACTTTACTACCTTGTGCAATATTAATGAGAGAATATTATATTTGATCTTTGAATTTGTATGTGAGCTCATGAATTACCGAGTCTACACATTATTTTTTTTCCTTTCATGTCATCTAGGTCATGGCAATGATTTCTTTTAATTTAGGCTCATGTGACAATAATTTGATCCTTTGTTATAGGCCTATGCTCTACATGTCTCTAGCTAATTTTTTTATTTTGCCTTATGTTTTATTCTTAATTTCCCTATCTATACTATATGTTGGCCACATGTCATGTGCTTTTCTCATCCATGCCAAATTGTCTTGACTATTTTTAGACTTGAGATAACTTTAAAATTGATTTGATTTTGGGATTCATGCCCAGATGAATACAAATTATATATATATATATATACCCCAAAGTCCCTATCACTTCTAGTTGATTAGGTAGCCTCCTATCTATCAATAAAAATCACACAAAATTTATTATTCCTTTTCTCTCTCATGTATTCCTAAATTTAATCCTTTGTGTTAAGTTATATTCATCTTCTTACATCTATATTGTGAATTGTTTGGTGTCTAGCATATTTCTATACCCCTAGGCCCTTATAAATTCTAGTTAATGAACAATTCCAAGTCCATCCACATAAAAATTTCCTAGACTTAAATTAATTATACGTCATGATTAAATTTTTTGCTTGTGCCCATGGTAAACATCTCTCAAGTTTGTAGACCTTGAGAGGTGAAACAAGTCTAGTTTATTTCCCCTTGCATCTATTGATTCTTAATCTTGCATTTGGGACCTCTCCTATTGCCTCCACATATCATATGCATTCTACATCTAGTTTTCATATCTATACGGTCTTGTGTTGGATTTGTTGACTTCAAAGTGTGAGTAAGCTACATTATAGTTGCTCCCTCACATCTAAAGTTATTATCAGTTAGAATTTGGCTAGTTTGTTGACGTAGGAAGGTTAGTGGAATCTAGTTAATTCTTGCTTCACAACTCTACATTATGCTAGTCTTGAGTTCGAATTTGTCACTATGTCATCTTGACAAATGTTGCCACCCCGTGAGAAATAAATAGTAGTACTCAAGATATGTCTCAGCTTAACTCCATGCCAGTTCACAATGGAGTTTTCTTCGTACTTCTGCACTGACATCACTAGGATTCAACTAATATATAAGTTGTCAGTTAATGGTGGCTCTAGCTTGATGCGTCAAATGATATAAACTTCTTTTAGATCCGACATTTTTCTTATTAAATTACTGTAATAAATAAATTTTGAATGTATTTCGTTTGTCCGGATGCCTTCTGTAATTTTTAAGAAGCTTAATTCAATATCTAGGGGATCAAATAGTTGGCGTAATGACTGGGGCAACTCATTTATCACAGGCTATAATAAATCTATAATAAATCTACGATATCGCATTCAATCAAACAATCGGACATTGATTTGGCGTGGAATGACGTGAGCTGCGTTTAAAACTAATTTATCTTCACCCGGCCACCAATTCTCCAACTGTATATCATGAATTCTTTAATTTCTATGAACCTGATGGAATCAATTTACACCATCGACACGGCATCTATTTTAGCCCGTTCTGGCAGTAAATTATCCAGATATTTTATTATAGGTATGTTTTGAATACTTGCATCGCAACTTGCAAGGCAAGGTTTGTCCAACATTCTTAAAATAATAATTAATATATTCAATTTATCTGACAACGCATTCCAATTCTAATTAATTATTAAAAATATATATTCAGTATGGCTATCCGAATGTTATGGCAGTTTCCACAAACTAAAAAAAAATAGAGTAACTTTTAATATTGATATTAAGAATTTTAAATAATGAGATAGAAAGTCAAGTTATAGTATTTTATGGTATATTAAAAAATATTCAATTAAATAAAATAATTTGTTTTTTAAGTTAAATTGTAAAGTAGATATATACGTCAACAATGTTATTGTCATTATTAATTTTATATAATAAGAGAGAAAGTGAATGGTTGGACAACATATTAGTGACATATGTACTCATTCTACAGTCTAACTTGGAAAGAACAAGTTGTTACATTATTTTATTTTGTCATGAAGTATTATGACAACCATATGTTGTCCAACCATTCATTTTCTGGAATAGAGTGGCTACAAATGTCACTAATGTCCTCTCTCTCTCTCTCTATACACACACACACACACACACACACACACACACACACACACACACACACACACTCATTCTACAGTCTAACTTGGAAAGAACAAGTTGTTACATTATTTTTTTTTGTCATGAAGTATTATGACAACCATATGTTGTCCAACCATTCATTTTTTGAAATAGAGTGGGTACAAATGTCACTAATGTCCTCTCTCTCTCTCTCTCTCTCTCTCTATATATATATATATATATATATATATATATATATATATATATATATATATATATATATGAAAGCAAATCATATTATAAGAGTTTGTATGGAGAAAAGAAGAAGAAGAATAAACATATATATGGGGCAAACTCCATACTCCTCCAATATATTAAACCAATGTACAATAATACATATAAAAACAAAGATGTAGTGGAACCACCTAAGTAACCACCCTCTAATTGTGTATGGTTAACAATAACAAATATGAGACCTAAACTATAGGAAGAAAATATATAGGGATAATTTTTTTTTTAAGTGAGCATATATCCAACAATCTCCCCTATAATCTAAAGTCATATAAATTGAGGATTAGCACTAAGATACACAAATATGTGAATGTGAATATGACAAGAATCCCTTGAAGTCTCTAATGAGCCGCCTTTCTCTGCAAAACCACTAAATCATGATGATATCACTACATGTGATCCATCTCCAACTCATTAAAGAATTACACCCACTCATAATGTATCCTAATAAACCATGCACCAAATAGAAAAACAAGAAAACTTAATCCAAAAAATCCCCAAATTTGTGTTGCAAAACTATATGAAAGTGTAAGCCCATTTTAGTCCACAAAGTTCTTGAAATCAATAAAAGCACATGATGACACTAAGAAAAACCACTTCTTTGGCAAAATAAGTTTCTATCCAAATATGATGAGTCAAGTCCTTTCACTAGCCATATCCCAAAAATAATGAATCTACATTCTCAAATCTTTGATTCAGTCACTCTCCAATCAAAGATGATCAATCTACAATTGACCATCAATGAGTCAGTCATTGGCTCTTACATAAAACTATGTATATTCAATATAAATAATGCCTTTTAAATAATAATTTTAATTACATATAGAATAAAGGGTCATTAATTGTGTTATTTAAATTTGTAACGATATAACTCTTACATAAAATCATGTAGGACTTCAAGAAATTTTTACAGAAGATTATATGAAGTCTTATCTATCTATAATTAAAATTCCTATAAATATTCTATAATGCAATTTGTCATTATCAGCAAATTTAAGAAAATTTATAGAAAAATATTTTTAATGATATGTTCAATACAATAAAACATTTAAAACTTAAAAAAAAAATACCTTTTATTAATAAACAAACATTAAATTCTTACTATTTAGGGAAATCAGTTATACACAACATAAGTGAGACAATAATTTTTGGTAAATCTAAATATTATTATGTCTAAATCCTATATCTTATCATACCAAACCTAAATCATTTATACCAAATATGCCAGCCATAGCTTGGTTTTGCATAGTTAAACATCTATATTACAGTTGTAATCATATTTTCATTGATAGAACTGTTTACCTTCATTTCTAATACAAGGAAATCTATGTGGATCTAAAGGAGAGCAAAAGGGGCCTAGAGAAAAGTCTAAAGGTAGATCTAAAACTCAAGGTAAAAAGAACAGAGTGAAGTGTTGGAATTGTGTAAAGAGAGGACACGTAAAGAAGGAATGTAGAAATAAAAATAAATAGTGGGATTCCACTATAAAAATTCATTAGAATTAGGTGATGAATCCTTCTTTTATTCATATAATATGATTGCAAATGAACATTGGTTGATTGACAAAGGATTCTTATATCACATGACTTCTTATAAGGAGCGGTTTTCTAGATATGAAGAATATGATGGAGGTGAAGTTTACATTAGGGATAATAGTTCATTTTCAATAGTTTGATGGGGCAAGGTACAATTTTGTTTTAATGATGAGAGGATAAAAACCCTTCTTGGTGTTTTACATATTCTTAGATTAGTAAGAAATTTAAATTTTGTATGTAAGTTCAAGAATGATTCAGGATTGCATGTAACATTTGATAAGCATGGTTGCAAATTAGTGAAAGGGATCTTGGTGGTAGTGAGGAGGATAAAATTGGGAACTCTATTTAGGTTAAATGCCACTACTTTATGTAAATCCACCAATATCAATGAATAATCTAAAAATACATTTATGTTGTGCTACCATAGATTAGGCCACATAACTAAAAATGGTTTAAAAAACATTATGAACATAAAGTTGTCTAACATTTGACAGTTTCTCCTATTCTGATGAGTATTTTGATTTTTGTGAGCATTGTGTGTTGGGGAAATGGTGCATGAGCACCTTCTCTATGGTGCAGGAGTCATGTTTTGTTTATGTTTTCAATAAGGCTTTTTAAGCCACATCATGTTTGTAATAAGTTTTTTTTTTGTCAATTTGGTCACTAGACCTATGTAGACCATGTTTCGGTCAAGTTTGATGTAATAACACAATGAAAATAGGTAGTTTTCTTGTGAGAGGAGAAACCCAATGGCTAACTGACTTTCAAAATTAGTTTGTATGGTTGGGAGGGATGTAAACAAAGGTCTCAAGCATTTTATAGGCGAGGATGGATGTAACCAAGGGGCAGGAAGGAATGAATGAATGAAGATCTAGATTTTTGGGTGTGTTGAAACATTGTTCTTTCTATGTATTTCTCTGTAATAGTCATTCTGTACGACCTGTACGGATAGGTGATTGCTTGAAACTAACTGGAAGTGTTTATGTATTGAAGTAGATTTCATTTGGAAGTGGTTTGGTGTCTTGAAGTGTCATAGTCAGTGAGAAATTGTTCTTTTTACAAAGACTGGTCTAAAAACCTAGAGACTAGGGTTTTGTGAATAAATGGACTGTTATTCCTTTGTCCACTAAAAGCAAGATTCTCATTTTCAATGTGATGGAGGAATACAATGTACATTTTGTGTTTTCTATAGTTCTGGGTCAAGCACTTAAGGATCCAAGGAGTTTGGCATGAGTTGACTAGGCATCTCTGTGTGACTAGTCATCAAAATGATAGGAGAAGTGCTGTTGTGGAGTGGCCAAATTGATGGGTGATCAAGTGTTTACAGAGGATTATAGACCCCCTTCCGTGCTGTCGAGTCTTTGTTTCTATTTCTGGTTTGGTGTCTGTGTAGTTGCAAAGTAGCAGAGGTTGCCATTGGCGTAACACAGCCCTCGGAGAAACTTTTGGAAGTTACACTAATCAACAGAGTTAGGCCGATAGAAAGTGTATCAGTGAAGGATGAAGGAAGTCTCACCGATGAGTTAGGGATAGCCAAGCGAAGTCGAAGGTATCGGCATATCGACCAATATTCATAAGTGGTCTCCGATGATCGAAGTCTTATCGACAAGGTCACAACTAACCGCCATGGTTACGGTGAGTGGGAACTTAACCACCATCGGGGTATCGGCAGGAGGTTAGAAGGCGCCACCGATAGAAGAAGTTTCTCTGAAGACAAAGTGGAGTTGGGCTGTCGGGGAGAGTTGTGAGATTGGAGAGATAAGTTGCAAGGTGGCCGACAGGTTATGTTTGGCCGATAAGAATAGATCGCCAAGACATAAGCCACCCTCTCACCGATCAAGTTTGTTGATCTATTAACCACCTCCACTATGCGCTCTGCATCATATTGGTATTAGAGCCAATATTTGAATTGGAGCAGTGTATGTCAGACGAGGAGATAGAAACTAAGGCTAGCACAATGCCTCCCAAGTCTATGAGCCAGGAAGCCATCAAGAAGATGGTAGAAGAGATGCTTGAAGCAAGGTTGAAAGAAGAGAGGTCCAAGGGTAAGAGTAAAGAGGATGGAAGTGCTTCTGATGTAGAAGAAGAAGAAGAGGTGGAGGAGAGCCCTCAAGAACAAGATATGTCTGCAGACCAAAAGGCATTCTTGAATGCACTCAAAGGTGCTCATGGAGATAGTGGCGATCCAAAGATGGATGTTCCTACATTCAATGGGAAACTAGATGGAGATGCCCTCATGGATTGGATTGAAGCCATGTGCAACTATTTTGACTTCAAGGAGTATAGTGATAGCAAGAAAGTCAAGTTTGCTGAGACAAGATTGAGAGGTCCTGCCCTAGTTTGGTGGAACTATATGCAAGGTGAAAGAGAGAAATTTGGAAAGAACCCTATCACCAAATGGAGTAGAATGGTGGCCATGCTAAGAGACAAGTTCATGCCATCTGATTATGAGTTGCAGACCATTAGGAAGTTTAATCATCTTAGACAAAAGGATATGGATGTGGCTACATATACTGAAGAATTTCATAGATTGAGCATGAGAGTCAATCACAAGGAGGAGGAGAAAGAGATGGTGGCCAGATATCTTGATGGCTTGAGGTATAACATACAAGATGAATTTAGTATGGTGGTTCCCAAAATAGTGGATGAGTGTTTTCAATTAGCCTCTAGGGCAGAGGAGAAGTTGAAAAGAAAGACTGATCAAAACACTAGAGGAAGAGGTGGTAGAAATAATAGGGGAAGAGGCAGTTTTGGTAGAAGACAGTTAAGTAGAAATGAAAACCCAAGCCAACAAGAGTCTCATTTTGATGTAGACCACAGAGGTGGTGGTTTTAGAGGTTGGAGAAGACCAAATGGTAGAGGTAGAAGTGGCGGTGCAGGTAGAGGACCCGAAGTTTTCACTGGTAGATGCTATGGCTGCAATCAAGTAAGCCATACTATGAGCAAATGCCCTGAGAAGGCAACTAGTTCCCATGATGGTGGAAGAAGGAATCAATTGTTGAAAGATGAGGATTGCCAAAGTGTGAATTCACCCATTAGTAGTGCTGCACCAGTCCTTGAAGGAGAGAACATGATGATCAAGAGAACCTTGATGAAGATGCCGTTGAAACAAGAGCCCCCACAAAGGAAGACTCTCTTCAGAACCCAAGGTATAGCATATGGTAAACTTTGTAAAATCATTGTTGATTCAGGTTCTACTGAGAATGTAGTGTCTACTAAAATGGTAGAGAAGTGTAAGTTGAAAAGGCTGCCCCATGTTAGTCATCATAAGATCTCTTGGTTGAATAAGAATCAAAATTACATGCTAGAAGAACAAACTTGGGTTGAGTTTGAGATAGGTGATTATAAGGACAAGGTACTATGTGAGATTATTCCTATGGATGCTTGTCACCTTCTTCTTGGACGTCCATGGCAGTATGATGTGAAGGCACAACATGATGGTGAGAAGAACACATACCTCATCACCAAGAATGGAAGGAAGTTTAGGATGGATCCTATGCAAGAGCAAATTGGAGAGAAGATTAATGACACCAATGTCATGATGGTTAGCGGCAAAAAGTTCTTACACCTCATGAAGGAGAAGGATACCCAAGGGTATGCCTTGGTAATGAAGCCTAAAGATGAATCAGGTTAGCAAGACAAAAAGCAGAAAGAGATTCCACTAGAAGTGCAACAATTGTTGGATAAGTACCAAGATCTTGTGGTAGAGGATACTCCTAACTCCTTACCACCCATGAGAGATATAAGTCATCAAATTGACTTGATCCCAGGTGCCACATTTCCCAATAAGGCTGCCTTTAAATTGACACCACAACAAAATGAAGAGGTGAGTAGACAAATTCAAGAACTCTTAGAGAAAGGACTGATTAGAAAGAGTCTTAGTCCATGTATAGTCCCTCGTGTACTTGCTCCAAAAAAAGATGGGAAGTGGAGACTATGTACGGATTCAAGGGCCATAAATAAGATCACAATAAGGTATAGATTTGCCATGCCAAGGATTGAGGATCTTTTGGACTATCTTGGAGGGTCATGTTATTATTCGAAGATTGATTTGAAATCTGGTTATCATCAAATCAGAATTAGGCAGGGAGATAAATGGAAGACTGCCTTCAAGACAAATGAAGGTCTCTGTGAGTGGCTTGTCATGCCATTCGACCTTAGCAATGCCCCAAGCACATTCATGCGTTTGATGAATGAGGTACTTGTTGAATTCATTGGCAAATTTGTAATTGTTTATCTTGATGACATACTTGTTTTCAGCAGGACAAAAGAAGAACATGTGAAGCATCTTGGACAAGTGATGAAGAAGTTACATAAGAATAAGTTGATGATCAATTTGAATAAGTGTGAGTTCATGAAAAATGAACTTGCATACCTAGGTTTTGTGATTTCTAATGGTTGTCTGAAGATGGATCCTACAAAGGTTGAGGCCATTCTCAATTGGCCTACTCCTAGGACAGTGGGAGATGTTAGAAGCTTCCATGGCTTGGCAAATTTTTATAGGAAGTTAATTAGAGGATTCAATCACATAAGTACTCCTATTCTTAACACCATCAAGGGTGGCATAAAGTGCAAATTTCAATGGACAAAGCAAGCAGATGATAGCTTTGAATTGTTAAAGAAGAAAGTGGCTGAATTACCTACATTGGTGCCTCCTGATTTTGACAAATTTTTTGTAGTGGAATGTGATGCAAGTTAGCAAGAAATAGGTGCTATTCTTAGTCAAGATGGACATCCAGTGGCCTTTTTTTCAGAGAAGTTGAATGAGGCTAAACAAAGGTACTCTACCTATGACCTAGAGCTTTATGCAATGGTGCAAGCTCTCAAAAAGTGGAGACACTATTTGCTACCCAAAGAATTCATTGTTTTTACTGATAACCATGCTCTTAGCTTCCTAAATAGTCAAGAAAAGTTGAATCATAGGCATGTTAAGTGGATGGAACAATTGCAGGCCTATACCTTCACTATTAAGCATAAAAAGGGTGTTGCCAACAAAGTAGATGATGCTTTAAGTAGAAGGATGCTTGTTATACATGAAGTATAGATGGAAAGCATGGGGATAGACTGTTTGAAGGAGTTATACAAGGAGGATACAGATTTCAAGGCTTCTTATGAAGTTTGTGCTAGTTTGGCTAACACTTTTCATGGCGAATATTTTGATTTTGTGTTGCAGGAAGGTCTCTTATTCAAGGGCAGTTTGCTATGTGTTCCTAAGTGTTCAATGAGGGATAACATCATCAAAGAGAAGCACAACGGAACCTTAGGAGGACACTTTGGGTTGGACAAGACTTTGGAACAAGTCACTAGATTCTACTATTGGCCAAAAGTACAATCGGATGTAAGGAGATATGTTGCAAGTTGTACCATATGTCAAAAGGCCAAAGGTATGTCTTCTAATGCTAGTTTGTACCAACCCCTTCTTATTCCCAATAGGCCTTGGGAGAGCATTAGTATGGATTTTGTACTTGGTCTTCCTAAGACAGCAAGGGGTGTGGACAGTGTTTTTGTCATTGTGGACAGATTTAGTAAGATGGCTCATTTTGTGCCATGCAAATGCATAAATGATGCATCTCACATTGCTGGTCTCTTTTTCAGATCCATGGTTTGCCCCTTTCAATTGTCACTGATAGAGACTCCAAGTTTTTTGGTCATTTTTGGAGGACCTTATGGAGAAAATTGGGAACACAATTGTCTTTCTCATTAGCCTACCATCCCCAAACTGATGGATAGACCGAGGTTGTTAATAGGTCCCTAGGAAACCTTCTAAGATGCCTTACCAAGCAGCATGGGTTGGCATGGGACTTGATTATCAGTCAAGTTGAGTATGCTTACAATGATTCAGTGAATAGAAGCACTGGGAAGAGTCCATTTGAAATTGTTTATGGTTTCCATCCAAGAGGACCACTTGAACTCAAAGACCTACAAGGTTGGGATAAGAGGAGTGGTCTAGGAGAAGATTTTTCTACCACCATGAAGGCAGTTCATGACCAAGTCAAAGTTCAGTTGGAAAAAATAGTTTCCAAATACAAGGATAGGGCAGATCTCAAAGGAAGAGATGTACAATTCAAGGTGGGAGATTTGGTGATGGCCTATCTAAGGAATGAAAGGCTACCTAAAGGATAGCCAACCAAGCTTTTGATGAAGAAAATAGGACCATGCAAGGTAGTGCATAAGTTTGGCCCAAATGCATATGAAATAGAATTGCCATCCGATCTTGGTATTTTTCCCATATTCAATGTTTTAGACCTCTTTCCATACAGACCTCCATTGAATGCTGAAGATGGATCAGATGCTGTGATTGAAGATGAAGATTGGGTCAGAGATCTACCTCTTAGTAAGCCTTTACAATTGGAATGCATCTTAGATTCCAAAGTTGTCAAAAAGACAAGGGTGTGTACAAGGAGTACTTGGTCAAGTGGCAGGATCTTCCTGATTCAGAGGCTACATGGATGAGTGAGGCAAACATTTTGAAGCATGGGAAGACACTCTGACAGTTGGCAACTCAAGGGACTTGAGTTTTTCTTACAGGGGGAGTATGGTGTAGGGGCACCTTCTCTATGGTGTAGGAGTCATGTTTTGTTTATGTTTTCAATAAGGCTTTTTAAGCCACATCATGTTTGTAATAAGGTTTTTATTGTCAATTTGGTCACTAGACCTATGTAGACCATGTTTCGGTCAAGTTTGATGTAATAACACAATGAAAACAGGTAGTTTTCTTGTGAGAGGAGAAACCCAACGGCTAACTGACTTTCAAAATCAGTTTGTACAGTTGGGAGGGATGTAAACAAAGGTCTCAAGCCTTTTATAGGTGAGGATGGATGTAACCAAGGGGCAGGAAGGACTGAATGAATGAAGATCTGGATTTTTGGGTGTGTTGAAACATTGTTCTTTATGAGTATTTCTCTATAACAGTCATTCTGTACGGCCTATATAGATAGGTGATTGCCTGAAACTGACTGGAAGTGTTTATGTATTGAAGTAGCTTTCATTTGGAAGTGGTTTGGTGTCTTGAAGTGTCATAGTCAGTGAGAAATTGTTCTTTTTACAAAGACTAGTCTGAAAACCTAGAGACTAGGGTTTTGTGAATAAATGGACTGTTATTCCTCTGTCCACTGAAAGTAAGATTCTCATTTTTAGTGTGATGGAGGAATATAGTGTACATTTTGTGTTTTCTATAGTTCTGGGTCAAGAACTCAAGGATCCAAGGAGTTTGGCATGAGTTGACTAGGCATCTCTATGTGACTAGTCATCGAAACGATAGAAGTGTTGTGGAGTGGCCAAATTGATGAGTGATCAAGTTTTTACAAAGGATTATAGACCCCCTTCTGTGTTGTTGAGTCTTTGTTTCTATTTCTAGTTTGGTGTCTGCATAGTTGCAAAGTAGCAGAGGTTGCCATCGGCGTAACACAGCCCTCGGAGAAACTTTTGGAAGTTACACCAATCAATGGCATTAGGCTAATAGAAAGTGTATAGGTGAAGGATGAAGGAAGTCTCATTGATGAGTCAGGGGATAGCCAAGCGAAGTCGAAGGTATCGACATATCGACCAATATTCATTAGTGGTCACCGATGATCGAAGTCTTATCGACAAGGTCACGACTAATCGCCATGGTTACGGCGAGTGGGAACTTAACTGCCATTGGGGTATCAACAGGAGGTTAGAAGGCACCACTGATAGAAGAAGTTTCTCCAAAGACAAAGTGGAGTTGGGCTGTCGGGGAGAGTTGTGAGATCGGAGAGATAAGTTGCAAGGTGGTCGACGGGTTATGTTTGGTCGATAAGAATAGATCGCCAAGACATAAGTCACCCTCTCACTGATCAAGTTTGTTGATTTGTTAACTGCCTCCACTATGCGCTCTACATTAGGAAACAAAATGGGGCATCATTTACTTCAAGAAATAATAAAGCAAAGAGTAAACTATAAATTATTCATATGGATGTGTTTAGTCTTACATCGATATTGATTCTATTGGAAAATCTTCGTATTTTATGTCCTTCATTGTTGATGCTTCAAGATTTTCCTCATCATCATCTCAAAAAGAGGAATTGCTATAGATCCTAAAAGGGTGCATGCAACCCTAAAAATCACATTACCTAGAAGCAAGAAAGAATTTAAATAATTCTTTGACAAAAAAAACTTCATGTACAAATTCATATCTAGATTTTTTGAAATCATAAGACATCTCAATGCCATGCTTAAGAAGGATGTTTGAATCTCTTGTTCTACTAAAGCCTAGGAAACCTTGAAGGAAATTAAAGAGGCAATTGCTAAGACCCCTACCTTATCTACTCTTGACTATGCATTGTCATTAATGATTTATTCTTTAAACTTTGAACACTCCATTGTAATAGTCAACACGCAATGGAAATAAATAGGGACCATAGCATTCATGAGCTCCCCACTTCATGGAGCTAAACATAGATATCCAATCATTAAAAAACATGTGTATATGCTAGCCAAAGCCATTAAGAAGTTATGCCATTATCTAGTATATAGAGAAGTATATGCTATTTTCCCTCACCTTATTGTTAAAAACATGCTCATGCAAAGGGGTCTAGGAGAATGTAGGGGTAGTTGGGTTATTGTCTTACAAGAATTTGAATTGGAAATCAAACCCATGAAAATTATCTAAGGTCAAGGACTTAGTAAAATTATTTTTAAATATGATATGTAACTTGTTTTCCATCAGTACACCACTAAACAAGCCACTAATAATGAATGGTATGAAGACATGGTCTTCTATCTCATCCATGTTCTATCTCATCCATGTTCAATGCCCAAACCACTTGTGCCCCACACAAAGGCATGCATTGAGACTTTGAGATACATAATACATGATCAAATTTAAAAATATTTATAGTTAACATCATGACAAGGTTTCATGACAAGCTTGGGATAGGACATGGTTTTGGAATGGTCATGGCCCATCAAATCCTTCAAGTAGAATATTATTTGCCCCAAATTTTTAAGTACTCACATGTCCATATTAGAAGGTGCCATAAATTCCAAGTTGCAACCAGCCAAGAAATGCACGCGTCTATGCCCTTATAGCCCATAGTAGAAGTACATCCCTTCACTAGATCTAGGGATTAGGTTTTATTATTATGATGAATCCAAGTTCCTCAGCTAGACATAGGTTCATAATCACTACTAGTGACTACAACACTTGTTGAGTTGAGGCCCAAGATCTTAAGCAATTTACTATGGATGCCCATTAAATTTATTAAATAACATATAACCCTCATGACTATCATAAATAGCTGAGATATGCTTTATGGTCTAATTGTCTTCACATTAAAAATTCATTAGGAATGTTGCCTTATAATCTGGTTTATGGATACCATCCTATTCTCTTTATGAACCTAAAAATGCCTACACTATAGTTAATGAGGGATTATTTGGAGGGTAGTGACATAATTAAAATGAGATTGCTTGACTTGCTACACCTAGAGGAGCAAAGAGGCCAATCTTTAGAAAGATTTATGAGGCACCAAGGTGAAGTAAAAAGATGGTTTGGCAAGCATATCTGAATTAAATCCTTTAGGATTTTTTATTGATTCCTTCTTTGGGATAAAGCTAACGAGCTTAAAGGAAGACTATACAAGTTAGCTAACATATGGATAGGTCCCTATTATACTATTGAAACTATTGATGAACAATACATTTAGACTAAAAAAACACTAGTGAGGAGTTATCATTGCTAGTTAGTGAGTAGTTTCTCAAACATTACTTCAATGGCTAAATGTTATTCTCTCCAAAAGTGCATATAGTTGTTCTTTTGTGTAAATACTTCGTGTGTGCCTGTTGTTGTAAATACATTATTTTTGTTGTTTTGTCTTGTTCTCTCCTTTTAATTACCTTGTGCCTTGGTTCTAAATTCTTATTGGCGCCCATCCTTGTTGTTCCTAGTTGTTATGCTATATTTTGAATTGGTGGATGATGTTTCAAATCATCTTAATAAATTTCATACTATAATTATGATCTCTACCATTCTAATTTAAGTGAGTCTTGTTTGGGAAATGAAACATTTAGACTGGGTATAGTCATAGTCATCTTGATTGTCTTCATAATTTGGGTTTATCTTATGTATTCAAGTAATTTTTAGGATTAACATATAGAACAACACTCATAACATTTAAAATATTCTAGATCTTGTTAACTTGATTATTACATGTAGTGCATTAGACTGAAAGTTTCATTAATGTTCCCCTCTTATGCGCCAATGGTAGTCCCAAACTTGAACTATGAGCTTGATTACTTATGGATTGAGCTAAAAGTAATCATTAGAAGAGTGAAGATATAAAATAAAAAGAAAGTTTAAAAGATGAAAACAAAAAAATAAAGATTAAGTAAAAGAAAGAAAATAAGTAACTCAATTCTTTTGGTTGACTCGAGTATCTCCATCATGGCTATGGATGCCTAGCTAGCAATGGAGCAATATATAGGCATGTGGAAACATGTATACTAGTTTGGATTATCATACTTTGTAGACCTATGATTTCTTATGGGTGAACTAGTCTAATGTCTAGTTATAATGTTTAGTTTTATTAGCTCCAAGAAGGGTAATTGAACTCAAATTGCACACACAATTGCTATATGTTTCCCTCACACTTTTTAGTCTATGAGGATGAATCCTACTCATGGTGTTGTTTAAAAAAAAAGATTATGCCAAGTGCCAATTTTTAGGTTCTTAAGTGGATTTTCTTATCCTGAAATGCTCAAGAGCATTCTCTAGCAGAATCCCCATTTCTTGGTGCCTTGCAACAACATCCCTATTTTTGGATAAAATCAACGAACCCCCTTAGTGTTTGATCTTTCTTTGTTGCTTTGACCCTACTTGGCCCATCACTAATTTTTGATCAAGGATTTCCTTTAATGGGCCCCCTTCGTTAAATTATTTCTTAGTGTCATGCTTTGTCTCACCTCATGTCTTTGTCATATGCATAAATTAGAAAATTTCTAAAAAATTCTAAGTATGGGGTTGTTTAACTTAATTTATAGCCCGAGGCATGTTTTCAAACTTTTCTCTACTATCATGCTTTTCCTCTAGCCCGTACTTTCCCATATTCCTAAGTTTCCAGGTCTATGTCCTTAGTGTCTATAATTTTATTTAGGCTTTGTCCTACAATAGTACCCTATCATGGAGTTTCCCCATTCCCCAAGTCCCTTCTTTATATTTTCCATCACATTTTAGGCCTTCAAGATTTCACTTCCTATCATACCTCTTCTTCAATCCCCACTTTTCTTCTTTGAATTCTAGTCTAGGCTTTTGGGAATCCATATAAATATGTCTCACATAATTTCTGGTCCATCAAACATTTCTTCACCATGATACATGGGACTTGATCTTCCTGAGGCCTAATCCTCACTATTTAGCAAGTCCCCAGACTTTTTCTTATTACCTTACCCTAGGGTAGGTAGTATCATGGATTCATGATCTTTGATCCTTGATCCTAGAATTTTACGGTTTCCTCTCTTAACTTCCCTTTCCTTTCCCTAGCATGTTGGTATCTCGATCCTTGATTTCCCATGCTATCTTTCCTCTTTGTTCTTGTAGAATTTTAGAATTTGCCTTCTCTTCATACCCTTTTATTCTATAGGACTCGATCTTCCTAAACCCTAAGTCCCCATCTCCACTACAATGTGTGTTCATAAACTCTTGTCTACATCTTTGTCTTCCTATATCAAGGATATATTATTCTCAATCCTCAATCCCTAATCACTTCTTGGTATTGGGTATTCAATATTATTAGTCCCCACTCATATGTTGTATTGAGTATTTCAGATTCCTAATCTCCACTTTCCTAAAAAACCAAATATTTTAGGATTATCCCTCCATATTTCACTTGGCATCATTGCATCCCAAACCTTGATTCCCTACAAATCCATGCCTTCCTTCCCTTCTCTTCCTTTAGCCCTTCAAGATATTATTTTCTAGACTCCCTTAACATCTTGGCATTCTACCCTCCACTTTGCCACTCCCCATTTTTTAGTCCCATTTGGACCTTCATACCTTCTTCTACCTTCCTCTAGAAATTAGTATATTTGGATCCCAACTCCCACCATCTTGCCATTTGTTCAACTTAGGCCTACAAACTTTTATTTCCCTGTCTTCCTCAACATCATGTATCTCTGATCCCTACCAATGTTGTAAGCCTAGAGATTCCTTGTACTCCCAAGATAGGCCAATAATGATCTTCCTAAATCCACAACCTCCTTCAAAGTAGGATTCCAAGTGGATCGTCACACCTTTTCATGCATATCTCCTTGTATCCCTTAGCATCCCTAAATCCCAATCCCCACACCCTCTAGGAATTAAAACCTATGAAGTATTGTCTTCTTTTTAGTCATATTCCCTTAGCCAATCACAACATGACACATGTCCTATCATGAACCCAATCACTTGAAACAAGTAGTAAAACTTATTTTCATGATCTTAAATTTGATGGTTTGGCCATAAAAGCAATAACCTTCTCATGCACATTCAAGGCATTATTAGTGATAGCTTCACCTATCGAAACCCGTATTTGATGCCTTTGGAATGTGTGGACCCTACTATGGCATAACAAATGGGTTTTAAATGATATTTATGATTTTAAAATGCATTTTGATTTGGGTTTGAATGCTAGTCCCATGGTTTTGACCCTTTGATTATTTTGTACAAGATTTAATGATGGATTTATTTTAAGTAGGTCAATGGAGAAATAAATGCAAGCATGGCTAATAGTGCCTTAGGGATCTTCAATGTAAGAAAAGAAGGGATGTCATCATTAACCTAATGACTTTCTACCAAAGCACCATACCTAATTAGTACTTCTTCTAGGGTTAATTTACATCCTCTAGGATTATTCTCATGCAAAGTCACAAAGTCTACAAACTTGCAAATTGAGAAAATAGTTCAAATCATCCAAGTTAAGTATATCAGATATATTTTCTAGATCTGATTTCAAATCATTGATGATCTTTATATTAGGACCAATAATGAACAAATCATCCACATAAACTATACAAATATTAATCCCATTGTAGTTGCTTCATATAGAGATTGGGATCTAATTTACATTTCTAAAACCCGTGAAGCTAAAAATACTTGTCAATCTTCTCATTCCATACAATAGGTGCTTGTTTAAGACCATATAGTGGGGTGATAGAATAACAACATGTCTCACTTTTCAAAATTATTGGGCCACCAAAATAAACATATTTTAGAATTTTTTAATTTGTGTCAATTATATTGAACAAATAGTCAAGAATTTAAGAATGATACAAACTAATAAGTTGTGGCATTTTTCATGTAGATTCAATTTATATATATATTTTTTGAAAATTAAAGAATTATTTCTATCATTTTTAGTTTTTTCAATCTATTTTTGTATCATTTTTATTGAGTGACATTTTACCATAGTTCATAACTTTCACTATAAATAAGATATTTTCATGATTTCTTATTATTAGATCTTTAACTCCAATGCTTAATGTCCAAATATTTTTTGGTAATTTATTATTAAATATTGTATTTATTAATTTTTAATTGGTAGTAACAAAAAATTTGGACCTATACTTTACTATAACATGTTTGTGTTAGTGTACCTATCAAAATAAAATATTTGTATTTCATTCAAACAATGACATCCATGTAGAGTGCAATGCATTTTTTGATATTTTTCTGACAAGTTTTGTTATTTTTCATAGTGTCTTGAATATAGGTCATTATTTTTCATAATGGACCTATTTTCATTATAAAATTAAAAAATATAATATTTTAAAAAAAGAACACATATTATATATTTTAGAAATCTAACACTTAGGGCTATGTACTTGCAAAATGGCATCTTTATATGACTTCATTTTATCCACCAAAAGGTGAAGAAAAATTACTTCTTGGTCATCATTTTTATAGGCATGGAGGAGATTTAATTAAATATTTGACTTAGTCTTGGGGGTTCTATCTAAAGTTGTTTGATCTAACCCCCTTGGATTGCTCCCCAAGGCCTAAATCATTGGCGCAGGAGCACCCGGGCTCACAGGCCATCAACGTTCACCAAAAAGATGTTTGCTTCAATTTTGATTTAGTTTCATTATTTTTTGTTTCTGTTTGTTGAGTGGTGTTGGTCATCCAAACTATTGGTGATTTCCTGTGGTATTTGTTTTGTTTTGTGGTGTTTTGTTCATTGATAGTAATATAGTTCCATATTAATGGTGTTTGTATACTTCAACCTATGGCAAAGGTGAGATTTCATGAGTCATTAATGTGACTATTAGTGGGTGGGAAATAAATGTAATTCTATACATCCTTATCGGCAGCCAAAGATCAATTTGGACGAGTATGTATGAAACTTATGTTTAATCTTCCATTAAATTTGTAAATCACCATTGGTGGTTGGCATGTGGCGATTGTTCTCTGGGAATCAAAAGATCCTTATGTGTGATTTCGTTGTTTGCAACTTAAGTTACCTCTGGTTGATATTGAATCGCAATGTAACTCTTCAAAACCCGTTAACCATTGGTTGCATAAAATGTGGATTGGGTCATTGGTGCCATTCCATTGTATTTATATGTGAACTTTGGTAGACATATAACATTTTGACTACCGAGATTAGAGGGCATCGACTAGGCACAGGGGAGCCCATTCATGGGAGATATACCAATTTCATATTAAAATGTGATCATTCCTATTCAAAAGGCATCAGATGGGTAAAAGGAAAAAGCTGAATATAATGAAAAAGCATAAAATAAAAAAAGAAAAGGCCATTAGAACACTGCTAGAGGATGTGAGAGGAGTGAGAGAGGAGGTAATCAAAAGGCAAGGATGATTTTTGTAGAGGCTGGGGAACTTTGGCGTTAATGGAATGCAGAGGAGGCTACGACACATAAATAAATAGGAAACTACAAGAAGAAAAGAACCAGAAGTTGATTTGGAGGGGGAAAGAACTCACGAGTTTGGCATAGGAATTATAGGTAAAAGCATAAAGATTGAGCAAGGACGTAATCCAAGTAGCGAAAGGATCCAAAAAATACAGAGAGAATAAAGATTGAGCAGAGAATAGATATAGAGTAATAATGATTGTGAAGTAAATAAGCCATTGATTTGCAAATAGGGAAAATGAATGAGATTTTCTTCATAAGGTTGCCGTCAGGAGGATATATATTGACCAAATCCATAAGAATTACAGAAAGGGAAATGTAAATAGTATTGATATTTGAGGAGATTGAAATTTGAATAAAATCTGGGAGTTTTTTATTTACTGTGATTCAATTTGATAAAAATATAATATTATGCTTGTGATTTCATTAAACAATAAAATAGTTATTTCAATTGAATGAGTGCTATTGGATTTGACTATCTGATAAGATCCCCAATCCAAGTCTGCATTAATTGGTATCAGAGCCAAGTTTGGGCTTGTGTCAGAGAAGAACCCTAGAGAATTTATTGTGGGTGTGAGAGAGGGCGGTAGAACTCACAATTGCAGAGGGTTATGAAAATGGCACAAAGAGGATGTGGTGGACGAAGAGGACCATGAGATGCAGATGTAGAGGTCTTTAGAGAAATGATAAGAGGCCTGGATGATAGAATTGGAGCTAGACAGGAAGCCATAAGTTGACGCATCGAAGAGGAATTCTGGTGGTAGATGTCAGCAATGATGAGGCTGAAGAAGTAGTATCCAAATTTGGTGTAGAAGATGATAATGGAGATGAAGCAGAAAGTAGGTTTTTGAAGGCAATGGAAAGGCTTTATAGTAAATTGGACCCCCCAAGTTTCAATGGTACATTGAATTCGGAAGCAATATTGGACTGGATATCTAAAATGGAGAAATATTTTGAGATAGAGTCAATTGAAGACCCAAAAAGAGTGAAATATGCTAGTTCAAAATTGAAGGGACATGCTTTGATGTGGTGGGAGCATGTGCAGCTAGAAAGAAGGCGGAAAGGCAAGGATAAAATCAAGCCCTGGGAGAGGATGGTGATGAAGCTGAAAGCAAAGTTTTTTCCTACAGATTATCAAATGAATTTATTCAAGAGGCTGCAAAATTTGAAGCAAAGAGAGAAGAGTGTATGTAAGAGTATACTGAGGAGTTTTATCGGTTGAGCATCCGTGCCAGACATGTGGATGATGATATAGAGAGAGTTTCAAGGTATATTAATGGGCTCCATAATTCCATTCAAGATGAAATGAGTATGTTGAGGGTGAATAGTGTAGAAGAGGCATATCAATATGCCTTGAAAGCGGAAGAGAAACTTGCAAGGAAACAAAAGAACAATTCCCGTGGTAGAGGTAGATTTTCAAGAGGAAGAAGCCAAAACAATAGTGGTAGAGGCTTCCAAAATAAGCAATATGAGGCAAGTTCATCACATGCAGGAGTGTAAGAGAATAAAGGAAGAGGAGAATCTTCTAGGGGAAGAGGAGATTACTTTTGTGGTAGAGGATCTTTTGGTAGAGATAGAGGAAGGGGGTTTGGAGGCACATGCTTCCAATGTGGTGAACAAGGGCATAGGGCATTTGAGTGCCCACAAATACAACAAAATAATGTCAAAGGAAAATAAGTAATGATTCATGTAGCACAGGCTGAAAAGATAATATGGCTGCACCAAATCAAGGAGAAGGGCCCGAAGATGGAGAGTCTCTCATGCTCAAAAGAGTTTTGATCAATCCTGAAAAGGAGAAGTTGGAGCCAATACAAAGAAGGAGTTTGTTTAGAACCAGATGTAAAGCAGGTGGCAAGTGTTGCAAAGTTATAGTGGATAATGGTAGCATGGATAACATTATATCCGAAGAGATGGTGGAAAAGTTGAAATTGAAAAGATTGAAACATCCCAGCCCATACCAAGTTTCATGGTTGCAAAAAGATCATAGTTTGACGGTACGTGAGCAATGCCTTGTGAGTTTTCAGATTGGGAGATACATGGATCAAATCATGTGTGACATGATGCAAATGGATGCATGCCATCTACTTTTGGAAAGGCCTTGGCAATTTGATCGAAGAGCTGTTCATGATGGGCGAACAAATACATATCAAATCACAAAAGATGGCAAAGAGTATACATTAAATTCAATTCAAGAAAGAGAAGAAGAAATGGGAATTAGCTCCAAGGTTTGTTTAGTTTCTAGTAAGAAATTTTTGAAAGATTTGAAGGAAGGAGGAACATGTTTTTCCATAGTACCAAAGATTGCAGTGGTTGGGACAACAAAAGAAAATGATGAGATACTAGAGGAAATTCAGAAAGTTTTGGAGGAGTATGATGACATAATGATGAAAGAAATACTCGATGGATTGCCACCAATGAGGAGCATAATTCATTGTATGGATTTGATTCCCAGTGTAAGCTTTCCAAATAAAGCACCAAATAGAATGACGCCTATGGAGAATGCAGAAATAAATAGAAAAAGTGCAAGAGTTGCTAGATAAGGGGCTGATTAGAGAGAGTTTGAGTCCATGTACTGTTCCAGTGGTGTTGACACCAAAGAAGGATGGTGAATGGAGGATGTGTACAGACTCAAGAGCCACAAATAAGATAACTATCAAGTACCGGTTTCCCTTACCAAGAATGGACGATATGATGGACTATTTGAGTGGGGCTAAATACTTCACCATAATTGACTTGAAGAGTGGGTACCATCAAATTCACATAAGAGAAGGGGATGAGTGGACGACCGCTTTTAAAACAAAGGATGGATTATATGAGTGGATGGTGATGCCATTTGGCTTAACAAATGCACCAAGTACCTTCATGAGGTTAATGAACAAAGTGCTGAAACCACTCCTTGGTAAGTTTGTAATTGTGTATTTGGATGATATTTTGGTTTTTAGTAAAACAAAAGAAGAGCATTTGGAACATGTTATGGTAGTTTTGCAAAGACTCAAAGAGGAAAAGTTGTTAGTGAATGTGAAAAAGTGCAGCTTCATGAAAGAAGAGTTAGTGTATTTGGGTTTTGTTGTTTCTGGCAATGGTTTGAAAATGGATCTAGAAAAAGTGAAAGAAGTTGTAGAGTGGCCTTTACCAAGGAGTATGTTTGAAGCAAGAAGCTTCCATGGACTAGCGAGCTTCTATAGGAAGTTCATAAGAAATTTCAATGGGATATGTCCTATTATGGAAACTATGAGGGGTAATAAGAGGGAATTTGTATGAACAGATGTAGCTGAAAGAAGTTTCAAACTTTTGAAGGATAAGGTGATGGAACAGCCTATGTTAGCACTCCCTGATTTTAGTAAAGTGTTCCAAGTTGATTGTGATGCAAGTGGTACAGTGATTGGAGGAGTCTTGAGTCAAGAGGGCAGACCAATAGCATATTTTAGTGAGAAATTGAATGAAGCAAAGAGGAAGTACTCTATGTATGATCAAGAGTTTTATGCCATTGTGTAAGCTCTTAAGAAGTGGTGACATTACTTGCTACCAAAGGAGTTTGTTTTGTACACCGATCATCATGCATTGCAATTTATAAACAGCCAAGGTAAGCTTAGTCAAAAGCATGTAAACTTGGTTGAATTTCTTCAAAGTTATTCATTTGTGTTGAAACATAGAAGTGGGAAATCAAATAGAGTGGTTGATGCATTAAGTTGGAGGTACTTGTTGTTGAATGAAATGAGAGTAAAAGTTGTTGGTTTTGACTCTATGCGGGAGTTGTATGAAGATGATGCTGATTTCAAACAGGCTTGGCCGACATGTAATAATCCTTTGGAGAGGGATAGAATTCCATGGCTGGAGTATTTTGTGCAAGAAGGTTTGTTGTTTAAGGGAAAGAGGTTGTGTATACCTCATGGTTCAATAAGGGAAAATTTGATAAGAGAGAAACATAGTGGTAGTTTGAGTGGCCATTTTGGAGTGGACAAAACTCTAGCACAGTTGAATGAAAGTTATTATTGGCCAGGTATGAGTGCTGATGTAAAGAAGATGGTGCAAGGTTGTAGAGTGTGTTAGTATGCAAAGGGAGTGAGACAAAATACAGGTTTGTATCAGCCATTACCCATACTGGAGAGACCATGGGAACATATAAGCATGGACTTTATTTTGGGGCTACCACAAACACAAAGAGGTAATGATTTGGTTTTTGTTGTGGTGGATAGATTCTCTAAGATGACTCACTTTATTTGATGTCAAAAGTGCAATGATGCTTCCCACATAGCTACTTTGTTTTTCAAAGAAGTAGTTAGATTGCATGGCTTGCCAAAGAGTATTATTTCAGACCGGGATACCAAATTTGTTAGTCATTATTGGCGCACTTTGTGGAAGGAAATGGGAACATAATTGGGGTTTAGTTCAGATTACCATCCACAAACTGAAGTTGTGAATAGAAGCTTGGGAAATTTGTTGAGGTGCTTGGTAGGTGACAAACCAACTCAATGGGATTTGACATTGGCACAAGCTGAATTTGCTTACAATAACTTAGTTAATTGAAGTGTGGGTGAGAGTCCATTTCAGATTGTCTATAGGTACAGCCCTAGAGGTGTAGATGAATTGAGGGATAGTGCAGATTTGGGAAGAAAAAGTGTTGTCACAGAAGACTTTGCAGAGTATATTCATGATCTACATCAAGAAGTAAAGAAAAACTTAGAGAGGAGTTCCATCAAGTATAAAGCATATGCTGATATGCATCAAATGGAGCAAGAGTTTTAGGTTGAAGAGTTGGTGATGGCACACTTGAGAAAGGGAAGGTTCCCACAAGGAACTTATAACAAGTTGAAGTGGAAAAAGATTGGCCCATGTAAGATTGTGTAGAAATTCTCATCAAATGCATATGAGTTGGAACTTCCAACAGGTATTGATATTTCCCCAATATTTAATGTTTCTGATTTGTACAAGTATTATGAAGGGGAAACAAGTGGACATGGGAGTGTATCTTCAGATTTGCCAGATACAAATGAATGGGTTTAGCAGTTGCCGGCAAAGAAAGTTGAAGAAATAGATAAAATCATTGATTCTCATGTAGAAAAGAGAACTAGAGGCAAAGAATATTGGGAGTATCTGGTTCATTGGAAGAACTGATCAGCAAATGAGGCTTCATGGGTCAGTACTGCAGATTTGGTAAAGTTTGGGATTTTGGTCCTAGATTTGCTAAAATGCTCATGAGCTCTGCACTCATGAAACATTTTTCTTACCCGGCGTGTCTGGCATAGGAGTACGTGGGCTCATAGGCCATCAACATCGACCAAAAAGATGTTTGCTTCAATTTTGATTTGGTTTCATTATTTGTTGTTTTTGTTTGTTGAGTGGTGTTGATCATTTGAACTATTGGTGACTTCCTGTGGTATTTGTTTTGTGGTGTTTTGCTCATTGATAGTAATATAGTTTCATATTAATGGTGTTTATATACTTCAACCTATGGCAAAGGTGAGATTTCATGAGTCATTAATGTGATTATTAGTGGTTGGGAAATATACGTAATTCTATAAATCCTTATCAGTAGCCAGAGATCAATTTGGATGACTATGTATGAAACTTGATGTTTAATCTTTGATTAAATTTGTAAATCACCATTGGCGATTGGCATGTGGTGATTGTTCTATGGGAATCAAAAGATCCTTATGTGTGATTTAGTTGTTTCAATTTAAATTACCTCTGGTTGATGTTGAATCGTAATGTAACTCTTTAGAACTCGTTAACCATTGGTTACATAAAATGTGGATTGGGTCATGCCGTTCCATTGTATTTATATGTGAACTTTGGCGAACATATGACGTTTTGACTATCGAGATTAGAGGGCGTCGACCAGACACATGGGAGCCCATTTGTGGGAGATATACCAATTTCATATTAAAATGTGATCATTCCTATTCAGAAGGTGTCAGCTGGGTAAAAGGAAAAAGTAGAATACAACGAAAAAGAAGAAAATAAAAAAAGAAAAGGCCATTAGAATGCTGCTAGAGGATGCAAGAGGAGTGAGAGAGGAGGTAATCAAAAGGCAAGGAGGATTTTTGCAGAGGTTGGTGAACTTTGGCATCAATGGAATGCAGAAGAGGCTGTGACGCATAAATAAATAGGAAACTACAAGAAGAAAAGAACCAAAAGTCGATTTGGGGGGAAAAGAACTCACGAGTTTAGTGTAGGAATTATAGGTAAAAGCATAAAGATTGAGCATGGATGTCATCCAAGGAGTGAAAGGATCCAAAGATACAGAGAGAATAAAGATTGAGAAGAGAATAGATATAGAGTAATAATGATTGTGAAGTAAATAAGCCATCGATTCGCAGACAGGGCAAATGAATGAGATTTTCTTCATAAGGTCACCGTCAGGAGGATATATATTGACAAAATCCATAGGAATTGCAGAAAGGGAAATGTAAATAGTCTTGATATCTGAGGAGATTGAAATTTAAATAAAATCTAGGAGTTTTTTTATTTGTTGTGATTTAATTTGATAAAAATTAAAATATTATGCTTGTGATTGTTAGCATAACATTTCATATTACATTGTTAAATAAGTAACCAACCACTTAGTTTAGACAGTAGTTTAGACAGCAGTTATGTAGTTACAGCTACTGGGTATATAGTTATAGTTTTATTAACTGTATTTCTCTTGTATAAATGCTTGTATAGTTCATCAAATAATATCAATCAAGCATTTATTGTTTATCATTTGGTATCGGAGCCTTGTGCAATATGAGGAAGGCATTAATCTGTTGCATAAATTTGATGGGAGAGTAGTGTGGAGAATGTTCTAAGGGCATTGGAGCATGATGTGGTCTTGGATCCACTTGATCCGTCATAAGCTTTTCTGTAATCTCTTGTAGTGCATAGTCTCCATAGAAGCATTAGGTATTCGCTGAGTAGAATGTTGAGCCATATAAGTTTGTTGTGCCTGTAGGAAATCCCTGAGCCATATGAGTTCATTGTGCCTGTATGAAATGCAAAGATTCAGCCGTTGTAGATCCAGCCATTGCTAAGAAGGAAAAGTGTTGCACTGAATGTTGGCTTATGTTATTTGCTGGTAGGGGACATGAGGAGGCATATATCAATTGATCCATTTGGGGTTTCTACAAGAATGTCTTTAGTTTGATACAATTAGGAGGAGGCATTGCGACACAAAATTTACTAAAATTTTGTTGTTTGAAAGATTGTTATATTGACTTTTGCTATTAAGGTATGCTGCCTGCAAATTGGATTCTTGAATACGATTAAGGCGTTATCATACCAGTAGTGGGTGTTGTTGAGATTCATATTTCTATTAAATCCATTGTTCAAGATTTTGTCATTTATCTTACCACATCAAACACATTTTCTAGTCATGCAGCACAATAGGAATCACGAGTAAAGAAAGGACAGTTAGCATGTCCTCGTTGTTTCAGGTTGAAAGCGATCAGTTAATAAAAAGTATGTATTGAAGTGTTGAAGTACATTGGTATAAAGAGAAATAAGGTTTGTTTGTTGGAGAAATAAGGGAATTATGGTGAAATAAGTGATAAATAGTTATAAGGTTGAGGGTCCATTATTGGTTGAAATTGATATCACCATTTTTTTAATCATGGCTACACATGTAACAAATGTTGCTTGTGCTTTTGAGGCCTTTAAACACTCACATGCTTGTGCTATCAAAGAGATTAATGTGACATAAAGTATAGTAGGGTCAAATTGGAGGCAGGCGGCATTGGAGGATGGAGGATTTTCCATCATCTCAAGTTAGCTTCTTGCTTTGAGATGATGCTTTGCATAAGAAGCGTTTTTGGTTTTGGTTGTTTTGTTTTTCTTTGTTGATGCTGACGGATTTGAGGAATGTATGTTTTGTGAAGATTTTGTTTTGGAGTCAAGTTTGGGATTTGGTGTTGAGCTCAATATGGATTGTTGTCCAGTGAGCTTCAAGAGTATATGATTGAGAATTATACCCTTTTGCAGTCACTAGACAATGATAGAGATCTGTCGTATCTCTTAGGGATCATTGTTGAATAATTCAAGACTCTGTGATTTGAGAGTTCGGGACTAAAGAGCTCAAGAACATAGCTCAAAGCTAGGCCTTTCTGAGGATAGACAAGATAGCATGATGGAGCCCCTTTTGGTTCAGGATTTGTTCTTTGGGAGAAGATCTTCTATAAAATATGTATTCATATTATGTAATAAGCTTTGTTGAGTATATTAGCATTTAGGGGGGGTCCCTTGGTACTTTTGCAGGAACAATGTAATAAGGGGGGAATGTTAGCATAACATTTCATATTACATTGTTAAATAAGTAACGAACAGCTTAGTTTAGACAATGGTTATATAGTTACAGCTACTGGGTATATAGTTACAGTTTTATTAACTATATTTCTTATGTATAAATGCTTGTATAGTTCATCGAATACTATCAATCAAGCATTTACTATTTACCAGTGATTTCATTGAACAATAAAATAGTTATTTCATTTGAATGAGTACTGTTGGATTTGGCAATCTGATAAGATCCCCAATCCAAGTCTACAGCAATCATGCTATTTTCTAAAAAAGCATGCCTTCAAACTTAAAAATTAGGATGGCCCAAAAGTTGGACTCACAATTGTGATTTCACCTAGTGACTTCTTCGACTTACAAACAAAGTGAGTATATTTTTATCAACAAAGCTAGGTGATTGATCCATATAAATCTTTTTGTGAAGATATCCATTCAAAAGGCATTGTTTATCCATTTGATGAATATGTCAACCGAAATTAGTTGCTAAAGATAGAACAACTCTAATAGTGTTCATTATAATGATAGGTTCAAATATTTTATCATAATGACACCTTCCTTTTGATTGAAACCATGAGTAACTAATATAGATTTGAATTTTCTATGGCACCATCTAGAATTTAAATTTTATTTTGCAGATCCATTTACTCATAGTGTTTTTTCTCTTTGGAAGGGTCATGTATTTTCAAGTTTGGTTTTTCATCAAAGAATCATATTCCACTTTCATAGCATGAACTCTCATTCCTATTTACCTCTAGCTTCTTCACAAGAAAATGGATCATGAGTTTGAATAACTTTTTCCATAAGTGTACTCCATGTTGTGTTTTTGGAGCCATGTTCATAAATATCTTAAATGCTCCTCAGTTTTTGTCTAGAAGGATTTTTGTCATTATCAGCACTATGTTATTTTTCTACAAAAGTAGGCCCATGATCTCCTAAAACACTACCTTGCACATTACCATCATCAACAAAATCACAAAAAATAGAAGCATTGTTTTCCAATGTCAAAAAATAGAAGTATTTGTTGATAGAGAGTGAGGATGTGAAGCTATGAGTTGTGAATGTTCACCAAATTTGACATGTACTAACAAAGATCATTGTTTTAACCAAATCATACAACCTATAAGCATTTTTTTCTTCACTATAACTAGCAAACAAAAATTTATAACTTTTAGGTTCTCATTATTTTTTCTTTCCATTTGGGTGTATGCCAAAGCAATGCAACCCAATTTTTTTTAAATGTCCAATATGTGGATTTCTATTAGTCTAGGCTTATTTATGGGTCATATTTATAAGATCTTTAGTGGGTAGTATATTAATTATGTGTTGCACATGAAATAATCAATCCCTAAAACTTGTAATGCAAACCTTTATAATGAAACATACATTGAAATTCATTTCTAACAAGTTCTTATTCACCCACTCATCAACCCCATTCTAAAAAAGAGTATAGGGAGTTTTTCTTTGGACTTTAATACCATAATGTTTACAAAATGATTTTGCAATATTCACCTCAAACTATTCTTAAACAATCAATTTTATTATCACAGTGCTTTTCAACTAGAGATTTATCTTTTTGAAAAAACTTCAAACACTTTCCTTTTCCATTCAATGAAATAAGTCCACACTCTTCTACTATAATCAACAATAAAAGTCAAGAGATAATTATCACTAGCTAGTGATGAGTGATCTATTGGTCCACCCAGATCACTATGAATAAGTTGTAAAGGGAATTTGGCTAGATTCAAACTTGTCCCTAAGGAAAAGGATCCTGATGATGTTCACTTGAAACACATCCTTCAAAAGTATCTTAAGAAAAGTTAATATTTTAGTAAAACCTCTAATCATATAATTACTTACCATCTCTTATAACTTAATGTAGCTTAAATGCCCAAGTGAATCATTGCATGATTTTGACATATAATATATATGAGGAAAATGGACATTAGGAGCTTCATCACAAACAAAACCAACAAGATTTAAAAGACTAATATTTTGATAATTTGATTACATGAAGAAACAAACTTATAACCTACTTGAACATATTGGTATATTGAGAGAAGATTGACCCCTAAGCCTATGATGAGCAAAACACTTTTTAAAGCTCTATTCTTAAAGTAAACACTTCTAGAACCCAAAAGAGCCAATTTTACTCCATTTTCAATGGTAATTTGTAGAACTATGTTCTTCTTCTCAACAAAATTACCAAACAATGGTATACTATCAATCATGTAAAAGATGCACTTGATTCTAGAATCTATTCTTTGCAGTCTAAAGCAAGGTACCCACCCTGGTGAGTAAATTCTATTTATGGTTTAGAATTTACCTTAGAATGGCTCATGGCTAAGTTGTCATATTCCTTGGAGGTAATTTCCAAGAAACTATGATTATTAGCTTGATCATCTTTTCTTCTTTCTTTGTATCCTTGCTACACTTTAAGCTTATATTGTTTCCTTCGATCTTGCATCTTTTTGAAACAAATTTATCCATGTGATTGTCGCCTCCATAGTACTTGCAAGCAATAGGTTTATCTCATCTTGCTTTGTTACATTATCATTCTAAATTTATTGCTAAATACCTTAAAAAAATTCTTACATTATTAAATGGCTTAATACTTTTATTCTTTCCAAAACAAGTAGTGAATGCTTTCCCCTAAATTACAACATATGCATAAACTTTCTTGATATGTCACTCCTTAATGAGTTGAGACTCTTGATCTAAAACGAATTTATAAAATTGATCAATGGATTGTTGAAGGGTATTGGGATTCAATTCAATCATCCTTTTCCTAGATTCTTCAAACAATTTAAAGATTGGGGAAAGTTTACTATCAAGTATAACAATTAGCTAAAAATATATCTATGTATGTAGAAATATGGAAATCAAATAAGGAACAAATGCATGCAAATACCTATTCCATATTCAACATCACATCAAGAGAAAGTAACTAAAGAAAGGAAATGAAAAATTTTACCAAATAGTCCTTGTTCCCTTGATATTTGATAATGATTTTAGTATGTTGGTTGCTCAAACTAGCATCATAACATTACTTGAGGATTGCTTGATAAAAATGGCTTTATTGAGGCTAGATTTATAGATGCTTGATTGATAGGATGAAGGGATATGATTAAGAGTTTAAATGAATGGTTGAGATAAGTGGTGGAAGAATTAGGGCAAGGATAGGGAATCCTTATATGAATGGATAGGATTGAGAGATGTAGCATGAAATGACTGGCTAGGATATAAAGTTGATTTGACTTTTGGGACACTCGTTTATTATTTGTGGGAAGTCATGTGACTCTCAACAATTAATTAAATAATAAAATTATTTACTCAATTATTGGGCAAGGGTGATTATAATAAGGACAATTGGAGAATAATTAATCAATTTTAATAAAATTATTTAATTAATTATTGGAGAGGGATGATGTGGGAAATATTAATTTAAACAAATATTTAATTTATTTAATTAATTTGGCTAAAAGGGATAAAAA
This sequence comes from Cunninghamia lanceolata, assembly GCA_027924645.1. Taxonomy (NCBI): domain Eukaryota; kingdom Viridiplantae; phylum Streptophyta; class Pinopsida; order Cupressales; family Cupressaceae; genus Cunninghamia; species Cunninghamia lanceolata. The sequence goes on along the minus strand of BSBN01000173.1, from coordinate 923,253 downwards.
TAGATTAATTAAATAAATATAGTTTATTTAATTAATTAGATGATGGAGAAAAAGGAATTATTATTTGATTAGGTGATGGAAGCAGATATGAAAGAAGGTCCTAGGACAAGTGTGTCACAAGGTGATGGTCATTTTTAGGTGTCTACATTTTCCCCCCTTTGAGATGGTGTTGTGACTAAAAGAAGTAACATCATTTCAAAGAAAATAAGGTATAGATAAAAAGGATGGCCCGGTCACTTAAAAAAGTGACAAGGAGGAATGACGGAGAGACGGGGTGCAGCCTTGAGAGGATAGGTAGGTTTGAAGAACATGGGTAGGCTCTCAAAATGGATGAAACAGATCGGTTAAGGAGGCAGGAGAAAGATAAGGGGTGGAGAAAAGATAGGGGATGGAGAAATAAGATGTTATGCTGCACTAAGTGAACAACCATATAATTTGATATAGCACTAGACATTATGCACCAAGATATAAGGACTAGGGTGACAATGTGTCGTGTGCATGAAAGGACTGATTTGAAAAAGATAAAAGGTCTGAACTAAACATATGCCATAAGGCACCATGATATGGAAGACCATGATGCCATTATAGCAATATGTTGCAAGGACTTGATACAAATGCAAGATAAAATGATAAACACACACACGCAAGCAAGAAAACATGCACAAATGATTCAAAACAAGCAAGGTTATGCCCCTATCAAGCTGAAAACTGATGAATGATTGATTGATAAGAAGGATAGTGTGGGAATGATATATCCCAAGAACAATGTTCACAAGGATGAGGGAACGATATATCCCATTGATGATGATTGATTGATTGATTGGGTTGACAACAAGGTTGGAACAAAACGAAGGTATGCTTTTGGATAATGTGGCTAGATTGCTTGACTAGATTGGTAGCGCATTTTCCTCTGTCATAGCGCATTTGCCTCTATCATAGCACATTTGCCTCAGTCATAGCGCATTTGCTTCTATAAGATCATTTTTTATTGCAATCTTCCAATCTTCCAATCTACTTCTATCAAAGAAAAAGAAAAGTTCAATATTGCTAGAACCCATAATATGAGTGAAGTCTATGAGAGAGGGAAAACTTAGCTAAGCAATTTAAACAATCTTCTTGAATAGTACCATGGCACTTTTGCAAAAGAAACATTGCTTGAATACAATGAAAGGAATTTAAAAAGTAATGTTTATATGTGTAGAAAACAAGATCGTGGAATACAAAAACAAGCACACGAGATTGCAAAGAATCGACCAGATTGTATTACCAAATGAGGCGAGTAAAAATAGGCAAGTGCGGGTACCCGAATCTCCATGAAAAGAGGATAAGACTCCTCTACATGGAGATGTGGCGAGTAACCTCCCACAAACATAGCATGATGTGTCGATGGAAGTCGACACCTCTAAAAAACGACCAACTACTTTGACATATTCAAAGTAACATGTGGAAAAACGCCTAAGTATGGTCAAATGCAAAAGTGTATATGCTTAGGAATAAAGGTATACACTATCAATATGTATAGTAATATTCCAACAAAATGATTTCTAACTGAAACTACCACAAACACAACAAAACATAAGAAAACATGACACTACAAAAATAAAATATAAAATACATTATACAAAACTAATTTACATTAAAAATAAGAAACACCACTTACAATTTCAAGCTAATATTAATTCTTTCAGACGAAACCTCTTTATAATTACATATTATATCTAAAAATACTCTACTCTAAAAACTTTTGATATCTTAAAGATTTCTAATAATCTGTAATTTATTCTAAAATCTAAATATTTGTAGAGAGTTTATTAAATCGAGAAAACTCTATGACAATGTTATTTTTCCCTACGAATCTAACACTTTAACCTAGCGAGCTCCTATGCTAGCCAATAGAGGGCTGGACATTTTGACCGAGCTCCTTGAAGCCGTAGAAGACGTCAATTCTGACGCATTGAGTGACGACATGGACACTTCACTCGCAACGGAGGAGTTGAGTGTTACCGACGTCGACGAGGCTGACGTCACATCAAGACGAAGAGGCGGATTGTACACAGCTACTGGCAAATCCAGAGGAACATATGGCAATTCAGCTTCCCTTTTCAATATCTTTATCACCTCTCTCATTGTGGGTCTTGATGAGGGATTTGGATGAGAGCACAGCAGCCCCACCGACATCAGCCGCTCCATTTTTTTATCGTTAAAATTTGCTCTAAGTTTTCCATCCGCAGCATCCAAAAGCTTTCCCTGGCCATACAGATCCCAAACCCATTCGACCAATCTGCAATTATGTTCATCAAGTGTGCGGTCAACAGGCCGCCTTCCACAGGCAATTTCAAGTGCAACCGCCCCAAAGCTGTACACGTCCGCCTCTGGACTGGCCCTCCCCGTTATGACGTACTCGGGAGCTAAATACCCCAGCGTACCCGCCACCACGGTCGTATGGGAGACCGCCTGATCATGCTCCACCAGTTTTGCCAAACCAAAATCCCCCAGCTTGGCGTTGAAATTGGAATCCAACATTACGTTGCTGGCCTTCACATCTCTGTGAACAACACGCTGATCGCATTCTTCGTGGAGATAAACAAGAGCAGAGGCTATGTCACAGGCGATACTATACCTTCGGTCCCAATCCAGAGAATCCATCTCCCCCCCAAAAATATATTTATCCAGACTCCCGTTTGGCAGGTATTCGTAGACTAGAAGTAGCTCGCCCTTTTGATGGCACCATCCTAAAAGCTGCACAAGATTACGGTGTCTGAGCTTACTGATTATGGTAACCTCAGAAACATACTCCTTTCTTCCTTGCTTGGAGCCTTGGGATACTCTTTTCACAGCCACCGACTCTGCGGTGCCGGGCAGGATGCCTCTGTAGACGCCACCGAAGCCTCCTTGTCCAAGCTTTTCATCTTCGCTGAAGTTTCTTGTCGCAGCACTGAGCTCGGCGTAGGAGAATCTTCGGGGGCCCTGAGAAAACCATTCGTCCAACTCCACATCGCTTTCTTCATCTCCTTCATGACGATGAATTTTTTTTCTGAAATTCCTCCGCCAGCCAACGAATATGAAAACACAGAAAGCCACAACACTGCAGAACACCGATATCAAAATAATTTTGACAGAATTGTTGTTGTTTTTGCCCTTTCCTGGATTTCCAGTGAGAGGGTTCTGTTCACCGGAAGCGTTATTTGGAGGAGCCGGAGGTGAGATTTCCCATGAATATTCACAAGAAAAGTTCCAAGCGTTTACAGTGTGTGTCTCTGTTGAGGCTCCAGTGCTAGCCGATAAGCCAACCTTGATGTTTTGTGGGAGAGAGTCCCGCAGATCTATATCATAGGATAAGATTGGGGTTGAAGGCTTAGAAACACTAGTGCCATTGGGGTTACAGAAGAGAAACACTTGCAGCCTCTTTGCTCCGCCATCATAATCCACCCACGCGTCCCATTGCTTTTCATTCTTGAGACTTCTACCACAAAGGCTTGAGTTTGCAGCTATGTTTCTCAGCGAAACGTTTACCTTGGAAAAAGTACTGTTGACGTCAATCCCGACATGGTTGTCATCAGGATCCCAAGAATTCTGATAAGTGTCGAATTCCACAGCAACCATCTGATAGAATGATCCATTATAGGTTGTGGCGTTAAACACGCCAAAACCTCCGCCTACAGCGCCCATGGGTTGCTCCAACTCGAAAGGCGTCAAGAAGAAAGCAAGTCCGTCTCCGTAACCGGTTGGATTAATATTGCCCGGGCCGATAACGAACTGGAAATAGGTAGAAAAATTTGCCACAGCACGAGAGGAGTTGTCCCATAGCGGAATATATTTATCGTAAGTCGCCCAGCCGAAACTGTCGCCTAGGCTCTTTGATGCTTCATTTGTGGTGAGCTGCAGCTTGTCTCCTTGAAAGTAGGCATCATTTGTGATACTTATATTTGTGTTAGGAGGGAACGAAAAATTAAGGTTTCCTGCATGTGTTAAAAAACCGAGAGAAGCAACACAGCATAAGAAGAGGAGGGCGGATAGAGGCTGATAGAGCTTGGCCATCTGAATATCTGCCCTAATGATTTACTTGTTGGTAGCCCTAATGATTTACTTGTATATCTGTTGTGCAGGGTCTTAAATGGTAGCAGAATTAGTCAAGGTATTTGCGTGCTTATGTGAACGAAGAATTCGTTTTGGGAGAATAGGTCCCTGTGTCCCGTAGCGCCTCAGAAGTTTCCTTAGACGTCCAAAAGTAGTCGTCTATATTGACTCTAACTAGCATTTGCACGAAATTTAGGCAATTGGCAGATAGGGTGAAATATTAAATAACAATATGATTATTTAAATATACAAGTCTATGTTAAATAATAATATGATTATAATTAAAATAAATTTTGGCATATTTTTTTAAAAGACAGTAATGGGGTTTTCTTTTTGTTTGTTTAATCAAATTGCAGCAAACATATTTAAATCAAAGAACTGATACAAATACGTTTAAAAAACAAAAAATAGTTAAAAGCAAATCACTGAGGCGAGCATATCAAACTGCAAGATTTGAGGTGAGCTGAAGAGGGACGCGGACAAAAAATAAAAGAATTGCCTTCTGTCCTTCTTCATTATTAAAACAAAAGAATCACCTTCTGTCATTCTTTATTATTAAAATTCAAACGCCACTTCCAGTATTAAATTTCAAATGTCGTGTCACTTTCGTCGTATTTTTTATTATTAATATTCATGAAAGGAAAACTATCGAAAAGTGTTAATGCATTGTAAGAATTCTTCAGTGTTCAGAATATCAAAAATCAGTGATTGAACTCCTTGGGCAGCTTGTTTGTCGACTAACTAGGGGAGAGGACCCAGTAGTGGTGCACCCTAACGTCACGCCTCTCAAAATCATACGTGGCAATTTTGAATCACTCCAAAATTTTTACAGTAGCTTACTTGGCAATGCCCCTACTTATAACTAAGGTTTCGGGGCCACATCATCAAATATGATGCCACATCAACACGCTTTTTGTTGAGGTGTCAAATAGTTCCCCAAAAAAAAGTGTGGACCAATAGGTGTGCATTAAGACCTCCTTTGATGCTGTGTTGATGTGACATCACATAATTGGTTTCTTTTTAAATCTAAAGGGCACATTTCATTCAATTATTAGTACTTATAATAACACTAACAACCTTAAACTCACAACTACTAGTACTAAACTTTAAAAATATTGGGCCTTAAATGTACATATACTAGTACTAAACTTAAAAAATATTGGGCCTTAAATGCACATATACTATCTTAGCCATTGGAACTATCCCACCTATTGGGTTTTTTCCCCTACGGTTAAATATTCTACACTTAATAATATTTCAATATTGTCCCACATGATCTTGGATAGCTTATACTTAGATATTTTTTTCAATTTCAAATTTGACATGCAATTGTGAGTTTTACAATCTCTAAGAGTAGTTAATTATATTAATTATATGTTTGTTTACCTAATAATTATAAATAACAGAATTATTGAATATCCTATTGACATAAATATTGGTTTCATTGAGTAAAATTTAACATTAGTATGTTTTCTTTCGTTAAACACATTAGGAATATTGTTATCTCACAAAAATTGAAATGCCATATATTTGAGAGTTTATATTTCAATTCAAGGTTATTATGTAAACATCTTTTTAAAAGAATAATATTATTTTTCTTATATTTAATTCATATTATAACAAATAAGAAGACTAAACAATATCTAGACCTCCTCCTCCTCCTTTCAATAGGGGCTAATTTCTTTTTTGAGGGCATTGACATTGTAGAAGTTAAAGTACCCATGGGCATGATGATTCTCATAACTCTTGCTACTAGTTATGCCGACAGGCGTTTCACTCGTGGAGCAAGTTTAGATCCGTATGGTGGAAGACGTTGATCAAACAACTCTAATTGTCTTGTAGGTACAAGATGACCATTGAAATGATCTTGGTCGTTCACATGTAAGTCATGATATCAGCAAGGATTTTTGCTTGCGATCTTCTGTGCCTACAGTGGGGATTTGTTGCTTCATCATCACATCAAGCATCTATAGTTAAAACGTCCAACCATCCACTTGTATGGTAGTGTAGTAAATACTTTGAGTAAAGGGAAGAAGAGAGGCAGATTTAGTAGCAGAGCTTGTTTATTGCGCAAATTGTAGATTCTGAAATGTAACCCTATCCCCTTAACCAGTTGATTAAATTTAAATAATCATAACAACAGAAAGAATAAAAACAATTAAATTAGAACAAAGACAACACAACATACAAAGTTCTATATTTTGCAGGCTCTATAACTATTTCTTTATTCATCATAATTGACATCTACTGTCAAAATATATAATAGTGAATAGAATTATAGGATGCAACCTTTACATGCAAAATCCTAAGATTAAATTAGACTTAACTAAAAAAAATTGAAAAAATAGTTACATGCATATTACATGCATTTATTTTCACTATAAAATAAATCTGAAAAAACTGTTAAAATGAATTGTCCTCATGTGATTTAGTTGCATGGATAAGAAAGGATAAAATAAAGGAAATGTCAATGCAATTTTGAATATCAATCATGCAACTCCATTGAATGATCATGCATGCCTTCATAAGGTCTCATGATTTGTAACCATAAGGACTGAATGTCTTGCTAAATCTTGAATCCATTTTGCCTTAGTATGTCTGATCCAACAACAGTTATCAACATACTCCCCCTTGATGCTGAGAGGGCTCACAATCTGATCTTTGAGTATCAAAAACTAATCCTTTGCAACTACCTTAGTGAAGATATCTATTAGTTCTTCTTTAGTGCTGATGTATTTCAATTCTACCACCTTCTTCTGGACTAAATCTCAAATAAACTGATGCTTTAAATCAAAATGTTGTGTCTTGCTATGATGGATTGGATTCTTAGCCAATTTGATGGCACTAATGTTGTCACAAAAAATCACTGTGGGATGAATTTGTATCTCTCCAATTTCTTCAATAAGATTTCTAATCCATAATGCTTGTGTACCTGCTGAAGTGACTATAACATACTCTTCTTCTATAGAAGAAAGGGCAACTATACTTTGCTTTTTTGAGCTCCAAGTAATCAAACCAAAACCAAAAGAAAACCAATTATCAGATGTAGAATTTTGGTCATCCAAACTACCTCCCCAATTAGAATCACTAAAACCAACAAGATTGAACCTGTTAGAAGTGTAGTAATGAATACCAAAATCTAGAGTGCCTGTCACATACCTCAAAATTCTCTTGGCTGCCTTCATATGTATTTCAAATGGCTTTGTCATGTACCTTGAAACAAATGAAACTAAATACGCAATATTAGGTCTTGTGTGAGTTAGAAACATCAAGCTCCCAACAATGCTCCTATAAGTTGTCTCATCAACTATTTCAGCACCATCATCTCTACACAACACAACTCCATGAGCAACTAGAGTCGAGACTAGTTTGCAATCAACCATATCAAATTTCTTCAACATATCTTTGGCATACTTTGTTTGAAAAATGAAAATTTCATTCTCACTTTGATAAAATTCCATTCCTAGCAAATAATTCATGAGACCTAAATCTTTCATCTCAAATTCATTCATCATAGCAACTTTGAATTCATCCTTCATCTTAGAATTGCTACGGTCCATATAAAACAAATCATCAACATACACACTTACAATAAGAATATCATTACCTTCTTGTTTGTAGTAAACGGTAGGCTCAATCTTACTTCTTTGAAAATCATTCTCCTAAAAATATCCATCAATCTGATCATACCATGCTCTTGGTGCTTGCTTGAGGCCATACAAATCCTTTTCCAACTTGTAGACATGATTTTCTTTTCCTTGGACTTCAAAACCTTGTGGTTGCTCCACATATACTTCCTCTTCTAAGTACCCATTCAAGAAGGCACTTTTCACGTCCATATTATGGATGCTCCAATTCTAATGGTCTATTGTCTTGCTATTGGTGTAAATGTCTCTTCATAATTAAATCCATACTTTTGTGTGAAGCCTTTAGCAACTAATCTTGCCTTATAACTTTCAACACTTCCATCACTATTATACTTAGTCTTGTAGACCTATTTGGTGACAATTTTCTTCTTTTCATGTGGAAGCTTTGTAAGCTCCCAAGTGTTATTCATGTGAATAGAATCCATCTCTTCTTGCATTGCTTTCATCCAAATAGGTCATTAGTACATGCATCTTCAAAACATGATGGTTCAAAGTCAACCTTGGTACGTAAAGAAAAATTCACTATCCAATCTCTTGGATTTTCTTCATGTGCTTGATTTGTACTCCTTTGATAGATGTCATTCAATCTTCTTACCTTCCTTGTAGAACTAGGACTTGAAGCTGGACTTGCACTTGGAATTGAACAACTAGATGAGGGGCTATTTGGTGGAATTATAGCACTTGGAATAGAAACATTAGTGGGCTTCTCATGATCAATATCATCAATAATAACATCATTTAAAATAGATTTTGACTTCTCCATATGGCCTTTTTGATGACCATAAACTCCCCCTTCATCAAAAATCACATCTCTTGACACAATAAGCCTATTAGTGAGAGGATTATATAACATGTACGACTTACTTTCCTCACTATATCCAACAAAAATACATGACTCACTTTTGGGATCTAACTTTTGTCTCTTTTGATCAAGAACATGAACATAGGCTAAACAACCAAAAACTTTGAAATGATTAACATTAGGCTTTTTCTCATACCAGGCTTCATATAGAGTCATCATGTCAAGTGCACTAGTGGGACTTTGATATAGAATATATAGACTGCTGTAGCAACTACATCTCCCCAAAAAGAATTGCCTAATCCCTTTGTTTGTAGCATACTTTGTGCCATCTCCACCACTGTACAATTCTTCCTTTCAGCTACACCCTTTTGTTGAGGTGTGTAGGTAGTAGTGAGTTGCCTTCTGATGCCATGCATATCACAATAATCTTGAAAGGCTCTTGAACAAAATTCTCCTCCATGATTAGTCCTTAAGCATTTGATTTGCACCTTTTTTTCATTTTCCACAAGGGCTTTAAACCTCTTAAATGTATCAAGGGCTTCATCCTTGGTCTTCAAAAAATAAACCCAACACTTTCGTGAGTAATCATCAATAAAAGTGACAAAATATGATGACTTACCCAAACTCTTTGTTTGCATAGGACTACAAATATCTGAGTGAACAAGCTGAAGTGGATGATGGGCCCTCCATGTATTGCCCTTTGAAAATTTCTTGCTTGCATGCTTTCCTTTAGCATAACCTTCACAAATTTCCTTGTGTTCTTCAAGCTTAAGAAAACTAGAAACTAATGCATTTGATGTTAGAATCTTCAAACTATGAAAATTTAAATGTCCATACCTGAGATGCCACAACCAACATGTATCTTCATATGCCAAATTGGCAAGGTTGCTGTTATGTTCACCAAACTTCAATGTGAACATCCTATTCTTTGTCATAGGCATAAATGTAACCACTCTATTGCCCTAATTCTTATCATAAATTATACATTGATGATTTTCAAATACTTGACTTTATAATTCTTCTCACACAATTGTCCAACACTCAACAAATTATGCTTTAACTGTGGAGTGTAATAAATGTCTTTAATACTCTGCATACCTTCTTTTGTATGGACTTCCATAGCTCCTTTTGTAGTAACCTCCAATGATTTGTCATCACCAAGCTGGATCTTGGACTTGAAACTTTCATCCATTATTGAAAACAACATCTCATATCCTAGCCTATGGTTAGAACATCCAAAATCTAAATACCAAACATTTTTACTATTATTTTCAGCTTTGGCATATAATAAAAATAAATGAACTAGCTCAAGGTTCTCATCACCTTCTTGAGCATAATGAACACTTTTACCTTCTTTTAATCTGCAATCCCTTTCAAAGTGGCCATACCTATTACAATGGTAACATTGGACATTTATTTTATCAAATCATCCTCTACCTCTTCCTCTGGAACCACCTCTTCCTCGTGAGCCACCTCTGCCTCTATTTCCTCTTGAATGATTCTAATTTTGACCTCTACCTTGGCCTTGATTACTTTTGGTGCTACAATTGGCATCTTCATTCTTTGTGATTTGTAATTTGGAGGAAATGGCTTTCTCATCATTGTCTCCAAATGAATCTCTCAATCTTTCTTCATGAGACATCAAAGATCCAACTAGGCGATCAAATTGAAGGGTAGACAAATACTTTCTTTCTTCTATGATTATGGTAACATGGTTCCACCTTGGTGTGAGATTCCTCAACACCTTTTTGATCACATCCTCATTGTTCACAATTTCACCAAGTGTAGCCACCTTATTGACCACATCTTTTACTCTGACACAATAGATACTGACATTTTTACCTTCTTACATCTTCAAATTCTCAAATTCTCTCTTCAATGTTTGTAACTTGACAACTTTGACTTGATCACTACCTTGGTAAGCTTCTTTTAGAGTCTTCCAAGCATCCTCAGCTATCTTTGCTCCTACAATTCTCGAAAATAGGCTCTTATCTAGAGTTATTTGAATATGAATAAGGCTTAAGCATTCTTCTTCTTAGCCTCCTTAGCTATTTTATCATTGGTTGTGAGGGCATTCCAATTAGTTGGCTCTACATAACCTAGTTCAACAATCTCCCACAAATCTTTTCCTATTAAAAATGTCATCATTTTGATGCACCAATAATCATACTCATTTCCATTAAAATCTGGAATGGGCAAGGAGTTAGAATTCGACATGATAAACCTAAAAAAACTATTAAATTGAATCATCCTCATGCGAACTAGCTGCATGGATAAGAAAGGATAAAATAAAGAAAATGTCAATGCAAATCTGAATATCAATCATGTGACTCCATTGAATGATCATGTACGCCTTCATAAGGTCTCGTGATTTGTAACCATAAGGACTGAATGTCTTGCTAAATCTTGAATTCATCTTGCCTTAGTATGTATGATCCAGTATCAGTTATCAACACAAATTGAGTTGCTAGATATATATGCAGAGGGCTGAACAACCATTTGAAGCCATGCTCAAAGTTCAAAACCTTGTGAGAAAAGATGTACGTGGTGGGCTTGGTGAAGTTTTGGGTGATAAGAAGAAAGGCTTCGCGGCACTGTGCAACGAGGCACCTAGGGCCTTCAAGGTAGCTCCCAAGGCACAAAGCTCGTGCTGAGGGTACTTGAAGGGTTTCATATGGAAGAGGGCAAGTTGGAGAAAGAACATTCATTATTTATGCAGCGAAGGGGTTTTACTTCTTGGGATGCTGCTGAAATTCTCATTATTGATGCTGGAAGCAAATTTAGAGATTAGTTCTGGAAGATTTTCTTGGATTCGAGCTTTATATGAACTACGTTCTAAAATGAAGGAAAGCTGCTCTATGGTCAAATTATAATTCTGTAATCCACATAAATCTCTAGCCCTACCCAGACGAGCTTCAAGCAACCCTGGGTCATGCTAGAATGCTTCATTGAATTCTTGAATTGTTTTGTAATAAGATTTTTCCCTCAACATTTTATTTCCCTAGTTCAATTTTTCAAATTCTAGAATTATCTTCTTGACTTCTTCAATCTACTGCAGCCTCACCTTCACAATGTTTGAGTATCGCAATGATCTTCTGATAGGCATTCTACATTTAGGACTGCAAAGTGCAGACCATTGCACAAACATGTACTTTAGTTGCTTTAAGTATCTACACAAATTGCAGACCAAAACAAATGAAAATAGAAGTTTTGAATAGAGAAATGGAAACTACAAAATTATAACCAACCATTGTTTTAGCTTAACAGAAATTGCACTAGGTTCAGCTTCAAGTACTCTGTCACCCGTATCCATTCATTTGTTAAGTCTGCTTGCTTCAGATACTTGCCTACAGTTTATAAGCTAAACAAATCTATGCGTGGATTCATATTCCTTCAAAGTCATCTACGTAATGACATCGACATCGTTAGGATGGCAGATCTTGCAAAACCTGGGACAAGGCTCCCCACAATGGCCTATACATGTGTGCCCATAGCTTAGCATTTCCTGGCATGGCTTGTCACATGGACGTCTTGAGCAGATTTCATGGCAGAGATGATCACAAGAATAATGTTGGCAATTCCATTCACATTTTTCCTTGCAGGGAACGCATAGTGCTCCACATTTATGAAAACACCGACTGTGTAAGCACCGTTTCTCACAAGGATTCATGCACGGTTGACATGTTTCTGAACAACCATCCATACATTGGTGACCACATGGCACGTCCCTGGAGCATCTTTCCTTGCAGGGAATGTGAGAAGTGCCTTGCTTACATGACCCACAAGTCACTCTGCATGTATGCTCACAACCGTGGCTTAGAACCTCATGACATGGCTCTTTATAGAAGAAGGTAGAAGGGTCTTCACAGCAAGGCAAAGTTGCCTTATGTCCACAAGGAAAATCCTTCATAACTAGCTCCCTACACAGTGGACATGGTTATCCACATTTTGGTGGGCATAGATGACCACAATCAAATTTGACATCACATGGTTCGATGCAGAGGGTATTATCCACAGGACTAGACCAATGGAGAACTAATTGATGGCCATATTTAGGAAGAACTTTGGGTACTAGTGCCCTACATGGAGGCTAATCTCCAAGGAAATGGCAAATCAATATACACTGATGACCTCATGCGTCTTCAAATTTCTTAGGACAAGGCTTGGGGCAAATCATTCTATTGTGATTTGAGAGGTGACATCTCCTTGGGCAAGCATGGCCACAGTTTAACTGACATTCACAACGTCTGCTACAACCTCCATCTTCCACTTGCCTGAAAGCTTCAGCTTGTGAAACTTTTGTTTCTGTTTCAGGATGGTTTTGACAAGACAGTAAAAACGTAGGTCCAATGGATTTGGCACTCACCAGTTTCTTGATAACTAATTCCCATAGAGAACTTTTAAAGGATAAAAGCTCCACATTTCCAAAGATGTATAGCCCTATTTTGGTTCTTGACAATGCCACACACACTCTGTTTGATACTTTCAGAAACCTAATGTTTCCTTTCAATCCTCCCAGCCCAATCATTTTATTGCTTCTTACCAAAGATAATATTATAATTTTGCATTCCTCTCCCTGATAATTATCCATTGAACAAACTTGAGGAGTTTTTATTGTTTCATAGTCCATCCTCATGTTTTAGTTTGACTATGAATACGATGCTTGAGATTTTTCTGAATCTCACTCATCTGACCTTTATACATAGTCATAATTGTTATGTCGCTGTTTTCATAACCTTGTCTGAGGAGATAAAGGCAAAATTGCATAATCGGCCAGGCTTCCTTCACATTTACTTTGTTGTTGCCCTCACTTGTCTCTGCCTCCATAGTTTTATGATCCAAGAAAAAGACATAGTTTTGAATGCCTTTTACATTCTCAAAATTTTTAACGCTGTCATGATCTTGCAATGAGGGATAAAGGTCTGATATCAATGCAAAGATTGAGGGCCTCATTCTTCTTTGACATCTGAGAGCCACATGCTCCACCCCACCCTTTATCAATCGCTCAAAGATAGATATCTCCATCTTGTGCTTGGTAGCCAATTCATACTCAGCAATAGAAGGGCGCAATTGCATGTGGTTTCCCAACATCATGAGATGTTTGGTGAAAGACCCAATACATGGCAAAATGCATACTTCTAACACCTCAACATGCTCTTCTATTATAAATATTTGTGCTCTCAGGCCCTGAAGAATGTCATGTAACTTTTAGCAGCTGTAGTGGTTGTCATTCCTATTACATTGGCTTTTCTTAAAAGATGGAGAAGATGAGAAGTTTCCTTCCACAATTCATTTGAGTGTTGGCCAAAAGGTCATGCTCACTTCAAATTTGTATATGGTTTCTAGACTTATTAATGGGGCATTGGGAACTGTCGTAACTATTATCTACCCAAATGGTGGAAGTTCTCTTGCCCTACCAAGCTTCATTGTGGTTAGGTTTGACAGCTATGTGGCACCTTCTTGGGATTCATGTGACCCACACCTTGTGCCTATTGCTCTAGTGACACGTTCTTCTTGGAGATAGCTACCCCTTAGAATGGCATGGGCTTTGACCATACATAAATCCTATGGGATTACACTTGACAAGGTCATGATAGACATTGGTCCTATGAATGTCAGGGTTTACTCTTCACTACTGTCTCTCATGTTTGGCATCTTCAAGACTTACATATATCGCCTAGTTTCACCCTCCAACGATATGCTTGCATGTAGGACAATGCCTATATTTCTCTAAGGAAAAGGGAGGAGGCACGTCTCAAGGCTCTTGAAGGCTTGGTTCCATAGTAGTCCTATCTATTCATGTGCTTTGTTAGTGCTCCACTATCGAATGTGTATTTTGTATTGCTTTTCTCACCCCACAAATTTCACCCTCATGTAAATTTACACATGGCTACTTTCCTAGAAATCATTTGTTTTTGAATTTGTATTCGTTCTTCTATATTTATAGTTCAATTAGTTATTTAATAATATAGGGTCTATGTTTGTGCACATCAAATTCTCAACTAAATTAATAAATAAAACATATGTCAAATTGGAATACATATTGCATCTTGAAAAGAGATGAAGCATGTCTCAAGGATCTTGAAGCCTCGGTTCCATAGTAGTGTTGTCTATTTATGTGCTTTATAGTTCTCCACTCCAAATCATGTATATTGTGTTATTTTTCACCCCCTAAATTGCACCCTCATGTAAATTTTGTTGTGCATACTTTCTCAGCAATTGTATGTTTTAGAAATTGTAGTATAAGGCCTCATCGCTTTCCTATTGTTGGTCTTTGCCTTCTAAAAAAACAACACTACTTGGAAATATCTATTGGCATGCCCATTGCACATTACTGTGCAATTGCTGGTACTATATTTCTTACTACTTAGCTGATGCAAACCATCAATGATTCACCACCAAATGAGGAGGCTAAGTGAGTGTTCTTCCCATTACTAATTTTATTGAGAATTTAAAGGAAAATGTCTTTACTAAAATTGTTTATAACTACTTAGACTTTTGTGGGATAAGGAAAATGATTTTTGTTAATTATATATTTTTAGATGTATAGTGATAATAGGTGATTATCACTTACCAATGCCTTTCGGGGGCTTTAAATAGAATGCATGATGGTATAAAAGGAAGAGGTAGTCAAAAAGTTTGGGAGATTTCTTTTTGTGATAAAAAGGAGGCTCTATGCTATGGGAATTACTTTTCAAATGTCAGTCATTGAGGGAGATGGGAGAGTTTTGTAGCTGAAGGAAGACTAGCATATTATAATGATGTATGCTTTGATTTTACTAATGTTTAGATAGCTATGTTTACTTTGATATGATCTGACTTCATATGAGCATAACAAGATTTTTTGTGGATTCTCTTTGCCTTGAATTGAGTATAATTATTTCTTTCTAGTCTTCTATTATTTGAAATTGCTCATTTTGATTATTAAAAGGTAGAAATAGGATATTTTTGGAGTTTCATATGTACTTTTAGGTAGTCATCTACATCAGTTTGGTGTCAAAGCATTTTAATATGTTGGGAATGGAAACATTGTGAGAAGAGTTATGATGGTTTAATGGGCTGCTATGGTTATGGATGTGAATGCAATGATAGAGTTGTGTCATAATGTATGAAAGAGGATAACTAGATTCAAAGAAAAAATAAGACAAAGGTAGAGGTAGACGCAAACAAAAGACCAACAAAAAGAGTTGCAAAAATTAGAGTTTGAGTTGGAGGAGTTATGGTGGATGTCAAAGTAGTATAAGACATGCAATAATAGGAAAGCCAAAAAAAATGTAGCAAAGGCCTTGAAGTGTGGTGAGAAGGTAAAGAAGAATGGTGAGAATAAATACTTACCTTGTGAGAAAGAGACTTTTTAAGAAAGGGAAGCAATAAAGTCTAAGATTAGGTAAGGAATATAAGTGTTAGAATAGGGAAAGATCAAATCCCTTGATGATTTAGTAGAACTATTAATGAATGGAAAACCTTTAAAAGTGATTTACAAAGATTTTGAGTGAGAAAAAATAAATCAGTGGGATGAAAATAATGTGGATGAGTGGAATGAAGATGTTGAGTTGCGCTACCCCAAAGAAGGGGAAATATGTAAGATTACAATGTGAGAGGGGAAGAGTTTGAAGATTGCAATGAAGAGGAATATAACCTATCACAAGAGGAGGCCCAAGATATTGTAGTGGTGGAAGCAATCTACAATAGAGATGAAGCTGCAATAGAGATGGAGACCTTTAGGAACCCCATATGTGATGAAGTTGTCACACCCCATTCTTGGTTATCTATTTGGAACATATTATTGTGTAGATTTAATATTTATTGTTCCCTTTTGTATCACATTGTAAATCAGACAAATGATACTTTATTTATCTTGACAAGATATTCATAATCTAGAAATTGATTATATGTAGTCGATATTTACTCATTATGATTATGATTTATTTTCCTCATAGACTAACTATTGTCTGATTAGATATGAGGTGGACGCAGGATAACCTTTTGCCACCCACATGGTGAGAGAGTATCATCTAGGAGAGGATGACATATGGCAACAAGTCAATATTCAAGCCAAATTAATCAAGAACCTCACACACAAGAACACGATGTGATAATATGACTGTATGTGATGCATGATAAATGCATAGGAGCACATTAGGTGTTGTTGAAAGAGAGTCACAATAGTTTATTTTATTAGTCAATTTAATATTTTAATAGCTGATTATTATTACTAATGTTATTATTATTTCAATAGCATAATATAGTTATGATTTATTTATTATGTTGACACTTGTAATCTTAGTGTTGATATAGTTAATCTAATTATTTAATTTTCTTTTATAGCTTTATCTTATTTCATATTTATTATTGGTAATGATGTGCTTATGATTTTATTATATTTTCCTATTTCATCCCTATGTATTGTACAACCACTACTAGAATGTGAGTATGGATCCATTAAGGTGCATATAAAATAATGATGCTAAAATTCACAATAAGTAAAAAGAGAAGATCTGGGCATTTCAAAATAGCCCATTCTTTCCTTATTCCTTATGTGGCTGAGCCCAGAAGATGGATTCCTTCTTTCTTGTAGTAACACTTAGAGTAATTCCTTTTATCTGAGAAATAGAGGTGTAGGATATTGATAATGTTGTATAGATTTAGAAGGGAAGGGTAGGATGATATTGTTGGAACTAGACAATTGAGAGGGGGGGGTGAATTAGTTATCCCTCAATAAAACTTTTTGTGCCTTTAACCTTCTTTATTATCTAACTATTAGATTAGTGATGTAATCATTTAAGCATAAATCAACAACATCAGAGAAGAAACATAATCAACACATTTGACACCAAGATTTTAATGTGGAAACCATGTTAAGGGAGAAACCATGGTGGGGGTTAACCCACAAAATGTGTACCTTGTTAAAAGTACTTAGAAAAATAGAAGGCACATGGCTTTGGGTGCACTGCCCAGAGCTCACTGCTCAAAAAGAGAGGCTCACTGCCTACATAATTTATTTAAAAAGAATTAACTAAGAATTAGCATCTACTTCATGCCCGATCCAGTTTCAATGAATGCTCAAGAACTTTCTCTTTGCCTCAAACTCTTCTTCACACTTTACATTGCTCTTGTTTCTTTCCTTCTCTTCTCTACTCCTGATCCTTTCTTCAGATTTTATCTTCTTTTGCTCAAGGACATCCTTTAATAACTTTTCAACAAGTATTTATACACTTCATCAACCTTGGAATGATCAACAAGGTCAGCTAATCTTGACGTGGATTATCACACTATCAACCAAACACAACTAAGACTTGAATCTACTTCTATAACAACTCCATGCTTCATAAAAATATCTTAAGGCATCTGTAACAGGCTAGGAATATCTGGTCGGCCAAGACTGGGAAGAACAACAACTTCAAAGAAGAAATCTTCAATCAAAAAGCTCAAACTTTAATGCAGACCTCCAACATAGTAACTACACGATCCAGAGACCTCCACAAGCGCATTGGAATCACCAATAACATTCACTCTAAACCATATTACCATAAACAATTGAATCTTCCTCTAGAACCTCAAGAACACACTCCACCATGACTGTCAGACTGGAAGGATAGCTCACGGACCTCCAAACCATGAACCACTGGAGTTGATGATACACACTAACTTCCCAAACATGCCTTCAAATCTGCAGATCATAATTTTATATTACCAAAGCAATCTGGACCTCCTTCCTATCACTTTGTCTTTCCTGATTATTGGAGGAACTAGTTCTTCTTAGATGGCCATAACTCCTTCAAATCTTCATGCGGACTTCTCAAATCTTAACTAAGACAATCTCTGATAATCCTCTACATAGCCACATGATCTTCATGCATTGATTATCATTACTTTTTTCAATATCCTCAACAGTCTGGTCTTCTATGTAGGCAACAAAAATAGGATACAGTTGACACTAATGGCACAGAGGATATGTTGACATCAAGGACAACCCACTTAGGCACATATTTGGAACAATCTCTCCCTTTTTCATTGATGGAAACATATGATGTGAAAAACTAAATCTAACCATTAAGACAAGAACTTCTCCTCCTTTCTCTTCTCACTTTTGCAACTACCTTCTTTACTGCTCCCCCTTACATCAGAAACTAGTTTTTCGCATGACTTCTCTCCCTCTTTGACATCAATGGCAAAGGGCACATATTTGCTATCTTTTCTCCCTTATTGCTTTAGATTAATCCCAAAATTTACATATTGACTACTCCCCCTTTGAGTAGTACCTCCTTAACATCAATCCGGATCATAAGATATGATTGTGAATTCCACTAGAATGATGCACCTTAGTGCATCTTAGTTCTACTCAGGAGGGGTAATAACCTCTAGCTTCTCTCTGAGATACTCAAAAGTATCCGTAGGAAGAGGCTTAGTGAAGATGTCTGCAATCTAATCTTTGGAAGGGACAAACTGCAATTTGACTTCATTCTCATTTACTTTTTCTCTTAAGAAATGAAACTTGATAGATATATGCTTTGTCTTTGAATGCAATACTAGATTCTTTGAGATGCTTATTGCACTAGAATTATCATAGAAAATTGTTACTGGCTCCTCAAAAACAATTCTAATGTCCTTCAACATTTGCTTCATCCATAAAACCTGAGTACAATTATTTGTTGTTGCTATGTACTCTACTTTTGTAGTAGAAAAGGATATTGCCTCTTACTTTTTGCTTATCCAAGAGACCAATCTTCTCCCCAAGAAGAATGCTCCACCACTAGTACTTTTTTTGTCATCCACATCTCCTGCCCAATCAGCATCTATATATGCATGAAGAGTGAAGTTATTGTCCTTTGGATACCATGGTCCATAATCAATTGTCCCCTTGAGATATCTAAAAATTCTTTTGACTTTCATAACATGGGATTCTTTTGGATCAACTTCAAATCTGGCAACAAGTCCAACTGTATTCATGATGTCAAGTCTAGCTTGAGTTAAATAAAGAAATCCTCCAATCATTGATCTATACCTTTTCTAATTTGCCTTGGGAGAGTCATCATATTTGCTTAGCTTACATCTGGTTGCCATAGGTGTACCTATTGGATTTGAGTCTTCCATTCCAAATTTCTTTAGCAATTATTTCATATACTTAGACTGAGATATGAAGATACCTTTATCTGATTAAACAATTTGTAGACCTAGGAAGAAATTCATCTCACCAAACATTGACATTTCAAATTCACTTTTCATCTGATCAACAAATGCTTTACACATGCATTCATTTCCACCAAAAATGATATCATCAACAAAAAATTCAACAATTAGAATTTCCACATGATCAATTTTGAAGTAGAGATTTCTATCGGCAGTACCTTTGCTAAAACCTAGCTTAAGCATATGTTTATCCAATTTGGCATACTAGGCTCTTGGAGCTTGCTTGAGTCCATAGAAGGCTTTTCTCAATCTACAAACCATATCTCCCTGATCAGACAACTGAAATCCTTCTGGTTTCTCAATATAGACTTCTTCCTCCAAATCTTCATTCAAAAATACTGATTTCACATCCATTTGATATACTTTAAAATCTTTGAAGGTAGAAAATGCAAGAAATAATCTAACTGCCTCTATCCTTTCCACTAGATCAAAAGTTTCTTCAAAATCAATTCCTTCTACTTGAGAGTAGCCTTTGCATACCAACCTTGCCTTACTCCTTACCACCTCGCCATCTTCATTCAATTTATTTCGGAAGACCCATTTGGTTCCAATCACATTTTTGTCCTCAGGTCTAGGAACTAGATCCCATATGTGATTCTTTTCAATTTGCATCAATTCCTCTTCCATTGCTTTGACCCAGTTTTCATCATTGCAACCTTCACTTACTGATTTAGGTTCAATCCTTGAAATCAAACAAATCTCTTCTTGATCTTCAAAACATTTTCTCCTAGTTTGAACACCTTTACTCTTATCTCCTATGATCTGATCTTCAGGATGATTTAACCTTATATACCTGGGAGTTTTGGAAATTGTTTGAGCTTCTGTTGCTTGAACTTGTTCCTCACCATCTATGTTATCCTCTGGAGTCACCAGTTCAAACTGAATTTGGGTTTGAACTTGAACTTTACTTTCTTGATTTTGACTTTCATCTTGATCATCTAAATCATATCTGGAGTATCTGGAGTGTCCTTCTATGCTTTCATCAACTTTAACATTCACACTTTCAACAATCTTCTTCAATCTTTTATTGAAGTACCGGTATGCCTTACTTTGAGCTAATTATCCCAAAAATATTCCTTTATCACTTCTTACCTCAAACTTACCCAAGTCCTCATCTCTTTTGATATAACATTTACTACCAAAGACTCTAAAGTATCTCATAGTAGGAGGATGACCAAACCAAAGTTCATAAGGAGTCTTACCAGAATTTCCTTTGATTTGCACCTGGTTAAGAGTGTAGACAATAATACTCACGGCTTGTCTCCAATAAACTTGAGGAACATTGGTTTCCATCACATTTGTTCTGGTAGCTTCTTGAATGGTCCAGTTCTTTCTTTCCACAACTCCATTTTGTTGAGGAGTCCTAGGAGCAGATAACTGTCTTTTTATTCCATGCTTTTCATAGAAAGCATCAAAATCGCTGGAGGTAAATTCTCCACCCATGTCAGATCTCAGACATTTTAGTTTCCCACCAATTCCATTTTCAACCATCATCTTGAGCACCTTAAACTTGTCAAGGGCTTCTAATTTTTCTCTTAGAAAAGTTACCCACATCATCTAGGAGTAATCATCAATTAGCAACATGAAATTTCTATCTCCTTACACACTCCTAATTCTAGTAGGACCACAAAGATCAGTATGTACCAGCTCCAATCTCTCACATGAACCTTGTTCCTTACTCTTGAATGAAAAACTTGTTCTGTTTGCCCAATTGACACTCTACATATGTTATTAGGTTTCACAAGTCTTGGAAGATCTCTTACAACTTGAGTGGAGCTTATTTTGACAATATTGTCAAAATTCACATGACACATCCTCCTATGCCATAGCCAACTTTGATCTGTCTGAGCAATCAAGCAACTTTTCCCAAAACTACTTAAGTGAAAGATGTTACCTCTAGTTTGAGTACCAGATGCAATTTTAGTTTCGGAGCTTTCCAATATTCTGCACTTTCCATCCTTGAATCGAATATCATAACCCTTATCAACCAACTAGCCAAAACTAAGAAGATTATGTTTTAGTCCTTCCACATATAGAATATCATTTGTGCTATTCTTTCCATCAAAAGAGATGGATCCTCTGCCACGGATTCTTCCAGCTAAGTTGTCTCCAAATTTCACAAGTCCTCCTTCATAGTTTTCAAAGTTTACAAACTTACTCTTGTCACCAGTCATATGATGAGAGCATCCACTATCAATCACCCATTCATCATTTTCAATAACTTGAGCAGCCAAGGCACTTTCCACATTTTCATAGCTAGAAAATTTAGTAGACACTGGATCTTCTTCTTTGATAGCAATAAACACCCAATCATTTTCAGAGGAGCCTCCATGATCAGATTCATCATTTGTTACCCCTTCTTCTCCATTTTGTTAGACAGAAAATTTCTTCTAACCTTTATACCTGTTAGGGTTAGGTTTTGAAAACCTCTCTAGACATCTTGAGGCAAAATGACCAATCTTATTACAAGCAAAGCATTTGAGTGGTAATTTTCCTTCATACTTACCAGATCCTCTTGGCATTCTTCTGGCAATAAGAGCTTCAAGATCTGTTGTTTCTATTTCAACATCTTCAAGATCCTTTCTTGTCTTTCAAAATCTATTTGATCTTGTAGAAGGGCTTTCACTCGGATCATATCTTTGTTTTGCATGCACACTAGCCTTGAATGCAGATTCAGACTTAGGAAGAGAATCACCGAACTTAGTTAATTTGAAGGCCAAAATTTTGCCAACCAGATGATCTCTTATAACCTCTTAGACTGTCCTGATTTCTTCTATAGCTACAACCTTATGTTTGTATGAATCTGGTAAAGATCTGAGTACTTTTGACACAATTTCTGATTATTCCAAGGTTCCACTAGCACACCTAATGCCACACACAAGTTCATTTATCTTTTGCATGTAGATTGTGATTTTTTCATATTCACTCATCCTCATGGTTTCAAAATTTTCTCTCAAACTTTGCAGCTTTGCACATTTGACATATTTATCACCTTCATATAGATACTCCAACTTTTTCCATATTTGATAAGCAGTTTTTAGACCAAAGACATTTGTCATTTCTGAATTAGTCAGGGCACTCAACAAGGCTTCTTTAGCTCGAAGATTATTTTCAGCATCTTTAACTTGATCAGGAGTTGAAGGACCTTTCTCCAGAGGTTTGTACTCAACACTAGTTATTGCCCAATAGGCATCGCTCATGCATTGCAAATGGTACTCCATGCGATTTTTCCAAACAGAATAATTTGTTCCATCAAATCTTGGGTGATCCTTCTTGTAGGTCGACATCCTGGATCTCCTCAAGTGGTTAGGCTTTTAAGAAAGGATCTGGCTCTGATACCAATTGTTGGAACTAGACAACTAAGAGGGGGGGTCAATCAGTTGTCCCTCAATAAAATATTTTTTGCCTTTAACCTTCTTTATTATCTAACTATCAGATTAGTGATGTAATCATTTAAACATAAATCAACAACATAAGAGAAGAAACATAATCAACACATTTGACACCAATATTTTGATGTGGAAACCTGGTTAAGGGAAAAACCATGGTGGAGGTTACGCCACAAAATGTGTACCTTGTTTAAAGTATTTAGAAAAATAGAAGGCTCATGCCTTTGGGTGCGCTACCTAGAGCTCACTGCTCAAAAGGAGAGGCTCACTGGCTACATAATTTATTTAAAAATAATTAACTAAGAATTAGCATCTACTTCATGCCTGATTCAGTTTCAATGAATGCTCAAGAACTTTCGCTTTGCCTCAAACTCTTCTTCACACTTTACACTGCTCTTTCTTCTTTCCTTCGCTACTTTTCTTTTGATCCTTTCTTCGGATTTTATCTTCTTTTGTTTAAGGACATCCTTCAATAACTTTTCAACAAGTATTTATACACTTCATCAACCTTGGAATGATCAACAAGGTCAGCTAATCTTGAAGTGGATCATCACATTGTCGGCCAAACATAGCTGCGACTTGAATCTAATTCTATAACCACTCCATGCTTCATAAAAATCTCTTAATGCATCTGTAACAGGCTAAGAGCATCCAGTCAGCCAAGACTGGGAAGAACATCAACTTCAAAGAAGAAATCTTCAATCAACAAGCTCAAACTTCAATGCGGACCTCCAACATAGTAGCTGCATGATCTAGAGACCTCCACAAGTGCATTGGAATCACCAATAACATTCACTCTAAACCATAGTACCAGAAACATTTGAATCTTCCTCCAGAACCTCAAGAACACACTCTGCCATGACTATCAGACTGGAAGGATAGCTTGCGGACCTCCAAACCATGAACCACTAGAGTTAATGATACATAGTAACTTCCCAAACATGCCTTTAGATCCGTAGATCATAATTTTATATTACCGGAGCAATCCAGACCTCTTTCCTGTCACTCTGTCTTTCCTGATTATTATAGGAACCGGTTCTGCTCAGATGGCCATAACTCCTTCAGATCTTCATGTGGACTCCTCAAATCTTAATTAAGGTAATCTCTGATAATCCTCTACATAGCCACATGACCCGCATGCATTGATTATCATTAATTTTCTCAATATCCTCAATAGCCTGGTCTTCTATGCAGACAACAAAAATAGGATATAGTTGACACTAACGGCAACAAGGATATGTTGACATCAATGAAAACCCACTTAGGCACATATTTGCAATAGATATGAATAATTAGTATATCACAAGGTAATTCTATAGGTATGAGCATCCCAATCAATCTATCTGTATAATGATATTGCTATTAGATTTTGTCTGGTGAATAGACATAGTAGACTATGTTTTTATATTGGATATGTCAATTTAGTATTATCTTGATATCAACTATTAGACAATTGTGACTATGGTGTCATTAAGCCATAAGTTCACATGATCTATTGGCCATGGTTCTCAAGAATTCTATTCATATCTGATGGGATACAACGGGTTAAGGCTCAGAGGCCATGGGAGGACCATGCATTCCACATCTCAACATTATGTATACATATGTACTGTTATGGTTAAAGAAAGATATGTTGTAGAGGCCACGAGGGGACCAAGAAATCATTGGCTCCTAGTCATATATTGTTATCTTTATCAATATGAGATCATTCAATCCATATATTTATCATTGTTATTTGTAGTCATTAAATTTATCTACTATAGGTGCTATTTCTATCTATGGTTTAAGATCTATTGATCCTTTGGTTATTGTCAAGTTGATTGTGATGTGCTACCAACTAGATATAAATTTAGTACAGATCATCTATCTACTTTTGTCTTTGTTGATAGAACTTACAATTAGGGTCATTACCTTTGTTAATAGCTATAATTCATTATTCCATCTTGAAATGACCCTATTAGTACGTTCAAAGACCTCAAGTTGGGTTGAACATTTCTGTTACCCACATGAAGATAAATGTATGTCCTTAACTCTATGTTTTATTGCAATGCTGACTAGGCATTTAGATGGTTGTATGAGTCCAATTATTGGATACCCTCTAACCTAAATTGGTAGAGCTAATGACCTTGCTAAATTTATTACATCATTACTATGGTCTATGAGTAGACTTCCTAATATCTCTTTTTCTCTATTGTCATTCATAATGATGGTTAATCAACCTCATGATATAAATGGTTATCTAGTTTAATAGTTGTATGATACTACCATGCTATGATGGAATGAAATAGTTAGTGGACATTTCTACAAGTTTTAGATGGGATTGCATGTGATTATTCATATGTTGGTAACATTGCATTGATCTTCAAGGGTCATAAGGAACTCAATAATAGTATGTATCTATTGTCATATTTTGCCCAACCCAAAATATTCCAGAATCCCTCCTTATATCAGAAAAATCCAATCAAAGATAGTTTAAATAAAAGGAGGTAAAACCTAAAATCCTTCAAATGTTAGTGAATTCACTTGCAAAATCCCCAAAATTTCATGTGGAGGATCCTCTAAGGAAATCCAGAAAAACCTAGAAAAATCTAGACCCCATGCTTTAGTTTTTAACCTCCTTTTGGCCTTTATCGGTAAAAGTTTAGGTTCTTGAACTTACAAAAAAATCACAAAAATCGGCTAAGGCATGAAAAAATGTTTTTCCATTTGGTTGGCAAATTTCATGTTTTGTGAACTCTTCTCTGAGTTCATCTTTCTTGCAGGTTCACTAATGGCACATTTTGCCAACAAGAGCGAAAGGTGATAGAAAGGTAACAAAATTACTTTATTGATGAAGTGAGGTGAAAGGAAAACTTTTCACAAGTTAAAAAACTTAGTGGTTCACCGATAGAGCCTTTTGTGGATGAGGCAAAGAAGACAAAGATGGTCAGGTTCTGAAATGCAGGGGATCATCTATAAATCAAAAGGCATGAAAATTGCCTAAGGCATGAAAGGGGAAATGTTTGCCTTTATCAGCAAAGTGCATAAAATGTGAACTTTTCTCCAAGGTTTGAAAGTCAGAAGGTTTTCCAATCAGCATTTACCGATAGGGTGGTGGTGGGCCAACAGGGGGTAAAATCAACTAAGGTAGGAAAATAAATTTGTCTGGAAATCCGCATGCGACTGAACTAGTGAACTAGTTTAGATTGGCAAGAGTTCGCCAACAGGCAACTTTTGCTGATAAAGGGTGAAGAAAAGGAACAATTAGCATGGTTCGACAAAGTCAAGTTTTGCCAATAAGGAGGACATGGTTCAAGAAGGCCCGATCTTGCCAGCAGTATGAAAAGGTCACCGAGTTCCATAAAGGGGAAAATCATCCATAAAGGCAAGGATCAGAAAAGGGATCATTTGCCCATAAGGCAAAGGGATGCCCTTGTTCAAAAATTGAAGAGTTCACCAATAAGGCAAAAATGGCCAAGGGAAATGTCAAACTGGGAAATCGATAAATTGGTGAAATCAAAGCGAGGTTCATAGTTCTTGTGGTTTGCTAACAGGGGAAAAAGTTGATGCAACAACAAAAGAAGACGGTTTCAAAAAGTGACACTTACCGATAAGAGAGAATGGTTCAACAAAATGAAGTGTTTTTGATAAGGAGGAAATAGTTTGAAAAGGGCTACTTTTACCAATAAGGCAACAGTAGAAGCAAAAGAGGTTTGACAAAACAAGTTTTGCGGATAAGAATGCCCAGGTTCATAAAAATGGATTTTTGCTGATAGGAAAAAAGCAAGCTAGCATAGTCCAGAAAAGGATGATTTTGCTGACATAGGCAAAAGATAGCCCAAAAAAGTTCACCAAAATGAGATTCTGCTAATAAGGTAGAAAAGAAGGCCAAGTTCACAAAATTTGGATTTTGCCGATAAGGAAAAAGAGAGATAGGGACAAGTTCTGAAGGTTGATAATTTGCTAATAAGGTAAAAAATGGTGCTAGCATGGTCTGCAAAGGTGAGTAAATAAACTAAAATGAAGCCCTATAGTTCCAAAAGCTGTAAACTCGCCAGTCAAGGGAAAATCAAATGCAGAGATGCCATAGAGTGAAAAGGTACAACATGATGAAGTGTTATAAAAGCTTGTGTCTCCCTAAATCATGCCATTTTTTTAGGGAGAGGTACTAGTATTAAAATTTATAGGCCAAGGTTGAATGAGGGTGGAAGGAATATTGAAATTCTTCAATGTTGGAGTACAAATGTAGTTACAAAGTAGATTTACAGGGACAAAATAAGATTTTCTACATTCCCTCATCAATGTGCCTACCATCCATTCATGCAAGCAATCTTCTTCTGCAGGTCACAGGCCTATCACAAGTATGGCCACAATTCCAAGAGGCATGGCCTTGTCCCAGATTTGTAGGTTTTATTGTAGGACTTCTGAGCAAAGAATTATAAAATGTGGGCCTGTTCTAGGTTGATTGACCAGATCTAGTACCCCTATTGCAAAGGGAAAATGAATTGTTATAAATACATAAAAATGTGATGTATTTCTATTAGTTGTTCTTCTAGGCTATTATAGGATGGAGAATTCTTGTAACTAGACCTCTATAATGCAGTTGCACAAACCAGTTGGATGTGATGTATTGTGCTCAACATAGAGCCTTTGATGTCTCCAATTTGTTGGTTCACCCATGAATCTAACTAATTATTCTATGTCTATTTCTTTTGCATCATTCTCTCTTTTGTAATGGCTATTTGGCCTCTATAATCAATATAAAGTAATATTTTGCCTCCCTCATCATTCTTGCACTGTGTCTACTTTTGGATTAATGTGAGCTATGTTTTGTGGATAAAATGATCCCTTTCATGTATTCATTTTTTCCATTCTGACCTCTGTTCAAACTGATACGAGTCTATGTGAGTTTCCCCTAGTTTGAGATTATTACTATGTTGATTCAGTTGCAGCTAAACATATTCAATCTGGTGCATAACCTATTTTAATGTTAGCAATCCTTCTTACCCTTTTCCCCTATAAGAAGTAGCATTGGATTTAGTTTAATTCTTTGAGCCTTAAGCTCAGAAAGAGGAACCAGCCTTCTCTAGAGGTCTGATCTCATTTGCAAGGTTCCACACCTTGAGATTAGTCCCATTGTGTCATTGAAGTGTTTGAACTAGCTTCAAATATGGTGTAATTTCACATAACAATAGTTTTTGGCACACCCAGTGGGACACTTTTCTCTAAGTAGGAGCTGAGCTAAGAATTCGGTGCTTTTCTCAGTTTTATTTGCTACTGTGGAAGCATTCAAGTACCTGACAACTCTGTTGATCTAGTACCTACATCAAGTCAACATTTCATGCCTGGAGTGTAGACAAGATCATCTTCTAGAGGTAATTTCTAATTTGTTAAACTTTCGTTTGCTAAATCTAGAAGAAGACGTAGACTATCAAGGTCCTCTTTGAGGAAAAGTATGAGTGAGGTTCCTATTCCTGCAAGATCCCAGTCTACGCTTCGTCCATTCAATTTTTAAGTTAGGTTTCAGTACTCAGGAAGAACCCTACACATACCCATAATTAACCTAAACATTCCCAATATAGAAAGGAATATTCTATTTGTTACACTGGACCTAGCTCAATACGATGATATCCCCATCTCAGCCTTAAAGGCTATACAATTCTTTACTAGTGAGAAATCCACCACCCTAATTGAGCATATCCAAGACATATCCAATGCCTAGTCTGTCAACAATGTCACTACTGAAAATGTGGGAATAAGACTCCTAGCCTCTCCATTCAAGGGAAAAGCTTTGCAGTGGTATAGTGGTCTTCAAGCAAATTTGATCCATAGCTGGCATGATCTAGGCACTAAGTTTTGCCAGTATTTTGAGGATAGAAGTGACCACTTGTCACTAATGGAACAATTAGTTACAATCAAGAGAGCCCCCCATGAATATATGGTGGACTTTAATTATAGGTTCCAAAAGACATGGGATAGAATCCCATTATTAGTGAAGCCCTCCCTGAATACAACATTTATCTACTATTTGAAATCCTTGAATCCTGACATTGTTATCATGATTTAGTCCATGGAAGGAATAGTGTTGCCAAATGCATAAGATACATCAACCAGGGCAAAAAATTGCTTGATTTAGGATGGAAAATCACCCTAAGGCCACCAATGCCTATATTTCTAGAGGATCTTGTTATCTAGTCCACTGTGGCTCCAATTCCTACCATAGCTACCCCTTCTGTTCCTCTAATTACACCTACAATGAAAAAGGAAGATGATAGGGATGCTCTAATTAGGAAATTAAGCAATGAGTTGGTATTGGCAAGAAGAAAACCTAAACAATAGAACGGACCATATCAGCCAGTCAACCAAACATATCAGCCTACTAATCAGACACATCAGCCATTTAACCAAAATTGCCAATAGAATAGACCATATTATCAAGGTAATACACAGAGACAAAATTAGTCTAGCTACATTAGACCATTGAATGGTGTATATCCAAATGTTTCTAGTAAATCCAAGCCTCTTGTGCCCATACATAACAACTTGGCCCAAGGTAGTGACTGGTGTTATCCTTGCAATCAACCACATGATCAAAATTTGTGCCAAAATAGATAGTTTAGTTAGGCTTTGATAGTGCAAGAACCACTAATGAAATCAAAGCAACAAGATAACGTCAATCAGGGAGTGGTTGGGGGCCAAGAACAAATGTAAAATAATGCTACCTTGATGAATTGGACCCATGATGACTATTGTGGTGTTAATCAAAGTGCTGGTCCAATAGCATTCAACACAAGGGCCAAAAGAAGAGCCATTGAGGATGCCTCAACACTTGTAGTGTTGCTACAATAGATGCCCTCTATTCATGCATCCCAAATGGTTGTAAGCTTAGGATGGATGCCAGGGGCAACATCCAATATTTTGCTACAACATACAGATTATCCTGTTGGACGACTAAATTCAAAACAAACAAATCGTTTTGTTGGGCAAGCAAGTTCAATGTTGCTCCAGCAGATAGGGGTTGAGCAACAAAATTAGGCTAGCGTGCAAGAAAGAATTGACCCTGTCATTCATAAAACATCATCGAATGGTAATTAGATCACCTTCAACATTGTTGACTAGATGAAAAAGACAAATATAGGTTTCACAATGTGGGACACTCTGCTAATCCCAACACAAAGAGATTTATTGAAGGAAACTTTGACAAGTTTCAACCAGCCTGCTATAGAGGAAACAAAAGAGAAGGCCAGCATCCCAACCAACTTATGCCAGTTAGAAAAGGAGGAAGCAAGCACAAGAAAAACTATTAAGCCCCCTCCATTCTTGTTTCTTTAATTATTGGTGACAAATTGTTACACAATTGTATGATAGACTCTAAGGCTGGTACCTCTGTCATGGCTAAAAACATAGCCTATAGGTTGGGTATAGTGTATGATCCTATGAACAAAGGGGTAGTACAATTAGATGGTACTGTTGTTAATATAGTAGGTGTTATAAAATATTTAAAACTCACTTTGCATGCATGCCCTAGTTGCTTTGTTTCCCAAGACATTTCTGTCATTGATCTCCCAACCTACTTTAGTATATGCCTATCTAGAGACTTTACAACCAAGAGGGTCATCCCACAATAGTGGGTTACACTTTTTTGCCAAACTTGACATTGAAATCAACATTTTGAACTAAATCTTCACTTTCTGACACCTATAGCCGCTAAACCATTAGGAATTTGAAGATGATGCGAACTAGTGATTTGTGAGATTTTGTCTGTAGATTCTAAAAATATATTTTTAAAAAAAATTTGGAGTAAAATTGTAAATTTTTTTGCATCTCTTTTGATAACTAGTTTTTAATAGTAAACAACATTTTTTTAAAGTGATGTGTATTCCATAACACAACTTTTTTTATATGAAGGATAAAATTTTGATTCTCTCAAATTTAGATTGGCAACACAAATATCTAGTGAATGTATTTGGTTTTATAATGTTTTGTTAAATATTTTTTTTAATTTAGTTTTGAAGTCAAACCAATTATAATTTAGACATACGCGTATTCCATAGAACATAACATTTTCCGTATGTATCAAAATTCAATTTTTTTTGCTAAAATAAGGACCTCAATACCTAGTGTATGCATATTTTTCAAAAAAAAAAGTCACTAATTTACTATTTTTCCATGTGTGTAGAACAAAGAACTTGATGTTCGGTGAAAAACCTATGTTTAGTAAATCTAAAAAAAAATCATAATAAAATCAAAATATATCAAAACTAGACTCGTTGGAAATCTCGTTTTGAGAACTTTGATCTTCTAATTTGGTTTGGTAAAGGTGAAACCATTTGGACCTTCAACTGGGCTTCGGAAGCCAAAATTTTATAGAAGAAAGGGGAAGGGAAGCAAGAAAGGTGCCAAGTGAGGGTCTTCGCTTGAAGACCCTTGCAAATGAAGGAAAGTGACATTATTTGTTCGAAGAAATACCTCCTTTGAAAGAAGGTGTTGACATGACGTCTTGTAGCCTATAATGGCCACCTTCGTTCGAGGGTACCTTGTATTTAAAAATAATTTGTTTTCTCTAACTATCGGCCTTCGTTCGAAGGCATGCCGACATGCTCTATTTTTAATGTTTTAATTATTCATATAGCATATAAATAGGATTTCTTTTTTTTTCATTATAAATCAATTACAAACAAGATAAATTCGCATTTTTCTTGTGCAAAGGAGTCTAAGAAATCTTTAAGAGAAGAATTTTGAAGTCATATTTTACAAAAAAGGAGATGGGAAACAAAAGGACATGACAAAATAAGACTACACAAAAGTATTTTGCAAAAACTATAGCAAAATTGAATGAAGAAAGATTGGAAAATATCATAAACAAAAACAAGGTATGCATATATTTTCTTTTCTATTTTTAATCTAGGTTATTTTATTTATGTTTAAATATATACATGTATTGATGAATCATGTAGTAGGATGTCATTTAATCCAGGTCACTTGATTTATGCTTAAATATATATGCATTGATTTCATGTAGCTCCTATGTCATTTAGTTTAAGTCATTTCTCATTCTTAACTATAATCTCTACCTCTCTACCTAGAGATAAATACATACCTCTCTCTCTCTCAAGTTGCCCACTCTCTTTACCTCTACCTCTCCCTCACTGTGGCCTTCATAGCTATCTATGTTCCTCTCTAACTCTCCATATCCCTCTCCCTATCTCCAACTCAACTTCATTGTTTTTTATATAGTGGTAACATATATTTCTATTATAATTTATAAAAAAAATCAAGTTCACTTTTCATTTTAAATTATTTTTTTTCTTGATTATTTATTTTTATTTAAAAATTCTTTTAAATCTAAAAACATTATATTTAAAAAGCCACACTTCCTAATTTTAAAACAAACTCTTATCACTATTTTTTTGTTTTCTTTCTCTAAAATATATTTTATAATAATTGTTAGCTTTTTTATCCAATAAACTTTTATCATTAATGTTTTTTTTTTCTTTTTTATTTGTGTTTTTATGATTTTTAATGCTAAATTAAGGAATAAAAGAAAATTTTTAAGAAAAGATTTGTTAAAATATTTTTAGAATGCTTTTTAGATTTTCTTTTTCCTAAAGAATGAAATTATTTTTTAGAAAACATAGTAATTTCTACATTGTAGAACTTAAGAGTATAAACCAGTAAAATAAAATAAATGTTTATTATTTAGAAAGTTTTATTGTATAAAATAAATAATTTTATTTTTATTTTTATTTTTATTTTAAAAAGTATTTCCTTCATTGGTGATACAGAAAGTGGAGCAAATGTTGTTGAAGAACACATAGTTGATGTTAACCAAGAGGAGGCCCAAGTGCAAACAATGGATGTTGGAGAGGGGTTAGGATTGCTTCCTTTGACTGGTATGGATGAGCATATTAATCTAGCTGAAGAGGTGAAAAGAAAAATTTATTATAGAAATTTTGATCATTTACTTAAAATGGATATTGAGAAATTGAAACATTATGCTGGACAACCTAGACATACCGATAAGAGGTCAATGAATAAAACTACAAAGGAAATAATTGCTCATTTCGATAATCTTGATACACTTGGCCAAACCCAATTGTTATCAATTGTACTTCTTAGTAAGGAGCTATATGAGCCATTAAAATTGTTGGGTGTCGATTTGTCATTGAAAAAGGGGAAAGGGTCACAACTAGAAAAAGATATTGTTGAAAATGTTAAAGAAGGTTTGGCTTCTATCGAGAAAAAATCTCGATCTCTGGATAAGTCCATTATAAGAAGAGTGATGTTCATAGGTATTCTAAGTGAAAGAAATTCTAGAAAAAGACAATTGTCTTCAATCTCAACTAAGCTTGGTTTCAGTAGAAAGACAGTAACAAAATATGTGAAAAGGAGAAAATTATTGAATGATAGTACCTCAGAAGGCAATTGGGCAATTACGTGTAGAGTTCCTTGATCTAACAGGATTAAAGATGTTACAAACTTGATCTCAACCTTTTGGAATGATAATACTCATGCTTCATCAAATAGTAGAGATGTTATCAAACACATAATTGGGCCCAATAGTTATGAACTACATACAAAACATTGGCTAGAGATAACACAACATGAGATGTATGTGAACTTTTGTAATTCAAATCCAAATATAAAGATTTGGCAAATAATGTTTGAATGGTTAAGGCCATATTATGTGAATATAAACAAGGTTTTTGAAACTTGTTGTTGTCGTTATCATATTGAATTTGATCTCTACTATTAGGTGTTTCAAAAGATTTGTGAAGATAGTGATGGCCTTGTAAATGTGCCTCCTAAATAGGCAAGTCAGTTCATAGCATCCATCTTATGTCATAAATCAGATGATGATAATGGAAATGGTCAAATAAACTACATAAAAGGTCTTTGTGAAACATGTGGAAATTTGACTAAAATACCTTTGAGAAATGAAGATATCGACCCAATGAATTTGGTAAATTGTAAGAGGTACAAGTATGTAAAGTTTCAAACAAAACATGGCAAAGAATCCACAAGGTTAGATTATGTAGAAGATGAGATACCTATTGGAATATTTATGAAAAATTTCTGTAAATTGATTCAACCATACATACATCATGCTTTTTTTGCTAAGTGGCAAGCACAACAGTTTCAAACATTAAGAGATACTTTCCCACCTGGAACAGTTTTATCAGTGGTCGACTTTGCAGAAAATTACTCTTTTGTACATCAAAAAGAGATTCAATCAAAATATTACTTTTCAGAGAAGATCACTATTATGGTGCATGTGATTGACATGCACAATTGGATTTGGATGGTGTTGATAGTACATTTCAAGCATGAGTCATCAAGAAAAAATATCACTTTTATATTAATGATGATAAAGAGTATGACACACTTTTTGTACAACATTGCTTTAAGAATTTTTTTGGATATTTGGCAAGTAGGGGTGTAAATTTTGAAAGGCATTTTGTATGGTCAGATGGATGTACATCACAATTCAAATCAGCAAGGCCATTTTATGCACTATGTAGATATCATCGAAATGACAATGTACCACATGTTTGGAGTTTCTTTGAGAGTGGGCATGGAAAGGGTGAACATGATGGTGCAGGAGCTTGCCTCAAATGTGCTCTAAGGAAACATCAAATTAATTATGATGGAGACCATATAAATGATGCACATGATGTTGTTGAATGGTGTAAGTTACACTTTGCACCAAATGAGGCCGGCGCATCTTCAAGAACAAACAGATACATTCCACAGATAGTTTTGGGAGATATCAGGTATGTATTGTTTGAATTTATTTAATGTATGGATGTACTTTAAATATATATATTCTTGTATATATGATATATGCATACACACAATTTTGTTTATTTTAGTTTGAATTTAATTATTAAGATATATTTTATTCATAATGTACTTGATATATAATAAATTTGTAGGTGTGGATAGAAGATCAATGTATGGATGCAAGAGGGTAGAGAAAACAAGATCTTTGCATTGTGTCATGAGTATAGATAGCCTTACATGGACGTTGCGCACTAGGGATTACTCTTGTTTCTATTATGAGTGCATGTTGGGAGATTTTGAGAATTGTAATAACGAGCAACATGGATATGTCAGTGAATGGGAAAATGTGCCACTAGTTGTTACCAACGCATACAATGAAGATGAGGATGAAAGATTTGAAGACATTTCTTTGATTTCAACTAATTATAACCATATTTCAGGATTGATTAAAAAAGGTATGTGTGTGTATATATATACACACACATACATGTATATAATATACATACATATATATACATATATATACATACATGTACATATATATATATATATACACACACACACACACATAAGGTATCTCTAAATTTTTTAAGTTACAAATTTTGGAATGTATGTAAATTTTTGGTGCAGGAGATATTTTGCATTCATAACAGAGGATGGAAATATAGAACAAGTTAATTATTATTTATTGCGTTGCGTAGAAGAGATGCAAAAACTAATAAATCCAGAAACAAGTGATGGAATGGTGTTTCCCATAGGTTTAACTTTATTTTAATATATTTTTAAATAATTTTCAATTTGTTACATATGTACATGTCAAGTACCTCAAGAGTGATTTAAAATGTGTTTAATTTTTATATTATAATTTATTTTATGTCTTACCAAGCAATGATAATGCTATACATGTTCATAGATGTACATGTAGGTTACATTTACCTTGTAAATGTTATGTCTTATAGTGTGGAATGTTGTGTCCCATAGGTTCAGTTGTAGTGCAAGGGACATATCTCAAACAAGTCAAGATTGTTCAACATGGGATTCACTTTATTGATTATCAACCTAATAACAAGGTATATTAGTATAGCCACCTAGTAATTGCTACCGGCCTAACTCTTCATATAGTTTCAAACACACGTAGACATCATAAGTGGAGACTACATAGTAAAGATCATCAGAGAATATTAGATATGATTGAAGAGTGAGTTGAACCACTTGTGTGGTATGAAAAATATGGATGAAGAACTTACAATTTTTTATGTTTTGAAGACCTAAATTCACTATTTAGATGTATGTTCATGTATTAATTATTTTACAATCTATGCAAGTTAAATTAATAGTTCTTTTGTTGAACAAATTTTAAATTTCAACCATGGCAGTTCTTAATGTACAAATGATCTCTCTATTAGAAGTCATGTAGAGAATGACCTAGATCTTCTTATTCAAGCATGCATTGATATGATAATTTTTGAATGCTTTTATTTAATGCTATATATGTTGTTTGAACTATGCTACAATTTACATGTATGTGTATATGCACTAGAGATGTCATCTATAAAGTTTATAGATATATATAGCCATGTTACATCTATAAACTATTCAACCAATAAAATTTCACTTGACAAATTTAAAAAGAGAGATCTTAATTATTCCACTTTGAAGTTGACAAATCATTTTAGGCCATCGATACAAACATTGAAATTCCCACAATATATAAAAAAATGAAATATTTGGCACACAACCTTGAGCAACCTTTGACTGACATCAATTTCATGATTTTTATGGGTGCCATTCAAGTATATGACACATAGTGACAATTGACTTTACATCTTGACATGAACATTTTTGATAAATTAAAATGTCCAAGTTCTTTTCCTGAATCACCTATGATAGAGACTATTTGACATCAATATTTTTGACTTGATCAAAGCTAGATGACAACAAACTTTTACAAATGAATTGAAATACTTGCACAACCTTTGAGAAGATGAGTTGATTGATGGACTTTGACTTGGTAGACTCAAAAGTTTAAAATTGTCATGATAAAAATTTGAGGACATCCTAGGTTCCATTTATATAAGTTCTCATGTAGTAGCTTCCCTAGGTTATCTCTTGTATCATGTCCATTTGCAACATCTTATATGGTATTTCATTTCTTAATGATGTAGTGTCTTTGAATTCCCATTTTGTTAATGAATGCATGTTTTTCCTTCAAAATTTAGTTGAAGAGATAACTAATTACTCATAGCCAACCATATGTATGCATTTATTGATGTTAGTTTCTCTCCAAATCATCTATAAATAGCTAACAAAGATTATAAGATGCTTTCTATGGGCCAATGGGGTAATAATAGAGGGATGTCAAGCTCTACATGGGCACATTATCTCTAACCTAAAGATTGTGGCAGGCTTGGAATCTTAGACCCCTAGACACAAGGAACATGCCTCATGATGAAGTGGATAGTTAGAGAATTGCAAGAATTAGGTACTTGAAAATCTTGTTTTAACTTTTCAAGTGCAAAATACCATAACTTTAGAAGTTTACTCTTCTACTAGCCAACTATATGTAAGGTTATCTCAATTGTATGCTAGTTATAATTGTTCATGCTTGATATACTAAATATCAGAGGATCTTCTAAAGGCAATAATGCCTACTAAAAATTTTAGTTGATATCATTAATAGATTTAATGGTATAATAATCATTTTTTATTGCCATGTAATTGAAAAACACCACCAATATTATTTGACTGCACATAGGCCCAAAAATAATTTAACAATGCAACAATTCCAAACAAATTTTAATTGCACTTGTGAATATAAATTACATTGATTCCCATTTTATATCAAAATAAATTTTGGATGTTCTTCAATTTAGAGTACCACTTATTTCTCCTCTTCTATCATTTCACATTTGTTTTTGTATACACCTAAAATTGGCATGACCCTACTTAAATAAATATTTTAAACATTTATTTCATCACCATATTCCTCTATCAATAAATAAATACATTTATTTATTTATTTGATTCGTCCCCTCTCATTTAAATAAATAAATTACATTTTATTTAATTAATTAAATTCTCCTACACCAACTTCATTCTTCTAAAATAATTAAATAATTTTAATTATTTAATTAAAATCTTTATTCTTCCAAATTTAAATAAAATGCAAATTTTATTTAAATAAAATCTAAAATCCTCACAAAATAAAATATATTTCTATATTTTATTTATTCCTCTCAATTATCTACAAAATAATTAAATAAATTCTTTTTATTTAATCATGC
Source organism: Cunninghamia lanceolata (assembly GCA_027924645.1). Classification (NCBI taxonomy): domain Eukaryota; kingdom Viridiplantae; phylum Streptophyta; class Pinopsida; order Cupressales; family Cupressaceae; genus Cunninghamia; species Cunninghamia lanceolata. Next base: position 885,101 of record BSBN01000173.1, on the reverse strand, counting down.
CTTCTTATCTTAACAAAAATCATTCTTATCTTCCAAAAATACTTTCCTCTTGTCACACAAAAGCAAAAGCTAAGTTACAAAAGCAAAATCAGTTTTAAAACATCTTTAAAGCAAATCTTCTCTCAAATTAGAAAAATAAATTCTAATTTAATAAAATCAAATCTCATCCTCATCAAGAGAGGAGTTAACTCAACAAAGCTGCTTTTCAAATGACATGTGTCCTTCTTCCATTTGTTGTACATTCCTCAACAAGCCTCCTCCGTTGATCTTTTCTTTTCTTCTCAACCATTGATCTTCCCTCACCTTTTTCTATAAATATAACCTTCTTCTCTTCATTTCAGATGTCTCATCTGTGCAAACTTATGCTACAGGAATACAAGTGCACCTTTGGCACCCCCTCTTCCTATAGCACTTCATAGCATCCATTTTTAGTGTGTTGAAGCTCAACTTCAATCACGCAAGTATCATAGCCATTCTATCTTTGTCATCTTTAACAAGCAAGGGAGCAATAGCTTCTAAGAGCTTCATCACCAAGATCAAAGAGAGATAGGTGAACTACAGAAGACGCAAGGTAAAGGTGTAAGTATTGTTGTTTATTTGTTTTAATCTCCTTTTATCTTTAGATTCTGTAGATGTTTGGGTTTTTTTATAATCTTTTGGATTAACCTATTTTCCCCCTCACATTTTGGTGCCCACCGTGGGGCACTTGCCCCCTTTACTAATCACAAAACTAGTTTTTCCAAGTGACAGGTCCATACAGGTGATGAAATAGAGTTCTGACAGAGGCATCTGGTGCATCTAACCCCCAAAGTGATGCATTTGCATTCTGATTTGGTGCATCTGACTTCCTAGACGGTGTATTTACCTCACAAATTGGCACATTTGATACTTTAGTGCATTTACCCTCGAAAACTGTGCATCTAACCTCTGTTCTTGCGCCTGCATCATAGTTGCGCATATACCCTGCATTTCGGTGCATCTACTCTGTCTAACGGTGCATCTGTTATAGTTGTGCATATACCTCTAATTTTTGTGCATTTACATTCTATTTTTGCACTTTTGTACAACACCACATGCACTCCCTATTTCTGCACATTCAAGCTATAGTGCAGCGCATTTGATTCTGCTAGTTGTTTTAGGGTTTTCTGATTTTTGTGTGTTTGAACTAACAGTTGTTTTGCAGGGTTAGTAGCTGGATTAGGTCATTTAGATGCCTTACATAGTTCACTTAGACTAATTAGGGGTAAAGTAACAAGTGCATTTCATACAAACTTCACATAGCTCATAACTAGGAAGGAAATAACTGAACACAATTGCTATCTCTATATTGTTGATCTATTTTCCTAAATTAGGCCACTGCTAACTTTATAAACAGAAAATAAACAATGCTATGTCTTAATCACTTTCAAGTTAACAAATGGGAAAATGAACAATGCTATGATCTAAACACTTCCAAGTTAACAATCGTGTGAGTGCACAAGTAGATTAACTCATTTAGTTTTTCTATTTTTAACTAGGTTGGATAAATAAGTGTTTTTTGTGCTTGCGAATGACAATGGGCTTATGCTTTCCCCTTAACTGGGTGATCAAAGTGCCAGACTTGTCATTCTTTTTGTCAAACCTTTAGGGGGGCCTGCCCTTGGATGCACGCTTGTCTAAGTGGGAATGATCCTGAGTGGTAATAGGCTAAAGCCAAGCCCTACCAATCCACTTAAAATAAATTGTGCTTGAGGTGAAAACCTCAAGCAACGAGTGCTACTGTGTTACACTGACGGCCAACCTCCCCCAAAACCCTCATAGGCGTAACCCTTTGAGGCTGGGAGACTCCATAATGGAGAGTAGCGCTGCCACATGTGTAACCACTTGAATGGTTGCCCTAACTAAAAACCAATTGTGTAGCAAGCCAAAAACCCCTATTTGTTGATGCAAAGGGCGGAGCTCTTGAAGCGACCTCAATTCAAGTGACTCTTAGTAGAGGTAGTAGGGACAATCCTAAGGTTCGGTGTGGGTACGAGGCTAAGGAAACCTAGATCTGGTATGCGTGAGAAGTGAGTGCCGTGGAGGGGAGCCGGTGCAACCAGATCCTAGAGCTACATGCTTTGAGTGGCATAGCTAGAGGATTCAACGAATATTGTCCCATCTAGCCTAGGGTGTACTTGTCTTTGAGTCAAAATAATCCAAAAACACAAAAAATATAAAAAGATAAAAATCATGAAAAACTTCTATGTGTTTACTATGTTTTTGCCATAATTGAACATCAACATCATCAGAAACACCAAGTTTTTCAAACCAAAAACTGAAAAATCCTGAAAACATTCCAAAAATTTCTAAAAATCTGAGAAAATAGGACAAAAAAACTAGAGTTGCGCATTTGCCATGATACATGGCACATCTGATTTGACTTCCAGTGCATCTGAACTCTGTTGTGGTGCATTTGCCCATATTACACATTTGACCTAACGTTTTGCGCATTTAACATCTGCTGTGGCGCATTTGAAAGTTTTCCAGTGTTGTGCATTTGAATTAAATTCTGGCGCATTCATTCCAACTTCTGGTGCATTTAACCTCTATTTCACATTTAAACTGCTATGCATTTAAAACCAGAGAGCAAAATTCAGCACCTTCCAAAAAATAAAACTGTAGAAAACTTTTCAAAAAAACCATCTCAAATCTGTCAAGTTCTTTAAAATCTGGTTTAGACCTTGCAAATCTACCACTTTTCCTTCTTATCATATCCACTTTTTCATCCAAAGTCTTACCAAATCTGTCCAATTTCCAAACAAGATTATAGTCAAATTATTCTTGATTAAAATCAAAATCTCAAGCAAAACCTAGTGAGGCTCCAATATCAAGGGTTACTTATCCTTTCAGAAATCCACTAAGGGGTTGTGCAAGACTAGTTAACATCAAGTATACAGATTTCTAACATCCTTACTTAGACTATCACTTTTGTATACCCCACTTTGTTTGACACCACCTAGATCTAAGAAGAACTTTGCTAAAACCTTGTCTCATTCTAGCACCTTGCTCAAATCTTCCAATCTCACCTCATCCCATCTCTTTAATACCTTGCATGGTCTTGACAAGATTACAAAAACAAAATTAGTTAGAAATGGCAGAGAAAAGTGTTCTCAATGGTCACAAAAGTGATGAAGAAATTTCTAGGGAAGAGATCCTTCAAATGTACCATGACCCAAAATTTCAACGCCTATTAGAAGGAGTACTTGCACAAGACCCTACAAAATTCTTCTTACACCTAGCAAGCCTAGGAGTAAAACTTCCTAAAGGTTATGATGTAGAGGCTCTAAGAGAAACTAAAGAAGAGAGAATCCCTGAAGGGAGTAGACAAGATAAAATACCCACGGATAAGAGCAAAGCAACAATTGACTCCTTGGATGCCCTAAGTATAATGAACCAAAAGTATGAAGACCTCCAATAACAAATTTTAGACATGAAAATAGGAGCATCGACTAAACATTACACCCTAGAGGATATTTCACCATATCCTTTTGATAGGGCCTTGGTCATGATACCTTTCCCCTCAAAATTTGAGGTGCCTAAGTTTGATAAATATCGAGGAAAGGGTGACCCAAGGGATCACATCAGAGAATTCAATGCTACTTGTCTTGAGGTTGCACACAACGACACTTACCTTATGCGACTCTTCCCATGAAGCCTAGGTGGACAAGCCATGGAATGGTTCTCTAGACTACAAACCGGTATTAAAACTTTCAATGAGCTTGTAGACAAATTTGTCACCCACTTCTCTTACAACATTGAGCACAACACCTTAATATTGGATCTTTGTAACACCAAAGAGAAAGGAGGAGAATCTTTCGCCGCCTCCTTACAGAGATGGAGACAACTGGAAAGCAAGTGCCCACACCAAATGCTAGAGAAAAAGATGCTAGAAATGTTTGTCCACAATCTGCAAATGGACCTAAGCTACCAAATCCAAATCCAATGTCCTACTTCTTTTAGCAAGGTCATTGAGATGGGCCTCATCATAGAAAAAGCCCTAATCACGAAAGGTCAAATCAAGCTCTATAAAGACACTCCTAGCACCAACACCAACAATGACAAACCTAGATTCTGGATGAAAAATAAGAACATTGTAAATGACAGGGTGGTAAATGCCAAAAATGTGGCACCTAAGCAACCAATTTTCAATCTATCAACACCTCAAAATAACCCCCCGCAAAACAAACCAAGAAATACCGAATCTAGGTTTACCACCTTTCAGCCTAGGAGAAAGTTCACACCTTTGGATGAGTCACTAGAAATTGCCCTACAGAAGTTAATCGCCAACAATCTCATAACGCTTCCCATAGCATGAGAGTATGAACCAAAGGTCAAACCCCATTGGTGGAATGACAATGACTTCTGTGAATACCACCGAAACAGGGGGCACAAGACAAATGATTGCATTACACTCAAGCATGTAATCCAAAACTTAATAGAGCAAAACAAAATATCTGTTAACGGACAATCTCACAGACATACTTCCAACAGTGATCATCAGGCATTCAAGGATCCTCTTCCTAACTTTGAGCAGGGAGGACTTTCCAACAGGAACAACAGTGGCTCTAACAATGTAAACTATACAAATGTCAGCTTCGACTATGTTGTTAACCATATCTCAGAAGGTGATTCACACATCAATGTGATCACTATCAACAAGGATCTGGATTGCAATGTTACTACCTGTAGTAATAGGGTCACCCTTAGAGGAGCTTCTGCTCCTCCGTCTAGTCAATACAGTATCGTGGATCAACTCCACAAAACATTTGCGCACATCTCCATGTTGGAACTTCTGTGTCTATCTCCTTCTCATAGGTCCATACTTGACAAAGCCTTAGCAGAAGCCTCTATTCCCATGAACCTAGCTGAAGAGCAATTCCAAACTATGGTCGGTCACATCACCTCACCGCACTCCCTATCATTCACTGAGAAGGATCATATGTCTATCACTCAACCCCATAACACCTCCCTTCATATTGAAGCTTTCATACACAAGCACAAGATCAAAAGAGTCCTAATCGATGGAGGGGCTGGTTTGAATATCTACACATTGAAGCTAATCCTTACATTGGGGTTTTTAGAGAAGGCTATAGATCCAAAAAGAAAAATCACCATTAAAGCCTATGATGAGGAGGAAAGAACGTCCAAAGGAATTGTTACCCTACCAATCAGAGTGGGCCCTGTAGTAAAAGATGTAGCTTGTCAAGTCCTTGACATGGAGCTAGCATAGAACATTCTCCTTGGGCGACCATGGATACACACTTTGAAAGAAGTACCTTCTACATACCATCAATGTATCAAGTTCCCACATGAAGGACAAGAGATCACCATCCAAGGTGATCCTAACCCCTATCAATACTACAACTCCCTTCAGCCCAAACTAGAAGTTGTGATCCCCAATAACCGTTCCTCCACTTCATCTGCATCTTGTGTTGACCCAACTACACTTGCTTCCTCTTTTGGAGCACCTCAACCAAAACTCCAACTCAAAGACAAGAGCTTGGGTGAGTATACAATCTCTCAATCCCTCTGTTTGGCTCAACTACCTATATCTCCTAGATCCTATGGGAGACCTATCTTAAAAACACCCACAGTAGAGAAGCCTACCAAAGGACCATTTGTGAAATGGGGAAGCCTAGAAGATGAAAGTGATGAAAAAGATGTCCTATAGTGGCTATACAAGGATGAAGCTAGTTCCTCAACGCAACATAACTATCCCACTATCCCAATAGAACAGTACGGTCAAGGTTTTCAAATGCTACAGAGAATGGGGTATGAGGGACACGACCCACTCGGTTCAAGAAAGGATGGCATCACCGAGCCCATCCAACCTCATACCTTAACAGCTCGAGACACTATAAGATTAGGGTACACTAGAGCACTGAGAAACAACAGAACCAACAAGAACAAAGGCAAACAACTAGAAGCATCTACTAGAAATCTGGTCAAAGAAATTCAAAGAATGCAAATGGGAAGTGAAACTAATTCTAATGAGTATGAATGGGATAGCCTCTCTGAGATGTCTTGTGACAAAAAGGATATTGATGTTGTCCACGAGTACGAACCAACCCCTACAAATGAGGGACAAGGTCCAAGGGCTAGGCCATTAGAGTCTGATCCGCATAGCAACAATAGTGAAAATCGTGAAGTAGGAATGATACTCCCCTTAGTGGATCCACCAATGGAGGGTACCATCGCAGACTTTGTCCATGCCTTTAATAATGCTATCTTAACCATCAACGTCATTTAACTAGACCAACCCAATGATCCCTTACCTTTGGTGCACCCTGAACTCATAGACCGGGACCTAGAAGGCTCCACCCTTGAGCTAGACACCTTTGAAAATGATGAAGCCATCATCGATTACCTTGAGCTTAGAGATCAAATACCTGCAGGAGACCATAGAGTTGGCTATGCTATTGAACTCAACGAGAAGGCCTATTTTGGAGAGAGAGCCAAGCCTTTTAGTCATAAAAACATCACAATAAAAGAATGATCTAACGGTGAAAACTGCTCCATGGCAGTGTTAGATCATCAAAATAGTAAAAATAAAGATGTATCCAATGGTGAAAACCTCTTTGAGGCATCGAAGAATGGAAGGCTTGACCCTCTCCCCAATCTTACACATCAGGAGAGATCGTCGATCTTGATAGAACCGGCATAAGCAATCAATGTCAACACAGGTGATAATCCCAGAATGGTCCACATGGAAAAGGCTCTAACAGAACATGAAAAACCAGCATTTATAGATTTCTTCAAAAGAAAATAGATCAACTTTGCATGGACATACGCTGACATGCCAGGGCTAGACCCAAATCTTATCATGCATCATTTATCTCTAGCTCTGGGAGCTAAACTAGTCAAACAAAAACTCAGAAAAATGCATTCGCATGTGGCCCTCATGGTGAAAGAAGAGCTAAAGAAACTCTTAGATGTCAGATTTATCAGGCCTATAGACTATCCTGAATGGATTTCAAATATAGTACCGGTGGCTAAACCAGATGGCAGGGTCAGAATATGTAATGATTTCAGACTTGAACAAGGCTTGTCCCAAAGATGACTTCCCCCTGCCCAACATAGACATGATTGTCAATCTTACGGTAGGACACACTATGTTGTCACTCATGGACGGTTTCTCAGTATATAACCAGATAAAGATTGCACCTGAGGACCAACATAAAACTGTGTTTACATGTCCTTGGGGCACCTACTGTTGGTGTGTTATGCCGTTTGGTCTGAAAAATGCTGGGGCAACATATCAGAGAGCCATGACAATAATCTTCCATGATATGATGCACACTATAATGGAAGACTACGTCGATGACATTCTGGTAAAGTCTCTTACAAGAGAAGGGCATCTAGTAGTACTAGACAAGATCTTCAATAGACTAGAACAATTCAATGTGCGCCTTAACCCAAAGAAGTGTGTATTCGAAGTTACGTCAGACAAACTACTGGGATGCATAGTGTCTGCAAATGGTATCAAAGTTGATCCTGCTAAGGTAAAAGCCATCATGGAAATGCCATCTCCTAAGAATCTCACTCAATTGAGATCTCTACAAGGAAAACTACAGTCTATTAGAAGGTTCATTTCTGAACTGGCAGACAAGTGCCACCCTTTCTCTCATTTGCTACACAAAAATGTCCCCTTCAAATGGAATGAGTCATGTGAATAGGCATTTCAGCAACTAAAGGAATATCTCATGAAACCACCTGTGTTAATGCCACCAATTCAGGGCAAGCCTCTATTACTGTATATCTCAGCTACACCAACAGCTCTGGGAGCTCTCCTTGTAGAACAGAACTATGATGGAAAAGAACAGGCTATCTACTACATTAGTCAAACACTCATTGGGTACGAATTACAATATACACCAATTGAAAGAACATGTCTAGCTGTAGTCTTCGCCTCACAAAAATGGAGACATTAAATGCTGTCACATTCAGTTAAATTGGTAGTAAAGATTGATCCACTAAAATACCTACTCAACAAGACTGCCTTAACAGGTAGATTATCAAAATGGGTCATGCTTCTCAGTGAGTTTGATATTGAATATGTGGATAGAAAAGTGATAAAAGGACAAGTGCTTGCCAATCAACTAGCAGATGCACCTTTAACGGATGACAACCCCCCAAGCTTTGAATTTCTAGATGAATCTATATTCCACGTCAACACAACAAACTGGAAAATGTACTTCGATGGCTCATACACTCAGCATGGATCGGGGGCAGGTATCATATTGATCACACCTAATGGCAACACTATTCCAAAGTCATATAGGTTAATGTTCCCTTGCACTAACAATGTAGTGGAATATGAGGCTCTGGTCATCGGTATCAAGCTAGCAGTTGAGTGGAACATCAAGGAACTTCACATCTATGGTGACTCACAACTGGTCATCAACCAAGTAAATGACGACTTCCAAACGAAAGATGAGAAACTGATTCCTTACAAACGAATGGTAGATGACTTCAAGGAATATTTCATCAAGATATCTTTTGAACAGATACCAAGGATCGAGAATAAAGCTTCAGATGCAATGGCCATGATTGCATCTCTCCACAACATCCTAGGCAATCAAACACGATATGAGTTCTTAGTAGAGCTAGTATCCTATCCTGCTTATGACACCCCAGAGTCCCATATCATATGCCACATAGTAGGAACCAATTCCCCACTCTATGGTAAAATATTTTCCTACCTAAAAGAGAATACCCTCCCACCCAACCTTTCCAGCAACCAAAAAAGAACCTTCATCCGGCAGGCATCCCAGTATGCCATTGTCGCAAACACTCTATATCGCCGAGGTCTCGATGGTACTCTCCTTAGATGTCTAGATAAAAAGGAATATCAAACTGCTCTAAATGAAATACATGATGAAATATGCGGGACCCACTCTAGTGGCCCTACCCTAGCCAAGAAACTCATATGCACGAGATACTACTGGCCAACAATGGAACAAGATTCCTATCATTTTGTGAAGAAGTGCAAAAAATGCCCAATCCATAGGAACCTGATACATGCACCAGCACAAGAGATACAACCGTTAACAACTCCATGGCCTTTTTGTCAGTGGGGACTTGACTTAGTGGGCAAGATCCACCCTCCTTCCTCAAGCGGCCATAAATTCATTATCACTGCCACAGAGTACTTCACGAAGTGGATTGAATCCGTGCCCTTAGCCAACATCAAAGGCAAACAGATTGCCTCTTTTATCCTAAACTATATCATTTGTCGTTATGGTGTCCCTTTATCCATCATCACTGATAATGGACGACCCTTCAAAAACCAAGATGTCAGGGAACTATGTGACAAATTCCATATCCAGCATCGCTTTTCCACCCCCTACTACCCACAAGGTAATGGCCAAGCTGAGGCATTAAATAAAACCATTCTAAAAATCCCTAAAAAGACTGTTAATGATACTGGCCATTATTGACATGTCCAACTGAATCCAGTGTTGTGGGCCTACTGCACAAGTATCCGCACACACACAGGTGCAGTACCCTACTCCCTAGTTTATGGATTTGAAGCAATCTTGCCCATTGAAGTCGAGATCCCATCCCTAAGAGTTTCACTAAAAGGTCTCATAATTGATGAAGAATACAGAGTAACCAGACTCAAAGAACTAGAGCTGCTCGAAGAGAGAAGGCAACAGGCCTTTAACCATCTAAAAGCATATCAACAACAGATGTCCAGAAGCTACAATCATAGAATAAAGCCCCGAGTATTCCAAGTGGGTGACCTAGTCCTAAGAGAAAATCCTAGAAATCAGCAAGACTGAGAAAATAAAGGAAAATTTGAGCCCAACTAGTTAGGTCCTTATGTCGTCATCGCCGCTTATGGATCAGGGGCATATCAATTGGCTACATCTAAAGGTGAACTATTCGATGATCTTATCAACAGCATGCACCTCCGCAAGTTCTATACCTGAAAACCCCAATGTAAGGGAGTCCTGAAAAAATCCAAAAAAATTGAAAAATGATAAAAAATAGAACCAAAAAAAATTCAAAAAAAAGAAAAAAGAAAAATAACAAAAAAATCGTCCTATGGTGAAAACCTAGCAAACAGGCACCTAGGATAGGAACCATGGTGAAAACCTGGCAAACAGGTGTCATGTGTACTCTTAGCTTTCGTGCAAATAAAAGCAAAGTGGTGAAAACCTGGTAAATAGGCACTATTCTATGACAAACCACTTTCTCCATCTATTCTGACTTCATGTCTCTTATGTCTTCCATCTCGTTCATCTTGAACTAGTCCTGGGAACCATTGTCAAACTATGTCGCCTCTGAGTTATCACATAGGCAAGGCCATTCTCAATGCGCCCCCGAGGCTCTACTGTCCTGTTAGTCCCATATCTGGTCTTTCTATCTATCTGGGTCCATACCATTTCCGCACTCTCGCCATCGCCCAGGTCTTAGGTCCATCAAGGTTTACCCTGAACTACGTTGCCTCTACATCGTCATGTAGGTAAGGCCATTTTGCAATGAGCCCCTGAGGCACTAGGTCAGTCCCTTAGGGTCCGTCTCTCTGTGTCTGTTGTCATCTCACCCATAATAAGTTGATCCTTGTCTACACTGGGGGCAACTCCTCGACCTAGTTACAGATTTGGATTCTTGCATGCCACTGTTCTGAGAGGATACCAATAAGGATTGTGACATCTTTCACTAGACAAGCAAGCACAGCAACACAAGCTACCCAAACCAAAGTTCTTGATACAAAATACCAACCTTGTTGTGATGTTCACAACATGCCCCATTTTACTCCTTAGCAAAATGAGGACCCCTGTTGTGGCTATTGCTTTTGTTGTTGTGTGTGTCATTTTGCTTGGTGGTAAAGGGAAAAGGGAGTCAAAATTAGCAAACTTTGTTAAAAATAGAGAAAAACCACATTTTTAGTACCAATGCATGATATGGTTGGATTCCTTGTGAAAAATGAGCTAGGGTTGCTTTTTGAATCATCTTAGAATTCGCCATATTTTGCAAGTTATGATTATTTCGGTAAAATGAACATTCAGGTTTGTATATCACTTTGCATAATACAATGTCAGTTGTATGTCTTTTTCCTTGTGTGCATTTGGTTAAGGTTTTTGATTTACATATACAGGATGGACCTGAAGTGTTTTTAGGTTAAAGTTGAATATTGTTTTGGATTCCACTTTGTATCTCACATTTGTATGTTCGGTAGGTCAGAACATACAAGACAAATGAACAAGGCATAATATGCAAACACAGACTTGAAAGTTTATTGAACAAGGAGAAGTCCTTGTATGTGAGGTCAGATACAAGGTGAATAGTACATGGGTCCCACCATTCATCGGCGTAGATTTTGCTATTAGCTGAGTTTGGATTTATCTCGCCGAAGGGTGTGGTCTCTCCGATGGGGTTTGGTGGTCGGAGTGAAAGTAGCCATCGGTAGAGAAAGTTTTTGACTCCCCGATGGGCGATGTCATGTCGATAGGAATAAAGCACAAGCTGATAGGGTTGTTTTAGTGAGACTCACGCTAATACAAAGGCCATCGGTGAAACACGTAATAGTTAGAGTAACATTTCAGGCTTTTGCCAATGGGAAGACTCATGCCGATATTACGATGATCGGCATAACAAGTAGCGATCGGGGCAAAGTTTTAGGCCTTCGCCGAATAGAGGAACTCATGCCGATAAGGGCGATCGGCCAAGCAATATGCATCGTCCAATCAAGTTTTTTACTCGCCGATGGGCAGTATCATACCGACAGGAAGGAAACACAAGCCGCTAGGGCTATTTCGGTGAAAGTCACGCCGATATAGGACATCGGCCAAACAATGGAAATCAACCCATCATTTTTTGGACTCATCGACGGCATATCTCATGCCAGTGGGCGGGAAGGGGTAGAGCAATAGGGTTTTTGGGCATTTTTGAGGCCCAGGTGAATGTATCTGGTCAGCGATGGTTGACCCAATGGTGTTTTGGACATTGTATATGCATTTTGAATGCATTTTTAGGGCATTTTTGGGCCCAATTTCTACATTTTACATAGTCATGCCTTGATTCAATAGGTGTTTCAGTTTCCTACTATTTATTAAGTGAAGTGATACTTATTGCTTGTCTATTTTTTTGCAGGTTTGCAGTTGAGGAGGGAGCTGGCATTTAGTGGCAGTGACATTATGGAAGAGGAAATCCGATCTCAAGATCAGAGGAAGATAATGATGAAGGACAAGGAAGTCAAGGGTCTTCACTGATGAAGACAAAATACAGCTGGGGGCATTACTGCAGCAGACCACAGAAGTTATTATTGAGCTGATAGGGTTCCCAGAAGGGCATTTTTTTCCCAAATTTGATGTATACTCAGAGATATTTTGGGAGACTTGTTCTTCAGCATTTATTGCTGTAACTAGAGGTTTGAACTATTTCTTAACTAGGGTTTTGAGTTGTAGTGAGGACAATCAGAGTCTTTATATTGTGCCTCTCTACATTGTAATACTTTACACAGGGGCTACTTAGAAATTTGTAGCAGCAGATTTTTGTAGAGAATAGCATTTAGAATAGAGGGACCTTTGAGTTTAGAAGTAGAAGAAGGAGGTCGCTTGTGTCTGCAATAAGGAATGTGTGGAATATCTGGCTTCCTTACTGTATCTGTAAAGCTTGTAAGTTTTCTGTAGTTTGATCAATGAAGCTAAGAGCCATTCAGACATTGTGAATCTTATATGACTGTCTGTTTCTAATACAATTGAATCTGGAATTCTGTATCTATCTTCTGAGTGTTTTCTTGCTCTTCATTGTGTTTTGAAACATTTTCTCTTAGAGCTTGCAATTTTAAGTGTATGTTTGTGAAAATGCTCAAAACTTACATTTAAGATTTTTGTCTATGGATTTGATCAAGTTACTGTATGATTTATATAGTGCATAACAGAACAATTAGATCCTTCAGTAGATTTAAATGAAGTTTCGATTAGACCTTTCTAACTTTTCCCAACCCATCTGAAATACTTAGCTAAAAATGCAGAAATTTAAAGGAAATCATCTCAAATTTGAAAGAGTATGCATAACAGAGTTGAAAGTAGACAATTTTCATAAATACTTAAGAGGAGAAGGCTGCAATAATTAAAAAAAAAACTATTTAAAGCTTTGCAGCACGGTAGTATTTTTATGCAAAAGAATGAACAACATACTGATATTTCATTGTCTTTTGCATAGTTTGAGTCCAGTAAACCAATAGGAAACCCTAAACTACGTAAGGCCCCTTGAACATTACAGCTTCACATTGACCAACTGAATTTTCCCAACAGGTCAAGACCTGACCATATTAAACTTGGGATTAAGCGAATCTTAACCGATTCATTCATATCTTTCAAGTCAATTTTGGTTCATTTTATGTGAATTTTAACTAATTGTTATGATTGCATCAAAACAGTCATCAACAGTTTTTCTGGCGCTAGAAGGAGGGCCCATTTGAGCTTTGGGTCTGTTCCAAGTAAAATTGGATAATAACAGTAATAGAGTGACTAGGTCTAGATCCAATTCAGGAGATATATTCATGCAATTACCTGACATAAGGCGAAGTAAGAACCCTTTGATTTGGAATCCCAAAATATCGCAAGCAGGGAGTTCATTTGGAACACCCCCTAAATCACCTTATACTATCCATAATGTTGTGAACCCTGACATTTCTTCACTTAGATCTTTGAATCTTGGTTTAGATATTCCTAGAGGTCCTAGTCCTCCCAGAAATCCTAATCCCACAGAAAATCCAGGCATTCCTACAGGCCCAGGTCAAGCTCAAGTGCCCACAATGGCTTATTTCAATCTCTACTCTCCCATAGCGTTCCCTGATTATAATGAGATGCCCAAGAACCCAGAGAGGATATGTCCCAAATACCAGTTGCACCAAGACCTAGAAGACCACATAAGAATATTCAAGGAGGCATGTTTTAGGGCCAGATTAGAGCACGAGGATGTTGTGTGTAGATTGTTTCCCTACACCTTCAATGAGCAGGCCTCTAACTAGTATGTAAACTTACCTAGTGGCTACATTTCTTCTTGGTTACTTATGGAAGAAGCATTTTTATCTAGATTTAGAGGACACATTGATCCTTGCATCTTGTATCACAAATTGGCTACCATAAAAAGAGGAGAGGGGGAATTGATCGATAATTTCAATGACAGATTTCAAAAGGCCTACTCTAGGTTAGTAGCCCCCTACACCATAGATGATGATACCTTGTTGGCTATGTATTATGCTGCCTTGGATCCTTTAACCACCATGTTTGTCAAAAGAAAACCTGACATAGATTCAATATCCAAAGCCTATAAAGAGGCAGCCTCAGTAAACCAAGAAATGAGACATACTACCTATAGTCCATTTGTCAATGGAGGAGATTTTGGGATGCAAAACCCTGCACAACCTTGGAATGGAGTCCCTATGCATCACACTCCATCATTAAATCCAGTTCCTACATACACACCTGTGTATAGTCCTACTCCAATCCAAGCCATAGCTCCTTACACGGGTAACACTGCTAATAATAGTCAAAACAATGGTCATCCTTTCTTCTGACCTCCTAGAGATACAACTGTGGCAAAAGCACAGGAGGAAAGGGAAGAAATTAAAGGGATCACTGCACACTTGAAAAGATTAACCACCGAAGTGACACAACTAAGAAATGACAACCTCTATGGAAGAGGCAACCAAAACTACAATCAAAATCATAATTACAACCAAGGCCAAAATCAGAACTATAGTGCAAATCTAAATCAACACTACAATCAAAGCCATACCCAAAATAATAGCCAGGGCCAATGTTCAAACCAGAGCCAAAACTATAATCAGCATCAAGGTCATAATCAAGGGCAATCAATACAAAACAGAGGACCAATGATAGATAATAGAGGCAACCAAGGATACAATAACAAAAATTAGAATCAGCCTAAGCTACCCAAAACATGGAACACTGGACCAAACAATGGTACTTTAGCTTCCCCTTTTCGGAATATAGATAATCATGATGCAAAACAAATGACTGGCATCTAAATGGCCAGTACATCATCAAAAAGCTGGTGCAGATTTCACAATACCAATGCCCATGCTGAGCTTGACTATCCACAGTTCCATTTAGCAGCCAACATATTCAATATAGATGTACACCCTCCTACTTCTGAATTTCTCATTCCCAAGGGTAATGAGGTAGTACCCTCAGGGTATGATACAACTTTAGTTTTAGAAACCTTTACCTTTACAACCACAGAAGAGAAAAAGGATGAATTGTTAGAGGATGAACCATGCTTTTGTGAAAATCTTTATCTTGAATTAGCCTTTGTGTTAAACGCTTTTCAGTTCCCCTTTGAATCTAAAAACAAAGTGTTGACTAAAACAGAAGAGGTGCAGGCATTTCAACAGACAAATAAAAACCACACCTACAATTTAAGGAACAACACCCGGCCAGGAGGACCTTTCACCACTTCAATTCCTCTGAACAACTTCAATACTCCCCCAAAATAGAATGCCAGCAATAATCCCGCCATACTTAAAGCTAATCATCATAAAAATAATGGAACAGTGGAGCAAAAGGCCCAAACAAGTAAAACAGAAATGATAGGAACAACACGATTAATGTGTAATGTCCCTTACCCGACTTGCCCTAGAATTCGCTTGTGAATTAGGTTTAGGGTTTCTACTCGTTTAATGGAGTAATCTTGGGTTGAATAAATCACACATTATTTTGAATTAGTACCTGTAGCATCATGTATATTCAAGTCCATATTGCTACATGTTAGTTTTAATATCTAGTATTCATCAGTCCAACATAAACACACTTGCAATTTGAAACACATAGGTAAAAGAAAACATTCATGCTGCCAGGGGAGGTAAACACATAAGCCCTTAGTAGCCTAAGGCCTACCACAGTCCTATTGCCCAATCCCTTGACTCGGGCCTATGGGGGCTAGTCCTTTTTCTGAATCCCTTGTCTCGGGCCTAAGGGCCATGTTATAATGTGGGACCCCCATCCCTCCATGATCCAATCCCTTGACTCAAGCCTAAGGGGCATAACGCCCAATCCTGGTCTCGGGCCTATGGGGACGGAACCTAGATGGGGTTTATAGGCAATCTACTAAGGTTCATGCATTCTCCCTTCCTGGTTGAATCACAAACGCAATATATGCAGTTTCCACACACATTTCCAAAACATACAATTTGCCATTATTATTATGAATAGTGTTATACAGTAATATATGATACAACATGAGATATATTTGTAATGTCCCCTGCCTATTCTTTAATATTTATATATTATAGTATTTGTTATAATATTAATAATATCTCTATATTATATTATTACATATGTTATTAATAGTATTATATATATTTGATTGCTTGCCAGCACTTGAATTCTATTGTTATTTTATTATTAACATAACTATATAATATATTACTTATTCATTATCATTATAATATTACTATTATATATATATATTATTTATTATTATTATTATGGTATCATTATTATTATAGGTTTATCATGAATATAATTTTTAATAATGTTTAATCGTTGTGATATAGGACATCACATCCTTTATCTACTATATATATATATATTATTTATTTATTTTTATTGGAATCATTCCTCCCATTTGGTGCTAATGTATTGTCTTTCCTTTTATATTTTCTTCCCATGATCCTTTCCTTCTATCTTCCAACCTTTATTTATTTCCCTTTCAAGGGATATGTTCGAAGAGGTACGTATCGTATTATGCTTGGTGGTAAAAGACATACTTACCCTAATATAATTTTTATTATTTTATATTAATTTGCTTTTGTGGTAAAACTAGTTCTAACCATACGTAACTCGGAAAGGTTAAAAGATGTTTATTTATATTATTTGTATTTATATTATATCATTATAATAAATGATATATTATTTATTTTATATTATTTATTATAATAAATGATATATATTATTTATATTATATTATTTATATCATAATAAATGATATATGATTTATATTATATTATTTATATGTGTTATAATAATATTTCTTGTTAATTGTTTTAAATAAATATTATTTAAATATATTAAATATATTCCATTTATTTAATTTGAATAATAATACATATTGGATTTAATTATAAATTACTAATATAGGGACATGACATAATGAGTTACTTGTCAGAAGAAATAAAGAAAATTAAGGTCAGTATACCTTTGAATGAATTATTGAAAACTCCAGAGATCAGAAATGCTTTTATAAAATCTCTGGATGTATCCATGACAGGTGAAGTTCCTGCTACTATAGCTGTTCCTAATAGAGATTCACCGCCTAAAGAGAAGAGTAAACGAGTTGAGCAACCTTCCAATACAAATGTAGTAATTTATGCTGATAAGAAGGATGCTCCTCCTTTCTTGTTAATAGTTAGACTGTGCGTGAAGAACATACACAATTGCATGGTAGATTCTGGTGCATTAGCCTACATTATGCCCTTAGGAATATGTAAAACTCTAGGGCTGACTCCCACCAAATCTGCTAAGGTTGTCACATAGATAAAACTAAGGTTAGCATGATATGAGAACTAATGAACATTCAGATGCAATTAGCTTCAGACCCCAAGGTAAGCCAATTCATTGACATTCAAATAGTGGATATACCTGTAAATTATGGAATGCTGCTGAGTAGGGATTGGTCTAAAACATTAAACGGATATATGGCCACTGATTTTTCGCATATGTGGCTACCTTGGAGAGGTGTCCCAAACTAGATTAGAATAGAGGCAGAACCCAGGATGAAACACATGATAACAGAGTATAATCAAACGAATGAAATATTATATACTGCTATTGAACCTGGTGTTTATAGGATTACTGACAATGGGGTGCAAACTAAAGAGATTATGATGTTAAACATTAGAAAAGGGGGTGCCAGCAAGGAGACAACATTATTCATTAAGTCTGATGGAAATTCTTCGAATGAAGAAGACAGTGCAATAGATAAATTTGGTAATGCCATTAGACAAGAGGTGGAAGAGTGCATGAAATAAAATCTTCCAGTCCAATGTAAATTGTATAAAAACAGGTGTAGAGTTCACGATGGGCCACATTCTGAGGAGAGTTGTGGAATGTGCAAGGACATCATCAAATATGAATACAAAAAAATGCATGAAGAGGGTAGGGTTACGAGGAGAAAATGTGAATCCTGATCGACCACAGAGATACGTTCAGAGTGATGTAAACACTCTGATTTCAAATTTAGAAGAAGGAATAAAAGACAAGGGTAGTTGTCTTTCTAATTTACAAGATGGAAATACATGTATGCAAGTTGACCAAACAGAGATACCCATGAATAAACAGACCAGCACCTCACAAGTAATAGGAGAGACAAAGCATGCTAAAATAAAGGGTCATAAAAGTAAAGATGGCATATGGACACTAAAATGTGACGAGTCCACATCAAAACAGGGTGCGGGTGCAGGTATTGAACTCATAGATCCTCAGGGTAAAACATACCTAGCAGTGTATAGACTGTAGTTTTCCTATACTAACAATACTGCTGAATATGAAGCCTTAATTTTGGGACTTGTCATGGCCATCAAGAAAAAAGTGAAAATAATTAAGGTATTTTCAGACTCTGAACTAGTAGTTAGACAAGTGAGGAAACTATATGCGTGCAACTATAAGAAAATGATTTGTTATAGACATAGAGTATGGGATTTAATAGATTCAATTGATGCTTTCAACATAGAGCATATCCCTTGAGAACTAAACTATAGGCCGGATGCACTAGCAGTTGTTGCTAGTACACTAGAACCCTTGACACTGTCAAGATTGAAATGATTTGTTGTTGAGTTAGTTAATGTTCCCAGTATCCCAGACAACGTTACACACTTTCAGGTATTTGGAGGGGATCAAAAAATTATTGATTTTCTGGCTTGTAGTGAGGAATTTGAGGCACAAATCATCGATGAACAAGAAAGGCCTAAGATAACATGGGATGAAGAAGATATAATCAACTTGAAGAGAAACTTTTTACCCAAAGGAGTAATAGAATTAGAACATATTTTTGACTTCAATGGAGTAATGAGATAGAGGGACTTGCCCAAAATAGAAAGGGGGTAAGTGTGATTTACATAATTTAGGGACAGAGCAAAATCCACAAAATGTGCTGATTGGAAAGACTTGCTCTGAGAAAATAAGAAAGGGAGTTTTAGACGTTCTGAAAGATTATAAACACGTAATAGCATGGGCCTATGAAGACTTGAAAACATTTGATAAGTCCATCATAACTCACGTAATACCTTTCAAGCCAGAGGTTAAGCCATTTAGACAGAAAGAAAGGCCTGTGAACGTTATCCTAGAGCCATTAATCTTTGAGGAAGTAAAAAAATTGCTATCTACTGGAATAATTTTCACAGTCATACATTCGGTCTGGGTAGCTAACCTAGTGCTAGTAAGAAAAAAGAACGGAGACATCAGATTATGCGTAGACTTTAGAAATTTGAATAAAGCATTTGAAAAAGATAATTATCCCCTGCCTCCTATAGACGAAGTGCTGCAAGCAATAAATGGAGCAAAGATGATGTCTTTTTTAGATGGTTTCTTAGGCTATAACCAAGTTTTAATTGACAGAGATGATAGATTAAAAACCACCTTCACTTGTAAATGGGGAAATTATGCATATAGGAGAATGCCTTTTGGTCTGATCAATGTAGGTGCCACTTTTCAGAGAGCCATAGACATTGCGTTCCATGGATTATTAGGTAAGTGCATTATTATGTTTATGGATGATTTGACTATGTATTCCAAGGATGCATCCACTCACGCTGAAGATCTCAAGAAAATACTTAAGCGGTGTGAAAGGTACGAAATTTCCCTTAACCTTAAGAAATGTATATTTGGGGTAACTGAAGGTAAATTATTAGGGCATGTCATTTCTAAAGATGGAATATCGATTGACATAGATAGAATAGAATCAATAAAAAATTTACAAATACCAAATAGTAGGAAAGAGTTAAAATCATTTTTTTGGTAAAATTAACTTTGTTCGAAAGTTTATCACGGGTTTTGCAGAAATTGTGCAGCCATTAAATGCCATGTTAAAGAAGGATGTGTAGATGGAGTGGATGCTAGTGGCTAGAGCCGCATTCAAAGATATCAAGTGGGCCATTTCTCATGCCCCTGTACTGGCAAGCCCAGACTACACAAAGTTGTTTTACATTTACTCCTCCGCATCCTCTCATTCAGTCGCGGTTACCTTGACACAGAAGGGTGCGAACAATGAAGAAAAACCCATCGCATTTATGAGCGCACCCTTGAAAGATGCACAACTAAGATATCTGAATGCTGAAAGGCAAGCATTCGCATTAATAAAGGCCGTAAAAAAATTTAGACATTATGTTCTGCGCAGCCAGGTCAGAGCCATAGTCCTAGACGTAGCAGTGAAGATGCTGCTGATGCAAAATGAGCCTGGAGAAAAGAGAGCCAAGTGGATCACCACGCTGCAGGAGTTCGATATAGAAATCATCCCCATGAAGCTGGTCAGAGGGCAGGCATTGGTACAAGCAATAGTAAATATAGACCCAAATTGGATAAAACAACAGTATGTGCTGAATTCCCATGACACATCAGATTGGTATGGAGATTTGAACACTTTTCTAATAGCTAGAAAGTACCCAAACAAGCTGAAAGATTTGAAGATTAAAGCACAAAAATATATGGTACAAGGAGGTCTTCTATTCAGGAAGAACCATAATTGAATTTATTTAAGATGTCTAAATAGAGCTGAAGTGGATAAAGTGTTGACAGAATTACATGACAAGTATGGAACTGGTCATGGTTCCCATCTAGCTACAACACACAAAATATTGAGAGCAGGCTATTATTGGCCTACGATGTTCAAGGATATAGAGAGTCACATCAAGAGTTGCCACATCTGTCAGACTGCAATAGATAGGGGAAGGAATCAGGCCATCCCATTACAACCTGTGATTGAATCAAGACCATTTGCACAGTGGGGCCTGGATTTTATTGGAGTCATCAATCCTCCATCTTCTGCAGAACACAAGTTCATACTAACAGTGACGGACTACTGTACAAGGTGGACAGAGGCTACCTGCTACAAATTCTCCAAAATTGAGGTAGTTATCAAGTTTCTTGAAGAAAACATCATCATCAGTTTTGGAACTCCCTATTCATTGGTATGTGATAATGGCCCTGCTTTCTCTTCTTTAAAGTTTTCTAAATGGGCATTTGAATACGAGATCATTTTAAAGTTTTCTTCAAATTATTACCCTCAAGGTAATGGATTAGTTGAGTCTATGAACAAAATTTTATTAGACATAATCAAAAAGCTAATTGCAAAGAGTCCTAGAGAGTGGAATACCTTGTTAAAATACGTATTATGGGTAGATAGGACCAAGTTTAAAATAGCTTTAGGTAGTACACCTTATCATTTAGTTTATGGGACTAATCCCATACTTCTAGTAAACCTGAGAATACCAATCTAGAAGTTTTCCAATGAGTTTTTAGGATTTGATAACCATAGGGAAGCAAGGGTAGTACAAATGCTACAATTGGATGAGAAAAGAAATCAAGCCATCGAGAAGTTTGCCAAACACCAAGCGGTTGTTAATAGGTGGTTTGATAAGAGGGTAAGAGTCAAAACATTTAGGATATCTGACTTAGTGTTGTGCTGGGATAAAGCACATGAAAAGAAGGGGAGTCATGGAAAATTTGACAAACTATGGTTAGGCCCGTTACAAGTTTCAGAAATAATAGGAGATAACACATTTAGACTTAAGACCTTGACTAGAGAAGACGTGCCATTACCAATTAATGGTCAACATTTGAAACACTACTTCTAGGCTTGAGATAAAGGGCAGTCCATTTTCATGTAATATAGTGTAAATAATGTATAGTTTTTTCTTCTGTTGTTTCTTTCTTTTTGGGTTGGTTGTTTGTATAGTTTTGTTTTCTATTTCTTTCTGTTTGTTGTTTTGTTTCTATTTGTGCAGTTTTGTCTTCCTTTTCTTTTTTTGTACAGTCTATTTTTTTGGTTTGTTTGTTTTCTCCTCGGTAGGGATCTTTGTTTTACTTTAGAGTATTAAGGAGCAAGCCAACAACCATTCAAAATAGTATAAAATTTAGAATATTCTGGTTAATTATTTGCAATTTATGCATAACTTGTTGTGACTGTCATGAATGTAGAGAGTTATTTATCTTCTGAAATTTCATATTCAATAAATGTGATTGAGAATTCAAGAGAGGTTTCTCATGATGACCTAAAATGCTTGGGTTTGTTGAACCTACCAGTGTATTTATTAGGTGAAAAATCTGAGGTCACTCTTGCTACCATTACAATTCTCAGCTTAATTTCAGCAAGTGCTCACTCCTTGCATCATGAAGCAATGAATTGCTATATCTTGTGAAATATCTACCAAAGCATAAAATAAAATAAATAAAGTATAGAGTATAAAAAAAAAATATAATAAAGAGGATTATACTAAAAATCCATATTAAGCCATCTAAGTAACTCTACCAGGGCTATGGACGCTCGCTGGCAGTGGGGCTCTACTTAGGAGAATTGTAACGATAACCTTGCCCAGGCTATGAACGCTTGCTGGCAGCAAGGTTCTATCTGGTTGGCTATGAGGGAATATCCTCAACTACGTAGGCTAATGTCAGTCACTGGTTTGTTCAACTGATCTTCAAGATAAGGATAATTAATCACTTGCACATACTTAAACTGAAAATAAAAATTCATGCACCCTTATTGAATACCTTAGGTCTCAAGGTGAATAATAATTTACAAGAAGATAGTTGGAAGTTATGGACTTATTTCATCTAGTTTTCTTGAGTGCTTTGAATTTAATCATTTTGTTTGGTTGCTAGTTGTTGTGATGTTCACAACACGCCCCATTTTACTCCTTAGCAAAATGAGGACCCCTACTGTGGATGTTGCTTTTGCTGTTGTGTGTGTCATTTTGCTTGGTGGTAAAGGGAAAAGGGAGTTGAAATTTACAAACTTTGTTAAAAATAGAAAAAAACACATTTTCAGTACCAATGCATGATATGGTTGGATTCCTTGTGAAAAATGAGCTAGGGTTGCTTTTTGAATCATCTTAGAATTTAACATATTTTGCAAGTTATGATTATTTCAGTAAAATGAACATTTAGGTTTGTATATCACTTTGCCTAATACAATGTCAGTTGTATGTCTTTTTCCTTGTGTGTATTTGGTTAAGGTTTCTGATTTACACATACAGGATGGACCTGAAGTGTTTTTAGGTTAAAGTTGAATATTGTTTTGGATTCCACTTTGTATCTCACATTTGTATGTTTGGCAAGTCAGAACATACAAGACAAATGAACAAGGCATAATATGCAAACGTGGACCCGAAAGTTTATTGAACAAGAAGAAGTCCTTGTATGTGAGGTCAGATACAAGGTGAACAGTACATGGGTCCCACCATTCATCAGCGTAGCTTTTGCTATCGGCCGAGTTTGGATTTATCTCACCGAAGGGTGTGGTCTCTCTGATGGGGTTTGTGGTCGGAGTGAAAGTAGCCATCGGTGGAGAAAGTTTTTGACTCCCCGATGGGCGATGTCATGTCGATAGGAATGAAGCACAGGCCAATAGGGTTGTTTCGGTGAGACTCATGCTGATACAAAGGCCATCGAAAAAACAAGTAATAGTTGGAGTAACATTTCAGGCTTTCACCGATGGGAAGACTCACACCAATATTACGACGATCAGCATAACAAGTAGCGATCAGGGTGAAGTTTTAGGCCTTCGCCAAATAGAGGAACTCACGCTGATAAGGGTGATCGGCCAAGCAATATGCATCGGCCAATCAAATTTTTTACTTGCCGATGGGCAGTATCATATCGACAGGAAGGAAACACAAGCCGCTAGGGCTATTTCGGTGAAAGTCACGCCGATATAGGACATCAGCCAAACAATGGAAATCGGCCCATCATTTTTTGGACTTGTCGACGACATATCTCATGCCAATGGGCGGGAAGGGGCAGAGCAATAGGGTTTTTGGGCATTTTTGAGGCTCGAGTGAATGTTTTTGGTCAGCGATGGTTGACCCGATGGTGTTTTGGACATTATATATGCATTTTGAACGCATTTTTGGGGCATTTTTGGGGCTGTTTTCTATATTTTGCACAATCATGCCTTGATTCAACAGGTGTTTCAGTTTCCTACTATTTATTAAGTGAAGTGATACTTATTGCTTGTCTATTTTTTGCAGGTTTGCAGTTGAGGAGGGAGCTAGAATTTAGTGGCAGTGACATCATGGAAGAGGAAATCTAATCTCAGGAGTAGAGGAAGATAAGGATGAAGGACGAGGAAGTCAAGGGTCTTCACTGATGAAGACAAAATACAACTGAGGGCATTACTGCAGTAGACCACAGAAGTTATTATTGAGCTGATAGGGTTCCCAGAAGGGCATTTTTTTTGCCCAGATTTGATGTATACTCAGAGATATTTTGGGAGACTTGTTCTCCAGCATTTATTGCTGTAGCCAGAGGTTTGAACTATTGCTTAACTAGGGTTTTGAGTTGTAGTGAGGACAATCAGAGTCTTTATATTGTGCCTCTCTACATTGTAATACTTTACACAGGGGCTACTTAGAAATTTGTAGCAGTAGATTTTTGTAGAGAATAGCCTTTAGAATAGAGGGACCTTTGAGTTTAGAAGTAGAAGAAGGAGGTTGCCTATGTCTGCAATAAGGAATGTGTGGAACATCTGGCTTCCTTACTGTATCTGTAAAGCTTGTAAGTTTTCTGTAGTTTGATCAATGAAGCTAAGAGCCATTCAGACATTGTAAATCTTAGATGACTATCTGTTTCTAATACAATTGAATCTAAAATTCTGCATCTATCTTCTGAGTGTTTTCTTTCTCTTCATTGTGTTTTGAAACATTTTCTCTTAGAGCTTACAATTTTAAGTGTATGTTTGTGAAAATGCTCAGAACTTGCATTTAAGGTTTTGTCTGTGGATTTGATCAAGTTACTATATGATTTATATAGTGCATAACAGAACAATTAAATCCTTCGGTAGATTTAAATGAAGTTTTGATTAGACCTTTCTAACTTTTCCCAACACATCTAAAATACTTAGCTAAAAATGCATAAATTTAAAGGAAATTGTCTCAAATTTGAAAGAGTATACATAACAGAGTTGAAAGTAGACAATTTTCATAAATACTTAAGAGGAGAAGGCTGCAATAAATTAAAAAAAAAAAAAACCATTTAAAGCTTTG
The DNA here is from genome assembly GCA_027924645.1 of Cunninghamia lanceolata. Lineage (NCBI taxonomy): Eukaryota > Viridiplantae > Streptophyta > Pinopsida > Cupressales > Cupressaceae > Cunninghamia > Cunninghamia lanceolata. The sequence goes on along the minus strand of BSBN01000173.1, from coordinate 859,843 downwards.
CAGCACAGTAGTATTTTTATGCAAAAGAATGAACAACATACTGATATTTCATGGTCTTTTGCATAGTTTGAGTCCAGTAAACCAACAAGAAACCCTAAACTACGTAAGGCCCCTTGAACATTACAGCTTCACATTGACCAACTAAATTTGTCCAACAGGTCAAGACCTGACCATATTAAACTTGGGATTAAGTGAATCTTAACCGATTCCTTCATATCTTTCAATTTAGTTTTGGTTCATTTTATGTGAATTTTAACTAATTGTTATGATTGCATCAAAACAATCATCAACAAACCTGTCCAAAAAAAAATGAAGCAGAGCATCATACCATAACACTCAAACAATTCTATATCAATTATGGCAAAAGACACATCTAATACAAGAATATTTTTTCAATAGGTTAACTTACAAGGTCTTTAATTTTTGTCATTATGTCTTCCTATGCTACTCGAGGATGCCAAAAGCTAGAGATGCTATGATGGGGGCATAATTTTTCTTTGTCTTCTACTTGTGGATTAAACTTTAGTAATGTAACCACTTTTGTCTAATGACATGATCAACAAAAGATCATCGAGGACTCCGAGGTCTGAACATGAAAAGGGGCAATCCTTGTCTGTTGAAACACAAGAAGTACTGAGGTCATCTAGATTCAAGTTTGACTAGATGCTTGTATCAAATTGCTATATCAAAAATCCATGTAAGTAATACTCAGGTCATCTCAGTCTAATCATACCTAGATGCTTGTATTTTTTTACAACATATCAAAAAGTGAAAAATACCAAAAAGTGCCCAATGATGAAAGCAAAAAGCCTTGCAAGATGACAAATCCACATCCACATCCATCTCGTATCCAGCAAATCCATATCATCCTACAACATATCAAATGAAAACTGATATTTCTTCATTTTCTTCCACCTATCTATATCATCCCTGTGTCGATTGAGTACATTTGGACATATAAAAAATATAACGTATAAGTTGCATATAACACCACATGAGATAGTCATTCACATGATTAAATCATCTTACATACATAATAAGTGCATTAGATCATTTTCCATACATTTTTTAGATCATCCATATACATGTGCATCCATATATCATATCAAAAGAAAATCAAAACATAGGTCACATACATATAGAACTGCATAATCATACCCATACACATTAGCATTTGCATAAATCAAAATCAGCCTAAACATCCATCTAGTGTATATACCATATACAACACATGCATATAGATCATGAAACAACATCATCATATAAATCAGAAACATGTCCAAATGTACAATATATCACAATCTCTGTCCAATCTTAGAGTTATGTCATAAATATATACAACTAATGGTGATACAAGTCTCAAAATAAAAGAACATATATCGACTATCTCAGCCATCTATCACAAATGTGCTATGAAACAATCAAAACTAGTACAAGTGTCTGGGACTATCTAACCCTACTGCTGGGGCATGTTGCTCCACACACTGGCCGCTCCTCTATCCCCCCTGCTAGCAGTGGGCCCCTCACTAAGCCTACAGACCGAGACCTACTTGCTCTCTATGCTACCTCTAACTGGCTCCTAAAGCTCGTAGCTCTCTGACTCGCTGGCAAAATGCTGTGATATAATCCCCTGTAATATTGAGCTTGAGCCTGGGCTCTCGTAAGCTCACTCTACACCTAGGCCACCTATGCCACTAAAAAATTGGTGGTCTCATCTGTGCCCATGGCCATCATGGCTGCATCTTGCTTGACCCTCATAGACCGCATGCTAGCTAAGACTGCATCTCTCTCCTGAGTCAACTCTAATATTCGAGTAGCGTCTGCCTCTCTGTGAGACTCTGCTGCTCTCAAATGTGCCCTCAGCTGTCTCATCTGACTCTGAAGGGACACCATGGCCTGCTGCTAAAAATTAGGTTGCGCTGGCACCTGTGCTTGTACCTGCGGCTGTACCTATGGTTGTACCTTCTGTTGTGCCACCTACTGTGGCGGCAACATTAGTCCCTATGGTGCCGCAACCCGTGCCTGCACCTATCCTATAGCCTACGGCTGCACGATTGTCTCATGACTCGAAGGTCCCTCTCCAGCCCTCCTCCTCCTCCACCATCTCCCCCGCCTCCCCCATCATCTCCTCCTCTCCTCCTCCTCCGTCCTCCCCTCCTCCTACCAACTACACCCTCCTCATCTAAATCCTCCTCGTCAATATGAGGAGCCAGCTCTCCCGAACTTGAGTACCTAGGGAATGGATTTGCTGCGAACCACTCCTCATAGTCTGGCATCATGCCAGCATCCACTATATCTCTCCTCATAGGCCAAGCTACATATGGGGTCTGCTGGAAATCTGCCAAGGCCTCCTCATAGGAAGCCACAGGACCCCACCTATACCTCTGTCCTTGTAAAGCATGCCTCCCCCTGCGGTTTGCCCTGAACTCGGCCAAACTATCTTTGCACTCTAACAATCTGCCTCTCTAGAATGAACTAAGTCCTACCAATAAGCCATCTCGTCTAGAAGTAGTACGGGAGCTCGTCTGCCTCATCGTCCCACACCTCACAGTCTATGTAAGGGTGCCAAACAACTGCATCCAGACCATCAAATGCATGCCTCCAATACTCAAGCTTCCTCAGCATGTGCTGGGAAATCATGCCAGCATAGTCGTAACTATAAGGTTCACCCCTCTGCCTGTGGAATAAACATACTGGCCGTGTGATAGCAATATGCTCCCACAACCAAAATTGTAGAAGCGAAACACTAGCAGACAAACTAGCCCCCCTGTGATACACCACCTGGTGCATGTCTCTGTATAGATGTGCAAGCACGCACACCCCCCATGCATACCGTGTCCCATCCATGATCATACTCTCTAGAACCCTCCCCTAGCCGATCGGGAAGTCGTGTGACCTCCTATCGGGGCATACTATGCCACCGATCAATCCTGCCACTATGCCTGGAAAGTAGTCATAACAGTCATGTATATCCTGCCAAGAAATCACCTGCTCCACCAGCTTAGGGTCGTCGAACACGCGTCTGCACTCCTCCAAGCCAACATCATGCTATGACTCATACTCAACCAACTCTCCCTGAATTGGGAGGTGTAGAATCTGATATACGTCCTCCAAAGTGATCACCATCTCCCTTATCGGTAGATGGAATGTGCCATCCTCACTGTGAAATCGCTCCATAGCAGCAATCAGCATCGCCTGGTTTGTGGGAACCTCAGGCATGAAGCAAACATAGTACAAGCCCATAGCACCTAGAGCCTCGCGATCCATTTTGGTCAGCATATATCACTGCAACAGCGGCAACGGGAACTGCTCACGTGATATAAGAACATCCCAAATATCCTCCTGCAACCAAGCAAAACATACCATCAATGAAATCCATATCCATATCAAAACCTACCCAAAGAAATCAAACTAGCCTATCATTGACTTAACATATCAAATTAATCAAAACAACATATCATCTCTCGACTAGATTCTCGGCAATCTTGGAGATCGCTAATCAATTAACGCATCGATCAGGGTGCTAATTGGGTTAATTTCGTTAAGTCAACTAATTTTCTAGGTGACAAATGTGCCAATCCATATCACATGCACTGCTTCACCGTGAATGTGCCACTCTTTGACATGTATGCGCCATTCTGGCACATGCACCACTTATTATGTCAAATGCACAATTTCCTGGCAAATGCGCCAGTTCTTATGTCAAATGTGCAAATTCTATTAAATGTGCCATCTCAATGTTCAAATGCACAATCTCCTGGTATATGTGCTAATTAATAACTCAAATGCACAAAATCTAGCAAATGCACCAATGCAGGAATCAAAAGCACAACATTATCAAATGCACCAGTTTACAGCTTTCCTAGCCATTATTACACCTAAAAATTGACTTTTGACAAGTTTTGAAGAACTACATATCGGGGGTCCTGCCTCTGTTGGTCGATCGAACCGTCGAATCTGCTCAAACCGATACTCTTCGTGTGGAATATCCATCTGTCTGGCTGTCATACTTTCCTAAGCTCTCCAGAGGACAAATTAACTATGGACAAGTGTACAAATGAATAGAACATGTGGACCCAGCTCCTATATATAGCAAGTGACCCATATCTGACTATATGCAACTGTGGCTACTTCCCATGTCATTTTCTCTAAACCATATCCCATTTTTCTCCATCCTAACCCGTTTTCACCTTCTTCTTCATGAAATTGTCCATCTCACGCCTTTTGCCTTCTTCCGTCCAATCTCTCGAGGGGGTTTCCTGTCATCAAACTTGTACCAGGGGCAAAACTGGGGCATGTATCACTGTCAAAAATTCTTATTCTTTGAAACAACGTGATAAAACACATTACATCAAAGAAGGACAAAATGTATACACCTAAAATTGGCATGACTCTACTTAAATAAATATTTTAAATATTTATTTCATCACCATATTCATCTATCAATAAATAAATACATTTATTTATTTATTTGATTCATCCCCTCTCATTTAATTAAATAAATTACATTTTATTTAATTAATTAAATTCTCCTACACCAACTTCATTCTTCTAAAATAATTAAATAATTTTAATTATTTAATTAAAATCTTTATTCTTCTAAATTTAAATAAAATGCAAATTTTATTTAAATAAAGTCTAAAATCGTCACAAAATAAAATATATTTCTATATTTTATTTATTCCTCTCAATTATCTACAAAATAATTAAATAAATTCTTTTTATCTAATTATGCCTTCTTATCTTCACAAAAATCATTCTTATCTTCCAAAAATACTTTCCTCTTGTCACACAAAAGCAAAAGCTGAGTTACAAAAGTAAAATCAGTTTTAAAGCATCTTTAAAGCAAATCTTCTCTCAAATTAGAAAAATAAATTTTACTTTAATAAAATCAAATCTCATCCTCATCAAGAGAGGAGTTAACTCAACAAAGCTGCTTTTCAAATGACATGTGTCCTTCCATTTGTTGCACATTCCTCAACAAGCCTCCTCTATTGATCCTTTCTTTTCCTCTCAACCATTGATCTTCCCTCACCTTTTTCTATAAATACAACCTTCTCTTCATTTCAGATCTCTCATCTGTGCAAACTTATGCTATAGGAATACAAGCGGGCCTTTGGCACCCCCTCTTCCTAAAGCACTTCATAGCATCCATTTTTAGTGTGTTGAAGCTCAACTTCAATCACGCAAGTATCATAGCCATTCTATCTTTGTCATCTTTAACAAGCAAGGGAGCAATAGCTTCTGAGGGCTTCATCACCAAGATGAAAGAGAGATAGGCGAACTACGGAAGATGCAAGGTAAAGGTGTAAGTATTGTTGTTTATTTGTTTTAATCTCCTTTTATCTTTAGATTCTGTAGATGTTTGGGTTTTTTTATAATCTTTTGGATTAACCTATTTTGCCCCTCATAGTTTCTTATCATAGGCTTAGTACCTTCGCTTCTTTTTATTCTTCATATTCGTTTAGAAAATTAGGTAATATGTGCTGTAAATAACAACATTCATCAAATAAATGTAGATTGTAGATTTAGAATCTATAGTGTTTGTAGATTTAATATTGTTTTGTTTCACATATCAAGACTTTTTGTAAACTTTTGTTTTATTTGGAGGTCCATTTATTTATATAATATTTTTTTGTTTCACATATATCAAGAATTTTTTGTTTTTCTTTTCTTTATACCCATAAATGAATCACAATTTGCAATTGTAATTAAGTTTGTAAATTTACAAATTTTAAAATCTATATTCTACTGAATTACATAAACACCTAACTATTTTGCGTTCAAATGTGCATGTCAACATAACCATTACACCCTTTCAAATAACCCAATTTCTAGTTTGTAGAATGTGAAGGAGAAATCATCATTATTTTGTTGTGTCTTGCATATTCCCACATCAAATAAAAGCAATGTGAACAATTATATTTATAATCAAGTAAAACTATAATAAATTTCATGTTTGGAATTGTATTTGATGTTCTCATTGTATGATAAGTGTTCATCAAGTTTGGTTTAAGCAAAGTATTAGCACCACATAATTGTGTTTAGATTTGTTTATGTCATGGTAGGTTTTTTCTAATGAACTCTTTTGGGAGAATGGTTTTGTCTTTAATACAAGGAAATCATTTCTAAATGAATCATTTCTAAGTCTTAACTATTCATAATATTGTTTTGTTTCATGTCTATCAAAACTTTTTTGTTTTTCACTTTTATTTATACCCATAAATGAATCATAATTCAAATGCAATTGTAAACTTACATTTTAAAACCTATATTCTACATGTACTGAATTACACAAATACCTAAATAACTTCTCATGACAAAAATAATCATAATAATCATAAATAGAAATATCCTCATAAATGTCCACAAACACACAAATGTAGATAGAAATGTCCTCATAAATGTGACCTAGAAATAGACATGTAGTTAGAAATGTTAGGTCATAAATCTCCACAAACACACATACATGCAAATGTATCTAGATAAAAATGTCCATACATAAACATGTACATCTATAGAAATGTCTGCTCAAACAAATATAAGATCTAGAGAAATATATGGAGAAAAACATGTCTATGAAGTGCTACCAATAGCCTGGTCATCATGTCGGCTGCGAGTTGAACGACCCAAGTTTGACTGAGCATCCTATTTTGATGGATGCACCGAGCCCTGGAGATAGTACAATAGATGTATGTATAAAAATGTACAAATTATATGCATTTACATGCTTACACGTACAAATTATATGCATTTACTCTTGATAATTGAGGGGGGGGGTGAATCAATTATCCTAATTATTTTTGCTCTCTGAACTTTCTTATTAATTAATGTAGCATTAATTCAAATAAGCAAACATAACCATGAAATGGAAATACACATGACACAATATTTTTGATGTGGAAACCCTGTTAAGGGAGAAAACCATGGGGTGATTAACCCAAGATTGTATTCTCTGTTAGAAGAATGGAAATACAGAATGGCACTTGCCAATTAGGGCTCACTGCCCGAGCACACTGCTCACAAGAGGCACACTGCCTACAAGAGACACACTATCTACAATTTATAAAGAGTGTAATACAATACTTGAACTGATAAGGAGCATCTACATATGCTAGAGTTCAGTTCCGGTTAGGCTCAATATACTGATCTGCTGCACTTCATCTTTCCTCTTCTTTTGTGTTGCTCTCCTTTCACATACCAGACCTTCCTTACTATTTTTACTCTGCTCTACTACTTTTCTTTGCACATAACCACAAACCACAACAACTCTCACAGCTAAATCCATCTTGTATATATATCCGCAAAAGTGATTTCATCACCTTTCTAGTTAGCATCCGGAATAGTCAATCTTTTCCACAAACTCTGATTTGTCGGCTAAATCCTTGCTTACCAAGTAATGCAGATCAAGGATATACTTGTAGAAGTCATCAATCATGTCGGCCAATCATAACTTATGCCTCAATAACCTTTACCATTATCAGTAACACATTCAGAATAATGTCTGATGTTCTGCCAGTCAGTTCTTCCTCTGTCCACACTGCCAATCAGGAACCTGATACTCAAGTAATCATATCTTTTTCTTCATCTATCACCAGAGGCTAAATCCTTGGAATCTATTAGTCAAGGTAGTCCTCTTGACTTCCCCAAATCTGCACTTCACCAAGATACTTCCTCTAAGAGATCCGGACCTGACTGTCGGACCTTACTGACTGCTCTGTTCTTGCTTACCGAACCTTAACACTTCTTCAATTTGACTTCCGGTGAGGACACATCATGTCTTGCAGATGTGTGGAATGATCTTTGTTGCCATCAATGATAATAATAATAAATCCACATAGTGTCTCTTGCCAACAATCTCCCCCTTTGGCATTGATGGCAACACTTAGTGAAAAATGACTGTGTTTACACTATGCTCCCCCTTGGCTGATGCTCTATTTTTATATACATTTTTCAGAGCTCCCCCTTAGTTGGATTCCTCATTTTTCACTGCTTTTCACTCCCCCTTTGACATCAATGACAAAGGGTGGGAACAGCGCATCAAAATTTTCAAAAATTTAACTATACTTAGTCACATAAGTATACTATCCGGTTATACTTTACATAAACTTTAGTATATCTGCAAAAGTATTTGTCAATTGTATAACTTCTATCACCCAACTCACCTTCATCCTATCCAAAATTGAGATGTGACCACTCAATAGGAATGCAAAAGCTTCTGCCCTCTTAAGATCTGTCAGATCATTGGTTCGGGTAGTAGTTTGAGCATAACTTATGGCCTCATGCATGGCCTCTAACTTAGGGATAATGATCCCTCTAAGTTCACCCATCCGGCTAATTATGTTCTTCCTTTCCTTCTCAAAATTATTTATTGCATTTGTGATTGCAATAGTCTAACACTCTTGATTTACTATGGAGGATGAGAGAGGATCAAAACTTTGAGACAAACTTAGTAGTTTATCCTCTTGCTCTTTTATTTTCTTCTCAATATCTTTGGTCACTGTGGGCCAAGATAAGCAAAATTTGTACATATTTCTGCCATCTTTAAGAGCATTTTCCAAGCTCTTTATCCCAATATCCATGACTCTCCTATCATTTGTTATCAGACCCTGTACTTTGGAGAATCTTTTATCAAAAAACTCCTTCTGGACCTTTTCTTCAGCTGACTTCTCTAGAGAATCAAAATGTGTGCTAACATTGTTGACTAGAGTTTTGAGATTACCAGAAGAGGAGGCTGTGGGATCCTTCTAAAAAGATGGCATGATCTTTTCCAACACTTTAGATGCTACCTCTATAAGCTCAGAGTCTTCCATGTGAGATTTCAGTAGTTTCTCTTTGGCCTTCACATTTGCAAATGAAGCTATCTTCATTGTTTGTACCGGAGATAGAGAGTTAAAGTCTAATGGCCCTTGAAGTAACTTCGGTTCATCAATCTCCAATATTTCTTTTGTCAAGAAGTCCTTAACAGTTTCTACAGTGTCTCTTGCCAGAGACAGAGATTTCTTCTCTTCTGCACTGTCACTTATGTTCTTCTCAGCTTGACTTTCTTCTCTTCCTTTCACTTCTTCTTCTTTCTCCTCTAGTCTTTCTTCTCCTTTAGATCTGGAGACTGTAGGGGAAATCAGAGGAGAGATATTTGTTTGTTCATGAGCACCTCTCCTAGAGTAGAGGATTCCAAGTCCTTATCATTTTCTGCACCAGTGTCCATGACTTCTTCTGCCATTTTCTCAGTGGACTCTTCTGCAATATTTGTGGCCGAGGGGTCAGCACCTAAGTCCTCTATGATAGGAAGATTGAATCTTTTGAAGACCTTCCAGAGGATCTCTTTTGTTTCCTTGGCTACCTTGTCAGTCTCACCAAGCATGAGCTAATTCATTCTGGCTTTGTTCCTGAACTCATCCTTGCAATCTTTAAAGATCATATTCATTTGCTTTGAATCAATTGAAGGATATAGCTGAATAGCTATCTATTCTCAGATCTCAAGGTCTTTTGCCATGGCATTATTCTTTCTTATTTCTAACTCCTTTTCTAGGCTCTTGGGAATAAGAGATATAATTTCAATAAAAGCCTTATTATATATGTTCAGATACTTAACTGTAGCTTCCTGCAAGATCTTTTGGTCAGCCTGATTATAATCATCATAGAATTTGGCCATTGGTTGAAGGTTTCCATCCATAATGACTGATTTGATTACACTTTCTAGAGACAGGGTGGGCTTTTTAACAAATTCCTTTGCCATTTCTTCCTTGTCTTGACCTATGGAAGTTTCACCGGATCCTTTCTTCTTCTGCTTCTTTATTTCCTTTATCCCCTCATCAGATTCAGTCTCTTCTTCATCCTTTTGACTCGCATAGGACCTTGTGGCCTTAGTCTTGGTTCTTTTCTCTATTATACCAGATGATCTTGCTTCCGGTTTAGATGCCCTTGAGCTTTTGGCAGTGGTAGGTGTAGATCTCTTTGATGATCTAGTCCAGGTGGAGGTTTCTACCGGAGCACTTTCCTTGCTTTCTTTTTCTGCCTCTTTTCCCTGTTGGCATCAAGTGCCTCCTTTGAGATGCCAAATTCTTTGGCAACATCTTCAACTTCTTTTCTCACCTTCCTCTTGATCTCTGGTTGTCTGAGCTCCACATGAATCTTTACACTTAGCTCTTCAAAGGTTCCAAACCTTTCTGCATTTGGATCCTTTGGCTGACTTAGCATGTGTTGAACATGTAGCTCCACAATTTGTTTATCAACTTCATACCCCATAGGCATGATCAAGACTGTCCTTGGCTCTACTGCCTCCACTAGGCATTGATCAGTGTCTACCATGAAGCACACTGTATCTTTATATTTCTCAACTAGAGATTGGGGAATTCTCTCTCTAGATTGCATCATGTTCTGAAAGTTTTTAAAGAAACCCTAGAGAGCTGTGTTTTGAGATTTGTCATCACCAAGTCCATGCAAATAATTTCTGATTTGGATAGCTACTAGTCTATCATTCTCCCACACCCAGCCACTAGATCCGGGAAGCTCATTCATAAAGTAGAAGAATAAGCACAATATCAATCCACCATACTTGAATGAATTCTTTTTATCTTTTTTTATTTTCTATAGATTCTCCAAAAGTTGGCTTAGAAGCAATTCACACAGATCATAGTCGGCATTTTCTTTTAACATTTGATAGGCTATAAAAACTACAGTTCCTGGTACTGAATTTTTCCTACTAGAGTGATAAATCTTGCAACTAATTATCATGGATACAAATTTGACATCTGGATTAGTGATATCTTCAATTGTCATAGCTCTCTTGTCAAATTTTGATCTGGTTGCATCACTTACTGTCTAATTCTTGACAGATTTGAGAATAGGTATACCACCAAATGAGTGCAAACTGGTAACTGCCCTAATGGCATATTTTTTGATCTTGAATGGTCCATTCAACCACATGAAGTTGTCATGTATTCTACTCAAGACATACCGGACCCATTTGTCCTCAGCAAGGCAGGGGAAATGTATACATTGTGCAAAGTGCTTCTCTCGGAGGGCCTTGTATTGGGGTTTGAGCTCAAATGAATCATCTATTAACTGTTTATGGTAGATATCCCTCAATTTGAACTCTCCAAATTCTTCAATGTTTGCATGAATGTAAACCCTAATATCTTTTGTATGCAGGACACCATGCGGAACACTGGAAAAAGCTCCTAGGGGATCTACTTCCAGGGATTTGTAGGGATGTTTCTTGAATTTGGGGTGAGGCCTATCAGTGATCTTCACAATATTCAGGGTAGACATCCTTTTTAAAAAGACTTTGCAGAGAATAATAGAAAATACCTTTTGCGTCTTTCGGTTTCACGGAGTTAGCCGGATTGATTTCTGGATGAATTGACTTCTGCAAATGATCTTTGATGAGCTTGAGAAATTCTGTTGTAGAGCCTTCTCTTTTCATTTCTTCTTGAATGTAGAATGAACAAATACTTAATGAGAAAACCCTTATATTGCTCCACAAACCCTAATGTTAAGTTGCAATAAATACTCTACCTAAGTCATTCCAGTTTGCCTTATTCAGAAGACTTGAAGAACTAGATCAATCTTAATCTTAAACATCTTGCAGATCTTTCAAATCTTAACCATAGTTTATTTGGATGTTTCTCTTATGAACCCTTTAATCTATAACTCTTCTTGTGCCAGTTCCGGCACCAATTGACTGGCTAGGGGAACAAGGTTTTCTTTGTGTCTCCCCCTGAGCCAGAGCTCACTTTTTAATTTCTGAAAGGAATATCAACACTAGAGTTTGGTGCGGATCCATCCCCCACATTATTTGTAATTTTCTTCACCCAAATCTTGTTCATCTCACTTTGAACTTCATCCACATTCACCTTTTGTTTTCCCTTATCTTGATTCTGATTATGATGTACCAGACCTCTTTTGTCTTGATTCTTGCTTCTATAGAATTTTACAATATGACTGGATCTATTGCAAATTTGGAAAACAACATTTCTTTGCATATTTGATTGATATCCTCTTGATCTGCATTGATTAGCCATATGACCTAATCTATTGCATGCAAAGCATCTACCATTGAATGATTTGTTCATTTGCATATTTCTGCATTCATTAGATTTGTGACCATACCTTTTGCAGTTGAAACACTATCTAGAGAAGGATGAATTAGTCTGATTCATTCTCTTTCTACACTGATTAGCTTTATGACCAAAGTTATTGTAGTTGTGGCAGTATCCATTGAAGGTTGGATATCTTTGAGCATTAGGCTGTCTTACCGGAAGTCTTCTAGGCCTGTTCCTTGGATTTTCTGATCCAAAATTCTTCTGACCAGATTTGGAGTTTTCTCCTTTCTCATATCCCAAACCATACTTATCATCTACCCTCTTTTGACTTTCAAGAAGAACTTCAAGTTGAGCAGAACTTATCTTGAATTTTTCTTTATACTCATTTGCTGTTTGAAGATCCCTTTTAAGAGAGACAATTTGATCCTCAAGTTTTTCTTCATTATCTTTAGCATCTTCAAGATCAGATTCAAGGTGTCTGATTATTCTATCCATCTTGTGGTAGTCTTCTGATTTCTCCTTGAGAGATTGTCTTAGATCATCTTGAGATTTTCTTCTCTCTTCAATTTCTTGAGTAAACTTTATAACTCCTGATCCCATTTCATGTCTTATCATAATGATTTCTTTTGATAACTTTTAACATAACTTGGTTTTCTCTTTTAGATCTTCACTTGTATCATTTGTTTCATTTTGACTTGCCAATTGATGGAGTAGTTCCTTTCTCTTTTTCATAGAGAGACTCAGTTTCTCTTTTAGTTCTTTTATGAAATCATCAGCTTGTTTTAGTCTTTCCTTTAATTCATTGACTTTAGAATTGACTACTCAAAATCATCAAGGGCAGACTTAAGTTGCTCCCTCATACCATACACATCCATTTGAATTCCTAGATCTTCCTCAAGTGGTTAGGCTTTGTTGGGAGGAACTTGGCTCTGATACCAATTGTTAATAACTGAGAGGGGGGTGAATCAGTTATCCTAATTATTTCTACTCTCTAAACTTTCTTATTAATTAATGCAGCATTAATTCAAATAAACAAACATAACCATGAAATAGAAATACACATGACACAATATTTTTGATGTGGAAACCCTGTTAAGGGAGAAAACCACGGGATGATTAACCCAAGATTGTATTCTCTATTAGAAGAATGGAAATACAGAATGGCACTTGCCAATTAGGGCTCACTGCCTGAGCACACTGCTCATAAGAGGCACACTACCTACAAGAGACACACTGTCTACAATTTATAAAGAGTGTAATATAATACTTGAACTGATAAGGAGCATCTACATATGCTAGAGTTCAGTTCTAGTTAGGCTCAGTACACTGATCTACTACACTTCATCTTTCCTCTTCTTTTGTGTTGCTCTCCTTTCACATACTAGACCTTCCTTACTATTTTTACTCTACTCTACTGCTTTTCTTCGCACATAACCACAAACCACAACACCTCTCACAGCTAAATCCATCTTGTATATATATCCACAAAAGTGATTTCATCACCTTTCTAGTCAGCATCCGAAATAGTCAATCTTTTCCACAAACTCTAATTTGTCAGCTGAATCTTTGCTTACCAAGTAATGCAGATCAAGGATATACTTATAGAAGTCATCAATCATGTCGGCCAATCATAACTTATGCCTCAATAACCTTTACCATCATCAGTAACACATCCAGAATAATGTCTGATGTTCTGCCAGTCAGTTCTTCCTCTATCCACACTACCAATCAGGAACCTGATACTCAAGTAATCATATCTTTTTCTTCATCTATCACTGGAAGCTAAATCCTTGGAATCTATCAGTCAAGGTAGTCCTCTTGACTTCCCCAAATCTGTACTTCACCAAGATACTTCCTCTAAGAGATCTGGACCTGACTATCGGACCTTACTGACTACTCTGTTCTTGCTTACCGGACCTTAACACTTCTTCAATCTGACTTCCGGTGAGGACACATCATGTCTTGCAGATGTGTGGAATAATCTTTGTTGCCATCAATGACAACAATAATGAATCCATATAGTGTCTCTTGCCAACATTTACATGTATGTAAGTACAATAATGATTTAAAAATTTAAAACTCACCCATCCACTAACATTACTACCATTAGTTGAATCATGCCTATGTACATAGTCCATCCCTAGAGTAGGTGTAACATGAGCTAACCCCTACAATATATATATATATACAACATTAGGACTCTATCGAGAGAAAAGTAATTTAACATACTTTAATTTAAGTTCAACTTTAAATCATGCATGCACATGCACATACACATGTACTTAACTATGTATCAAGTGTTGTAGGATGATCTGTTGCAATGATTGTATCCGGTACCTCCTTGGCTAGCTCAAGTAATGAAGTCTAAAGTGGACTAACCAGGTGACTTGGCAATGAAGAGGCTGAATGAAGAAGCATATCCACAAAACCTAACACCGATCTTGTTTGTAACTACACCTCAAGTGAATCTAGGGAGGGCTGGGATGTCTTATGCTCAACACGAGGCCTAATAGGTGTATCTCCCTCTATAGTAGCTGAATGATCTAAGGGCGGATTAGGATGTGGAGTACTCAAAGGCACCTGATGAGAAGGTCTCGTATCTTGACAAGATCTTGACGCACTTTGTGAATGGAAAGCACTACCCACATGTCCTCTAACCTCGTGTAAAGGGATACCAAGCTCTGATGCAATAAAAGCATATGAATCCAATAGGTCCTCAAAAAAATAAATCACTATAGTCTGAAGCATATGCTCTCCTATCAGACCATCTATGTCTACAGGAGATGGGACACTCGCGATAACATAAGGATCAGTAGTATGATCCGATGGTCTAGATCATCTAGGATGACTCATCAAATATCTTCCCACATGATTAGAAGATATAATAGATGTGGCAACTGCAATATCACCTACACTGTCGATTTCTTCCCTTTGGAAAGTAATGACAACTCGATCAACAACAAGGGCCAGGGTCAGGGAGATAATAGGCATCTCTCCCCAACCAAGGCTCTATAAACTAGAGCCTATCAATCTAGTTGATGATAGGCATCTCTATCAGCAACTCTGCCCCTCCCCTGACTAGAAAATTTTGGCAAATCTAAGTAGTTCACCTTGAGGCCCATATGAACCTTTGCATATAACTGTTGTGCAAAATATAAAGGAATTTGCTCGTTATTGGGATAACAACCATGAGTAGAAAGAAAATGTGGATATATCAATGGGGCCATAAGAGGGTCTACACATCTAGAGACTTGGTAGCCCCTCACATTAGGCTTACCAACATAAGATGGGAAACATTGGGATTTGATAGTCTCTTTCAAGACACTAAGCTAAACAGAAGCAAGAGAAATATCACCAATAACCTCTTGCCGCATTTGGGAAAGAATAACAACAAGAGTATCACTTGAATAAGCACAGGTATCTCCTAGACTTTGTATAATGCACTACAAGCTAGTTAAAATTGATTGACATGTGTCCCTATAAACCCTGTTGTGTTGGGGTCAGAAAGAAGAGTTGTCAATTTCTAAATCTCAATATCTGTGCATGTAAATATAGAAGGTCCAGGAGGTGGTCTAGTGCATGTGCCATGATATATATATCAACCTAAATTTTGTGCATGTAAAAATAAATTACTTATTCCAATACATATTTACATGTGCATTAGGATCCAACCATGTTGAACCAATTCTCTACAAGTATGATTGATATGTCACACCAACAACATAACATGATAGTGTCTACTTTGGGTCCTATGGAACAAATGTATCAACATACATGTCCTACATCAGAGTAGATAGGGATGTTGTGTTACACTCACCTGTATCAACATACATTTCTTCTCTGATGTACAGATGTGTACATTTGATACATTGTTCCACAACTTCCAAACTTAGACACTAGTTATTATTGGTGTTGGTGAGGCATATCAACCATCTTGTAGAGAATTGGTTAAACATGACTGGATCCTAATGCAATTCCAACATGTTAAATAAATAGTTGAACAAGAGGGAAGATTTCATTTCTAAAATGCATGGATGATTCTTTTCCTTTTCAACTTGCACAGAGAGAGAGAGAGAGAGAGTTTAACTTTTCCAAATCTACATGTATACATGTGTAATGTTGAACATGTATCAGTGTCATAAAAATGAATACCATGTGTGAAATAAACCATTTAAGTCATTCTTATTCCATGTACATTACACATATAGGTAACTCAACAGTTAAAGATATAAAATAATGAACATTACACACTAAGAACATGGATACAACCAATGACTATACATATCTAGTTATCATGGAAATAGATGACTATTACATTACTTTAATTGATTAGATAGTCACTAAATTAGACATGTTTTTATTAAAGTATATTTCTTGACCTTGAGTGATTAAGGATGCTATGAATTTGTCTATATTTTCTTGCTACATCTATAGAAAGCATATGTGTTAAGTATAGAAAACATGACTCCCAGGTCTACTATATCTAGTTGGAACATCCCCACCACTTCCAGTTTTGTAGGAAATAGCATATAAAGTTCTAAGTATTCCAAAATAGTAAACATGTCACATAGTTCAATTCATTAAGTCTAGGACTCTAATTGTCCTCCAAAGAATTCTAGAAGGTGCCCTAAAATAAATGGGGCCATGAGATGGCTTCGTATTCATTCTCGTTCATAAAAAATGGAGGTACTTCATTTTCTAGCGAACAAGTCCACCTAACAAACAAATCTCATCACATTGTACAACCACCACTCGTTGGCCATTGAGGAGCTCCTTGGGTAGAATGGAGAGGCTTGAGGCATCCAAACATGTCCACAACTTTATTGCAAAATTATCATTAACTATTTACTTTGTCCACAACTTTATTGCAATATATACATTTATAAGCCATGATTTCATCATTTACGACAATTTACTTAAAGAAATATGTTTATAATGAACTAATAAAATTAACATTCCTATGTGCTCACAATTTTAGAAAAATATTTTGACTGTCTTGCAACTAAAATAATGAGGATAGTTGTATACCACCTCTCAATTTTTTCAATTAGTTGTAGAGTAAACAAGTCACATAGTTCAATTCAGCTTCTAGGACTCTAATTATCCTCCAAAGAATTTTAGAAGGTGCCCTAAAATGAATGGGGCCATGAGATGGCTTCGTATTCATTCTCATTCTTAAAAAATGGAGGTACTTCATTTTCTGGCGAACAAGTCAACCTAACAAATAGATCTCTTCACATTGCACAACCACCACTTGTTGGCCATTGAGGAGCTCCTTGGCTAGAATGGTGAGGCTTAAGGCATCCAAACATGTCCACAACTTTATTGCAAAATTATCATTAACTATTTACTTTGTCCACAACTTTATTGCAATATATACATTTGTAAGACATGATTTCATCATTTAAGGCAATTTACTTAAAGAAATATGTTTATAATGTACTAATAAAATTATCATTCCTATGTACTCACAATTTTAGAAAAATATTTTGATTGTCTTGCAACTAAAATGATGAGGATAGTTGTATACCACCTCTCAATTTTTTTAATCAGTTGCAAAGCAAACAAGTCACATAGTTCAATTCAGCTTCTAGGACTCTAATTGTCCTCCAAAGAATTCTAGAAGGTGTCCTAAAATGAATGGGGCCATGAGATGGTTTCATATTCATTCTCATTCTTAAAAAATGGAGGTACAAGTCATTTTTTGGTGAACAAGTCCACCTAACAAACAAATCTTTTCACATTGCACAACGACCACTCGTTGGCCATTGAGGAGATCCTTGGCTAGAATGGAGACACTCGAGGCATACAAACATGTGGTGATGTGCATCCATCACAACTACCTTGGCATAGGTCCTTGAATCACTCACCATTTTGTCCTCTCCTCTCCTCTACACAACATTGTACTTCCAAATTTTGCATATATGGCTACTTCCATACATTTGCAGTAATAGATCTTAAGGAGGTTCAACTTCTTGTGAGGGAGAATGACCTATCTAAGGTAGGTGTGGCCCTCTTCTAGTTGCAGTGTAATTCTTTTTAATGGTTGTCCCTCCCTTTATCAATAATAAAATAAATAAATGTAGCAAAGATACTACCATTATGTTACCAAAATGCTATCAATGCCAATTACTTTGTAATGGCCACCACTATCATGCACTCAACTTGTTAATTTTTACATTATAATAAATTGTCTTAAAAGCCTTTGTTTTCCCTTACTAACTACCAAAACTACTTATGGGAAAGTAACTCCCAAAACTAATAATAATATTTACTAACATTTAATTATTTAAATACTAGAACAAGTCACTAAGGTGACTTTAATTGTAATATATTTATTTATTAACTATATACTAAAGATGTAATAAAATTCCAACAATTTAATGAGAACATTTAGGAAATTTAGTATGAATCTCAAATGATTTTAGTGTAGATATTTTATTTTTGATTTTTTAAACTCCTCTAATGGTGAAAATTCCATCCCTAATACTTTTCCCCAATCATTTTGGACTTATTTTGACCTATTGTTCTTGATGTCATAACTAATGTCTAAATGACATATTTTGTGTAGAGAGTTGACATCCAATTTATACCTTATTTGAATATATGTCCTTGTTCTCTAGTGGTCCAGACCTAACCCTTTGAATATATTTTGTTTCTTGTTGTAGTTTAAAATTGTAGCTATGATTTTGAACTTGGTTAAGAACCACGTGTGATATTTCCCCATTTTCTATTTAGCAGAATACCAAAGCATGAGGTGATAGAATGCACTCACATTGCATCAAATTTTTGTTGTCAAATTAATATAATCATAGAAAATGTAGCTCTAAAAAGAAGAATAGAAAAAAAAGTCCTTTTCCTAGTTAGTCCTCCCACAAACTCAAGCACCTTGGCATGTATTGTTATTTGTACTTCCTCTCATACCCAACTTGATATAAGTGCTCAAAGAATAAATTGAGAACGTTGATATTTATGTCAACTATGTATTAAATATTCCAACATTCCCCATTGACAACTAATAGGCAATTCCTTGCTACTTGTGGTGTTAGCTTCAAAGCCCTAATTACCTGGGGTCTCACCTACAGAGGATTCCTCTAATGTTACATCAAAATTAGTCTATAAACTAGGAGGACCTCACACAATTTTACCAATAATGGATCTAACTATGCTAAGACCTATTTATCACTCTTAATCAAACATTCTACCATTTACAATAGTTTTCAATGCTCAAAGACACATGTGTGACCAAACATGGTAGAGATTTAAACACTTAAAAATACGATAAAATATATAAACAAGCATAAAATCTCACTATCTGAGAACTAAGATCTTGTTATGTGACAACTAAGATCTCCTCACATAAAAACTAGTTCTCCTTACACAAAAACTAGACCTTTATCCTAATTTTTGGATAAAAATTATACTACTTACCTGTACCCAACCTTCTAGCACACTAGTTTTGAATTGGGAAATTTTAGAATGATGTGACATTTTTTCACTTCATAATTCTTGGTTAATAACAAATGCAAATTGACCTTAGAAAATAGCATTGAGTTTAGGGAATGTTCTAAGGTAGCTTTAATGTCTTCATTCACCATGAAAATTAGATAGCTTAATAGGAAAATATTAACAATGTTTAAAGACTTAACATTGAATAATCTTAATTAAAGTAGCTTGTTATTATGTGTCATTATTATCTTCTCAAAATAAGGATTAACAATCTAGAAGTTCAAGTTTAGTAACTATTCTTGGATCAAATTTATTGTTTGATCTTGGTTATAAAAGGAGTTCTAATGAATGTTTAACTTGAAATTTTTGTATCTTATCTACATCATTTGTAAAGACATATATTGCCATAACCCTCCTTCCTAGACCCCTTTTTTTGTTTATTTAGTTGTCTATTTTTGTCATACTTATGTTTACAATAGAAAAATTATGAAATTATACATTCATATATTTCCATGGTAACTCAATATGATTTATAGCATATCCAGTACAAGAAACAACACAAAAATACATAAATTTATATACATAAATTTACACATGTAAACTACAAAATTTGTGCCACTATCCAAATAATGAGCTTCTTGAGGTCTACATATGGTGAACAAGAATAGGATCTTGACATTCATGTGACTTGAACTTTTCCACGATTCATCTTATCAAGTGAGGGATTTTGGTGCTCACGAGTATGTGTAATGTTTATCTTCCATTTGTCTATAATTTCTTGAACTTTACGTATTGATGCAATGCCTCTATGCTTAGAATATCCATGTGTGTGATGAACTTAGTAGGTTTAGTATATGTATAATCCAAATGGGAAGTAGGATCTAACAAGGGTCAAAAGATAAACGGTCCTAGTTTGCCAAACTAGGGTTTGTCAAATTAGGGTGAAACTAAATTCATCTTTTCACCCTAATTTAACAAACCATAATTTCTTTTGAAACTCTAGGGTTTGTCAAACCCTAGTTTGCAAACTAGGGTTTGATAGTTCTTTCATTGTCTCAAGAAAATTTTCTATTTTTTATGAAAATTTTCTCTATAAATTGTTAATTGTAATGACAAACCCTAGTTTACCAAACTAGGGTTTGTCAAATTAGGGTGAAACTAAATTCATCTTTTCACCCTAATTTGACAAACCCTAATTTCTTTTGAAACTCTAGGGTTTGATACTTCTTTCATTATATCAAGAAAAAATTCTATTTTTTATGAATTTTTTCTCAATTTTATTGATTGTAATGACAAACCCTAGTTTGGCAGACTAGGGTTTGACAAACCCTAGTTTGGCAGACTAGGGTTTGACAAACCCTAGTTTGGCAGACTAGGGTTTGCCAAACCCTAGTTTGGCAGACTAGGGTTTGCCAAACTGTTCTAGTTCTTTAATTGAAATCTTCAAATTCCTTCGTTTAGTTGAATTTTTCTATATTTCATTAACTATAATCACAAATCCTATTGCCAAACTAGGGTTTCATAGCAGGAAATTTTCTTTATTTAATTGACTGTAATGGAAGCCATGGAAGCCCCTGTCAGTAAGAAACTAGTGTATTCTTGAGTGAACATGCAAGCATTGTATATATACAGTATTACAAAGGGAACGACAAATTTATGCACTTGAATATGCGAGTTTTCTCAACGTGTATGGTGATTTGGGCTGTATTCAACTGTGATTGGTGCTTGACATGTATGGAGATGCTATCATGTGTGGTCTTCACCTTCGTGGATGCTATTCCCTGTCGCCTTCATGGACGCCATTCCCTATCATCTTCAGACGCCATTCCCTATCGCCTTCATTCTGCTACGAGCTCTCAAATGACAAAAAACTATCATTTGAGAGTCTTAACCCTTTTCATAAAAAAACAATAAATTAATGCCTTTGTTCGAAGACAGTCTTCGAGCGAAGGCATTATTTTACTGTTTTTAATTTGGTGCTTAATCACCTTCAATCATAGAACCCCTTCAAATGAAGATTTTGACACTATGCTTTTTGACTTAGCCGACAATACCTTCATTCATAGAGAGGAACTTCGAATGAAGATGTCTGGTAAATATTTTTTGGCACCTTCAATTTTTCTTCATCCACAAAAGTGTAACCCACTTTTGTGGGATCACCCAAGATAGGTGGGTACATGTCTTCTAATTGGTCCCACATGCTATTTAGAACTAGGTATGGCACCAAAGTAACCATTAAAGATGAGCCTATTACCAATGACCACATAGAGCCCTACTCCCCTAATCTCACCAATATGAATGGTACAATGCATGAGTTAGAGGAGGATGACAACAACAATAGGCATGAGGCTGCCACTCTAGTGGAGGAGATTCTTGACATATTACTTGATGAGTGTGTGGATTGTTTCTAGTTTGACACCCTTGCTCATGTAGAGGAAATATGGCTAGGTACTTATTGTATCCATGAAGAGGATGCTATCATCCTCAATATTGACAAGATAGTAGCAAATCCAAGTGGGATGTGGTAAATATATTTTGATGGCTCCAGAAGTAGAAATGGAGTAGCTAGTGGGGTGGTATTGATTTCAACTCAAATGAAAAATTATTTCTCTTGTTCAAGTTGTAGTTTAGTTGTACTAACAATGTAGCTAAATATGAAGCCTTGATTTAGGGCATACAACTAGCTCAAAAAAGAGGAATAAAAGTTTTGCAGGTATTTGGTGATAGTGAGCTGGTTGTCCACCAAATTAGAAAACTAAGTGCTTTAAAGAATGACTTTCTAAAGTCATACAAACACAAGGTTTGGGACTTGATTGAATACTTTGATGCCTAAAATTTTTAGGTTGTTCCTAGGTAGAAAAATAAAGATGTTGATAGACTGGCCACAGTTGGTGCACAGTTTAACATTCCTCATAATGTCAAACAAAATTCACATCAGCATGTAAAGGTTGTTGTTAGGCATGCTATGCTTGACAACATCATAAGCTGGCAGGTATTTGAAAATGACCAAAAAATTGTGATTTTTTTGCAAAATGAGGTAGAGTATACTGCCAAGAACCAATCAATATTGCAAGAATGGTATGGCAATCATATAAATAGCTAAAGACCAACAAGCTGCCAAGGGGACTAATCACCTTAGAGATCATATTTGGCATAGATGATCAACCAAAGAAAGAAAAGAAGAATATGACTTAAAAAAAGAGGATTATGAAGAGGTTGAAATTGCACAGGGTAGATTTCTCAAGCATGGCAAGGTATGTAACCAAGCTAAAAGGAAAGGATTTATCAAGCTTTGCAATTTGAATTTAATGATTTAATTTCTCGGGACTATCAGGATTGGAAATGCTTTGACCCTAGGTTAATCCAACATATAATTGAATTTGACCCTAATGTAAAACATGTCTACCAAAAATAAAGACCAGTCAACCCCAAAATAGAGCCACTGATGAGAAATGAGTTGTCCAAGCGCATTGAGGCATAAATTATTTATTCCATCAAACATTCCTCTTGGGTGGCAAATTTAGTTCCAGTTAGGAAGAAGAATGGGGAAATAAGATTATGTGTGGACTTTAGAGACTTGAATAGAGCCTCCCTTAAAGACCACTATCTGCTTCCCTCCATGGAACAAATCCTACAAATAATAGTAGGAGCTAAAATGTTTTCACTCCTAGATGGCTATTTAGGCTACAATCAGATTCTTGTGAAAGAATCAAACCAGTATAAAACAACCTTTACCACCAAATGGTGTACCTTGGCGTACCAAGAAATGCCTTTTGGGTTGACAAATGTTGGAGCTACTTTTTAGAGGGCAATGGACTTCGCCTTCAAAGGCCTAATTAATAATATTACTCTGGTGTATCTTGATGATCTGACCGTGTATTCTAAGCATACAACTAACCACCTGGGTCATTTAAGAAAGGTCTTTGAAAGATGCAGAGAATATGGGATATCATTAAATCCCAAGAAATGTGTATTTGTTGTCCTAGAAGGCAGATTGATGGGACATGTAGTCTCCAAAGAAGGATTAGCCATTGATCCCTAGAGGTCAAGTGTCATTCTAGCCCTTCCTCTTCCTAGTCGTAAAAAGGTCTGCAGAGTTTCCTAGGAAAGATCAAGTTTGTGAGAAGGTTGATTCCAATTTTGCTTCAATAGAAAAACCTCTCACAACTATGCTAAAAAAGAATGTTGCCTTTACATGGTCCAAAGAAGGTAGGGATAGTTTTGAGGCCATCAAATAGGCCATTGCAAAGGCTCTAACATTAATGAATCCAAACTATGAGAATGATTTTATCCTTTATGCCTTTGGAGGTAAAGAAGGTATATCAACTATCTTGACACAAAAAAATGAGTAGAAACTAGAGCAACCATTCGCCTTCTTCAGTCAACCACTAAAGATTATGAATAGACATATGATTTTGTGGAAAAACAAGTGTTTTCTGTAGTTAAAGCCCTAAAAAAGTTCAGACATATGCTTTCTAACAGAAATATACACATGATGGTAAATCACCTTGGCATCAAAGAGTTCCTACTGAGTAGGGATGTTACTGAGAAAAGGGGTGGATAGATAACTAAAGTGATGGAATATGATATAGACATCCTAATTACCAAAATGGTTCATGTAAAAGGTCTATGTGAATAGATGGTAGCAGATGTCAAAGAAAGAGATGATGTTGTATGTGTCCAAGGATGGATGCATCCAACTAATCATAACATCTAGATTGACTGGTATCACGACATGGTCACTTTTCTGTAGTCAGGAAGATGCCCTAACAGACTTGATTCAACAAAGAGAAGGTATTTTAGACTTTAATCTGTCCCTTATGTTCTTATAGATGGTGTTTTATTTAAAAAGGACATCAATGGGGTTCTTCTTATATGTATTACTCAAGATCATACCTCTAGGGTCTTAGAAGAATTTCATAATGGCCCTGTTGGTGGCCATTATTCTCCAAGAACGATTGTTGTTAAAATTATGAGGGCTGGTTACTACTAGCCTGATTTATTTAGAGATGCTCATAAATGGGTAAGGAGTTGCAAGGAATGTGCATTCTTTGTAGGCAAGCAGAGGCTGGTAGCTCTTCCTCTTCATCTAATTCAGATAATATAACCATTTTCCCAATGGGGTTTAGACTTCATTGGGATGACTAATCCCCCATCTAGTGCTAGCCACAAGTGGATTCTAATAGCCACAGACTATTTTACAAGGTGGACAGAGGTAGTTGCATTGAAGTATGCCATAGAGGCCTCTATTTTAGATTTTCTTGAAGGTATAGTTACCAAGTTTGGTGTTCCATTCACTATTATTTCTAATAATTCTAGGGCCTTTATAGGCACAAAAATTAGTGAATGGGAATTGAACTATAGCATTTATCTGACAATATCATCCGACTAATATCCCTAAGGGAATGGCCTGGCTGAGTTCACAAACAAAAATCTGATTAGAATCATAAAGAGGATAGTGGATGAAAATAAGAGAACTTGGCATGCCAAGTTGAAGATAGCTCTTTGGGCTAATTAGAGCACTCCTAAGAGGGCTATTGGCAATTCACCCTTTATGCTAGTATATGGGAAGGAAGACAGGCTTCCATTATCATTAGAGCTACCATCCTTGGAGATAGCCCAACAACTAGAATTGCTTTAAAATGATGCCATGACAGTCATATTTGCTGAGCTAATGGAGCTTGAAGAGAAGAGGAGTGCTACCATGAAAACCCTTGAAGCACACCAAGAGCAAGTCAAGAGGACATTTGATAGAAAATCAATTGATAGAGTTTTCCAAGAGGGAGATTTGGTGCTAAAATGGGATGAAGATAGGGCCAAGGCAGGAAGATATTCCAAATTTGATGTTGCATGGAGTGGCCCCTACATTGTCACCAGATGCAAGTAAGCCAATGTTTTCCAACTCTCCAAGATGATTGGTGAGGAACTTCTAATCCCAGTGAGTGGGATTCATCTCAAACCATACTTCTGAGATTGGTCTTGAGATTCTTGTAAATAACTAGAGTAGAGTTTCTTTCCATTTTAGGTTTCCCTTCCTCCAAGTGCTGTCACACAGGCAGCTTTCTCATTAGGAGATTGTCTTGCATTATTGTTTTGTTCTTATTTTGGGGAGGTATTTTCAGTTGGTTTGGTTATGAAGTTGTTTTATTTTGACCCCATGTCCAATGGACTGTATAAGGTAGCTGGATCCCTGTGTTTAGCAGGCAAACACCCTTGCAAAGTTGCCAAAATATTTTCATATTTTTCCTAGCCCAAAATATTATAGAATCGCTCCTTCTATCAGAAAAAGCTGATCAGAGATAGCCTAAATAGAAGGAGGTAAAAGCTAAAATCCTTCAAATTTTAGTGAATTTCCTTGACAAATCCCTAAAATTTTATGTGGAGGATCTTCTCAGAAAACCTAGAAAAACCCCAAAAAATGTAGGCCACTAATTTAGCTTTTCACCTCCTTTTGGCCTTTATCAACAAAAGTTCAGGTTCTTGAACTTACAAAAAAGTCACAAAAATTGGCTAAGGCATGAAAAAATGTTTCTCCCTATGGTCGGCAAATTTCATATTTTGTGAATTCTTCTTTGAGTTCATCATTCCTATAGGTTCACTAATGGCACATTTTGCTGACATAAGCAAAATGTGGTAGAAAGGGAACAAAATTGCTTTATCAATGAAGTGAGGTGAAAGTTGAACTTTTAACAAGTTCAAAAACTCAACGGTTTGCTGATAGAGCCTTTTACTGATGAGGCAAAGAAGACAAAGATAGCTAGGTTCTAAAATGTAGGGGATCACTGATAAAGTAAAAGGCACTAAAATTGCCTAGGGCATGAAAGGGGAAATGTTTGCCTTTATTAGCAAAGTGCAAAAAATGTGAACTTTTCTGCAAGGTTCGAAAGTCAGGAGGTTCACTGATGCGGCATTTTGTCGATAAGGCGTTGATGGACCGATAGGGGGTAAAATTGACTAAGGTAGGAAAATAAAAGTTTCCCTTTCTCAGGCAATTAGCAGGTGACTGAACTAGTGAACTAGTTCAGATTGGCAAGAGTTTGCCAACATGTGACTTTTGCTGATAAAGGGTGAAGAAAAGGAACAATTGACATGGTTCAGCAAAGTCAAGTTTTTGGAATAAGGAGGGCATGGTTCAAGAAGGCCTGATCTTTTTGACAATATGAAAAGGTAGAAGAGTTCCATAAAAGGGAAAATCAATGATAAAGGTGAGGTTCAGGAAAGGAATCTTTTTACTGATAAGGCAAAGGGAGGCCCTAGTTCAAAAATTGAAGAGTTTGCCAATAAGGCAAAAATGGTCACTTGGGAAAGATCAAACTAGGAAATCAATAAAATGGTGAAATCAAAGCGAGGTTTGTAGTTCTTGTGGTTCACCGATAGGGTGAAAAGTCAATAAAGTGACAAAAGAAGAAGGTTTCAAAATGTGACACTTGCCAATACAAGAGAATGGTTTGGCAAAATGAAGTTTTTCCAATAAGGAGGAAATAGTTCGAAAAGGGCCACTTTTTCTGATAAGGCAAAAGTAGAAGCAAAAGAGGTCCAACAAAACAAGTTTTGCCGATAAGAAGGCCCAAGTTCATAAAAATGACTTTTTGCTGATACGACAAAAAGCAGGCTAGCATGGTTCAGAAAAGAATGATTTTGCTGACATAGGCAAAAGATAGCCCAAAAATGTTCATAAAAAAGAAGGCCAAGTTCACAAAATTTGGATTTTTCCAATAAGGCAAAAGAGAGACATGGATCTAACTTCTGAAGGTTGATAATTCACTGATAAGGAAAAAAATGGTGCTAGCATGGCTTGGGAAGGTGAGTAAATAAATAGAAACAAAGCCCTATAGTTCCAAAAGTTGTGAACTCACCAGTTAAGGGAAAATCAAACACATTGTATTCAAATGTAGAGATGCCATAGAGAGAAAAGGTACATATGTTGAAGTGTTGTAAAATCTTGCCTCTCCCTAAATCATGCCATTTTTTTAGTGAGAGGTGCCGTTATTAAAATTCTATAGGCCAGGGTCGAATGAGGGTGGATGGAATAGTAAAATTCTTCAATGTTAGAGTACAAATGCAATTAAAAGTAGATTTATAGGGACAAAACAAGATTTTCTACATTCCCTCATTAATGTGCCTACCATGTGATCTTCTTTTGTAGAACACAACCCTATCAGAAGTATGGCTGCCATTCCAAGAGGTGTGACCTTGTCCCAAATTTGTCCCAAATTTGCACATTTTACTGCAGGACTTCTAAACCAAGAATTAATGAAATGTGGGTCTATCCTAGGTCGATTAACCAGCTCCAATGCTCTTGTTGCAAAAGGAAAATGAATTGTTATAAATACATAAAAATGTGATGTATTTCTATTAGCTATTCTTTTGTGTCATTGCAGGTTGAGAATTCTTGTAACTAGACCTCTACAATGTAGTTGTACAAACCAGTTGGATGTGATATATTGTAATCAACACAGAGCCTTTGATGTCTCCAATTTGTTGGTTCACCCATGAATGTAATTGATTATTCCGTGTCTATTTTTTTTGCATCATTCTCTCTTTTGTAGTGGCTATTTGGCCTATATAATCAATATAAACTAATATTTTGCCTCCCTCATCATTCTTGCACTGTGTCTACTTTTGGATTAATGTGAGCTATGTATTTTGAATAAAATGGTCCCTTTCATGTCTTCATTTTTCTGTTCTGACCTTTGTTCAAACCGATACGAGTCTATGTGAGTTTCCTTTTTAGTTTGAGATTACTATTGTGCTGAGTCATTTGTAGCTAAACATATTCAATCTAGTGCATCAACTATTTTAATTTCAACAATCCTTCTTACCCTTTTCCCCTGTAAGCAGTAGCACTAGATTTAGTTTAATTCTTTGAGACTTAAGCTAAGAAAGAGGAACCAGCCTTCTCTAGAGGTCTAATCTCATTTGCAAGGTCCCACACCTTAAGATTAGTCCCATTTTGTCATTGAAGTATTTGAACTAGCTTCAAATAGTGTGCAATTTCACATGATAACAATATCTTCATACGATTACATATATATAAGTTAGAATTCATTGTGGGTACACAATGTATTATCATTGGCATTATTATTATGTGGAATGGTTATAACAATAGCTATTCATATACATTACATTTATTGAATTTATTAAACCATCTCAATAGTACTTGGGTGTATTAAGAGAATAAAAATCATAGTTATTCCTATGCTTGCATTTATTAAATCATCTAAAGGATATGAGCATAGTACAAGATTGGATAAAATAATTATATAGAGAAATAACATAAGAGTGAAGAATATCAAGAGATTTGAAAACAATAATTGATTGTATTAAATTGGTCATATTTTGGCCGATAGGCCATTCTATATGTGCACACATCTTGTAACTGCCAAAAATTTGGTAGTCCTATTTTTTGGTCGTCCATATAAAAAATGTTTAAAACAAAAAAAAAAATAGGAAATATATATGTAAAAGGAGAAACCCAAAAATAGATGATGGAAGAGACAAAATATTTAAAACAACAAAAAAAATAGGAAATATATATGTAAAAGGAGAAACCCAAAAATAAATGATGGAAGAGACATTGTGCAAGAAACGTTCGCTGCAAGGAAATAAATGGGAGAATGAAACGTCACAAGGAAGATTAACAGAAAAAAATGAAATGCCATCCATTGAATTTCCTGACTCCAATAAAAAGAATAGAATTGGGGAATCACAACTAGATTTTGAAACTCCAGAATCAGAAGTGGTTGGGCCATGGATTCTATGGTTGGGTCTATCTTTTCTAGGGCCATAAAAAGGCTGGAGTAGACGATACCATAAACCTGGGGCTGGGTCTTACCGGAAACCAGACAATTGTTTCCCAAAACGAGTAATTTGAGCTTGGATTCTTCAGTCCCGATGGCAACAACAAATGGTATATCGGCATATGGTACACCTAAATAATGCCCAGAACCTACGTCTAGGTTGCCAATAGGGAAAACCCTGTCAATGGTTTCGCGGCCCTGAAATTTACAGAAAATGGCAATATGGCGGTTGTGAAGGCCAATAATACCTCCGTATGGGAGACCGAAAACGTCTTGAGGGATTCCCGTGCCGTAATTCTAGATTCTGGCAACCTGGTTTTAAAGGCAGACGACAATAGTAATAGAGATTGTCCTGACTTAAATATCTATTAAATCCTTTTTGTGTGAATTCTGTAATCATTACATTCCACGAGATGATACCACTTTGAGGTATTCTGCCTAACTATTTGAGTGACTTGATGGAGTTCATTTTATGTCGTAGTTCTCAAAATTCTCATACACATAATATTATTAATGTTCTCTTTTATTTGTATGAATTTTGGCTTTCCATACCTAAATGTTCTATTTTGTTTCTACACCAAAACTTGCTATTGTTGTTTTATCAGATTTCTATTTGGGTTTGGCAATACTTATCCTAAGATTTGGATCTTTTGTTGACTCTAAATATTAGGAGTTTCTTTATCTATTCCCGTGCATCTTTCTTTACCGCTGGAAAATATCTTTATAGCTTAGCCAAAACCATCACAATGTAGTTCAAATGATATAATGAGCCAGTTTTATTATAAAAAGTTTTGAATTTCTTCCATTCTTTCTAAATTTAAAAGGGAACGCCTCCTTTAACTATGTCTTAACTAGCATTTTGTAAGTTTTGTTGACAAATCATTATATGAATAATGTTCTTCTCCATGCTATTTTTAATAAACTCTTAGTCTCTTAGTATTACAGAAGTAGTTTTAATATTCTTGCAGTATGAGATAAGTATATCTTAGTCAAGAATATTTGTTACTGTTATTTTCTTTACAAAAATGAGTTAGAGGATAACTTAACCCATGTGATAATAATTTAATAGAAGAAAGTAGATCTCTTTACATAAGTATAAAACAGAGAAAAAAAATAGTTTTTTAATTTATGACTGAAATGAAAGTTAGTATTCCTTAAGGTAGTTAGGAAAGAAAGTCTTAAACAGAATTAGAAACTTATGTTAACTTATTAATGGATCTGTTTTCTTTCCTTTTTAAACAGTGTTAGTTTTTTTTAAAATAATTTCTTTCTTTTGAATTAATTTTTATAAATGATTTTTAAATCATGTTTCTATAAAATCTTGGTAGTACTTTCAGATGATGCATCTTATTTTTAACGATGATATATATAATGTGTCGATAAGTGAATTAGAGCACTATTAATCTCTAGTTTGTTGTGTGATTATTTGCACTTTTATATTTGCATATATCACATTTCATAGCATATGTTAGAGTAGCATGGATTTCCAGGTGATAATGTTTAGTAGGAATAAATGATGAAATTAAGGTTAAATAGAGATAGAAAATATTAATTTGTTCTTGATGTTCAATCATCTAAATGGTATTTTATAGATTTTTATCTGATCTATCTTTGTTGTGTTAAAAGTAGTGTTTGATTAAATATGATTTATAGCATCTTTGTTAATATTGAAGCATTGATTTCCAGTTAAGTGCAAATATTTGAATTAATTAATTATCTCATGAGAGTAATAACTTGGTATGGAATTAAATGTTTTCTCTAGCCGAAAGGGGTTTTAGGGACTTGATTATTCAAAATCATTTGCAAGATATATTTAGAAATGTTAAGTAAAGATGTGGAAAAGATCTAAGATGACTTAAATTATGTTTCATTTTTTACTACTTTGTTTTACCATGTTCAATGCTGAAAATTGTTTTATTTGATATCACAGAAGCGGTTTGCTAATCTATAGATTTATATATATAACAATAATATTTTGTCTAGAACTTATGATGGCTATGGAAAGGTAAGATTTGAAAGAGTTTATGTCATAGTTATGCATTATTGAATTGGAATTCTTATGTAGAGAAAGAATAATCTTTTCTTACTTGTTCATAAAGAAAAAACTTAAGCTATGTTTAATTACTATTTTAGCTTGGAGAAATAAGTATAGTTTCCATTGTAAAGAAGATCTAATATTACCCTTGCATGATTAGCTAAGTATAGTAGTAACTTGGTTATTGGATTGAAAAAGATCAATTATGGTTATTGTAGACCAAGCAAGATTATGGAGCTAAGGAAGAACTTTCCATCTTGTGAAAAGATGTTTATGACTCTCTTTGTGAATGTGAAGAATTGCATAAAAATGTTATATCTTATATTTGTAGTTGCATTGATTTGTATAAAACAATTTTCCAATTTTGAAATTTATAAGTTAATATTTGGAAAATTTCCTCCTGATTATTATTATTTTTCATTATTTTTGACTAATTCAATATTAAATTGAGTGGGCATGACATAATCTCTTTAACAGAAGTTTCAAGAATGGGAAAAAACAAATAAATTTTAGAGCACCATATCTCAAAAGGTAGACTAGAAGTGATGGGTTGTCTTTCTAACATGTAGGTGTGTTTGCATTTATAAGAAAGTACAATTAGATGAAGCTAATATACTGACATAGTTCGCATGGCAACATATATAACATTACAAGATTGATCATTTAATGTAGGGAAATATATGGAAAGACAAGGACAATAAAGACATCAAAACTCTACTAAATAAAAAATATATTTTTTTTATCATTCATTGATTCAAATTTCCTACTTCCTATCATTAAATGGTTCATGTATGTAACAAGTATGTATGTGAACTTGCCAATCATAACACTAGATACTAACATCTATGATGCAATCACAAACAGATATAAGAAATGCAAAAAACTCTCCAACACTGTTTGCAAGAATAAATTACATTTTATTTGGCTTGACTCTTGAAACCAACTAACAGCTATATAAGTCATGCTATGTCCATAGGAAAATCAAAACATCATACAAATTCAAAGCACTACAATACCAAACTGGACATTGCTCCTATAACTAAGATTGTAGAGGCAAAACATCGTGTCTATATGGGATCAAGTTGGATGGAAGCTGTCATCAATACCAAAATCAAAATCTGGCATCTTGCTCTCAAGGCAGTGAAATTCTTCTAAGATATCAGCCCACAAATTGGCTTCTATATTAATAGAAACAATTTGCATAAATAAATTTCATATATGTTTTTTAAAAGTTATTTTGTGCAATTATTGGCCCATAGGACTATTTAACAATATGGCTATAAATATAATAACTTTGACAAAGAATAAAACTACAGTATTTAATAATATGACTATAAATGTTTCTATCAAGAGGGAAATTAGTTACATGGATTTTCTATTATCCTACATTATTTAGGTACATGGTTCACCTAATGTGTTGATTGCTTAGATTTTATTTAGTGGATAGCTTTGGGGCACTAGTAAATATGCCACTTCTTTCTTGAATGGGAGGCCATAGTTCTTTAAATGGTTTATTTATGATATTATTTTGGATTATTTTTATTTGTAAAAAAAATAATTGAATTTTTAATAGTTTTATAGCCTTGTCCACTAACTACTACATGTAATGACTTTTCAGTAATAAATATATACTATTTAGAAATATGCCTTATAAACATTTGTGCCTATTGGCCATTTGATAGCACCTTTGGTGCTTTTACTATTAGTAACCATAGGAGACAAGACCATTTCAAGGTAAGGAATACTGGAAGATTAGAGCTTGATAGTTTTATACTAATATAAGACCATCTTCTATATTAAAAAGGGGCTAGTAAGATGATCATAGCATAGGGCATTCTGAGATATTGGTATCCGATGGGTAATTTACACTTCAACCTATATTATTTTTTCCAGTTGTAGAGTTAAACTCTACATTTTGTGATATTAATTGGTTGGGGCTGCATAGTTTTATTTTCAGTCTATTTGAGTTGTAAATGTTGCCCATGCGTGGAATGCACCATGTGTCAGCATGGCGGGATTTTAAAAAACCAAAAGAGATGATGCTTTTAAGAGATGCGCAGAGTCAACACGTGGTAGGTTGATTAAGAGGTAGTAAGATTAGTGTTTGGGAGTGGCGCAGATTGCCAAGTTTCTTCTTTTTAGTTCACAGTTCCCAGATTGCACAAAAATGTACCATGTATTTTCGGCCATATTTTTCTTAGTATAGTTTCTATCTACTAGAGGAGAGTGCCAAGTGTTGCTATCGTGGGCATTTCAGGAGAAACTTTTGAGAGAGGCATAAGGAAGGAGCATCACTATGCCACATATCTTTTGTTGTAATATGCAGAGTGTGCTACATGTCTCTTTTCTTTAATGAGTTTTGGAGTATCAGAGTACTATATGGTGGGCCCCGGGATAATATAAGTATAGTTTCTAAGTAAAGTGGAGTGTACCAAGTGTCACTACTATGGGTGATTGAAGGATATGAAATAAAAATTTTTTTGAAAGCATGTTGGTCTGCCATGTGTCCTATTTTTTAGGCTTTCGGTTGTTGCCATGTGTTAGCAGTAAAGTGGGGTAGATTGCCAAGTTTCAGTGTGTCATGAATTCTCCTTATGTTGAAACAGAAACTAAGCTTGTGTAAGAGAGCCACGTAGCGATTTTGGAGCCATTTGAAAGCTTGTGGAGGAAGCCACATGTCTAAAAGAACTGGTAGTTATTGGGCCACATTTACAGTATCAATCAATCAATCAATGTGTGGGAATGATACAGGTGCAGATTCAGAAAGATTTCCTATGCACGATTAGTCCTAGTTCGATTGCAAGAGGTTAGGATTCTTGATGGTTGGAAATGTTTTGAGCACCATTTTTCTTCTATAAATTGGGGGAAATTTTGTAACTGGGACACATATAGATAGAGAAATATAGAGAGATATTATTGCAACTAGGATATATCATTTTTCCTTCACAGCTATTTTAAGAAGAAAGCATATAGATCTGTGCATGTTTCTGTGCCTCATGCATTTTGTTGAATCCATTAATGAAAGAAGCTCTGTTCTATAAAATTTGATGATATTTTCTATCTTGTATAATTTCTCTAAGTTTAGCCTTTGGTTCTAAATCTATTCATAATCTATCTATATTGATCATGCTAATTACTCTTTAATATAGCTGAAATCATAAGGATTTAGTCACTATGCTAATTGTTGAAACACATATAAGTTTGGTGCATCACCATAGGAGTTTTATTTTTATTGTATCTATAATCTTATTTCTTCTTCCCTTTCTTGAAACCTCATTTAAAAAGGAAGAGCTAGCTTCTATAAAATCTAGAGGTTGTTTCAAGAGTCAATCCCACATTCTTGAAGCTTCCCATGTTGGTGCTAAAACTTGCGTATTTTTATACATCAACAATTTTTGGCACGCCCGGTGGGACCTTTCTTGATTCTTGATCAAGATCATATGAACCAGAGAGAAAGAAGGAATCAGAGCTGAGGACCAACGACAAGAACACAGTCAGTAGCTAATATGGGAATCTTATTGCCCCATTAGTATCTACTCAAAGAAGAAGAGTAAATTGACTAGCAATAACATCAAGAATAGCTATGGCAACAACTGTTCCTCCTAATTCACCATAGAGTTTTACAAATTGGAATAATAGCAGCCCCCTTATTCTCCCAATGCTGCCAGATACTTGGGATCTAATTCTAGTTAATGCTTTGAAGGCATTGCCCAAGTTTAGTGGAGAAGAGCCCAAGACTCCAAGGGAATGCCTCCAAGATGTGTCAGATGTTCGTGCCATGCATGTCATCACAGAACAAAATGTTGTTATCAAATTGTTGGTTGCTTCTTTCAAGGGAAAAGCTCTGTATTGGTATAGTTCTTTGCCCTCAAATTCAATATTTACCTGGGATCAGCTTGGAGATACTTTCTTTGCAAGATTTAGTGATAAGGGTGATAGATCATCCCTGTTACAACAACTGATCACCATAAAGAGAGCACCTCAAGAAGCCATAATAGATTTCAACACTAGGTTTCAAAAGACATGGGATAGAATCCTTGCTGCAGTTAGACCATCACTAGGTATGGCAATTGTATTTTATCTGAAGGCTTTCATTTCTAATATCTCAGTGATGATTTAGTCCCTAGGAGGACAGACCCTAGTAGAAGCATATGAGTTAGTTGTAAGAGTTGAGAATACCCTAATAGATGCTGGGAAATTGCCTCTAAGGCCTCCCATGCCTATTTTCCTAGAGATTTCAATTCCCCTACCACAAGAAGTCCCTAATCCGCCATCTATCCCTGTGTCCATGTACACTTTCCTGAGACCTCAACAACCCACTACATCAATGCCTCCTACCCCTCCATTTGAAATGGATGATGTCAAGAATATTCTTAGGGCATTTTCAAATGAAATTATTAATCTTGAAAGACAACATACTTCTTATCTAAAACCTCCTTACGAGGGATTCCAAGGTAATAGACCTCCATAATAGCCAAACCAATACCAAGGGGCTTAGAGACCAAATAATCCTCAACCTTCAAACTAGTTGGTTACAGTACCCATACCATTACAAGCTGTCCCATCTAACCCAGGCAGAGAAATGGTCCTTAGACAAAATAACCTAGCAGAAGATGCCAATGCTTAGTGTTTCCCCTACAACGATGCCCATATGCCCAGAGATTGTCCTAGAGGCAATTTACAACAAAAGATAGCTAAACAAATGAGACAAGAAAGTCAAGTTGTTGTGTCTAATGCTCCTCTGCATCAGTCGCCTGGTGTTCAGAATGTAGTAATGGTGGGTCAAATGCAAGGAATGTCCATTGAACAAGAAGAAGAGATTGCCCTAGAGCATGCTTTATTCTCACGGATTGAAGAAGACTCGATGTTTGTAAATGAAGCATCTACCTCCAAGAAGCCCTTGGTATAGTCTGATTATTATACCAAAGCAAAAAGGATGGTGGAATAACCTGAAGCTAACTCAAATGAAGCAACTAAGGATCCTCCATTCCAAAGTCAGTACATACCTATTTCAAGGCAAGAAATACCTATGGGCACTCCAAATCAAGGAATCTCTAACCCGATGATAGAAAGAGCAAGGTATCCTTACTATCCTAAGACACAAACATTGGGGCCCTTGAATGTGTTGGAACAACTAAAGAAAACCCCTGCACATGTGTCAATATGGGATATGCTGGCTATTCCCGAACAAAAGATGTTATTGCAAGAAGCATTGCAGACTCAAGCAGATCCTAAAGTTGTTAATACAAAAGGAGGTATGAACAAAGGGAGAACTCAAAACAAAGGTACCCCACCCCTGTAGACATCTACTCTACTAAATGTTGTGGCAAAGGTAAGAAAATCGAAGCCAAATCCATTTTATCTAACCTTAATAGTGGGCAAGAAACTATTGCACAACTCAATGATAGATTTAGGGGCTAGTACTATGGTCATGCCAAAGAAAGTAACTGATGCTTTAAAAATAGAATATGAGCCACTAGCTAAAGGGGATATACAATTAGATGCAAAAGTCTATCCAAACCATAGGGATGATCAAACAACTTCAATTATAGCTATATACGTGCCCAAATATAACTATCTTGCATGATGTGGTGATCATTGATATTCCCCCCATCTTCGGGCTATGTCTATCTAGAGATTTCACAGCTAAAATAGGAGGGTACATGTCACTTATTTGGTCACATTTGATCTTAAGAAATAAATATGGAACAAAGATGAAGGTGTTGTCTGAGCCCTTATCTAAAGAACGTATCACTGAAGAACCAACTCCAAGAAATGAAGCATCTCATGCTATAATGAATATGGATGATAGAACTTTTGTTGAAGAAGTGGGAGAATGGATGGAATATGATCAAAAGGAAGAAGAGGACAATCATCTGATGTCCATGATGCAGAGTGACTCTTATGGTAATTATGATTCTACTAGTTTGGGGACTTATGTAATCTTTGAGGAGGATCAAGAAATACAAATATAATAAGTCAAGAGATATCTAAAAAGGAGGATTCTAATGAAGACTCTGAGATCTGGACCTTAAAATTTGATGGGGCCAGGAGTAAGAATGGTGCAGGAGTAGGTATTTATCTTACTTCTCCAAATGGCAAGAAAATCCTTAGGGCCATACGCTTCCAATTTGCTTGTACAAATAATGATGTTGAATATGAGTCTTTGGTACATGGTCTTATGTTGGCCAAGAAGAAAGGGATAAATAATCTAATAGTCAAAGGTGATTCAAGGATGGTTGTAAAACAAATCAAAGAAAAGGTTGTGGCAAATAATGTGAGGATGAGATCTTTTCGCCATAGGATGTGGGATCTAATTGATGGCTTTGATGCTTTTAACATAGAAGTTGTCCCTAGAGTCCAAATACTGAAGTAGATAGAATGACACAAATTGGCTCTCAGTTTGATCCATCGAGTGACTTGCTCATTAATAATGAAGCATTGAAAGTCATTTTCAGACCAACAATCCCTGATAACATTCATAACTGGGCAGTTTTTGACAATGATCTGTAGGTGCTTTTGTTTCTACAATAGTCTGGAGAATTTGTTGACCAGTTGTAGCCTAAGATTGAGCAAGCATATGGTGACTTGATTATTCAATTGAAATCTAATAAGCTTCTGAGGGGGTTAATAACATTGGAGAAGTTGTTTGACCTAGATGATGTGAGCCTAGATAAGAGGAAGTTTAAGGTAAGCAAAGAAGATTATTCTGAAATTCATGTCAGTGAAGGAAGTTGAAGGTAGGTAATGCTACTACTCAGGAGGAAAGAGATAAGCTGATTTCTTTATGCAACAAATATGATAGAGTGATTGCATGGACCTATGATGACCTTCATGGTTATAATAGAGAAATCATCCAACATACCATAGAGCTTGCTGAAGGATCAAAGCTTGTTCGCCAGAAGCAAAGACCAATGAATCCCATGATTGAACCTTTAATGGTAGATGAGTTACAAAAGATTCTTGAGTCTAAAATTATTTTCCCAATTAAGCATTCAACTTGGGTATCTAACTTGGTGCCAGTGAGAAATAAAAATGGGGATATTGGGCTTTGTGTGGACTTCAAAGACTTAAATAAAGCCTCATTAAAATATCATTATCCCCTGCCATCCATGGAGCAGATTCTACAAATAGTGGATGGATCAAAAAGATTTTCCTTTCTTGATAGTTTTTCAGGATACAATCAGATCTAGCTGGTAGATGAAGACCAACACAAGAAAACATTCACAATAAAGTGAGGAACTTTCACATATGCCAAAATCTTGTTTTGTCTTTCAAATGCTAGAGCTACTTTTCAACACACTATGGATATAGCATTTAAGGGACTCATAAATAAGATCATTTTGATCTATTTAGATGACCTCACTATATTTACCAAGAATGCCAAAGATCACTTTGATCATTTAGAAGCTAATTTTTCAGAGGTGTTAAGAGTTTGGGATTTCTTTAAATCCTAAGAAGAGTATTTTTGTTGTACCTCAAAGGAAACTCTTAGGGCATATTGTTTCAAAAGATGGAATCTCCATTGATCCAAAAAGGGTCAAATCTATACTACATTTGTCCTTACCAGTCAATAAAAAGGCAATTCAATCTTTCTTGAGTAAGATTAATTTTGTCACTAAATTCATATTTGATTTTGTAGGGCTAGTTAGGCCCATTACCCTGATGATGAAGAAGGATTTAGTTTTTAAATGGACATCTGAGGGGAGATAGGATTTTGAAGAAATCAAGAAAGCTATCTCAACTACCCCAGTACTGTAAAATCTTGATTTCTCTAAACACTTCATAAAGTATTTATATGGAGGGGAACATAGTATTGCAGCTGTTTTGACTCAGAAAGATGACAAGGAAGAAGGGAGCATCCAATCGCATTCTTCTCCAGGACACTAAGGGAGTATTAATCTAGGTATAATTTCATTGAAAAGCAAGCTTATGCCATGGTTAAAGCTCTTATGAAATTTAGGCATCTGGTAACATGAAACAAAATCTTGATATTAGTAGCCCACTCAAGTGTTAGAGAATACATTATGGAAGGTGAGATTATAGAAAAGAGGGATAACTAGATAACCATGATTTTTGAATATGGTGTAGAGGTAAGGCTTGCCAAACTAGTTAGACGAAGGGCACTCTGCCAATATATTGCCCAAGACACAAAAGACTCAATGTTAGAAGAAATAGAGGAAGAAACAACATTTAAGTTCCAAGAACTTGACCAAGATTCTTGGGTTAATGATAGGATACAGTTCATGATGACTGGTATTTTCCCTAGTGATCTCTCCCTTGATAAAAAGAGATACTATAGACAATAGGGAAGTCATTTTGTGTTAATAGATCACATTTTGTTTAAAGGGAATTTTGATGGAATACCACTAAGATGTGTTGAAAATGACAAAGCTCAAAAGATACTACATGAACTCCATCATGGAGCCTCAGGGGGACATTTCTTAGCAAGAACTACTTCCATCAAGATTACACAAGTTGGCTACTATTGGCCCACATTGTTTGCAGACTGTCACCAGATGGTCAAGGAATGTCAGGTTTGTCAATTCTATGCTAGAAGGAGAAGGAATGTGGCTTTACCTTTGAGTCCTCTAGCAGTAGATGAACCCTTTGCACAATGGGGTTTAGATTTTATAGGGGTGATCAATCCAATCTCAAGTATGGGATATAAGTGGATCCTTGCTGCAACTGATTATTTTACAAGATGGAGTGAAGCAGTGACACTTAAGGAAACCATTGAGAAGGTAATTCTAGAGTTTCTTGAAGGAATAACTACCCGTTTTGATCCTTTATGCACTATTATATCTGATAATGCTAAAGAATTTTTAGGCACCAAATTGTTAGAGTTTGCCTTAAAGAATGGGATATATTTAAAGACTTCATCCAATTATTATTTGCAAGGCAATGGCTTGGTAGAATCCACGAATAAGAACCTAATTAGACTCATCAAAAGAATGGGGGTTGATCATCAGAGAGATTGGCACAAGTCTCTCAATTTAGCACTATGAGCAGATAGAATTATGCCAAAGCAAGTGACTAATATGTCCCCATATGATCTAGTCTATGGAAAGAATGTAGTTATAGCATTGAACATAGAAATCCCTACTTTGCAGTTGATCAAACAATTGGAGATAGAGGAAAATGGCCCAATGCATGTGAGGCTCACTGAATTACTAGAAATTCAAGAAAAAAGAGAAGTGGCACATGAATCTTTGATGAGGCATTAGCATACCATAAAGAATTGGTTCGATAGAAAGATTTTTAAACCAAAATTTGAAGTTGGGTCCTTGGTTTAGAAATGGGATGAGAGATCTATTAAACCAAGACGACACAGTAAGTTTGACTTTCTATGGACTGGCCCTTTTAAGATTCATGCCTGCAAGCAACAAAATGCATTTGAGCTGGAGAATATGGAAGGAGAGCTCGAAGAGATTCTCGTTAATGGTATCTTCTTGAAACACTTTACATAATTTCAAAAATTATTATTGTATCATAGTTAGTTAGGTGTCCTTAATTTCCTTTCCTCCTTTTGTCTTTCTTTTCCCACTTTCTTTCTTTTTAAATAAGTGTTCCAGGAACACGTGTCCATAGTGCATTAGCTCTTGTATTAGCAGTTATACTTCCCAAAGTTGTTAGGCAGTTCTTATACTTAAATAAAGGTAACCAATCATTTCAAAAGATCACTTTCTTAAATGCTAATTTGACACACAGTCTTATGTAGATTTGGAATTATGCACTAGCAGTCTCTTTGGCGTGTCTATTAATCATATTAATTAGATGTGATGGGTCATTTAATACATCACTTAATACCTCCATTGAGCCAATTTTTTAAGCTTCTCAAATAGTTATAGTTGTTATTCCTTATTCCAAAATCCTTTGAATTCCCATTGCCTATGTCAGAAAGTTTCAACTTCTAATTTTAGTTGTAGCTAGTTTGGGCTCATTTGTAGTTTCTAAAGCTTCTGAGGAGATACAGAGATGACAAAAGGGTAGCTGCCGCAAGAGGGTTTGTTTGACTTGCCAAAAAAATGAAAGGGTAGTAAAGATTATGCCTCTACCAATGCATAGCCAAGAATTAGTTACCCGAGGACCAAAGCCATAGAAAAGGGGACTAATGTAGACCCTACGCAAGTGAAAGACTATGTAGATGGAATCTTTGATACCTAGATGTCCAAAAATCCAAAGAATTTGAGGGAGAGGGCACATATAAGATGTCTCCGATGAGAGGAGAAGGGGGAGTCTAAAATGTTTGGTATGAGGATTTGGACTTCCCAGTTGGATCAATTTCTGGTCCCTTCTATTCACCCCTATCTCGAATTGATTCAAATGTGTGCAGAGTTATTTGACCCAGAAATTTCAACAATTTAGCACAAAAGATTTATGCTCCAGATAACCCCCAAGGCAATCTGGGACATGTTAGCCCTTTTTTATGACAGGAATGCCACTTTCACTACCATTCCTCAACTGCAAAATATATGGAATGGGGTTCATAGTAAGGTCAAGTTTTTGAATACTGAGATGCATTTGGATGAAGACAACAACCAATTACCCTCACTGCCCACTACTTGAGGTTGCTTCAATACTAATGTATAGAATGCCCTGTCTATGCTGTCTTTCATTTTTGGTCAGAGTGATGATGTAAATGTATATGAGTGGAAGTTGGCAGCTATCTTTAGGCTCAAAATAGTGGATAAGTCTACTAAATACAAATTGAAATTTTAAGAGCATATCTCTTAGGCTATGATTGAGCAGTTGTCCAATTTTTCTCAGGAATGGACTTTCAAGTATTTAGTCTATCTTTTCCACTTGATTTTGAATCAAAATTATCATCTCTTCTAGTAGTATATGCATTTAGACATGTATGACCCTAAGGCAAGAAATAAAAGGATAGTCTTGGTGTCCACATGGACTCATATTCTCTCAGAGACTATAGACCCCTATGAATTTGCTGAGTGTTTTGTGGCATCTATCTTTGAATAGTTAGAGTTTGAGGCTTTTGAGAATAGGATGACAAATAGCATGAAAGGTTTCTTGATCAATTCCAAAATTCCTTGTGATTATTTCTTTAGCACCCATATGACAATTATTAGACTTCATGGCTTAGCTGGTGAGCCTGTCTTACTCTCGAAGATCTTAACTCCTAGGGTCATAGCCTTGGAAGTGGGTTGCCAACTATCTGTTATTGACAATAATTTTGGTAACAAGAAAAGAAAGAATAAATTTTATGATATCCCTTGGAGCAAGGGAAGGATTACAATTGGAAAAAGAGAAACTAAGCACTTCTTGTTAATAAAATTGGTAGCTTATGGTTTTGTGGTAGTCTAGGATAAATGGAACTATGATCCAAATAGTTTCTTGGCATCTTGGATGGTAAATAAGAAGGTTTTTGTTGTTTTCATTCATGAGAAGCGGCCTTTCTGGGAACAGAGAAGGTCACCACAATAGGATAATCTAGTCTTTTTCATGAAACTCAAGGATCTACCACCTGAGGGTCCCAAACCATGGGAAAATTTCTATATGAAGCAACAAGAGTATGATCCTAAAAGACTTATGACACATGGTTTGAGGAAAACTCTAAAGAAGAAAGATTGGAGCGGTGAAAAGATAGCTGCCTATTGGAAGTATAGGTAGGAGATTGATGAATTCACCCACACTTTTAGAGGAGTTCCAATATATCAGCAATGTGACCAAATATAGGATGAGTATCATATGAGCCCGATATCAAGCCCAGATAGAAGCAATCTTCTAGGCAGTTCCCAGGAGGAAGAGGAAATAGAGTTGTTTGAAAAGGCTCACTAGGTAGAGGAAATAGAAGAAGTAATTACGCAAGCCCCTAGGGCCTCGTGGCCTTAATCTCTCAATGCTCTTATGAAACAGAAAGCTACCCTAATGTCATCTCATGAGACCCATATAACTTTGGCATCAGGGGGTCTTGGAGCAGCAATCTCTCAGCAAACATTAATAGTGTTACAAGAAGCATAAGAAGAAAAAGATCCTAAAGATATCATGAAAAGGCCTTTGAAAAGAAGGCAGAAATTAGTATTGCAAAAGGAGGATACTGAGGAAGATGTCTTGGTGGGTGCTCCCACAACAACAAATTCTCACAACCACAGTGGTGTCTTAGGTACACAATTCATCCTCCTATTTTTCCTTCCTTTACTTCTTCTTCAATAAGGGTGGCAACCCAAATGACCTATTCTTCCACGTCTTCTGCCACCTCTATTGTGCCATTACAATCTTTTTCCCCAACTACTAGTTCACCGGCCTTAGTATCATCACAGGCCATTTCATTGCCTTTGTTTTCCCCATCCATGGGTAGGAAGGCTTTGCCTTAGGTTGACCCCAGTCAACAAGTCACTACCATCCTGTATGGTTTGCCACAAGGTTACCCTTTTGCAGGAAGACACATTGTCTCCTCGCTCACCTTTCAAACACAAGCTGATACTGCAAGAAAGGTGAGGGAAGCTAGAATTGAGAAGAAGAGAAAGAAGGAAAACAAAAGCCCTGCTACCCTCCACATGAGATCATTATTTGATCCCATTCAACAGTCTCTGACTATCACTCACTTGACTCCCAATGTAGTCAAGCTTGTAGAGCAAATGAATCCAGAAGACTACACCATGAATGCAGTGGCTATGGATTTAGCCCATGAATTCTCTTGATTTCCATGACATGATATTCTCTAGGATCAGCTTAAAATCTGGCAACAAGACCAACAACATTCATAATTTTAGGTCTAGTTTGAGTGAGGTAGAGCAATCCTCCAACCATTGACCTGTATTTTTTCTGATCAGCTTTAGGAGATTCATCGTCTTTACTCAACTTACATCCAGTAGCCATCGGAGTATTCATTTCCTTTGAATCTTCCATCCCAAATTTCTTCAACAATTCTTTCAC
Source organism: Cunninghamia lanceolata (assembly GCA_027924645.1). Classification (NCBI taxonomy): domain Eukaryota; kingdom Viridiplantae; phylum Streptophyta; class Pinopsida; order Cupressales; family Cupressaceae; genus Cunninghamia; species Cunninghamia lanceolata. The sequence goes on along the minus strand of BSBN01000173.1, from coordinate 815,615 downwards.
ATATTTGGTCTGAGATATGAAGATTCCTTTCTTTGTTTGAGTGATTTGCAGAACCAAGAAGAAATTCATTTCCCAAACATAGACATCTTAAATTCACTTTTCATTTGATTTGCAAAAATTTTGTACATACTATCCTTCCCTCCAAAAATAATATCATCAACAATCAAAATATTTTCATGATCAATCTTAAAATATAGATTACTGTTAGCAGTACCTTTGTTGAAACCAATTTTCAGAAGATGTTTGTCCAATCTTTCATACCAGGCTCTTGGGGCTTGTTTGAGTCCATACAATGCTTTTTTCAATTTACAAACCATATCTCCATTATCAAACATTTGAAATCCATCCGGTTGCTCAATGTATACTTCTTCTTCCAAGTCACCATTTAGGAAAGCAGACTTGACATCCACCTGATATACCTTGAAATCTTTGAAGGCAGCAAAGGTAAGAAATAATCTGACTACTTCAATCCTTGCCACTAGAGCAAAGCCTCTTCAAAGTCAACTCTTTCTACTTGAGAATAACCTTTACAAACCAATCTAGCTTTGTTTCTTATTACCTCACCATCTTCATTCAGTTTATTAGTCCCAATTACATTTTTGTCCTTAGGTCTGGGAACAAGATCCCAAGTGTGATTCTTTTCAATCTATATCAATTCCTCCTCCATTGCTTTAACATAACTTTCATCATTGCATGCTTCACTTACTATTTTTGGTTCAACTTTTGAAATTAGACAATACTTCACTGAGTCTTGAGTAATATTTTCTTTTTTGAACACCTTTGCTTCTATCTCCTATAATTTGGTCTTCATAATGATTTAGTCTTGCATACCTGGGAGTTTTAGGAATCTCTTGCACTTCTAATTCTTGGACAGGTTCATTCAACCTTGTCTCTTCTTCTTATGTTTCTGGATTCTCTGGATTAGTCTAAATTTGGACTAGAGTTTGGACTTGTTCTTCTTGGTTTGAGATATCATTTTGATCATCTTCTTCATACTCATAGTACATTGAGGCATTTTCCATGCCTTCATCAATCTTCACATTTGTACTTTCTATAATCTTTCTAAATCTCTTGTTATAACACTGGTAAGCTTTTCTTTGAATAGAATAACCCAAGAATATTCCTTCATCACTCCTAGCATTAAACTTGCCAAGGTCTTCACTCTTTTTATAGAGCATTTGCTACCAAAGACTCTAAAATACTTCACTGTAGGAGTGATGCCAAACTAAAGTTCATAAGGAGTCTTACCAGTCTTGCCTATGATTTGTACTTGATTAAGAGTATAAATAACAGTGCTTATAATTTCTCTCCAATAGATCTGAGGAACATTTGCTTCCATCATCATGGTCCTATAAGATTCTTGGATGGTCCGGTTCATTCTCTCCACTACTACATTTTGCTGTGGAGTCCTTGGAGCAGATAACTGTGTCTTTATCCCATGTTTCTCACAGAATTCTATAAACTCTTCGGATGTGAATTCTCCACCTCTATCAGACCTGAGGCATTTTATGTTTATGCCAGTTTTATTTTCTACCATAGCCTTGAATATTTTGAATTTCTCAAGTGCTTCAGATTTCTCTTTTAAGAAAGTCACCCACATCGTCCAGGAGTGGTCATCAATCAGCAACATGAAATATCTATCACCTTGAAGACTCTTGATTCTTGCCAGACCACATAGATTAGTGTGCACCAAGTCCAATAATTTGGTTGAAGATTGTTCCTTACTTTTGAATGAGACTCTATTCTTCTTTCCTAACTGACATTCTTTGCACAAACTGTTAGTTGGTTTCACCAGTCTTGGAAGGTCTCTTACAACTTGAGTGTTGCTTATCTTAATGATATTATCAAAATTCACATGACACATTCTCTTATACCACAACCAACTCTGATCAATTTCAATGAATAACCAACTTTTGCCAGTACTAACCAAGTGAAAGATATTACCTTTTGTCTATGTACTGGATGCAATCTCAGTTCTAGAGCTTTCAAAGATCTTGCATTTTCCATTTTTGAAACTAAGATCATAGCCTTTGTCTACCAATTGCCCAACACTAAGAAGATTATGCTTTAAACCTTCAACATATAGAACATCACTAGTTTTGTTCTTTCCATCAAAAGAAATGGTTCCTCTACCTCTAATTTTGCTAGCAAAAGTTTCTCCAAACTTTACAACTCCACCGTCATATCTTTCCAGGTTTATAAACTTATTCTTGTCACCAGTCATATGGTGAGAGCATCCACTGTCAATGATCCATTCATCCTTTTCTTCAACTTGAGAAGCCAGAGTCCTTTCTACCATCTTATGATTGACAGATTCAATAGGCATTGGATCTTCTTCCTTGATGGCAATAAACACCCAATCACTTCTGGATTTGTTTCCTATCTAAGATTAATCATCTATTACTCCATCATCATCTTCTTGAACATAGTAACACTTCTTTTAAAATCTTGATTTATTAGGGTTTGGCCTTGAAAATCTTTCCAGACACCTTGAGGAAAAATGACTAATCTTGTTGTAGTTGAAATATTTGAAAGGTAATTTTCCTTCATACTTATCGGATCCTCTTGGTAGTCTTTTTTCAATAAGGGCTTCAAGTTGTGCAGCTTATGGCTCATCTTCTTCCAGATCTTTTCTTGCTTTATCATACCATGTTGATTTTCTTGAGGAACATTCTCCTCGATCATATCTTTGTTTGCCTTTTGTAGAGACACTAGCTTTGTATGTAGATTCAGTCTTGGGGAGTTCATCTCCAAGCTTAGCCAACTTAAATCTAGCTAGCTTCCCAACCAATTGATCCCTTGTAATATTTGTTAATAATCTGAATTCCTCAATAGCAGCAACCTTGTGTTTGTAAGTAGGAGGTAAGGATTTGAGAACATTGGCAACAATCTCATCTTCATCCAATCTTCCACTAGCACATCTAATGTCATAGACAAGATCATTTACCTTTGACATAAATGTAGTGATATTCTCATCTTCACTCATCTTCAGGTTTTCAAACTTTCCTTTTAGACTTTGTAACTTGGCACATTTAACATATTTGTCTCCTTCATGTAGAATCTCCATCTTTGTCCAAATTTCATAAGCAGTTTTCAATCCCCTAACATTTGTCAACTCTATATAAGACAAGGCACTTAGTAAGGCTTCTTTACCTCGAAAATTATTTTCAGCATTTCTAATTTCATCTAGAGTTGTCGGACCATTCTTTGGAGGAATATACTCATTGGTAGTCATGTTCCAATACTAATCTCCCATGCATTGTAAGTGACATTCCATGCGAATTTTCCAAAGAGTATAGTTTGTTCCATCAAACCTTGGACTGTGTTTGTAGGATGACATCTTAGATCTCCTCAAGTAGTTAACCTTCTTCTAGAGGAACTGGCTCTGATACCAATTGTTGATTTAAGGATGGATAACTGAGAGAAGGGGGGTGAATCAGTTGTCTCCAAAATTTTGTTCTTAGATACTGAAAACTTTCTTATATTTCAACAATATATCAAGGATTTAATCATGGAAGCATAATGCAACAAATCAAAAGCAGAAACATACACAATATAGATAACACCAAGATTCTAATGTGGAAAACCCTGTTAAGGGAAAAACCACAGGGTGACTAACCCAAGATTGTATTCTCTATTAAAATAATATGAAGAATAAAATGGCACTTGCCAATTAGGGCTCACTACCCAAGGACACTGTTCACAAGAGGCCCACTTCCTACAGGAGACACATTGTCTACAAAAGAATATGGATATTACATACTTGAATTGGAGATTAGCATCTTCACTATGCTTGAGTTAGTTCCAATTAAGTTCAATACCTCTGCTTTGGTTTTCACTGCTCTTCACTACTACCTTCTCATGATGATCACAAGGATACATTTGATCAACTTCATAACTATTATTTATATATGACATCAAATTTGGAATGATTATCAAAGTTGGTACACCATACACTTATTTTATTATAGAGCAATTACAAAAACAACTTGACTTATTACAAAAACTTCATGTGCATCACTACACTATCGGCCACACATAGTTGGGACTTCAATAATCTTTGAGGAATGTGCCATGCTTCGTAAAGCATCTTCAAGATCATCTGCAACATGCGCAAATCATCTGGTCGGCCAAAACTAAGAAGAACACCATCACCCAAAGGCAAATCTTCAATTACGAGCTCAATCTTCAGTGCGGACTACCAACACAAACTAGACACAATCTAGAGACCCCCACAAGCTTTCTTGTATCACCAAGAACATCTGCACCACTTCTGTTTACTGTAATCATTCACATCTTCATCTAGAACTTCAAGAACACAACTGGTCATCACTGTCACATTAGAAGAATTGCTTACGGACCTCCAAACCATGAACCAATCAAGTTGTCAATGTCTATTAACCTCCCAAACATGTCACCAGATTTGCAGAACATGATATTGCATTTCCAGATCTCACTGGACCTATTTGTACCACTCTGTCACCTCTGAACTATTGCCAGAACTAGTTTTACTCATATGGCCATAACTTCTCCAATATTCATGTGGACCTCTTAAATCTTGACTGGAGCACCTTCAGACACATATATACAAACCCTTTGATGCGCATACTATGATCTTCAACTGTCTGGGATCTTTGCTTCATAGAACTTCACTGTCTTCATTGTTCTTCTCTATTTCTAATAGGGCTAATTTTCTCAATATCCTTAGCACACAACTCATCCAATTCTTAACATCAATGACAACACTAGTTAGGGCAATACTTGCAACATAAGATGTGTGAGTACCACAAGGTTTGTGGTTGGAGGTAAAGTGCTTAGATGATTGTTAGCAAAAAATAGGGAGGGGATATCAATCTAGAGATCCAGTCCTCAGTGAAGTCTTTGTAGTCAGTTTATACCCTAGTCAAGTAGCTAGAGATTGCTAGCAAAACACAAAGAATGAAAAAAATAGATTACCATATAATAATAACACAACACAGAAATACCAGATACCAACAAATCTCTATATATGTATATCAATCAAATGTCATACATCCATCCTCTAACAAGGCTAAGTCTTTGCCTCATCCATCTACATACATGACTTCTATGTCATTATTTACATTAGAATCTATCACATATATCATACTTCTATTCTCCTATATTATATTCTCCATATCCTATATCTATATATACTATATATTTTACATCTAGGGATGTGTTTCCTATCGGCTCCGACCTTCGCATAGTTGTTAGTGTAGGTTTTTTATTTTCCCTAGGGATATTTTTTTTCCTACACATTATTAAACTTGCACTTAGGTTCATTATATGTGGTTAATATGAGGACACGTGGTGAAATACATTAGCTACATATGTAACTCTCTCCCACACATGGGTAGTTGAGTTACACATCATTTTTTGGCTTTTTGTACCACCTCTCATAACCACTATTATGTCCTTACCTGAGTATGTTATGGGGTGGTTAGAGCTCTCACACTCTTTTGGCTTTATGTGCCACCTCCTTTCTGACTTCACTTGAGGAGGTTATGCCACATGTTTTGTCATTTACCAAGTAGGTAAAACCTCCCACCTTTTATGGGTAGTAGGAGTTAATCCACCTCTTGGATGTATATGCCCTATTTTTTCTATATATACATCACTCTCCTCTCATGGTAGCTAGTGGAACACAAGTTCAATACTAGTTCTGTGAAAGCTTCATGAGAGTATCGAGGAGTATTCTCAAATTCTCTTGCTTTGTCTCTATTTTTCTCTCTTTTTAGATTCTCTCTCCATTCTACTATTTTGATCTTAGATCATCTCTTGACTGGAGTGTATGTGATCTACAAATGACATCAGATCATGGCTCTATTCTCACTTCTCACAGAATCTAACATGGTATCAGAGCATGTTTGTTTGGTTTAGTTCATTTTTTGTAATCTTGATATTTAAGAGATTTGAGACTATTAAAATGCTAATATTTTCTCAAAAACCCAGTATACTCTTCTCTTACATCCTCGGATGATTTAGAGAATCAGAATAGTTTAAAGGAAAATAAGCATCTATAATACTCTATCATGCATATTTGTGTTCTTGTGAGATCTAGGTGATTGCAGCTCTTTTGGTAATCCTAGAGCCATTTTCAACATCTCCATAGCATCCAGAAGGCTCAGAAAAGTCAAAATTGGCTTGTGTTTCATCGAAATCAAAGATCAGAGGACCTAGTTGTACTAGAGGTTTTTTAAGGGCTTCCTAAAGGTAGCTAATAAATCGGTGCATTTTTGGCCCAAACTGACCTCATCATTATGCTCAAAAGGCATGAAAACCTAAAGATTGACTGTAAAATCATCAAAATCAAAGTCAGGAATTTTCTGAACCAATTTTTTTCACCTCTGGATCGTACGGATTCCATACTATTTGACTCTGCAGAATTTTTTTACTATCTTTAATTTGATGGTCAAACAACCATCACCAAACACAGGCTTAAATTTGATGTCCATCTACCCATCACAAACATTAAATTAAATTTGACAATCATCTACTCGTCAAATCCAGTGTGTTAAATTTGATGTTCAAATGGCCATCACATGGATCATTGTCTTAAATTTGATGTCTAAATGACCATCAGTAGGCAGACCCCTCTCCATTTGCTTTTTTGATCTGGCAGTCCAACTTCAAATGGCTGTAACTTGAGTATACGAACTCTCTTTTTGATGTATGTTTTTTTATTTTAGGTAGAATTTCATGCTCTACACTGTGATGAAGTCATTTTTCTAATTTGATACTCTAGAATTTTAGAAATTGAATATTCTTCTAGAATTTGCTGTGTAATTCTTGTTTTGAGATCTTTCGGGAGCCATAACTTGTGCAAACGGACTCCATTTTTGGTTTCGTTTTTTCCAGAGTTGATATTTTTTTGTGTACCCCACATCAAATCTCTCAATTTGATCTCATATTGTATTTGAACTATAGTTTCAATTTTTTGTCCATATTGGGCCCTGTAAGGGTCTAAAAATCTAAATATTTGCATTGTAACTCGCACTAATTATAAAGTGCCAACATTGTAATCTCCGGGGGGTAATTTCAGAAACTAGTGAAAAGGGGGGGGGTGTCTCGTGTGTCTCTTTTTCATACTTCTCTTTCCACATATCAATTTACTTTTCTGCATAGATGGATGCATCTACACTTCCTATCTTAACTCCATATAACTATTTTGAGTGGAAATCAAAGATTTTAATATATCTTAAAAGACATGGATATCATCGAGTTACATTGGGACTTGAGACAGAGCATCAAGATGCTACAGAAAAGACAAAATGATTTAATAAATGTAATGAAGCCTTTGGTACTCTATGCATGTCAGTCTCTCCTGACCTTCTTTTTCACATTGAATCTTGCACTACACCAAATAATGTGTGGACCAGACTAGAAAAACTCTTTGGTAAGAAGGATGAGTTAAGTGGACATCAATTGGAGAATGAACTCATAGGGTTGAGGCCAGGCAATTTTGACACCATAAAAGACTTCTTCACAAAGTTGAAAGCCATCATATTGTAGTTGAAATAGTGTGGAATAGAAAAAGAAGACAAACAACTGATCTTAAGCATTATTTCTAAGCTTTGTCCAAATTATTATGTGTTTGTTTCTACCTTTTATGCCACAAAAAGTGCCCTAGGTATAAACTATAAAATGCCTTCTCTAGATGAGTTTACTATAGAACTCACCCAAGAGAAAGATAAACTGGTTCACATGGGTACAATTAAACCCTCGAAGTCACATGCCTTAGCTACAAATCAAGGCACAAAAGAACAGAAGGGGTCTGACAAACAGAAAAAGAAACAAAGAACCAAGGAGAGAAGGAGAAAGATCAGAAACCTACTGCTCCAAATGTAGCTAATCAGACCTCTTCATCAAAAGGTGAACAACCTAAGAAGGAGAAGGTCAAGTGTTCTTACTGTAAAATACCAAGATATGATGAGCACAAGTGTTTAAAGAAGTAGATTGATCACCTGTCACATCTTGAAAATAACAACATCAAGGTGCTTGATTCTATCAAACAGAGTTCGTCAGAAGGGTCTTCAAAAGATGCAGAAAAGAGTAAGGAGAAAGGAAAGAGCAAGGCCCTAGTTGCAGTTGCTTCACAACCTGATACCTAGATCATTGACTTGGGTGCTTTGCACCACATGGCTTCTTCTCGGGATAGCTTTGCTTCCTTAGAGCCATGTACTATGCCTACCATACTCATGGATGATGACACTCCTATTGAAGTGCATGGGATAGGGTCTATTGACATGGGAAAAGGGACATTTAAGGATGTTCTTTGCATTCCATCTTTATCAACTAATCTCTTATCTATTTATCAGATCACTCACACAGGCTTTGGCAAGTGAGTTGAGTTCACACTAGATAAAGTAGTAATCAGTGAGTTGTATGATGGGTCTACAACTGCTGTGGGAAAAGCAAATCATCAGTCCATATTGTATTAGTTTTCTCACTTTGTTCCCAACTCTCCTTCAATTGTTTTACTCACTCATTCATACGAGGTGAGTCATTTGTGGCATCAATGGTTTGGCCACTTGAATTACCTCTACTTGCAACAACTCAGTCAACAAGACATGGTTTTAGGGTTGCCTTCAATTTGATTTTTTGATGTAGTTTTCCAGGGATGCATTCATGGTAAGCATCCTGAGGAGAAGTATGACAAAGGCAAAGCATGGAGAGCTGCATAGCTTCTAGAGTTTGTACATAGTGATTTGGCAGGACCATTTCCACATACTTCTTTTAGCAGGGCTCGATATGTTATGACATTCATTGATGATCTTTCTAGATATACTTGGGTATATTTTCTCAAGACGAAGTCTAAGGTCTTTGAGTCTTTTTAGGACTTCAAAGCTTTTGCAAAGAAATAGTTTGGGAAGGTCATCAAGATTCTACGTAGGGTCATTCCACAATAATGGGTTACACTTTTTGGCCAAACTTGACATTGAAATCAATATTTTGACCTAAATCTTCACTTTCTGACATCTATAGCCACTAAACTATTAGGAATTTGAAGATGATGCAAACTAGTGATTTGTGAGATTTTGTTTGTAGATTCTAAATATATATTTTAAAAAAAATTTGGAGTTAAATTGTAAAATTTCTGCGTCTCCTTTGATAACTAGTTTTTAATAGTAAACAATATTTTTTTAAAGTGGTGTATTCTGTAGCACATAACTTTTTTTCTACAAAGGATAAAATTCTAATTCTTTTGAATTTAGATTGGTAACACTAATATATAGGGCATGCATTTGGTTTCATAATGTTTTGCTGAATATATTTTTTTCAATTAAGTTTTGAAGTCAAACGAATTATAATTTAGACATAGGTGTATTTCGTAAAACATAACTTTTTTTGTATGTATCGAAATTCATTCTTTTTTGTTGAAACAAGGACATCAATACCTGGGGCATAGATATTTTTTTGGAATTTTTTTTCACTATTTTAATAATTTTCCATGTGTGGAGAATAGAGAACTTGATGTTCAGTGAAAAACCTACATTCACAAGAAATAAAAAATAAATATAATAATCAAATTAAATATATTTAAAATTATACTTTTTGGGAATCTTATAATAAGGACTACATACTTACAAAACACAAATTTTAAATGAATTCATTTGATCCCCCAGAAGGTAAATCAAAAGTATTTTTTTATAAGCATTTTGATAGGTGTAGAGGAGACTCCATTATAGGTATGGTTTAAATCTAGCGGGTTTCTATCCAAGGGGGTTTGAATCTAAAGGGGTTTGATCAAACCCTCTTAAATTAAAATCCTTTAAATGGAACCTTTCAAGCCTTAAATCATTATATTTTCTAAAAATATGTGATTTTAGAAAAAAATAGGATGTCCTAGAAAGTGTAACCCATTATTGTGGTAGCACCTCGTATGGATAATGGGGGATAATATGTCAACCACAGGTTTGAGCAGTTTTGTGCCTATGAGGGAATTGATCTTTAGCACATAGTTTCCTATAGTCCACAACAGAATGGTGTCGTAGAACACAAGAATATGTCTTTTAAAGAGATGGCCAATTATATGATTCACTCTAGGTCTATGGCACCTTAGTACTGGGTGAAGGCCATCAACTATGTGTGTTACATCCAGAATCCCATTCCTCACAAAGCTATGAAGGGTGTAACTCTTTTCCAAGCTTGTATTGGTTAGAGACCCATAGTTAAGCACTTTTGAGTGTTTGGTTCTATTGCATGGGCCCACATTCCAACAGAGAAATGCAAGGCTATGGATCCACAGAGAAAGCCTTGCATATTTTTTGGATACCCAAACAATGTCAAGGGCTACAGGCTTTTCCACCCTATAACTCATGAGTTGTTCATTGAGAGGAGTGTTCGTCTTGAGAAGAAATATTCTAGTTATTCTCTTATCAGTTCTCCATCAACAATCACATTGGAAACATTGCCACATGATGATAGTTCTTCATAGGATCTTAATCCTCCTAATCCACATGAGGAGTCTTCTCCCTCCACTTTAGATGGTGATAGTGATGATGAGGATCAACCCTCTTCTCCTAGTCATCAATCAGAGGTTGATGATTCTCCTCCAGATTCTCCTACCACAAGGCCTCTTTGGGCTCGACAGACTTTGCAGTCAGCAGGTGATTGGGTTGGTGATCCTTCTGATACAAGAAGAACAAGGTCACAATTTTAGCAAGCTCCACATCTCTTCGTTGCTTCATCTTTTGATCCATAGAATTTTTGAGAATCTTTTGGTGTCCTTGAGTGGGATGAAGCAATGCAGGAAGAGATTAGTTCCTTGGAAAGGAATCATACTTAGGATTTAGTCCCTCTTCCTAAGGGAAGAAAACTTGTTTGATGCAAGTGGATCTATTGGAAAAAATTTGCAGCAGATGGGTCAGTTGACAAGCATAAGACTCGCTTGGTCACCAAAGGATTCTCCTAGGTGCCCGGGATTGTCTACTCTGAGACTTTTGTGTTAGTAGCCAAGATGAATTCTATCCAACTTGTACTTGCTATAGTTACAGCCCATTGTTGGGAAGTTCATCAGATGGACATGAAGAGTGCTTTTCTTCATGGTGACCTTCAAGAGGAAATCTACATGGAGCAATGAAAGGGGTTCATTCAGTATCCTTCATTGGTTTGTTAACTTCAGAAGTCTCTTTATGGCCTCAAACAAGCTCCTCGAGCCTGGTATGCCAAGATGGACTCCTTCCTTCTATCAGTTGGGTTCACTCAATGTCATTCTGATTTGAACATATATATTATGCAGCAGGATGATACTTTGACATTTTTGATTCTCTATGTCAATGACTTGTTGATCACAAGGAATCATTCATCCACCATCAAGGTAGTGCAAATTGCTCTTCATGATTGATTTTTCATGTCAGACTTGGGTCTTTTGCACTACTTCTTAGGGATTGATATCAATCAGTCATCTTTAGGTATCTTCATGTCACAACCCAAGTATGCACTTGACATGCTCTCTAGATTTCGTATGGATGACTGTAAGCCTACACTGACTCCATTTCTATTAGGGGTCAAACTTGAGGCTAAGGTTACTTCACCCTTGGTTGATGGCACTTTATACCAACATCTTGTTGGGAGTCTCATCTATTTCATATGTTGTGGGCATGGTCTCTTAGTTTATGCAAGAGCCACATGAGTTGCATTGGAAAGCGGCTAAGTGGATTCTCCACTATGTTCCTGAGGGAACTCACAATTATAGCATTCATTATGCAGTGGGTATGGAATTTGACTTGGAGGGATAGACATATTTAGATTGGGCAGCCGATTCTCAGGATCTCAAGTCTACTTCAGGGTATTGCTTCTCATTTGGTTCTGGTCTAGTTTATTGGTCGAGAAAGAAGTAGTCTGCAATTGTAGTTTCATCTACAGAGGCTGAGTATTGAGGGGTAGTTAATGCCACCACTGAGGTCATCTGGCTTCAAAATATTCTCATTGAGTTTGGCATTTCATTCAAAAATCCCACAATCATTTTTTGTGATAATCAAAGTCTAAATCAGATCTCAAAGAATCCAGTTCATCACCAGAGGATGAACCACATTGAGATACACATGCACTATATTAGGGAACTAATTCATGGAAACATCATTGATCTCAAGTACATTCAGACATCAGAGTAGATTGCATATATCTTCACCAAACCCTTCACTAAGAGCAGGTTCCTTCATCTGTGAGCTTTGCTAGGGGTGTGGCTAATGCCTACTTCTAGAGGGGCTTCTTAGTCCTTCGCTTCACTCTATCTATTCTGGGGGGTGTTTTCTCTCTCTATTTAGGGGGCTTCTTCTCTTTTTAGAGGGAATTGTTTGTACATGGGTACCTCAGGAGGCTTCACTTGCCGGGACCCATATCTTTTCACCCACCTAAGCTATTCTTAAGGGGGGGGGTTAGTGTAGGTTTTTTATTTTCCCTAGGGATATTTTTTTTCCCTACACATTATTAAGCTTGCTTAGGTTTATTATATGTGGTTAATATGAGGACACATGGCAAAATACATCAGCTACATGTGTAACTCTCTCCCACACATGGGTAGTTGAGTTACACATCCTTTTTTGAATTTTTCTACCACCTCTCATAAACACTATTTTTTCATGTTACCTTAGTATGTTATGGGGTAGTTAGAGTTCTCACACTCTTTTGGCTTTATGTGTCACCTCCTTTATATCTTCACTTGAGGAGGTTATGCTGCATGTTTTGTCATTCACCAAGTAGGTGAAACCTCCCACCTTTATGGGTAGTAGGAGTTAATGCACCTCTTGGATGTATATGCCCTATTTTTGCTATATATACAACACTCTCCTTTCACAGTAGCTAGTGGAACACAAGTTCAATTCCTAGTTGGTGAAAGCTCTATGAGAGTATAGAGAGTATTATCAAATTCTCTTACTTTGTCTCTATTTTTCTCTCTTTTCAGATTCTCTCTCCATTCTACTATTTTGATCTTTGATCATCTATCAATTGGAGTGTATGTGATCTATGACCAACATTAGATCCTGGCTTGGTTCTTGCTTCTCATAGAATCAAACAATAGTGTGTGTACCAGATTTTGGTTGACTCTGCTTTATGCTTTACACCTTGCTAACATCATCCCCCCTCAAAATTATGTCTTGTCTTTAAGACATTTAAAATCAACTGCTAGGTAGGATAGTCTTATAGATCTTCTTGAGCTATGCTAAATTGGTGTCCCATTGCTTCTTGGTTTTAGCCAACATAGTTATTTGACCTTCTATTTTTATGTATGTATCCTCTGCTTCTTCTATAATTTTTGGTATCTTTATTGTTTGTGTTGCCTTCTTAGCTTCTCTAAAACTGCTAGTCAGATTAGCTAGTCTCAGGTTGACCACTTCCCTCAACTGTTTTATTTGGCCCTTTATTTGATCCCTTTGGTCTTGGAGTTCTTGATGCTAATTGTATAGTGTCTCCACCTGTGCCCTTATCACTCCATTCTTATCTATAAGCGGATCATATTGGGCTGCCACATTTTTTATTTGTAGTTCCAAAGCATCCGTCTAGTCCTCTATTGCTTTGGTGGATTGTGGCCATTTCAAACAAAATTGTCAAAGAATGTTAGCCTCCATAATGCTTTTTTGTATACTCTTGATGTGTACTTCTACTTGAGTGTGTGCCTTGGCACACTTATTTTTCATGTCCACTAGTCTTTTCTTGGTCAATTGTTCTATTACCTTCTTCTCCAGCTAGCTAGAGTACTTGAATCCCTATGTTAACTATTTCAGTTTCTCTAACAAGGGTAAGGTAGTATACCTTGGTGTATCCAGCATCTTGTTAGCCAATGTATTTACTACATCATGCATCAATTCACTCCCTTCCACATGTTGCTTTAAAATTTCTTTTCTTGCAGATGAATAGAACACATCTCCCGACTATAGCTTCTATAACAGGGATATTCTGGCAAGGTTCACTTGGCCTTCTACCACTGATATCAATAGAAACTATGGGGTTAGAATGAGTATTATTTTCTTTGGTTATTCTAAAAACTCTTTGATCTAGACTTAATTGAAGATGAAGAGGCCTTCGAAATATCAGTTTGTTCTAATCCCCTTTGTTCCTCCATATTGTCTTGTGTTCCCTCTTCTTTTTCTTTCACATTATGTGTTTGTGCGCTCATTTGTTGTTATTGTGCATTTGTCTCCTCCAATCTTGTGTTCTCCAAAGGACATGCCCCTTGTGTAAAAGTTTTTGGTTGACTTCCCTCTTGGCTTGCCTCTGTTCTATTTTCTTCTCCTTCTAGTATCTCAGTGATGTGCAGAGGTGATGGTTCTAATTGTTGTTCTTGTTCTTTCTCCTTGATGGATTGATATATCTTTGTTGTTACCTCATTAGTTTTTTTTTTTTTCCTTTTCCTTCTTGTTACCCCCATAAGTGTATCTACTCTTTGTTTTCTTCTCAGCTCCATGGCTTGTAATTGTATCAACTCATTTTTCTTCTCTGGTGAAAATGTGTCACTAAGCTTCTCAATATCATTCTGTCTTATTTCCTCCTCCAATTGGAGTGCCTTATTCCTTCTTTCCCTTAAAGATTCTATGAAGCTATCTAAAAATCCTTCCATTATTTCATCTAGTGTCTTTTCCTTATTCCTCATGTATTGTACCATTGATTGACTATTAGTTATTTATTCTCCTTAGATGAATCATCATATAAAACAATGGTTTCTTGTACTATACATACATTCTCCATGGCATTGAGTAGTGCATCTAGATTGTAGAGCTCTTGTATTGGATCTTCTACTTGTTGTTTTAGTTCTTGCTTCGATGTCTATTGTGCTATTTTCTTCTTTTCAACTTAGATTCTTTCTCATCCCCTTCTTCTTCATACTCAATCTCCTCTAGCATTTCTTGAGTTTTTTTTCTTTTTGCCTACAACTTCTACTAGGGATCCTTCTTTTGCGTATTCCTCTTCATTCTTGACAAAAATTTTGATACTGAACTCTTCCTTCGAATGACATGGTAGATGATGATGGCACCAGTGATGTAGTCCTCTCTAATCTTCTCATTGTTGGAACCTCCTTGGTAGGTAGGGGAGCTGATGTAGTTCCTTTTCTCATAAGTCCCCACTATTTAGGCAACTTATCTCTATTCTTTTCAAGGTCTTCTGCTGCATGTTTTTTGTGTTTCTTATCCATTACTTCTCTAAAAGTGCCAAATCTTTCCACACTTGTATCCTTGGGTTTACTCATTAGATTTTGTGCATAGGCATTAGCTTCTACCATAGTTATCTCATAGGGTAATTGAGGTACCCATGTTGTTCTTGGTTCAACTACCTCCATGTATGTGAAGTCCTTATCTACCAAAAATATAATGTGGTTGATGTATCGCTTGATTATTCCATAAGGGATTATTTCTCTTGCCCTCATCTATTCTTGTAGGGTTTTTAAGAATGCCCAATATGTGGCACTTACTGACTTTGTGTCAAAAAACTAAGCTATATGCATTTCGACCTCTAGCCCCACTGGTATGTTTTGTTGCCATTATTTTCCCTTGAACCCTGGTAACTCATTTAAAAAATAGAATGTAAGGCAACTAATCAAAGTACCATACTGGAAGTTATAATTTGAGTCCTTGATCTTCTAGAAGTTCTCCAATAGTTGTTGGTGCATGTCCTCATAGAAATCAAAATCCTTGTCTTCCTTCACCAATTGGTAGGTAGTATGAATTGTGGTGGCTATGGTCGAACCCTCCTGGTTGGCATCGTAGACCTTGTATGCAATGCCCATGGTGACATATTTCACCCCAGATCTATGATATCCTTCACATGCATATTTCTGCAATCTATTGTTCCTCTTGTCAATTCCCTCACTTGATTTGTTCTGATGGCCTTCATTGTCAGTAGGGGTCCTAAGACACTTAACTCTATGACTACTCTAATTGCCTCCTTTGTGATTCTGTAGGGTTTATCCAAATATATGAAATCATCATGGATTATACTTAAAATTATCCTTACGCATTCATGTGCATCTATGAAATTAGGGAAATCTTTCCATATATCTACTTTCTTTTCTATTATGTTTGCATATTCACGCAGATACCCTGTGTCTCCCAGCAATCTTTCAGTCAATTCCTCTAATTTAATGTGATTTATCTCCACCAAGATGTTGTGAATATATTTCCTCATGTCCTCTGTGTATACCACATCTTCTAACACATTCAAGAATGTGTCGTTTTTATCTACTTGTAGGGTTTTCCAAAGATTCTTGAACTTCAGTCTTGGTTTGTGCATGATGTTGATTAGCTCAAGGGTTGCCATTTTGTATTCTGTAGTTTCCCACATTCTTCTACTCTTCGCTGCTTTGTTCACTGCTTGATTCTTTTCTCAGAGCTTGAATTTTGCCAAAGTATGAATGAAAAGTGAGGTTCCTCGAGTCTGATTAGGGTTAAATGCCTTTTATTTCTACCCTATTTTTTCTTACTTTCCCTTTTTATTCTCTCCATTCATTACTTTATGTCTTTGTTTCTTATGACTTAAGTTCTGCTCCTTGAGTGTGGCTAGTCTTTGATACACTATGTTACCATGGTAGAATCTCTCCACAATCAATTTTTTTCTTTTGGATTGATGATCTAGTGGTTTGGCATCTAGAACAACCTCACCATGATGTTTTCCTTGCATCTTTCATCCCTTTCTTCTTCCTCTTTTCTTGTGAGTGTCTTGCTTGTATCTCTAGAAACACAGTCATCTTGATATGTTGATTCCTCTACTTCTTTTGCTTCATTTGCTAAGATTTCTGAGATATAATCTTCTTCTCCCTCCCTAATGTGTCATAAGTGATATGTGGTGAGTTTTTCTAAAATACAGAGGATTGCGGTATGTCTTCTTTGCAAGTCCTCATCATGAATATGCTCTGGTACCCAAGCATTTTCCTTGTTTTTAGTTCCAGTTCTTTTCTCACCCAAGCTTCTAGAACTTCCTCACTATCTTTGTTGTAGTGACCATCCTCTATCTCCATTTCTCCTCAGAATTAGGCTCTTATGTTGTCCCCTTTGCATCCAACCTTGTAAATGTATAGATATTCTTTGCATCCTTATCACTATCTTTAGTTTGATTAAATTCTTCTATGTATGCCTCCTCCATTGATGATCCCAAAGGAATGTTGATAGTCTTGTTATCATTGACAAATGATAGTTCTTCTTTTCAGGAGTTTATGATATTGTTTGCATCCACAAACCATCTCAACCCCAAAACTGCATTGAAAGCTTCTCCTTGATCCTTCATGGCTACAACAATCAAGTCTAAGACTTGTTTGACCCCCATTAGGTTAACTTCCAATTGATTTCATGTTCCCATTGTCTGCATGTTAGATCCATCTGATAGAATAATGTTGTAAATTGTCTCTATCAGCTTAGGTCCTCCTAACTACTCCCATAGCTTCTTTGTGATCATGTTGACATCTTCTCCCAGATCTATCATGACATTCTAGACCTTTCTGTGATTAATGTGAACATCCACCATAAGTGTTTTTGTCTTCCATTCTCTATTTGTTCTTCTCATCCTCCAAAGTTGACTCTTGTAACCTTGTTCCTTATTCTAGTATTTACAAAATTGCTTCAGTTTCTCAATAAGTCTATATTGTTTCAATTGCAATAATTTCTTGAGAGATTCTACATCTCCTTTGCTAAAAAACTGCTTGTATTGCTTCTCCTTTTCTTGTTCCTTCCGTATTTTTTGTTTGGATTCCTTCACAACTTCCTCATGTTGTTTCCTAGAGGGAACAAATTCTTCTTTCTCCTTAGTGTCTTCCTCTTTTGTCTCAGTGACATAGTACCTTCTGGTATTTGTTCCTTGTCTTGTTAGTAGAACAACTTTCTCCTTCCTTGTAAATTTTTTGGTATGTTTTGGGTTGTCTTTCTGGTAGTACCCCTCTTCTTCTGTAGATTTAGTTGAAGATATGTTTGTTTCCTCCCTACTATGCTTCCAGCTGTTGGCAAGAGACACTGCTAGGCATGTCAGGTGTTGTCATTGATGGAAACTGAATCTATCTTACACATCCACATTATATCATTTGATCATACTGGAAGTCAGATTGTAGATTTGTCAAAGTCTGGATATATAGGAACAGAGCATATGATAGGGTTCAGCATTTTGGTCAGTATTTCTCCACAAGTAATCATATTGTGCTACAAATCTAAGGGAATATTAAGGGATGTCAAGGCTACCTAAATCCAAAGTTCTAGCCTCTGATGATGAAGGGATTGAAAGTTACAAGCATCTAAGTATCGCGTTTTGGTTAGACAGTTCAGTCCAGTGAAGAACAGGCTAACTTGGTGTTTGATCCGTGTGTGGATTAAGAGAAGTGGTTGGTTGAGTAATTCATGAGATCTAGTGGTATTGGTCGACATGAGCGGTGACTTGAATACATAGGTTTTGGTCCACATTGATGTTTGTGCATGGATTCAACTGATAGAATAGGGATCTTGAAAATGTTTCTATGTTTTCTTGAGGCTGACTACAGTTGATGAAATTTCATGTTGCATATATATATATGATCGATGGGTTCGAGCATTTGGAGAGATAGTTGTGTGAATATGAGGTGAAATGTGTGAAGTGTGGTAGTATCAAGTGTGAAGCAAAGAGATCTAAGCCACGAATCATGGAAGAACAGTGAAACAGGGAAGCGAAAGATGAAGTGTGTGAAGTTAGTATGTTGAGCCTAACCGGAACTATAATCTTGCATTGTTAGATGCTATTCTTTAGTTTAAGTATTTCAGTGAACTATTTATAATTAATCTTGTAGGAAGTGAGCCTCCTTTGAGTACTGAGCTTTAGGTAGTGTGCCCGAAAGCATGTGCCTTCCCATTTGTAATACTTTTAAAAGAGTATAAAATCTTGTGGGTTAATCCCCACCATGGTTTTCCCCTTAACTAGGTTTCCACGTAAAAATCTTGGTGTTCATGTGTGATGATCTTGTTGTTTCTGTTCTTAAGTTCATGCTTCTTTCTTTTGAATGTATGTGGTAAATTAATAAAGGAACATAATAATAAGTTTTGTAGAACTCGTATTCACCCCCCCTCTCAATGTTCCTTAATTTCAACAACTAGTATCAGAACAAGGTTCCTTGAAAGAAGTTTAATAGCTTGAGGAAGATCTAGGAAGGTGTTTCAATGGGTGCATTCAGGCATTGTGATAGCATCAATGAACAACTTCAAGTTGCTTTAGAAGATCTTGATCAGTCTAGAGTAGAACTCAAAGAACTGCAAGAGAACCTTAAAGATGCTAAGGATTTCTTTCAAACTTTAAAAGGGCAACTGAGCAAATCTATAGAAAAGAGGAAGGAGCTACTTTAGTAGTTAGTAAATTAGAAGGAAGACAATGGTATGGATGAGGCTCTAAAGGAAAAGACAAAGGAATGTGAGAAGTTGGCAAAAGAAGTTGTCCTAAAACATGAGATGGAATCCAGGGTGATGAGGCTAACCAAGGAAATTGAGAAAAGGAAGAAGACTAAAGAAAACCTGAATCAATGTCTGAAAGAAAGAACAAAAGAGTGCTACAGATTGGACATAATAATTGGCCATCTGGAGTCTAATCTACATGAAACTAGGAACAATGAGGAACAACTTGAAAGGCAAATTTTCATTCTCAAACATGACCTAGAAGCTGCAAATGAATACAAAGAGAAGTTCAAGATAAGCTCAGTTAAACTTGATGTGTTTCTTGATAGTCAGAAGAAGGCAGATGATAAGTATGGTCTAGGATATGAGAAAGGTGAAAGCTCTAGATCCAGTCAAAGAAATTTTGAATGAAGGAATCAGAGAAATAGACCTAGAAGACCTTCAGTCAGACAACCTAATGCTCAAAGGCATCCATCCTTCAATGGAAATTATTTCAATTGCAATAAATTTGGTCATAGAGCTACTCAGTGCAGAAGCAGAGTGAATCAAAGTGGTCCATCCTTCCCTGGTCAATGCTTCAATTGTAAAAGGCATGGTCATATATCTAATGAATGCAAAAGTATGATGATGAATAACTCGAACAACAAAGGAAATGTCAATTATTTTAGTGGCAAATGTTTTGCATGCAATAGATTTGGACACATGGCTAATTAGTGTAGATCAAGAGGAAATCAAGTAAATGGGAAAAGAAATGTTGTGTGCTTTAATTGCAACAGATCTGGTCATATTGCAAGATTCTACAAAAGTAGGAATGATAGAAAAGGTCTAGTAAACAAAAACTAGAATGTGCAGAGACAAGATAAATGCAAGGGCAAAGTAGATATGAATAAGATCTAGAATGAAATGAACAAAACATGGTTGAAGAAAGGTGTGATGAATGATGGTGATCGGTCTGCACTAGAATCTGGTGTTGATAATTCTTCCAGAAATTGAAATAGGAGCTCTAGCTTAGGGGGAGCTACATTGAGAATCTAATTCCCCTGCCAGTAAGTGGGTGCCTGAATCTAGCACGATGAATGAAGATAAACAAGCTTATTTTAGATCTATTGAAGAAAATTCCAGAAGAAAAGAAGCTAATGCGATTGATTGCAGAGTAATTAAAGAGTGTCTGTATTCAGAAATAGTGTAACCAAATGAATTAGGGAAAACCATTTATTACAATGGTGAATTAGGTTTTGCAGAGCATAAAAGGTCATCCACTAAAGATTTGAATCACTTTTTATTCAAAAAGAACAAGGAGAAGAGCGCCTGAGCTGAGATTTCAAGATTTGGAGTGTGAAAAGTGAATTCGACAGTTAACCCTAATCCCGTGGAGAAAAAGGTATTTTTTTGTGAAGCTTTGAACTCATGATCTTTTTGAAATGGCTACTCCGTTGGTTGTTGACATCACTAAAATGCTTTGACCTAAATCCAAAAAACATCCACACAAATATGTAGAGGTCAATCTGTTAGGTGCCCTTTCTAATGTTCCACATGGTGTGTTGCATGTAGAAGATATTAGTGCTTACATTCATGATAGCATAGATGAGTTTGGGGATTCAAAGTTACTAGATTTGTTTAATAATCAACCGAGGGATGAGATTTATGGTCTTAAACCTAAGTATAAGGCACAATAAGACAAACATTTCATTCAGGTTATTAGGTTCTCGTCCTTCGATGAGAACAAGTGGGTCTAGTATGTACTAAGTCAGATACGTACTAAATTTATGTGGTTGATGAAACCCTTTAAGATTACTAAGGATGCCATCATGGACATAATAGGATTGAACTCATCCAGTGGACTACTGATGCTAAAATCAGTAAAGAATCAAACTATAACTGAAGCTACTAGTTCAAAGTTTGATAAGAGGGCAATGACAATAAATGATATAATTGATTTGGATGTCAAATTTGTATCTATGGTGATTGGGTATAAGATATACCACTCCAGCAAGGAAAACTCAATGTTTGGTACAACCATTTATGTTGCTTATCAGATGTTAAGAGAAAATGCTGACTATGATTTGTGTAAGCTGCTACAAAACCAGATAATGGAGAATCTAAACAAGATCAAGAAGGATAAGAAGAATACATTCAAGTATGGTGTGTTGGTCTTGTGCTTGTTCTTTTATTTCATGAATGAGTTGCCGAGGATGAAAAGCATGTATTGGACTAGTGACAACCCTGTTACCATACAAATAAGAGAGCACTTGCAAAATATTGGTGACTCCAATGCCCAAAGGACTGCTCTTTGGGGATATTTCAAGAATTTTTAGAATATGATACAATCAAGGGAAAAAATCCCTAAGTCTATGGTAGAAAAGTATAAGGATACAATTTGTTTCATGGTGGAAACAGATCAATGCTTGATGGAAGTAGTTGAACTAAGGACTATATGGATCATGCCCATGGGGTATGAAGTTGATGAACAAATACTGGAAATATATGCTCAACACCTTCTAAGAAAGCCAAAAGATACCTCAGTTGAGAGATTCAGTACATATGGTGAGCTTAATTTGAAACTACATGTTGAGCTCTAGAGACCTAAAATTAAGAAATAGGTCTAATGGCAAGTTGAAATGTATGCAAAAAGTATTGGAATAACCAAATAAGCTATGAGAGAAGCCATGAAGAGAGTTGAGCAAGTTGAAGAAGATAAGCCAGACAATGAACAACCCTGTGCTCTGGAAGCATCCCCTAGCCAATAAAGAAGAACAAGAAGTTCTGCTACTACATCTGGTCACTCAAAGTCTATTAGTATAGAGAAATCAAAAGATAAACCATCCAGTAAAGAAGGAAAGAGAAAGAAGACAAAAGCCTCCAGAATGTATGTGAGCCTAGAAGATGATGAGCAGATAGAATCAGATGAAGTAGTGAAAGAAATAAAGTCAAAGAAAGAAGAAGCATTAAGGGTTGTCAAGACAAGCCCTCCAGAATTGTAAAGGTGAGAAAAAGACAAAAGACTGAGACTCATGTTGAAAAATCCACCTTGTCAGTTGAAGATATTGTGAATGCAGTAACTATTCATGGGAATTTGAAGCCCACAATAGAATATTATGACAACCTTGATGATGTGAACAAGAAAATTTTGGAGGATGCTACTGTTAAGTACTTGAATACATTCAAAAGAGAACTTGTGGAAATTTTGTTAGAAATCCCTAAGAGTCTAAGAGAGATTTTGGAGATGAGAAAAGAAGCTGCTAAAGAAAAGGATTTGGAGCTAAGAGAATATGTGTTGTCCAGTCTATGTCTAGTAATATCTAGGAAGGAAGCAAATAAATTTTTCAAAGAAGTTAAGATTAATTCAGAAGCAAAATTAGGATGAATAAGCTAATGATTGGAGACATTGATGAAGTGGTCAAAGAAATAGAACAAATTCTGAAGAAATCCCTAGACAAAAATAAGTTTTATGTAGTCACTAAAGAACCTGTTGATGCTGATGATACGTCCATTCTAAATGATGAAGAGTTGTAGAAAAATAAGCAACAAGTTGAGGTAGATGATTTCTCTATTCTAGAAGAGGAAATATTGAATAAAGGAGATGAAGAGATTATGAAGGAAGATAATCTTGATTGTGTAGAGGATACTCAAATTCCTTCAGACCAATCTGGTGAAGAAAATGCAGAGATGAATATGGAAATAAATGCTCCTACTAAAGGTGATTCTAAGAAGAATAAAGAGCAAAAAGTAGAAGTGAAGGACAAGGAAGATCAAAAAGAAGAAGCAGCTAAAAGTATTGAAGAACAAAAGCAAGATAATCTTGATGATGACACTGGCAAGGATCTGAATTGTGAATCTCAGGAGAAGAAAGATGGAATTGTATGCAGACAAGAGACACTACAGATGCAGTGAAGAAATTTCTTGAGAAAGATAAGCTTGAATTTGATTAACCGGATCTAATTCAAGGGATTATCAGTTTGGATACTCTTTCCCCTATTCAAATGATGAAGTTAGTATCATTTGCACAAGGAAAGGAAAGAAAATAGATCCTAAAATCTCACATTGAGCACAACGAGTTGTTTGGTCTTACTTCTGGCATCTTGGAAAAGATTATGCCAACTTTTTAGAAGGATTCATCTGATTCTCCTTCTGGTTAGCTGAAGAGATTAATAAATTATGTAAGCACTCACTCTGAGTCTTTTGAGAAGTCAAAAAAAGTTAAAGACTGAAATGAATTTAATGAGAAGAGGTTTGCTAAATTAAAGAGAATAATTAGTTATGATACATCAGTTCTTGATGCTAGTATAAAGAGCATTCAAAATGCTCTCTCTAAAGGTGTAAAAATTTATAAGTTTTCCTAGCTTGGTCTAGAATTGTTGAAGATATTGAGAAGAACATTAAGGACCTAGAGCTTAAATTGTGTAACATCTCTCAATCCTATAGTCCCTTAACTAAGTTTGTAATAACTAAAAAATATCAAGTAGTGAGTTTGCTTGATGAATTGAGCAATTTGGAGAAGGAAATGGTTAAACTTTTGGGTAGATTGGATGAACTCCAGGGACTAATTTCCCCTAAGTTAGAAACAATGTTCAATGCATTGACAGAAGCTCAAGATGCTGCTATGACAAGTGATCCCACTAAACTACAGAAGGCAAAGTCATAGGCATTTCTATTCAGTGGTCATATTTCAGTTTTGGATAACATGAAGAAAAGTTGGGACAATGAATTGACACTATTGAAAAACATTTTTGGTGATGTATTTAAGTTCATGTAGACAAGACATAAGGATTGTTTGTATATATATGCCCATCTACATAGAGTTTTTGCATGAATTTTGGTATGCGGATCTCAACCTTTGCCATTGATGTCAAAGGGGGAGCACAGAAAGTAGTGAAAAATGAGGAATTCATCTAAGGGAGACAATTGGAAATCACAAGTGTACAAGTAAGGGGGAGCTGTTCTAACACTTAGTTATTTTTCACTAAGTGTTGCCATCAATGCCAAAGGGGGAGATTGTTGGCAAGAGACATTGCTAGGCATGTCAGGTATTATCATTGATGGTAACTAAATCTATCTTACACATCCACATTGTATCATTTGATCATACTAGAAGTTAGATTGTAGATTTTTCTAAGTTCAAACAGACAGGAACAAAGCATATGATAGGGTTTAGCATTTTGGTCTGCATTTCTCCACAAGTAATCATATTGTGCTGCAAATCTGAGAGAATGTTAAGGGATGTCAAGGCTACCTAAATCCAAAGTTTTAGTGTCTCATGATGAAGGAATTGAAAGTTACAAGCATCTAAGTATCAACTTTTAGTTAGTCAGTTCAGTCCGGTGAAGAATAGGTTGACTTGGTGTTTGATCCTTGTACGGATTAAGAGAAGTGCTTGGTTGAGTAATTTATGAGATCCAGTGGTATTGGACGACATGAGTGGTGACTTGAATACATAGGTTTTGGTCTACATTGATGTTTGTGCATGGATTTAGCTGATCTTGAAAAAGTTTCTAAGTTTTCTTGAGGCTAACTGCAGTTGATGAAATTTCATGTTGTAGATATATATGATTGATGGGTTCAAGAATTTGGAGAGATAGTTGTGTGAATATGAGGTGAAATGTGTGAAGTGAGGTAGTATCAAGTGCGAAGCAAAGATATCTAAGTTGCGGATCATGGTAGAACAGTGAAATAGGGTAGCTAAAGATGAAGTGTGTGAAGTTAGTATATTGAGCCTAACTAGAACTGTAATCTTGCATTGTTAGATTCTATTCTTCAGTTCAAGTATTTAAGTGAACTCTTTGTAATTAATATTGTAGGCAATGAGCCTCCTTTGAGTAGTGAGCTCTAGGCAGTGTGCCCGAAGGCATGTGCCTTCCCATTTGTAATACTTTTAATAGAGTATAAAATCTTGTGGGTTAACCCCCATCGTGGTTTTTCCCTTAACTGGGTTTCCATGTAAAAATCTTGGTGTTCATGTGTGATGATCTTGTTGTTTCTGTTCTTAAGTTCATGCTTCTTTCTTTTGAATGTATGTGGTAAATTAATAAGGGAACATAATAATAAGCTTTTTCTCCTTGGCCCTTTGGTTCCCTTCTTATGATCCTAGTTCCTTTTTGATTATTTAGGTTTTGTAGCTCATCACTCTTAGATTGTGGTTGTGCATTCCAGAAGTATTATTTTGCTCTCTCACAAAAAAATAGATCATGCTCTATAATGCTACAAAATGAACACTGTGTTTTCCTTTCAGCCCAACATTCATTATCAAAGTGTCCTAACTTACCGTAATTGAAACACATCCTCCCTTCTTTGACTTCTTCCACAGCCTCTGCCTCCTCTATAACCTCCAAATTTATCTCTGCCAACATTATTATAGCTATTCCCATATGATAGACTGCTAGAATTTGAATTTTGTATTGCATTGACATTCCATTTATTTCTTCAATTTGGTTGTTTGTATCCTTGATCATGTAAGTTTCTTTCTAAATATGACATTTTGTTGCTCTCTGCTGAGTTTGTGTACCATGTTTCATCTTCTTCATCACCAAATTCTCTTTTCCTTCAAAAGTTTTGTGAAGGACAATCTGGTGTTTCATGGTCATCCCATTCTCTTCATAATCTACAATATATTGAGTTGATTCTTTTTTTTGTTACTTTGATGTCTACTTTTATTGCAATAGCTTGTCTTTCACCTTTCATCCTAGGGAATTCATTTCTTAAGTGACCTTCTCTTGTACAATATGAGTACCAAATATTAGGTCTTTGTTTTTGTGTATTCTCCTCTGGCTTAGCCAAAATCTCTTGTCTTATCTTCAATTTCTCCAATTCCAATTTCAACTTCTCCAATTCTAGGTTTTCCTTCATCTTATCTTATTTGCACCAATATTGAGACTATATCTGACAGGCTAGTGTCATTGCTTTTGCATATGTTTCAAATATTCTACCATCTAGGGCTAACCTTACTTCAAGTCTTATTCCAGAAATAAACCATTCTATCTTTTACCTTTCATTCAATGGTTCCTCCAATTTCCTAGTTGTCTCCTTGAATCTTATATCAAAGTCCTTTATTGATTCTTTATCCAATTATATCAAATCTCTCATCTTACTTACCCCTTTTGTTGGAACATCTGGAACTCCAAAATTCTCCAAAAATAGCTTCTTGATTTCCTCCCATTCCTTGTCACTGTTTGGACATGTCTTCTTATACCACTTCAATGCTTCATTCCGCAAGATGCCTATGAAGTCAAATAGCTTTATTTCATCTCTTGTCACTCCCTTTCAATTCCAAATAGACTCTGAAACAAAAATGTGCTCTGCTACTTTAGTAGTGTCTTCAAAGATTGGTAACTTGATAGGAATATCCATGCTTGATCTTCTTAATTTCTCTAGTGCTTTGCGATAGTTTTCCTCCAATCTTCTCCTCTAGTTAGGCTATCTTCTTTCAACTTGCTTTCCTTCTCTTCCCTTGTCTCTCTATAGTTGGATATCAAAGTACTCCTCTCCTAACACTTGAAGAAAATTACCTCTTTGATTCCTTGTTTGCTTGAATATCTTCCTTCTTAACTAAAATTCTTTTGAATTTATATGGCACTCGAGGTGACTCATGGTCCAAGGGTTATGTCTCTTCATAGTGTCTCTTTAAATTAGAGGACACTCTTCCATTTGTGAATGACATCATGTCGACATCTAATGATGACTGAAATAACATTTCAAAACCCTCAAAACTCCTCTAAATGTTTACCACATCTCCTCCATCTCCTCTTATCTCCTTTATGCTTCAGAAAATTAGTTCCTCTATATATTCTTCACCCATCTTCAAAATTTCTGGTGTTAGTTCATGTTTTCTGATAGTTTGCAGCATAAATCCTAATTCACCTCTTTCTTCTTTTTCCCTTCCACATTCTTCTCCGATAGCACCCATAGTGGTGTGCTCAGCAACACACTCCATGATACACTCTACCTATTCTCTTTCTAACCTTTCTCTGGCAGCACCCATATTGGCACGTTCAGCAACATCCTCCTTGATGTGTGTATCTTCTTCTTCCCTTCAAGCAATACCCTCCATTTCATGCTCTTTGAATTCTTCCTCCTTTTATTTCACAACTTTTGTTGTCCTCCCTTTTTCCATCTCTTGTGCCCTTTCCATCCTTCTACAGTAATGTTCCTATTGTTTCTGATTTTGCTTCAATCTCTCTTATCTGCTTATCTCCATTCTAGTTCTGATTTCTTTGTCGATCTCTCTTTTCCTCCACTTCTCCCCTTTTGCCATGGGTTTTCTTGATTTGGTGTTCCATTAGTCCTCTAATATCCCACAAAATCCTTTTTTGAAGAGTCACATCATTTGAAAGGTCCTTGCGGACCCTAGACCCTTCCCATTCACCATCCCCTTAAGTGCATGCCCCCTCTCACAGAGGTAGAAACTTAAGGAGACTTGAATTCCTCCACAAATTGAAAATTTTCTCTACTGACCTCACCTTCTCTTCTCTTTGAAACTCTACACTAATCCTTTGGATGTTTTTCCCTTTCAATCTTTAACTACCTTCTTCCAAGGTCCCAAAAATAGAACCAAATGTTAGCAAGAAATGGGGAGGGGATACTAGTCTAGAGATTCGATCCTCAATCAAGTCTTTGTAGTCTTTTTATACCCTAGTCAAGTAGCTAGAGATTGATAGAAAATCATAAAGAATAATAAAAATAGATTACCACATAATAAATAGACAACACATAAATATCTGGTACTGACAGATTTATATATATATATATCAATCAAATGCCATACATCCATCCTTCGACAGGTCTAAGTCTCTGCCTCATCCATCTACATATAGGACTTCTATGTCATCCTTTACATCAGAATCTATCACATATCATACTTCTATTCTCCTATATTATATTCTCCATATCCTATATCTATAAATACTATATCTATTACATATAGAGATGTGTTTCTTGTTAGCTCTGACCTCCACATAGTGTGTGCACCTGCTTCCAGTCGGCTATGCTTTATGCTCTACACCCTGCTAACAATGATGTTCTCCCTCCTACAACTAAACAACCATATTGCTTTCACTCAAATTATATGATTATGATTGATGATCAACCAAATTTCTAACAAGTCCAAACATGCATAAGTGATGTATTTAGATGGATTGGAAGGATAGCAGTCCTAATCTAGATTATATCTTATCATTACTTTATTTGTTGGTGAATCCACAATAGTCTATCCCACTTGTGGGATGGGTAAAAAAATGAGCCCAAGGCACAAAAAAATGTTAGCACCTTCATTTGAAGGTCCATGGAGAAAGTAATGAGCCTAAGGCACCAAAAAATGTAAAGCACCTTCATTTTAAGGTCCATAGGGCAAAAAAGTAAGCCCATGGCACCAAAAAATGTAAAACACCTTTAAATGAAGGTTCTTTGACCTTTGAATGAAGGTGGTGACCTTAATTTGTAGGTCCTTTTTTTAATATCTCACATTGAAAATATTTATTTGTATGTATGAGGGTACCTTTGAATGTAGATCATTTTGATACATTTTTTTCTCACTTGTTTCTCTAAAGAAATTTCTATTGTGATTCTCAAGTTGTACAATCCATCTAAGTCATTGGGACATATGATTTTGTAGGATTGTAGCCCTCATAATAAGCTTTCGAAAAAGTATAACTTTGAATATATTTAATTTAATTATTATATTTATTTTCTATTTTCTGGTGAACATAGGTTTTCACCGAACATCAAAATCTATGTTACACACATGTAGAAAAATAGAAAATAGAGAAACAAATTCTAAAAAATATCTATGCAATACTTATTGATGTCTTTATTTCAAAAAATAATAATAATAGTTTGGATATATACATAAAATGTTATACGTTATGGAATAAAACTATATCTAAATTTATTTAATCTCACATCTAAAATTAATACTAAATAAATATGCAACAAAAAATTACAAAAAAATATGTGTGCACTATATATTGGTGTTATGAATCTATGTTAAAACCATATAGTTTTATCCTTTCTATATAAAATCTTATGCATCATGGAATAAATGTCACATTTTAAAAATACTATTATAAAAAAAGTTATTAAAAGTTACGTAAAAAAAATTCAGAAATTATTTTTAGTTTTCAAAAATATATATTTAGAATCTACACATGAAATTGAAAAAACCATTAGTTCACATCTTCTTCAAATTCTTAATGGTTTAGTTGCTATAGGTGATAAAAAGTGATAATTTGGCTTAAAATGTTGATTTTAGTGTCCTACTTTGCCAGAAAAGTGGGACATAGTATTGTCGGATCACCCCAAGTAAACTTGTATCATGGAAATCTATGTAATGATGTAATGTTGGCATTTTTTATTTGAAATATGAAATCTTTTTGAAAAATGAAATTCAAAATTGTGGCATTTATGTGATAATTAATTTTTAGTTTTTCATTATTTTTTATTGTTTATTTGGGTGGCTCATTACATGTAGTATCAGAGCATAGGTTCAAACACTACATATGACCCTACTGTGTCTAATTGTGAAAATCTTTTGAAACAAGTAAACCTAGGGTAATTCAAAATGTTTTTCTTTCTCTGAGTGCAAAGATGGGAGGATCCAAATTGAGAAAGCAATCTAGAAAGGAGAGGAACAGTCAAACCCAATTAAGGGAAATGCCCACCCAAACACTTTTCAAGGAAGAGGAGTTATGGTTATCTAAAACTGAGACCCTAGCATCATTTATTGGCCATATAATGTTGAACAAAGAGAAACAAGTAAAACCCATGGTCAAGATTAATCCCAAACTAAAGAAATCATTGGTGTTGTGTGACATTCCTTTCAATTGTGAACATTATGCTATTATTTTAAGCAAAGATGCATTACAGGAGTACTTGAATGTACATCCTACCTTCAAAAATGTGGAAGTAAACTCAGAGGATGAAAATCTTAATGAGCTTGAAATGTCTAACTAGTGAATTGGAAAATTGTAACCAATAAACCTTATTAAAGATAAGGATGTGTAATATACATTTTATATTAATAAAATTTTTCTTGTTCTTTCAAGAATTTGTATGATGACTCTTTATCTTGAATGCCAAAATTAATGAAGTGGATTACTTGCACTAATGCATGATCACTCACTTGTACCAGGTTAATATGGTATGAACTAGGATGGATATGGGAAGTGACCCTAGAAATTCAACCCAAGTTACGAATGATCCTACAACTATACTAGACCAAATCCTTATTACCCTAAGTGACACTAGGGAAAGAATAGTTTCTTCAGAGTAGTAAGTTAGAGGACCTAGAGATCAAGAAGATGAAGTAGGCCAAGAGAAAGACCTTAGTATCAATGAAAGACAAGATGAACGTCAACCAAACCAATAGAAAATTGAAATATAGGAGAAAGTAAGAGATTGTCTAGAAACTAAGCTAGCTTGGGATATGGAAAAGGTCAAGCCACCTAAATTTGATGGAACTACTATGGGAGATAGAGAAAAATCCTTTCTTAACAAAATATAAAAATATTTTGAGAGCCACAATTATTCTAAGGTAATTAAAACTATTTAGGGAGCATATAAACTCTTAGAAGAAGCCTATATCTAGTGGATTAATATGAAATTAGAAATGGGAATTGATTCCACTAATTTCACTTGAGATTAGTTTATGGCTTTGTTTAGGCAAAATGGTTGCTCCATGTATAATTTGATAAAAACTTGACTAACTTTCAGAACCTAAGGCAAGGAGATATGACAGTAACTAAATATTTGGAGAAATTCACCTGACTCCTCAAGTATGCTCCCCAGTATCACTAAGATGAGAACATTTGAATATATAAATTCATCATGGGATTAAACCCCTAGATTGGAGGACATGTTCATGGACCCACATTCATGGATCGTTTATTTAAAAGACCATAAAATAGGAACATAATATTAATTATATTGCTACATCAAGGGAAAAGTACTACAAAAGGTTTGGGAACTCAAAATCCTCAATATTCAAAATGTAGGACAAAATGAGAATTCCAAATAGAAGTCAAATGGTATAACTTGAATAACAATGATTTAGGATTTAAGGAAAAGAATAATAATTCTAACGAAAGGAATGTAAATAGAGAAGAAAATAGGTCTCACAATAGAGGACCACTTGGAGTGTGTTTTACTCGTGGAGGTGATCATTATGATCATTTTAGCAAAGAATCCATGCAACGGTTGACAACTACCAAACTAAGTTCTAGATTGATCTAATTGAGACCTCAAGTGCACTTTTTGCTTGTCCCATTTCTATATTATTTTATACTAGAGCTATTGATTGTTTTGTCACAACTAGATTGTTTAGTAACCTCCCTGGAAGAGAAAGATTTATGGAAAATTCATGGTTATGCAATATGCAAATCAAGCTAAGGGTTTAATAATAAAAATAGTGACAAGAAAAGTTTGTATGAATGCAACTCTACTGAGTGTAACAACACTATGAACAACTCGAATGTCAAACATATTGTTTCTTTGTTTAACTCTGTTGGTTTTAATAATAGTGAAGTATGTGACATCAGTAGAGTGGGCATTCTCCATCCCCCTCAAGTGGATAAGGAGGGAGATGTGGACATCCAAGTTACTGATGCCTTGTTTCCGCTATTGGTAAAACTAGAGGGAGCAAACTATAGAATTCTTCATTGTCTTTGTACAACCCTAGGGACAAAGGGGCCTCTAGACTGAATGCAGATATTGGAGGAAGTGTTGAAGTTATCCCCAACACAAGTAATATTGGGAAAGGTTAGGAGGATAGTATTCTTAGAGATGGGGATCAATTGGTAGAATTCCCTACCAAGGATCTTGCAGTAAGTGTAAGTTGATTGGCTAGTGAAGAGGTCACTAATAGGTAGTTTCTTCTTACTGCTCCCCCCATGCTCCTAGAGGTAGAAAGAAAGGAAGAGTTACTACATCTAGTAAGGGTACATTCTTAATTTCACGAAGAAGATTAAGAGGAAGAAACTAGTCTAGTGATTGTAGAACCTAACTCTAAAAGAATGGAATCAAAGGATAAGCTTCCTAGATGCTACAAAAACTTTAGGAACAATGTAGAGGTAGTACCAACAAAGGGTTTTCATGACTCTTAAATGCATCTCATGGAATGTTAGGGGACTTGATTCCCCTGATAGAAAACATATTGTTAGGAGATTTGTAAACATGGAAAAGAATAAGGATGTCATCCTGTTACAAGAAATCAAAGCCACTAGATTTATGCTGGAAACAAATATCAAGTACATATGGAAAGACTCATCTCATTTTGTTACCAACATGAGAAAGGTAGGGGGGCTGCAACCTTGCTTTCTAAAGTTTGGGCTCAACATGTGACTACATATGGCACATCACACTATAATAGGGCAGTGTGGGTTAAGATTGAGAAAGGGGAGCTAAAATTTGGAATATGTTTCGTTTATGTTTCCAATGACTGCAGAGATATGATTAGTCTGTTGAAATGGATGTGCAACTTACATGAGTTTCCTTAGATATTGGGAGGGGATTTTAACATGATTGAACATAAGCAGAACAAAAGTGGAGGTATCAACATGGATTGGAAGGGAAATGAAAAGTAATTCTGGTAAAGGATGAAGGCTAAACTTAATCTATTTGATCCCTGTCACAAAGGATTGCACCCTGAATGCTAAGCCTTTACAAGCTTGGCAATCCCATGTAACATGGGAACATTCTCATACCGTGGGTTTGTCTGTTACGAGAATGAACCTCCGGAAGAGCCGGCTCCCTTAAAAAAAACCCTTGGATCTTATACTTTCTTGGAAAAGAGATAGAAGAATGATAAATAAACTGAACTAAAATCTATCCAAAGGGAGCAATGCACCAATGCTTATGTCCTAATTTGCAACTGATTCACAACTAATCTTCAACAAATCTACTCTTACAACTCAAATTGAAAAATGTTTACCACATAAGTATTTCATAGGAAGGCATGAAAACAATCCACTTTTGATGAAGGAAAACCGATGTTTTCACAACTTAAAAGTAAAGGAATCACCCGCACAAACTATAACCTGTAGTAAAACTTGCAACTTTGTATACTTGCATTCATAGAATGAGAAAAAAACTTAAAGGTTTCGATGTAAAACATAATAAATATTTATCAAATTCACTCATAAGATAACAAGACACCTGAATCTAAATAGAGGAACACCTGATTTTATTGAAAATATGAAGGAATACACTACAATAACTATGAAAAATGTTGAAAATCAACTACTACTATTGCATAATGTTAGTGTAAGTTTTTATTTCTTAGTTGGGTTATTTATTTTTTCCCTATATTCCTAGGTTTATTCTACACTTCTATTAATCTCGCTTAGGTTAATAAAGCATGTCTTATTAGGTGAGTGGTTGTGAGGTGTCACCTTCCTACATGTGAGCATCCATTTGCTATCTTGGAAAGATACTTTTCTATCTATAGTCCAATATATAGTTGCTCCTCATTGGTTGGTGTTGCCACCTCCTCCCTCTTCCTAGTCTATATAAGCATGCTACCTAGCTTGTATTTTGTATCTTTTGCTTTTGCATCCTCTTAATGCTATTTTGCTTCTAGCATTTGCATTAATCTCTTAGAGACTAACTCTGTGTTGCTATTTTGATTTCATATCATTTGCATTCATAGTTTAGATATCTATTCTTTGCACTAGTTTTCTGGGTTATTAATCTTTTCAGATTCTAACATGGTATCAGAGCCTTGCTATGTGCAAGAGTAGATTTTTGTTTCCTTATTTGAGAGATTTGAGGGGGTTAATAAATCTTATTACAATTTTTTGAAAAACCTA
This sequence comes from Cunninghamia lanceolata, assembly GCA_027924645.1. Classification (NCBI taxonomy): domain Eukaryota; kingdom Viridiplantae; phylum Streptophyta; class Pinopsida; order Cupressales; family Cupressaceae; genus Cunninghamia; species Cunninghamia lanceolata. The sequence continues at coordinate 781,474 of BSBN01000173.1, read as the reverse complement.
GTATGCTCTTCTCTTGCATCTTTGGATGATCTTGAGAATGAGAAAAGTTTGATAGAAACTTATTTTTAATCTCTAGGGTTTGCACATGTGTTTTATGAAATCTGGGTGATTGCAGCATTTCTAGTTATACTGGAAGCATTTTTGGCTGTTCCAACGTGTCTAGGAGGCTTGAGAAAGTCAGATTTGGTTTTCGTTTCACCGAAATCAGAGATCGTCATACACAGTTGCAGAACTGGGGTTTTCAAGCTCAAATCTCACAACCAACTTGTATATTTGGTGTTTTCAATCAATATTGTAGGTTCTAGCATGCCTTTGCTTGTCTTAGGTAGCTAATTCAGCTTTTGCATGTCATTTTTTGGTTGTTGGGGTCATTTTTTGTTGCTAAAGGCATCCTATTTACATTAGAACTACATCTTCTGTATATTAGCAAGAAAAACACCTTCTAGGTTTTGTTCACAGCAAAGAAAAACCATCTGGGTATCTTTCCTTTTTTGCATGCAGTCTGTATATTTTGTAGAATCGAACTCATAAAGATACAACAATACCCCTTTCTGTTGGCAGTTGCAGTTTTGAAGGACATTTTCAAATGCTCTGTTCTTGCTCATATGGACTCCATTTCCCATGAATTTTTTTTTTTTGGCTATTTTTTCATGCTCTATGCACTAGTGCAGACATTTTTTGATTTTGATGTAGAGATTTTTTAGAAATTACAGATTCTTAGTCGTGACACTGCATAGTTCTCGTTTTGGGAACTTCAGAGGATCATAACTTTCACATACGATCTCCAATTGAGGTGATTCTTTTTTTGAAAGTGCATGATTTTTTGAGTAGATCGTAGTGGTGTTATTTATTTCTCTAGATATTGTGCCAAAGTTGTATTTTCAACATATACTCTTCATGAGGGTCTTTGTAATGCATTAAAATCAAGACCACTTAGTATTTATTGCTAGTGGCAATTGTAAACGCACTAATATAAAGTGCCAAATCATATTTTCTTGGGGGAGGTTCTTTGGTTGAGTGAAAAGGGGGGGTTGTCCTGGTTGGGTTCTCTTCTTTTTGACACTTCTTCTCTGCATTTCTTCATCATGGATCAAACAAATCTGCCCATCCTAACTCCATACAATTACTTTAAGTGGAAATCACGTATGACAATTCACTTAAGAAAAGTTGGATTAAATAGGATAACTATGGGACTTGAAACTGAACCTGCTAAAGATGAAGATAAGCCTAAGTGGTTTAACAAATGTGATGAAGCATATGGAACATTGTGTTTGTTTGTTTGTCCTGATTTGCTCTTTCACATTGAGTCTTTGAATACACCAAATAAAATTTGGACAAAGCTAGAAAAACTATTTGGCACACAAGATTCAATGAGAGGTCATATGCTGGAAAATGAACTAATTAGTTTAAGTCCAGGCAATTTCAACACAATCCAAGATTTCTTCACTAAATTGAAATCACTAAGGCTACAGTTAAAACAATGTGGAATTAAAAAGAAAGATGAACAACTAATTCTTAGTATTCTCTCTAAGCTAAGTTCAAAATATTCTATGTTTGTTTCTACTTTCTATGCTACTAAGGGTGCACTCGGTACTCAATTCACCATGCCATCTTTAGATGATTTTACTGTCAATCTCACTCAGGAACATGACAAGCTAATCCAGATGGGCACTCTTAAGTCCTCAAAGTCACATGCCTTGGCTGCCAACCAAGGCACAAAAGAACAAAAAGGACAAAGTAGTAACAACAATAGTAAGGATAAGAAATAGAAGAATATCAAGGAGAAGAAGGATCAGATACCAGTTGCTTCAAAAGCAACTAATGAGACCCAATATTCTAAGGGCAACAAGCCTAAGAAAGAGAGGGTCCAATGTGCCTATTGTAAAAGACCCAATCATGATGAACATAATTGTCTGAAGAAACAAATTGATCACTTGACACACATTCTTGAGAAGAATAATATCAGTGTTCCTGAGTCTATCAAATAGAGTTCTAATGAAGGGTCTAATAAGGAAAAAAAAATAGCAAGGGGAAAAGAAAGGGCAAGGCCATTGTTGCAGTTGCTTCTTCACCATCCACTTGGGTTCTTGATTCAGGTGCTTCACACCACATGGCTTCATATAAGGAAGAACTTGCATCTTTGGAGCTGTGTACTATGCCTTCTATTTTGATGGGTGATGACACTCCTATTGAGGTGTGTGGGAGAGGGTCTATTGATGTGGAGGATGGCACATTCCATGATGTTCTTTGTGTGCCCTCATTATCAACTAATCTCCTATCAGTATACTAGATCACTCACATAGGTTCAGGCAAGCGGGTTGAGTTTACTCTTGATTCAGTGGAGATTTGTGAGTTGCACAATGGTTCTACAGTTGCAGTTGGGAGAGCAGATCATCAGTCATGGCTCTATCTGTCTTCTCACTTTGTTCCTGATCCTCCTTCAACTATTTTTCTCACTCATTCTAGTGATGTGAGTAGATTATGGCATGAGTGGTTTGGTCATCTTAACTTCCGCTACTTGCAGCAGCTCAACCAAGAGAGCATGGTCACAGGGTTGCCTTCAGTCCAGTTTTTAGGTGGTGTTTGCCAGGGTTGCATTCTTAGTAAGCATCCTAAGGAAAAGTTTGACAAAGGTAAGGTATGGAGAGCTTCACAGATACTGGAGTTAGTTCACAGTGATTTGGTTAGTCCATTTCAGCATCCTTCTTTCAGTAGGGCTAGATATGTCCTCACATTCATTGATGACTTTTCTCAATATACTTGGGTGTACTTTCTGAAACAAAAGTCTAAGGTATTTGATCACTTTCAGGACTTCAAGACTTTTGTAGAGAAGCAATTTGGGAAAGCCATCAAAGTTTTGTACACAGACAATGGTGGTGAGTATATCAATCATCAGTTTGAGAGTTTTTGCACTTCAGAGGGGATTGATTTGCAGCATTTAGTTCCATACAATCCTTAGTAGAATGGTGTTGCAAAATGGAAGAATAGGTCCTTGAAGGAAATGGTAAATTACATGATTCACTCTAGATCTCTTGCACCTGGTATTAGGCAGAGGCCATTAACTATGCTTGTTATATCTAGAACCATGTTCCTCTCTTAACCTTGAAGGGAGTCACTCCTTTTGAAGCTTGGAGCAGTCGGAAACCATTAGTTAAGCACTTTCAAGTTTTTGGTTCTCCTGCATGGGCCCACATTCCTGCAGAGAAACGCAAGGCCTTGGATCCGCAGAGCAGACCTTGCATATTTGTAGGTTATCCTGATGGTGTGAAGGGTTATCAGTTGCTCCACCCTACTACAAATGAGTTGCTCATTGAGAGGAGTGTTCAATTTGAGGAGGGCTCTTCAAGCTCACTTTTTATCACTTCTCCAACTCCTTCTACCTTGACATTGGAGTCACTTGGGATACATGATAGATCTTCTGATGAGTCAGATTCACCTAAGCAGTCTTCTACCTCCACTTCTAATGTAGAGAGTGATTCAGAGGACTCACCTCCTTCCTCTCCTAGTCATCATTTAGAGGTTGATGATTCTCCTCTAGATTCTCCCTCTTCCAGTCCACTTTGGGCTAGACAAACCTTGCAGTCTGCAGGTGATTGGGTTGGGGATTCATCAGACACCAGGTAGACTCATTCATAGTTTAAGGATGCTCCACATGTCTTCATTGCTACTGCCTCAGATCCACAGTCTTTTCATGAGGCTTCTAGTATTCCTGAGTGGGATACAACTATGTAGGAGTATAGTTCCTTGATGAGGAACCACACTTGGAATCTTGTACCTCTTTCTAAGGGAAGAAAACTTGCTCAATGTAAGTGGATCTATCAAACAAAATTTGTAGCAGATGGGTTGGTTGACAAGCATAAGGCTCGCTTGGTCACCAAAGGATTCTCCCAGGTTCCTAGGATTGACTACTCTGAGACTTTTGTGCCAGTTGCCTAAATGAATTCCATCTGACTTATTCTTGCCATTGCTGCAGCTAATCGTTGAGAAGTACACCAGATGGATCTAAAGAGTGCTTTTTTTCATGGTGACCTTCAGGAGGAGATTTACATGGAGCAACCACAGGGGTTCCTTAAGGATTCGTCACTTGTGTGCCATCTTCAAAAGTCTCTTTATGGCCTCAAATAGGCTCCTCGGGCCTGGTATACCAAGATGGACTCCTTCTATCAGTTGGGTTCACTCGGTGCCATTCTGATCCCAATGTCTACATTCTATAGTAGGATTATTCACTCCTATTTTTGATTCTGTATGTTGATGACTTGCTAATCATAGGGAATTCTTCATCCACCATTGGGGCTATCAAAATTGCCCTTCATGATAGGTTTTTGATGATTGACTTGGGCTTGTTGCATTACTTTCTCAGGATTGAGATCTTTCAGTCTTCTTCTGGGATCACCATCACATAGTCCAAGTATGCTCTAGAGTTTCTCTCGAGATTTCATATGGCTGACTGTAAGCCTGCTCTGACTCCCTTTCTTTCTGGAGTCAAACTTGAGGCTCAGTGTTCTCCACTTGTTGATGGCACTTTGTACTGACAGCTTGTTGGAAGTCTCATTTATCTGACTCATACAAGACCTGACATTTCATATGTTGTATGCATGGTCTCTCGATTCATGCAGGAGCCTCATGAGCTGCACTGGAAAGAAACCAAGCGGATCCTTCACTACATTCAGGGTACTCACAGTTTTTGGATTCACTACACAGTAGGCATTGAGCTTGACTTGGTGGGCTACATAGATACAGATTTGGACGACCGATTCTCAGGATCGCAAGTCTACTTTAGGTTATAGCTTCTCACTTGGTTCAGGTCCTGTTTGTTGGTTGAGCAAGAAGCAGTTTGCTATTGCTCTATCTTCTACTGAGGCCAAGTATTGGGGGGCTATGAATGCCGCCACTAAGGCCATTTGGCTTCAAAATCTTCTCACTGAGTTTGGTATTCAGATCAGATGGCCATCAATCATATTTTGTGACAACCAGATTGCCATTCAGATCTCACAAAATATGGTCCATCATTAGCGAACCAAACACTTTAAGGTCCACATGCACTACATTTAGGAGCTCATCCATGGCCATGTCATCGACCTTCGCTACTATCTAACTTCTGAGTAGGTTGCTAATATCTTCAGCAAACCCTTCACTAAGAGCAAGTTCCTTCATTTGTGAGCTTTGTTGGGGGTGCAGGATGCTTCATCTTTTGGGGGGCTTCTTCCTCTCACTCGGATTCCTAACTCTCTCTACTATGGGGGGTCTCTTCTCTCTCTATTTTAGGGGGGAATTTTATGTACATGGGTATCTCATTAGGCTTGATTTGCCAAGACCCATTTCTACATCCACTAAAGCTTCGGTTATGGGGGGGTGTTAGTATAGGATTTTATTTCCTAGTTGGGTTATTTATTTTTTCCCTATATTCCTAGGTTTGTTCTACACTTCTAGTAATCTCGCTTAGGTTAATAAAGCATGTCTTATTAGGTGAGTGGTTCTGAGGTGTCACCTTCCTACATGTGAGCATCCATTAGCTATCTTGGGAAGATACTTTGCTATCTTTAGTCCGATAAGTGGTTGCTCCTCATTGGTCGATGTTGCCACCTCCTCCCTCTTCCTAGTCTATATAAACATGCTACCTAGCTTGTATTTTGTATCTTTTTGTAGACACCCAAAATTGTCCCAAATTTGTCCATGTCTAGCAACACCTAATCATAAACATTATCCTAGACATCATGTAACATTTTGTCCTAAATCCCACTCTTAATCCCACTAATCCATTAGCCAATTAATTAAAAAAAATTTATTTATTTAATTAAAATCCCATTCAATCCCATCCTTATCCTACTTAGCCAATTAATTAAATAAATTTTATTTATTTAATTAATATCCAAACTCATATCCCAACTAATTCAAATATTTTATTTGAATTAAGTTCTCACATTTCATTATAAGCCGACTTTCCAATTAATTAAATAAATTTTATTTATTTAGTTAATTTATCTTATCATTTAGCTGACATGTGTGCCTCTTTCATTAAAAAAAGATAAGTGGTACTACAGCCTTTTATTTAATATCTTTCATATGTAGTACTTTTTATGTACACAAGCACACATGAGCCCTATTCTCCTTGACACTTGTCAAATGACTACAACTCCCTTGAAGAGTGGGATAACCTAATCAATCCTAGCCATCCACATCAATCATTTAGCTTTTTAATCTCAACCATCCATTTGAACCAAACCTTTCCTATAAATCAAACCCCCTTATAAGCCATTAGCATGCATTGAGCCTCAAGTACCCTTATTCTGCCAAATTTTCAAAAAATGCATTGATCCTCAAGTATCCACATGCTGTTGAAATATCATTAGAGCCTTTCCATCCTTCATCTATCATTCATTCTAGCATCTTCATTTTAATGTTATGCTGCAGAAGTGAGTACCTAACATTCTTCCAACAATAATCCTTCAAAATCTTGCATGCTCATGCGAGGTGGAGAAGAGCAATGGAGATAAATCAAACATAGTGTGGAGATTAGTTTGCATTTACATTTGTTATTTTGATTTTCATGTTGTCTTGTGCTTCATTGTGCATTGCTAGGGTTTTTATCATTGTTGTTTATTCATTTGCCCTGATTTGCAATTTTACCCTAACTACATTTGGCATGCCCGGTGGGACTCACTTCGCTTGATCTTTTTTGTAGGTTTTGGTAGTAAAAATTTATATTCATCTAATCCCCATTGTCAAGTTTTGCAGGTTTAATTAACTTTTTGTTGCAGATATGCTACTTTTTGGACAAAACCCTAGGTTTTAAATATTTCATCATATCTTCCAAACGGCTATGAATTTTTCTACAAGATTTCAGCAGACGTTTGTCCATGATATAAAGAAGCTACAGCAGAAAAATTTTGGGTTTATCATGATTTTTGCGGGATTTATCATGTTTTTATTTTTTTCCATAAAATCGTAATTATGGGCGCAAATCAGCGAATTTTTAGGAATTTTTATATTTCTATAAATCTCTCAAAATTCTAATTAGGGTCTATGTTTTACAGATTTAATTTGGAGGTCGTTTACAGTGCGCAAAAATTAGATCTTTGCTGACTATACTATTTTCATAAATCTGCATTTCTGGGCGCAAAACAGGGAATTTTTTTGATTTCTTTACATTTTCTAAAAGCTCTCTAAAAATTAATGGGGGTCTCTTCTTTGATTTTTTAATTTTCGAATCAAAAATGTATCAAAATAATCAAATCTAATTCAGCTATGCATCTAAAACTACAATTTTCCTTGCCTGATGAGCCTATTTTTTATGCCTGCATTATAATATCATTTTTTTTTATGTTGTAGGTGATCATAAGGAGCTGGAGCAATATTGACATCAACATCTATAACAATTTGAATAGCGAATTAACCAGGTGCAATCATTTCATTTCTCATCTTCTAATCATTGTTTGCAAACACATTTAGATTTTGGGCATAAAATGAACAATTGTTTGCAAATTCACATCAAAAAATTGGGCTAAAATGAACCATTGTCTTTCATCACACTTGGATTTAGGTTTTAAAACAAACAAGTGCTTGCATTGTCTTCCACACATAGAATTTCTAAGGTTAATGAACCCCATGCGAGTGTGACCAAGTAAATGTGTATGCTCTCTCCTCGCGTCCCAACACGAACTTGGAGATCAAAAACATTTACTTGTGTTGCTTTTGTTAAACCTTAGAGAGGCCTGCCTTGGTATCCACCCCAAGGGAATGACCTCAAGCGGTACTTTCATCCAGTCCGCTATAAAAATCAGAGGATAAGGCGAAAGCCAAGTCTAACCGGTATTAGCGCTCACCATACAGTGCTAACTTGAAAGGAGGTGTACCTTTATGTATATTAAAACTCCTAGTAGGGTTAGTTAAAGTCTTAAGTGGCTTTCTGGATGCTCGTGGGGTGCCGGTTCCCCAGATTTTCACTAGAACCTCCTTGTGATAGTGGCCTTGCCTTGACTAAGACTTGTTGAAGTGTCTTCACGTGCTTGCTTAACCATCATCACATTCTTCCAAACTAAAACTTGTTTATGTGTCTTGTGTGAGTGATTCATGTGTGTATATGCATAATCATTTGTTTGAACATTGCCAAATCAAGCTATAAACACCAAACACATAAACAAATCAATCTAAACATTCATCCTAGTTAACAAACATCATATCCAACTCAATTTCATCCACATCATCCAAACAATCCACATCATCATCCAAATCCCTAAACAAGCACTTGTTAAAAAGGACTTAAGACAAACACTTGGGTGACAACATGTCTACACTAGAAGACCCAACAATCAAATTCCAAAGATTCCTCCAAAATATTTATCAAGGATCACAACCCCTTAACCAAGATGCCATTGATATATTACAATTCTTCATCCAAGAAGCTCAACCCCATGCAAGCCAATCACCTCAATTGCAACACTTCATAGCCCAAGTCCAACACATTTTAGCCACTAGTCAAGCTCAACAAGTACAACAATCCTTAGCCATTCACTATCAATGTAATCCACTTCATAGCCACATGTCATATCCATCCACTTCCTATCAACCTAATCCACCTATCCACCAAGTCAATGCCACATCAACCTATGAACATCCACCTCAAGCTTATCCAATCCCTCATGCCATCATTCCAATGCACTACCAAGCCCATTCATAAGGCAATCAAGTGATTTCACAAACACAACATGCAAGTACCAATGGCCCTTTGTACATAAATCAAGTGAGCACAAGTCAACCTTGCCAACAAGATCAAATGCCCTCATCTTTGGGTCCACCTCAAGATATTTTGTCTACATATCCTACCATTACACCTAGCTTCCAAGACTATCAATGGCCTTCACAACAAGCACAAATGAGCCCAAATCCACCTTTGCAACAAGAAGCACATGCAGCTCCAAGTGGTCCTTTGTACATAAACCAAGCAAGCCTAATGCAACAAGACTTAATTACCTTTGACAAGGGAGATACCAACCTAGCTAATTCATCCTATGAGTGGCCTCCATCATCCAATCCTATGCCAACACATGAGCCAACAAGTCCTATCCCAACACCACCATGTGATCCTACCCCTAGTCCATTAGTCCATCAACCTTCCAAACCACCAAGCCCTCCATTACCTTCATCAACATGCTATTCTAATCCTTCACTAAAGGATGCAGCTGAGATGGTTTTACAAAGAATGCTTGAAGCAAAACTCATTGAACTTCCTAAAGTCAAACCATGTGAAGAAAGTCCATATGATGAACATGATTATTGTGCATACCATAGGACAAAAGGCTATAATACAAATCAATGCCCAATATTTGTCTCAATTGTTTACAAGGTGTACCTACCTACAATAAGAAAGCATGCCACATCATCCCAATCCCATGTGTCACACCCATCTAGTCCACATCCTAATCCATCAAACTCCATTATTCTTCCATCTAATCAAAATCTTAGTCCTACGCTTACAACATCATCCTCTATTATTGCTCATCCATTATATTTCCCATCCACTCATACCCTTGCAAAGGATGTGATCCATTGGCTACTAGCTAGGAATAAACTACCCCCATGTCAAACACCCATTCATGAGCCTACCAAAGAACTTCCAAAGGTCATAATCCCATCATGTGGTTCACATATCCTTGAGCCTATCCAAGAGCCCTCAATTAACATGCCTAATCCTTCAAGCCCATCATGTGACATACAAGCCATCAAGCCTATTCAAGAGTCTCCTATTATGAATCCAAGTCAAGAGTCATCATGTTCTCATATTGTTGACCAAGAGCCTGTCCAAGAGCCTTCTACTTCCATTCAAGCAACCCAAGAGGTATGTCAAAGGTTTAATCCTAAGCATGTGGAAACATTAATCCCTAGTCCAACTCAAGATCAAATCACTTTCATTCAACCCATCCATAACATTTACCTTCTTTATGATCAAGATGATGCCTATGAAGAAGCTATCCATGAGCACCTTGATCCTATCCATAATCCTATATCTATCCATGAGCAAGATATCCAAATTGCTCCTAGTCATCCTCCATGTAGGCGTATCCATAATGAGAAAACATCCAGTTGTCATGATGAGACACTTGTCCCCCAAGCAAGCATAAAAGATCAAACAAATAACTTGGATCTTAGTGAACATAATGCTAATCAAGATCCTAATGATCCTCCTTCTACATGCACCATCGATTCCACTTCAAGTCCACCATCATGTCCTATTGGTCTATCCACCCTTATACATGAGTGTTCTTCCTTAGGACAAAAACAACCTCTATCCACTTCACCTTCTACATCCAATAATGAGCTCAAGTCTAGTGTTCAAAGCACACCTAGTCCTATAGTCAATCGTATCCTCCAAAACATGAACTACAATGGTAAAGGTCTAGGCCTTTATGAACAAGGTATTTTGGAGCCAAACCATGTCAAGATTCCTCCAAGCTCATATGGCCTTGGATACACATCCCAAGGTAAACAAGGCCAAGATGTTGGTAATCCCTTCATGCATCCTAAACCTACCACTTTCCATCACACCCCCCATCATGTTCCCAAAACATATGTTTCCATTCCACCTTCATCATCCTATAAATGTCAAAAGCATGTGACCATACACCTTCCACCGTCCACTTTGCCTCCACTTTTACCAACTCCAAATATCCCTCCATCCACCTTGCCACCATTGCTTCCAACACCTAACATACCTATCATTCATTAGTAGCCTTACATCTCTAATCATGGCCAACAAAAGCACACATCGTTTAAGCATAAAGCTTCCAATCATTCTATCCACTCCACCCACCCCATGGGATTCAAAAGCAAAAATTTTGATGCCTCTACCTATAAAGCTAAAAGTCCTACTAAAAATCCAAAGGACTATCATGCCTTAGGGCACAAACATGAAAAATCAATGCAAAGAACCAAAGCAAAGCAATCCAAAAAGCTATCCAAGCCCATACCTCCAAAAGCAAAGCCCAAAAGCAAAATGGTTTGGATTCCTAAGCAAACAGCTAGCAAAGCGAATGAGGCATCCTCATCCACATCTAAGCAACCATCCAAACCCTTACCTCCAAAAGCAAAGCCCAAAAGCAAAATGGTTTGGGTTCCTAAGCAAATAGCTAGCAAGTCAAATGAGGCATCCTCCTCTACATCTCAAGAATCCCAACCACCTATATCCATCCAAAAGCCTACTTCCATCCAAAACTTCCATTCCCTTCAAAAATCCCACAAGCAAAACAAAAGCACTAAAAATACTAAATCTATGTGGGTTTCTAAATCACTTCATCAACCATCTCCTAAGAAAGCATCTCCATTGCTTCCTACACCACCATCCCATCAAAAGCTTCAATGTTTATCACAGTGTGTGCAACCATTGGTCATGGTTCTCTTCCACTCTACAACACCTCCACATAACTACATCTCCCCATCTTCCATCTATTATCCTACATATCTCCCCCATGTTATCCCTATGGTCCATGCTTTGGCATAAACTTTTCATCCATCTTCATTCCATAAGCCTATATAATCCAAATCATAATCCACTATCCCCATCCATCTATCCTTGCATGAACCTTTCATAATCCATTTCATTATCCATTATCTACCTAAGCCATCTCCCATCCACGCAATCCCTTTACCAACATCTATGAGCATAATGACATGGTCCATGCGAAGACATCATCCATCTCTAACGAGACTACCAACATTCATAACACTAGACCCTTGAGTCCCTCCTATCCATTACCATGGTGAAAACCTAGTAAACAGGCACCATGTGTAATTGTCATCCCATCTACAAAAAGAAAAAAAGAAAAAAGAAAAAAAAAGAGAAAAAAAATCAAAAAGTAAAGAGAAATCCCTTCATCCAATGGTGAAAACCTGGTAAACAGGCGCCTTGGATAAGTACCATGATGAAAACCTGGCAAACAGGTGTCATGTGTAGGTTGATCTTCTATATCACTTACACTTGGGGGCACATTGTCTCATCCAAACTATCCATTCCATCCTACCATACTATCCTAGCCTACTATCCATAGCCATTACACCCATACACCTATCCTATTGAGTCTATTCATCTACCCTTCCTCCTTTTGATCTTGATGAAGATATGGGGGCAAAATGTTAAAACATGCTTTGATATCTCTTGATATACCTTATCCTTTTTCCAAACAATCCTATCATTATCCACCTATCATAAGCCATCTTATTTAAACCAATCCATCATGTCATCCCTTGGTCATAACCTTTGTCATGTAAAATCCTAAGCATTACCACCGATAATGGGGCAACTTATTCTTCCTATGCAACATAGCCTTTGGAGATCACATCCTATCTCCCTTATGATCCATCCACTATGGCATATCCTTTTTATGAGCTTTCCATCTTATAGTTTATCCCCATCTATTTATCATGAGCTTTCCACTATAGCCTACCTATCCTCTTATCTATCCATCCAACTCTCATGAACCTTCCATCCCATCCAACTATCATCAGCCTTTCATCTTATCCACTATCATCCATCCTTTTATCCATCCAATCCCATTCATCCATCCTTGCACCTAGACTTGGTTTTCCCTTGTCATTGGTTTCAAGCACAAAGGCTACCCACATTGTAAATCCATTGACATCTCAAAAAAAAAAATTCAAAAAATTCAAAACACTTCAAAAAATCCAAAAAAATCAAAATATTCCAAAAAATCCAAAAAATCAACTATCTAACGAAAAATCCAAGCAATAAAACTAATCATCATCAATCCAAAACAATCCACTCCTTCAACATTCAATCAAAATCATCCTCATCATCATCAATTCTTCTTATCAATAACATTCATTCATCCATTTCAATCAATCACTTCTTCCAATCATATCAATCAAATCAATCTAAGCAATGATCTTAAATCCAAGTCACATTAATCCATATCAAGCAAGCTAATCAATCAAGGAACATTATCCAATCAAATCAACAGGTTTTGATCCTAATCTTGTCATAAACTAAATTACTCATAATCAATCATCATCCATGGGATATAGCATTCCCACATCCTTGTGTTGATCTAGGGATATAGCTTTCCCCGCAATGACAACACTATCTCTCATCAACAAAACAAACAATTAATTATTGGTTTATGACTTGACAAGGGCAATACCTTGTTTGTTTTACATCCTTTGAGCATACTGAGAACACTTGCTTATGCTTAGATTGAGTGGACACTCTAATCATCACACCATCACTATCATAATTCAAAACAATTCAATCATCAAAACGATCAACCCAACAATAGACAACATCACAACCAAAGCACATCAATCCAATCCATTTTCACCATCATCATCAATAAAACATCATAACTACATCTCAAATCATCAAATCAAATCATTCCAAGCAATGATCCAAATGCAAGCCCATCCTTAAAGCTATACCAATCAAGCTAATCAATATAGCCAAGTTATCCAATTGCAATCCATGGTCTTGATCCCAGCCTTGTTGTAAGCCAAATCAATCAGCCAATTAGCCAACCAACTCAGCAAACAAACTTGTGTTGATCTAGGGATATAGCTTTCCCCGCAATGACAACACTCTCAACCATCTTCAATCAACAATTAATCACTGGTTTACAGCTTGACAGGGGCAATACCTTGTTTGTTTTTGAATCATTTGTGCATGCTTGTGTGTGTTATCATTTTATCTTGCATTTCTATCAAATCCTTATCTTTCTAGCTAATATTCATATCTTGTGTATGTTGGAATAGCTTTTTGCACTATCATTTGCATTTAAGGTCATATCATACCTTTTGTGCATTAGGACTTTAATGCTCTAAGTCTACTTCCTCATACGTTAGACAAGGTTGTATTACGCTGGGGCACAAGACACATCGTCACCTTGGTTCCTTATACCTTGGTGTATAACGTCTTGTGCTATATCAAACATCATGGTTGCTCACTTTCATTGCAGCATAACGCATCATCATTTCTTCTATCCATTCTCTTATCTATTTTTCTTAGCCAAGCTATTTCTTTTCGAGAGCATACCCGTGTTTGTCCAACCCACCTATCCTCTTGAGGGGGCATCATCATCATATCTTTCCATCATCATTATCTCTATCGATTATCCATACCTTAACTTCTTTGAAATGATGTTACTCGACATAAAGCTTATCATCTCAAACATCATCTCAAAGAGGGGCAAAATGTAGACACCCAAAATTGTCCCAAATTTGTCCATGTCTAGCAACACCTAATCATAAACATTATCCTAGACATCATGTAGCATTTTGTCCTAAATCCCACTCTTAATCCCACTAATCCATTAGCCAATTAATTAAATAAATTTTATTTATTTAATTAAAATCCCATTCAATCCCATCCTTATCCTACTTAGCCAATTAATTAAATAAATTTTATTTATTTAATTAATTTCCCAATCATATCCTAATTCCACTATCCAATTAATTAAATAAATTTTATTTATTTAATTAATATCCAAACTCATATCCCAACTAATTCAAATATTTTATTTGAATTAAGTTCTCACATTTCATTATAAGCCGACTTTCCAATTAATTAAATAAATTTTATTTATTTAGTTAATTTATCTTATCATTTAGCCGACATGTGTGCCTCTTTCATTAAAAAAAGATAAGTGGTACTATAGCCTTTTATTTAATATCTTTCATATGTAGTACTTTTTATGTACACAAGCACACATGAGCCCTATTCTCCTTGACACTTGTCAAATGACTACAACTCCCTTGAAGAGTGGGATAACCTAATCAATCCTAGCCATCCACATCAATCATTTAGTTTTTTAATCTCAACCATCCATTTGAACCAAGCCTTTCCTATAAATCAAACCCCCTCATAAGCCATTAGCATGCATTGAGCCTCAAGTACCCTTATTCTGCCAAATTTTCAAAAAATGCATTGATCCTCAAGTATCCACATGCTGTTGAAATATCATTAGAGCCTTTGCATCCTTCATCTATCATTCATTCTAGCATCTTCCTCTTAATGTTATGCTGCAGAAGTGAGCACCTAACATTCTTCCAACAATAATCCTTCAAAATCTTACATGCTCATGCGAGGTGGAGAAGAGCAATGGAGATAAATCAAACATAGCATGGAGATCGGTTTGCATTTACATTTGTTATTTTGATTTTCATGTTGTCTTGTGCTTCATTGTGCATTGCTAGGGTTTTTATCATTGCTGTTTATTTATTTGCCCTGATTTGCAATTTTACCCTAACTACACTTTTGCTTTTGCATCCTCTTAATGCTATTTTGCTTCTAGCATTTGCGTTACTCTCTTGGAGACTAACTTTGTGTTGCTATTTTGATTTTTTATCATTTGCATTCATAGTTTAGATATTTATTCTTTTCACTAATTTTCTGGGTTATTAATTTTTTTAGATTCTAACACATAAAACTATCAAAATGGCTGAGTTACAAGTCTGAATCTCTCTCTGTAATGTGCAAAGCTAGGGAAAAAGTAAGAACTAATATAAAAGCATAAGCTTTTTTCCCCTATAATACAAAATCTTTCCCAAAAGGTGAATGGGAAGTCAACTCCAGCTCAACTAGATTCCAAAATATGCCTGAATGAGTCTGAAAAAGCAGCTCCAAGTTGATGGGTGAGTACAAGTGAAAAGCCTAAAATTAAGGCCCCAAAACTACTCCAAGATGAGAAAAAATAGCTCAGAACTCCTCCTCCAAAGATAGATGACCAAAAAGAAAGCCAAAATTAGCGTATTTTGACTCTAAGGCAAAAATAGAAAAAGATTTCCCTACTACATGAATCTGTACTTTAGTTCAACTCCTCTCCTATTTTTGCATGATTAGAGGGCAAAAAAAACCCGTTTTAACAATTATTAAATGCAATCAATGTGATTTGCATTAATAAGTGTGTGCAATGCTTATTTATCCCCTAGGTTATTACATAACAAGTATTAAGTAAATTTTTTACATTATTGCTCTTAATAATTGTTAAATTACATTATTTGGTCTTCACTTTGTGCAAAAATAGAAAAGGGGTTACATGATGTCATACAAGTCCTTAAGGCAAAAATAACCTCCTCCTTTTCTCCATGCAAAATAAAACACATATCCTGGCCTTAGTCATCAAAAGTCTTCAAAATGCTCAAATTTGCCTAAGTCAACAATAAGGTCAAAAAAGCCTGTATTACTTTCATCAAACCCCTAATCCTTTATCCATTAATCATTTGATCTGATTTGACTCTTAGGTAAAAAGAAACAATAGACACTACAAAACCCATCATTATATATTCAAGTCTCCCCATCATCTTTCACATGCATTAGGTCTCTATTATCATTATGTTTTAAAAGGTAAAAAAAACATAATAACACTCTTGCTGCTTCATGACCCCATTATGCACTACTAGGTTTTCATGACTTGAGGTCATTAACCACAACCTATATTTGATTCTTCATAATTTTCTTTAGCAAAAAATCAAGACTTTTCCATCATAGCCATGACTAGGGCTTTGTTGCAATAAGACATATCCACAAACACTAAAAAAAATCACTCATTTTCATCTTTTACTTCCTTCTCATTGAGCTTTGTGGCGCCGCCATGCTATGAGGGTTTCTTGTAGGTTTTGGTGAAGCTGCTGAAGGATTTTAATGATCACTTCTTTGCTACAGATGGTTCTAATGGTTCAAGAGGTAAGTTTGTACTTTTGTGCACTCTTTATGAATCAAAAGAAAAGATAATCTCTGGTTCTATGCTCTTTTATGCCATAATCTATGTTGTCTTCTTCATCTTTCCTAATAATGCTCATATAAAACTGTAGAAGACTTCTTTTGAATTGGTTTTTGTAAAAGAAATAGCAAAAGGATGGGCTTTTCTTGCTTATTTCATTATGAGAAAGATTACTAGTCTTTATCATTTACATATTACTACTGGTAACTTTGAAGAAAATGGTTACAAAACCATGTATGCTGTTCTTCTGGTAAGTACCAAAATCCTAACCTTTGCGGCTTTTTCCAGTAGTTTTTCAATTCAACCTTAGACTGCTTCCATTTCTTTTCTTTGTTAGTAGAAAATGAAGAAAAGTAGATTCTTTTAGAGATATATTCTTTCCACCCATCTTTATCAAATCCCACCATCATGACTTTGTGTTATCTTTTAGGATCACGAGGTTTGTTGGGTATCTATTCTTTGTTTTTCCTCTTTGTTGTGACTAGAAACCCTAGAAACCCTAAGAACATTCACTTCACTCTTTACCTCTGCAATCACATCTGGTAGTGTTGTTGTGGCTCTAGCACTATGGAAGGTACAAGCTCTTGTATCTTTTCACTTTTGCGTTTTATATGCTCCTGTAGCATGATAAAAAGAAACTTTATTTTGTAACAATATAAAATGATGATATTTGTTCATGAACTTCATTATACAACTGCTCTTTTGTCAACTGCTCTTTTGTCTATGACTGTCATCTTATGATTGTATACTCCATTATTGTATTGATGAGTACTTGCTTAATTTTGTAGTCTCTTTAGTGGCATTGGATGTACTCAATCTATGACTGTCCCACATAGTCTTCTTCATGGTATTGATAGCCTTGATAACTACTCCATAATAACATTCATGCATTTTGAATATTAACTGCTATGACTATACCTTGATATTGATTGCTTTAGTTCTATGAATGGGATGTAGGCATATATCTTTGCTTTATCAAACTTGTCATTATCACTATCTATCTCTCCTTTTATCAATGCCATTGTCAATGTTTTTCTCTTCATCTATTGGTTCATTTGTGCTTGCCATTGTGGTGTCTTTATGATAGCCGCTGAGATTGATACCTCCTCATGATCATTGATAGTCATACCCTCTCTTGTCTCAACCTTTTATGTTTCCCTATAACAACCCATGCTTCTCATGCAACACAAGGTCATGTGTATCCTTTGCAATATAAATGGACTGCCCTTTGATTTGGATTGTTTCCTTGAGCTTGTTCATGGCTGCCTATGACTGCTAAATGTTGTTGCTCCTTGTCACAACTGTCCCTTAGCGATGGATATTACTTCTATGCCTTTGTAACTGCTACTCTAGATCTTTGATTGTTCTTGCCTTGATTATTATTGATTTCCACACATTTCATTAATGATTGATTTCATGAGCCTATACCTACAAAATTAACAAACCAATTAGATAAAAACATGGAGGCTGATGCCTCTCTTTTGATTGTTTGATCTGACATTTCTCTTTCCTACTTCCTCTCATTATTTGATATCTTAATCTGATGTTTGTTTATCTTCTTCATTTGTTGATCAGATGTAGAGTAACAAGTACATTTTGAATTATTGTATATAGAAATAGAGATGAAACCATGAGCTTTAACATCATGTTTACTTCCTCCTGCAGGTTTACTTGGAGCTCTCACTAGGACAACTGGAGATGCTGATGCAGACAATGGGATTCGTCATTGACTCAGACAATGATGGGTCCCATCTTTCTTTTTATATTCTTTTCTTTAGTTCTGTACACAAAAAAATTAGACAAAAGAAAGATAAAACAATAACATGCAATACCTTTTTGACCCAAAATGTTTTAAATACCTCTTGAAGGATCGATGCATGCATGATTGATTGCTTGAATGATTGGATGTTGATTGCTCACGTTCACAGCATAATGATAGGATGAAGATTTGATAAAAGAAGATAAATAGAAGATAAGAGGATTAGAAGAATATTTTGGCAGAATAAGGATATCAAACTCAATGCATACCAAATGGCTTATGAGAGGGTTAATTTATAGATTTTTTGATGTGGAGGGAAGAAGATTTGATAAGATTTGATTTTTGATAAAAGAGGAAACAAAACAAGATAAGATAAGATAATAAAGATAGAAAGATTAGATTTTAGTTTTAAATCCTCAAAAAGGAAATAAATCTTCGAAAATGATGGGAGGATAATTGATGAATTATCTAATTAGATACACATGAGTTGTAATTTTGGAAAGAAAGCAAGAAGATATTTTTAGGATTTTATTAATTAAATAAATATTTGATTTATTTAATTAATGTTGGATTTATGATGATAGATGATGTGGAAAGATAATTAAATAAAAAAATTTATTTAATTATAAGAAAATAGATAAATGACTAATTAAACAATTAAAAATGATTATTTAATTAGAGGGGATAAATGGACACGAATAATTAAATAAATAAACTTTATTTAATTATAGAAGTCTAAGGGATTATGGATAGAAAGGGAATAACTGAAATTAGTCGAATAAATATGATTTATTTAACTAATTAGGTGATGACATGGGTACCTAGGGCAAAACATGCTACAAGATGTCTAGATATTGTAATTGACTAGGTGTTGCAAGACATAGACATTTTTAGGTGTCTACATTTTGCCCCTCTTTGAGATGATGTTCGAGATGATGAGATTTATGTCGAGTAACATCATTTTAAAGAAGCTAAGGTACGGGTAGAGGAAAAAGATGATGATGGAAAGATAGGATGAGGATGCCCCCTCGAGAGGATAGGCGGGTTGGATAAACATAGGTAGGCTCTCAAAATAAAATGGATTGGTCAAGGAAGAAAGATAAGGAAATGTATAGAAGAAATGAATGATGTGTTATGTTGTAATGAAGGTGAGCAACCATGATGTTTGATGTAGTACTAGACATTATGCACCAAGGTATAAGGACCAAGGTGACGATGTATCTCATGCCCTAGCGTAATACAACTTTGTCTAGACGTATGAGGAAGAAAACTTAGAGCATCAAAGTCCTAATGCACAAAAGGTATGATGTGACCTTAGATACAAAGGATAATGCAAACAGTTATTCCAACATACACAAGATATGAATATTAGCTGGAATGATACCGATGTGATACAAATGCAAGATAAAAAGATAACACACACAAGCAAGCAAGCATGCAAAAATGATTCAAAAATAAACAAGGTATTGCCTTAAATGTTGTAGACCAATGATTGATTGATTGATGATGATGATAGTGTTGTCATGGTGGGGAATGATACATCCATAGATCAACACAAGGATGCGGGAAAAATATATCCCATTTATGATGATTGATTGATTAATTGATTGATGTGGTTTACAACAAGATTAGGATCAAGACCGTTGAATCTGATTGTGTAATCTGACAAGCTTGATTGACTTGATTGGTATGGATAAAGGATGACTTGCATTTGTATTTATTGCATCGATGATTGATGATGAGATTGATTGGAAGAAGTGATAGATTGATGATTTGAGGAAGTGATTTGAAAGTGATGAGTGATTGGATTTTAGATGTTTGATGATATGGGAGATAGATAATAGAAGAAATGAGATGGATAAGGATGATGATTGGCAAAGATTAGAAGAAGGATGGAAGATGGAAAAAGTGTATCACCTATGCCTGAGTCTAGATACTTCCTTCATATTCTAGGCTGCCTACATACCTTGTATCCATGGGATCAAGGCACCTAACGATAGAGATAAGATGTAGTTCTGATTTATGTTTTATTGATGGTGATGATGAAGGTGGATGAATTGATTTGGTTATGGATTGAATGGGATTGATTGGATGTTTTATGATATATGATGTTATTGATGGGGTGATATGGATTAGATTTATGTGATTTTGATTGATTGATAGATTAAATTGATTCGATGATTTGATTGGATTTATTTTGATAGATTTGATGTGATGGATTGTTTGATGATGATTGGTCTTATTGCTTGGATTTTTTGTTGGATATTTGATTTTTTTTGTAGTTTTGGGAAATATTTTGATTTTTTTTGTATTTTTGAAATGTCTAATTTTTTTGTGTTTTGGGAGATATTTTGATTTTTTGTTTGTATTTTGGAATGTTTTATTTTTTTGTGTTTTTGGAATGTTTTGATTTTTTCGGGTTTTGGGATATTTTGATTTTTTTGGATTTTGTTATGTTTTGATTTTTTTTGTATTTTTGAATGTTTTGATTTTTTTTAATTTTTGAATGTTTTGGGATGTCAATGGATTTACAATTGGGGTAGCCTTTGTGCTAGATACCAATGACAAGGGAAAACCAAGTCTAGGTGCAAGGGGGTAGGTAGGATGGATCGACAAAAAGATTGGCGATAGTGGAGTGGAAAGGATGTACACGCAAGAGAGCAAGGATGTGATCTCCAAAGGCTATGTTGCATAGGAGTAACATGTCCTATTCCATGTGTAATACTTAGGATTTTTCATGACAAGGCTCATGAAAATAGGATAGTGATAGGATTGGATGGAAAGGATGAGGTATATCAAGAGATATCCAAGGCATGTTTCAACATTTTTGCCCCTATGACTTTATCAAGATCAAGATGAGGAAGGGAGGATGAATGGATAAGGATGGTAGGAAATGGTATGGTAAGATAGGTTGAAAATGATATGGTGGATGAGACAAGGTACCCCCAAGTGTGATTGACATAGAAGATCAACTTAGACATGATGCGTATTTGCCAGGTTTTCATCATGGTACTTATCCAAGGTGCCTATTTACCATGTTTTCACTATTGGATGAAGGGATTTCTCTTTACTTTTTTGATTTTTTTTAATACTTTTGGATGGGATAAGGTGGATATGGATGGGAGAGACTCAAGTGTCTAGCTTCATGGAAGGTGATAGTCCCATTAGAGATGGGTGTCATCGCATAGACCATGTCAAGTGTTCTCATAGATGTTGGTAGGGGATTGCATGAAAGATGGATGAATTAGGTAGATAGAGGATTATGATATGGAATGATAGTGGATTATGTAGGAAAGATAGAGGATTATGATATGGATTATGTAAGACTTATGCAATGATGGATGGAAGGCTTATTCAAAAGCATGGACCATAGGAATAGGATGTGGAAGATATGTAGGACAATAGTTGAATGATGGGATGATGGAGGTATGAAGAAGAATCATGACCAATGGTTGCACACACCATGATAAACATTGAAGATTGTGATTGGATGGTGGTGTAGGAGGCAATGGTATTGTTCTCTTAGGAGATGGTCGATTTAGAGATTTAGGTACCCACATGGACTTAGTATTTTTATGACTTTTATTTTTCTTGTGGGATAGGGGATTTTGATATTTTTTAATGGAAGCAGGATTTTGGATGGAAGTGGATGGTTGGGATTTTTGAGATGTAGATGCCTCATTTGACTTGCTTGATTTTTTCTTAGGGACCCAAACCATTTTAGTTTTGACCTATTCTTGTGGAGGTATGGGTTTGGATAACATTTTGGATGGATTTTGATTTGATTCTTTGCATTTGTACCCTAAGTTATTAGGAACCTTAGGATTTTTTTCCTTTATCTGTAGAGGCATCCAAAATTTTATTTTTTAATCCCATGGATTTAGTGGAATGAGTGGAAGATTTATGTTTACATTATGGGTACATTTGTTGGTCACGATTAGAAATATGAGGGTATTTATGGATGATAGGAATGCTAGGTGTTGGAAGAAATGGTGACAAAGTGGATGGAGATATGTTGGGAGTTGGAAGTAGTGGAGGCAAAGTTAATGACAGAAGGTATACTATCACATGCTTTTGACATTTGTAGGATGATGGATGTGGAATGGCAACATATGTTTTGGGGGTATGATAGGATTTGTGATACAAAGTGGTGCACTTAGGAGGAATGGAGGAAATACCAACATATTTAGATTGCTTACCTTGGGATGCATATCCAAGGCCACATGAGCATGGAGAGACCTTGACATGGATTGGCTCCAAAATACCTTGTTCATGAAGGCCTAAGCCTTTACCTTGGTACTTCACTTTTTGGAGGATGTGATTGAATATGGGACTAGGTGTAGTTTGGGAACTAGACTTGAGTTCTTTATAGGATGAAGAAGGTGAAGTGATGGACAAAGGTTGTTGTGTTCCTAGGGAGGAACATTCAAGTACAAAGGTGGATATATGAATAGGATATGATGGTGGACTCGAAATGGGATTGATGGTGGGCATGGAAGGACCATTAGGATCTTGTTTTTGCTCATTAGGATCCAAGTTATTGGATTGATCTTTTATGTATGCTTGGGAGGCACATGTCTCATCATGGGAAGTGGATATTTGTGGATTATGGATGGGGCTAGATGGAGGATGGATAGGAGCAATTTGGATATCTTTCTCATGGATGATACATAGGATTATGGATAAGATCAAGGTGCTCATGGATAGCATCTTCATGGATATCATCTTAATCATAGAAAAGATAGATGTTATGAATGGGTTGGATGGAATGGATATGTTCTTGATTTGGACTACAGCTTGATGTTTCTACATGCTTAAGGTTAAACTCTTGACATAACTCTTGTGGTTTCATGGAAGTTAAAGTGGGAGGCTCTTGGATGAGTTTGATGGGTTCTTGATATTCATCAATAAGAGAGTATGATGAACTTTGACTTGTCTCATGATGGGAGGCTCTTGAATAGGCTCGATCGTTTATGATTCACATGATGGGGTTTGAGGGCTAGGCATGTTAATAGAAGGCTCATTAGGAGACTCAAGGATAAGACTTTGTTGACATGGTAACAATTGATTTCTAGCTAATAGCCATTGGATCACATCATTTTCAAGTGTATGAGTAAATGGACAATATAATGGATGGATGATAATGGTGGAAGTTGAATTTTGAGGATTAGGATTAGATAGAGGGATAACTATGGTGGAAGGTGTTGTAGGATAAGAAGTAGGATTTGGATTGGATGGAGGGATAATGGGATTGGACATATTATGATTGGATTAGGATTGGGATTGGATGAAGAGATAGTGAGGTTGGATGGATTAGGCCTTGGATTAGGATTAGGATTAGATGGGGGTGACACATAGGAGGCATAATATGCATTGGTCTCTCCATCATCAAAGGATATTAGATTTTGCTTCAAAGATTGACTTAAGGGCACTTGTTTTATGTACAAGGGGCCACTTGGAGTAGAAATAGGTGATACATAGGTATCTCCCTTGTCAAAAGATATTAGATCTTGCTCCAAAAGCGGACTTAAGGATGTTTGACTTATGTACAAAGGGCTATTTGGGCTTGCATGTACCTCTTGTGAGAACACCTTTTGGCCTTGGAAATGGCTTTGATGGTGAGGTGGCATGTTGGAAGAATGAATTGGATAAGTTGATATGGTATTTACATTATAGGTAGATGGGTTAGGTTGGCATGATGGTGATGTTGAAACATAGGATTGAGATAGAATGGGTTGGAGGTTTGGATGGTGTTGTGATGTGACTAGTTGTTGTATGATTTGTTGTTGCACATGTTGATGTTGGAATTGTTGGATAGGTTGATGTTGTTGTGGTTAAAGTTGTTGATGTTGTGTTGGATGAGGGATCACATAAGATAATGGTTGTTGATAGGTGGATTGATATGGATAAGCATTGAAATTGGAAGAAGTGTGATAGGTTGATGAAGAATTGATGTGACATGTGGATGGATAAGGTTGACATGATGGGATAGGTGGTACATAGGATTGATTTAGTATTGGTTGAGGATGTGCTTGTTGGATTTTACAAGTGACCAAGAGGTGTTGGATTTATGCTAAGAGGTGTTGCATATGCGGGGATTGGCTTGTTTACAGTTTTTGGATTATCTCATGGATGTCTTCGAGGGTTTGCTAATTTAGAAATGATTGGCTTGTTTGAGTTTTTTGAAGTAGGTGAATGAGTTTTTGTGCTAGATATTCTAATGTTGACATGGTGTCACTTTTGACAAGTGTTTGATTAGGATGTGATTGCTTACATGATAAGGAAAGATTGGTAGTTTAACTTGGGGAATATCAAACACAATGTAAATGCATAAACACACATGCCAAGCACAATGTTCAATTTTCCTTCCAAGATTAGATTTTATGATTAAGCAAACACTTGTAAACACAACAACATGCCCTAATGATTAGTCAGGTAGGGTATGGGTGATAAGTCTTAAGCTAGGTTGCACAAGATTGACTAAGGGTGTCCCCAATATACTCGAGGTATGAGGGGCCCAAATCTATGAACACTAGCCCATTGAAGGGATGTGGCATAAATGTAAGAAAATACTACTTCACCTTGTGTCTGAAATCACCCAAGGCCACAAGGTTGTCCCAATGACTACATAGCTAGATTGCGATACAACTTTCATTCTCCCTCCTTTGATATGCCCTGCTAGAACATGTGGTTGAGGTTGTCCCTAGGGGTGATGAAATCCCCTAGCAGGCCTCCTAGATAAGGTTTGACAAAAGTGAATCAAGTGTGGTGTTTTTGATCTCCAAGATCACTTTGCGGTGCAAGGAGAGAGCATACATGCATGCACATGATTCACACTCACAATTGTTAATTAACCTTTAAGAAATGAAATGTGTGATAAGAAGACAGATGAAAACATTGGTTCTTTTTAAATCCAAAGCCAAGTGTGTAGGAATAAATTTGTTTGTTTTAGCCCAAATTCAGTGATGTGATAGCAAATAAGATTGGTTTTTAAGCCAAAGTTGAAGTGTGAAGGCAAGCAATGTTTAGAGATGAGAGATGGATTGATTGCACCTGATTGATTTTTTTCCTTAAAGCTGCTATGTATGCTAATGCCCCTACTGTTCCAGCTCCCTAGATGCCCCTAAAAGTCACCAAGACAAAAAGAAAACTGAACTTGCAAGGAAAAGGGGGTTGTGTCAAAAAGAGGAAATCTATTAAAAATCTGATATGGATGATCTAATACAACAAAATAGATTGCATAAATAGAAAATTTGGAAGATTCTAAGGAATTTAAAAAAAAAACTGTTGAAATTGGATGCATTTTTCTCAAGATATGCTCGTTTGAAGTTTTAAAAGAAGCTGAAGTTTAACAAATAAATTACCTAATAAAGTTGTAGAATTACCTGAAACCATTGATGCCACTACGAAGCTAGGTGAACTAGCTTTCCAATGAGTCCTTCTGCATAAAAATCTGACCTGTTTTGACCAAGATATAGAGAAAAGAAATAATTCACCTCCTTTGGCATGTAGATGAAGATAGGTTGACTAGTTGTTGACTGGTTGACTTCGACTTTTGGTGGTTTGCAAAGTTTTTGGCCACACGTACTATGGTTACAGTCTTAGGTTGACAATTTGAAATAAACCCCAACCTTGTTTAAAAATTTAGGGCTCCAAGCATTAAGACCTAAAAGCTTAAATTATAATGTTAACCATAGTATAAAACCCTAAATGTTGAGTTGACACAAAGGCAAACATTAAAAATGCTAAGTTGAAAGGTAAGAGTTTAAGGTTTTTGGTGGTCGATAGTGATAGTTCTAGCTTGACAGTTATTCTTATTCTCGCAGTTTGAGCCCTTAAAGTCCCTGGTCACTCATGTGACCAGGGCCCAATCAAAGCAAAAAAAAAGATCAAAAGCCCATGGTTGCCAAAGGAATGATGGCCACGATTAACAAGAAGATAGTTGATGTTTAACCAAAAGGTGGTCGCAGTCAATGAATAAACTATTGACTAACACCAGGGGATGATGCTGTTAATTAGGGGTTTTGATGGTGGAATGTGGATATCAACAGGTCTGTAGGGTAAACAACAGTGGAGGATGTTTAGGGCTTTAATCGGTGATGTAAAGAAGTGTGCCGAATAGTGTAAGGAAGTTTAATGATAAGGTGTAGTTTGATGGTCAAAACTAAATTCTGTGAATGGTGACTAAGATAAAAATGGTGATGTAGGGAAGTTTAATCTAGAGGCAATAATGTGGTTGCCATCAATAGTGGTAGGTGTTTTATTAGACACTTAGGGTTTGTAGGGGCGACAATTTGGAAGCGGCAGTGTCGACCAGGTTATGAAGGCAAATAAGGGTTTAGACCTAGCCTATGGAGTGTTGACTATGGTTGAAGAGATGATGATCAGAAGAGAAATGATTTCGCAGGTGTCGACTGAGCATTCAAGGAGTAGCGACTAGATTTTTATAAGTGGTGACTGACGCTGCAAGTGGTGGTCAGGAGGAGATTAGAGGAAGTGGTGGTGATAGAGCCAAAGAGCATTGGCAATGATAAAATGTGGATGGCCACTGAGATGGGGAGAAATGGTTGATAGGGGGTTTTCAGCGAAGTCGACAAAGAACAACACTGCATTCAAACAAATAAAATTGTGCTAGAAGACTGCAAAATACCAAATATTCTATCTAAAGAATCCAAGACTCACAAAGACTGTCAAATGGTAGATCCATACTGTACAAACTATAGGGATCCATATAGTATGGCTACCAAACTAAAAAAATTCAAAAATTTACAAAAAAAATTTATGTGCGGAAACCTTGACAAATTTATAGTCAAAATTCATGGAAATGACCTCCTCGATGCGATGGTGTAGTTAGTTTTAGACTAGGAAGTCTCCTATAACAGATCCTATGCAAAACTTACCAAACAAGGGTTAGAAAAGTGAAAATTTTTAGAACAAAAACCTACAAAAATGATCAAGAGAAGTGGGTCCCGCCGGGTGTGCTAGAAATGTACACAAAAAATTTGGACAAAAGAAACATAAAAAAATAACATGCAATACCTTTTTTACCCAAAACCTTTTGAATACCTTAGATATCTTGAAGGATCGATGCATGCATGATTGATTGCTTGAATGATTAGATGTTGATTGCTCACGTTCGTAGCATAATGATAGGATGAAGATTTGATAAAAGAAAATAGAAGATTAGAGGATTGGAAGAATATTTTGGCAGAATAAGGATATCAAACTCAATGCATACCAAATGGCTTATGAGAGGGTTAATTTATAGATTTTTTTGTGTGGAGGGAAGAAGAATTGATAAGATTTGATTTTTGATAAAAGAGGTAATAAAACAAGATAAGATAAGATAAAAAAGATAGAAAGATTGGATTTTAGTTTTAAATCCTCAAAAAGGAAATAAATCTTCGAAAAGGATGGGAGGATAATTGATGAATTATCTAATTAGAAACACATGAGTTGTGATTTGAAAAGAACACAAGAAGATATTTATAGGATTTTATTAATTAAATAAATATTTGATTTATTTAATTAATGTTGGATTTATGATGAGAGATGATGTGGAAAGATAATTAAATAAATAAAAAAATATTTAATTATAGGAAAATAGATAAATGACTAATTAAACAATTAAAAATAATTATTTAATTAGAGTGGATAAATGGACATGAATAATTAAATAAATAGAATTTATTTAATTATAGAAGAAGGGATTATGGATGGAAAGGGAATAAATGAAATTAGTCAAATAAATAAGATTTATTTAACTAATTAGGTGATGACATGGGTACCTAGGGAAAAACATGCTACAAGATGTCTAGATACTATAATTGACTAGGTGTTGCAAGACATGGACATTTTTGGGTGTCTACAAGTTCAGATGTACTTGATGTTGTGCATTAAATCACCTAGAGTTACTCCCATGTCTTGTGTGAGATGACATAAACACTTCTCCTTTGAATATAATCAATAATTTCATGTAATGACTTGTGTATAATTTCTCTTTCTTGTAAATCAATTGCATAACATAAATTGAACATTATTGCATGCAATAAGTGTTTATAATCATGAAAAAATTTGACAAAATTATATGTACCTTTCTAAACTGCATCAAACTATAATGATTAAACTGTAATGAATCACAACTAAAACATGATCTACCATGACTAGATTAGCTTCAACTTCACCTGTTAGACCTAGGATACTTCTTGCCTTGCTGGAGTATCCTGTCACCTTATCTAGCTCATGTAGTAGCTCTAATTGAGCTGATACATGATCTTGGTAGTGTGATCTCTACAAGCATCCTCTATCAGGATAGTAGGCCTTCTAGGATAGCCTATGAACCTAATTTTGTTTCTCTCCCTTCATTTTGAACTCTCTACTTCTCCAAAGAAATAAAGAAATTACTATTACAACCCAACCTAATTGGGCTACAAAGCACAATTTGATAACATTTTTGGCAACCTCTATGCTAGTTTTTCCTGCTATTGCATAGTAAATCTATTGGGAAATAGAGTCTTTCCTTGGCCTCAACAACTCAAAAAACTTCTTGAAAATTAAGCTGTTAGAAAACAACAGTAGCAGAAACTAAACTAAAAACAAAACAATGCTGGCTCGAAATAGGACCCATAAACTATGCAACTACACTTCTTGGAAAGTAAAATTAAACTAAAATGCCTATCTACCTACAACTAACAAATGAAATTGGCTGGCTAAATGAAACCATTAACTAGTTTTGCAAAATATCTCCCTTTTGTGATCAACCTAAGATATTTTTCATGCTTTTGAGAAGTTAGCAAGGGGTGTGGAAAGGGTGGGCATTCAAAGAACTTGTGTAATACCTCTTCAAGAAAAAGAATAAAAGCACATACCCACTTGTTTTGACTAAAAATACAACTATTCTATCATGGATAAACAAGCTAATTTTCTTCTTTCTACTGCTCATCTTCATGCCTGGAAATGAGCATGATAAGTGGTGGCTTCTCCTTGTTACTTTCCAACTGGCCTATATGTCGAATAGGACATCCTTTTGATAAATTCCTACCCAAACACATAGTGTTGTTTTTCTTTTGACAATCTGTTGCTCCCTCCTCTTGCTGATTAGAAACCTCTAAAAAAGTGGTAATCCCCACTTTCTATTTATGAACTTCTTCCTCCTAAGATGATGGCTTGACATCTAAATTTGAATACAACTCATCCAGTTCATCCCAAAACAAGTCATCTTCTAGTTCTTCTTTACTTTTCTGTATAAGAGGACTGATTTCAACCTTATAATAGCTCTCTTGAATGTTTGGTTTTGATTTCATTACCTACTCAACCTGGTAGTCAACCTTATCTTCATGCAAAACAAGCTAGTTAGCCTCCAAAACATGTCTGTCCTTTTACTCTTCTAACTAAATTGAGGCCTCAATCTCATCCTTACCTTCATGAACCAGCAATACGTCATGTTCTATAATATCTTCTAGTTGTCCCAAGTCATCCTGTAAGTTAAGTTTTTGTATGCTTTCTTTCTCATTGTCAACAAAACCTGGTAGCTGATCAAACAAAGTGATTGGGTCTTCTTCTTCCTCTAGTTTCCTCTCCATTGTAACTTGGGCATTCTATCTTTTCAACTGAAGACTTTCACCTTGTAACCTTTGTACTTTGCTTTTATTCATCTCATAAACAACATTAGAAAACTTTTCAAATTAATCAAAATGTAAAGGATTCAGTGTCAAACATGAGTCAAACCCCTCTACACATGTATTATGCTCATATTCATCTTGGGACATAGTACAAACAACATCAACTTCCTACTCCATGTGCAACAGAGTTTCATTTTCATACTTACCTTTTTGTAAGAGGTAAGATTTCTCATCTTATATATCATATGGAGGCTTGTAGACAATAGATGACTCCTTTTTTACCTTCACTAAATCTTCCTTTTGCCCACCACACCAACATGGAATCTTAATTGGTTTATATTTTACTACTCTTTCTTCTTCTTGATTTTGGATTGGTATGGAAGGAGTAGCCTTAACAAGGGTTAACATTTTAAAATCAGGATGCTTAGTCCAAGAAGGTCGCCATGGCTGTTCAAAGCTTTGATGACTTAGTTTAGGCTCTTGATATGACTAAAACTAAGGATTAATGGACTGGTTTTGGATAGCTTCAACTTGTAACCAAGTACGAACTTGGGCCAGAATTTGACTCATTTTTTTCTTCGTCAACAACAATCTGCCTATTTATAGATTCTTCTTCATAGTTTCTCTTTTCTTCCATCTCTTGCTGAGAACAAAATGCCTCATAAGAGAGCTACTCCTATTGTTGGAGATAGGCTTGATAAGTGGGCTCTTCTTGTTGCATGTTGTACTCTCATTCTTTGTTAATATCATCTAATTGTCTTTGAAAATACAAAGCAAAATCTTAAAGATTTAAAATCATATCCTAAATGTTCATGTTATCATCATACTGAGGCTGATAAGTAAAAATGGTATGTTGATTGGGAACACAATAGTCTTCCTAGGGCTGATTATGAGCATAAGTGTGTTGCCATGAAGGTTGAGTAGGGGTGGGTGGGAGGTATGCATGTTCAACGTGCTGATATATTGTTGTTGCATGGCTGGTTGGGATGAAACTAGCAGCATTCTCAATCTGATAGGCTGGCTAGATGGTTGATAATGTTGATTATGATAAGGGACATGATTGTTTGGGGGCCAAAAGCTTGGATTTTCATGATATGATGGAGAATCACCATAATTGCTACATATCTAGATATTTTACATGAAAGGTCTAAATCATATGACAGTCCAAACATGAGCATTAAAAGATAACACCAACCTAATTCATTGTAGATTCCTAGGCTGCTGAAACTAGCAGATATATGCTTAGAGTCACCATGGTGTTTGATGATGTTGCCTCTAAAGGCTGATAACACTAAAGAAAACACCAGATCCTTTAGTATGTACTCTTCTTATGCATTGTTCACTCTAGATCTGCTTAAAAATTAGAGAACAGAGTTGCCAGGTATATGTTTATAACCTCAAAAGGTTAAAAACACTATTGTCTATACCATTTAATAGCAATGGAAATGGTATCTAGTGGCCTAAACTTAATTCAGAGTCCCACTTAGCATGCAAAAAATTGTTGTCACAAAGGATTGTGCCCTGAATGCTAAGCCTTTACAAGCTTGGCAATCATGTGCAACATGGAACATTCTCAGACTGTGGATTTGTCTATTACAAGAACAAACCTCCAGAAGAGCCATTTCCCTTTCAAAAAATCCCTTGGAACTTATACTTTCTTATAAAAGAGATAGAAGAATGATAAATAAAATGAACTAAAATCTATTCGAAGGGGGTGATGCATCAATGTTTGTGTCCTAATTTGCAACTGATTCACAACTAATCTTCAACAAATATGCTCTTACAACTCAAATTGAACAATCTTTACCACATAAGTATTTCACAGGAAGGCATGAAAACAATCCACTTTTGATGAAGGAAAACTAGTGTTTTCACAACTTTAAAGTAAAGGAATCACCCACACAAACTGTAACATGTAGTAAAACTTGCACCTTTGTATACTTGCATTCATAGAATGAGATAGAAAACTTAAAGGTTTCAATGTAAAACACAATAAATCTTTATCAAAATCACTCATAAGATAACAAGACACATGAATCTGAATAGAGGAACACCTAATTTTATTAAAAATATGAAGGAATACATTTCAATAACTATGAAAAATGCTAAAATTCAACTACTGCTACTGTATAAAATTGTCAAAATGGCTGAATTACAAGTCTGAATCTCTCTCTCTGCAATGTACAAAGCTAGGGAAACAACAAGAACTAAGAAAAAAACATGAGCTTTTTTCCCCTAGAATACAAAATCCATCCAAAAAGGTAAATGGGAAGTCAACTCCAGCTCAACTGGACTCCAAAATATGCATGAATGAGTTTGAAAAAGCAACTCCAAGTGGTTGGGGGAGCACAAGTGAAAACACTAAAATTAAGGACCCAAAACTACTCCAAGATGAGCAAAAATGGCTTAGAGCTGCTCCTCCAAAGATAGATGACCAAAAAGAAAGCCAAAATTAGCCTTGTTTGACTCCAAGGAAAAAATAGAAAAAGATACCCCTGCTGCATGAATCTGTACTTTAGTTCAACTCCTCTCCTATTTTTGCATGATTAGAGGGCAAAAATTAACCTATTTTAACAATTATTAAATGCAATCAATGTGATTTGTATTAATAAGTGTTGTGCAATGCTTATTTCTCCCCTAGGTTATTACATAACAAGTATTATGGAAATTTTTTACATTATTGCACTTAATAATTGTTAAATTACATTATTTTGGTCTTCAAGTTGTGTAAAGATAGAAAAAGGGGTTACATGATGTCATACAAGCCCTTAAGATAAATATAACCTCCTCCTCTTCTCCATGCAAAATAAAACACATATTTTTCCCTTAGTCATTAAAAGTCTCCAAAATGCTCAAATTTTCCTAAGTCAAGAGTAAGGTCAAAAAGAGCCATGTTATTTTCATCCCCTAATCCTTTAGTCATTAATCATTTGATTTGATTTGACTCTTAGGTAAAAAGAAACATTAGACACCACAAAAGTCATCATTATATCTTCAAGTCTCCATTCGACTTTCACATGCATTAGGTCTCTATGATCATTATGTTTTAAAAGGTAAAAGAAAACATAATAACACTCTTGCTGCTTCATAACCCCATTATGCATTGCTAGGTTTACATGACTTGAGGTCATTGACCATGGCCTATATTTGATTCTTCATGATTTTCTTTAATAAAAAGTCAAAAGACTTTTCCATCATAGCGATGGCTAGGGCTTTGTTGCAACAAAATATATCCACAAACCCTAAAAAATCTCTCATTTTCATCTTTTACTTCCTTCTCATTGAGCTCTGTGGCACCACCATGCTATGAGGGTTTCCTATAGGTTTTGGTGAAGCTGCTGAAGGATTTTAATGATCACTTCTCTTCTACAGAAGGTTCTAATCATTCAAGAGGTAAGTTTACCCTAGAACTCTGCACTCTCTATGAATCAAAAGAAAAGAAAACCTCTAGTTATTTGCTCTTTTCTACCTTAATCTATGTTGTCTTCTTCATCTTTCCTGATAATGCTCAAATAAAATTGTGGAAGACTTCTTTTGAACTCGTTTTTGTAAAAGAAATGACAAAAGGATGGGGTTTTCTTGCTTATTTCATTCTAAGAAATCTTACTAGTCTTTATCATTTACATATTACTACTAGTATCTTTGAAGAAAATGGTTACAAAACCCTATATGCTGCTCTTTTCGTAAGTAACAAAACCCTAACTTCTGTGGCCTTTTCTAATAGTTTTTCAATTCAGCCTTAGGCTGCTTCCATTTCTTTTCTTTGTTAGTAAAAAATGAAGAAAAGTAGTATCTTTCAGATCTATATTCTCTACACCCATCGTTATCAAATCTCACCATCATGGCTTTGTGTTATATTTCAGGCTCACAAGGTTTGCTGGGTATCTATTCTTTGTTTTTCCTCTTTGCTATGACTAGAAACCCTAGAAACCATAAGAACATTCACTTCACTCTTTATCTCTGCAATCACATCTGGTAGTGTTGTTGTGGATCTAGCACTATGGAAGGTGCACGCTCCTATAGATTTTCATTTCTACATTTTTTATGCTCCTGTAGCATGATGAAAAGAAACTTCATTTTGTAACAATATAAAATGATGAAATCTATTCATGAACTTTGTTATAAGTTGTTCTTTTGTCTATGACTGTCATCTTATGATTGTATACTCCTTTATTGTATTGATGAGTACCTCCTTAAGTTTGCAGTCTGTTTAATGGCATTGGATGCAGTCAATCTATGACTATCCCACACAGTCTTCTTCATGGCATTAACAGCCTTGAGAATTGCTCCATAATAACATTCATCCATTTTGAATATTCACTACTATGATTATACCTTGATATTGATTGCTTTAGTTCTATGAATGGGATGTAGGCATATATCTTTTCTTGATCAACCTTTTCATTATCACTATTTGTCTCTCCTTTTATCAATGTCATTGTCAATGTTTTTGTCTTCATCTCTTGGTTCATTTGTGCTTACCACTGTGATGTCTTTATGATAGTAGCTAAGACTGATTCCTCCTCATGATCATTGACAATCATACCCTCTCCTATCTCAACCTTTTAGGTTGCCCTATCACAACCCATGCTTGTCATGCAACACAAGATCATGTGTATCCTTTGCAATGTAAATGGACTATTTTTTGATTTGGATTGTTTCCTTGAGCTTCTTCATGGCTACCTATGACTACTAAATGTAGTTTCTCCTTGTCACAACTATCCCTCAGGTGATGGATATGACTTTTGTTCCTTTGTAACTACTGTTCTAGATCTTTGAGTGTCCTTTCCTTGATTATTACTACTATCCACACATGTCATTAATGATTAATTTCATGAGCCTATACCTACACAATGAACAAACCAATTAGATAAAAACATGGAGGTTGAAGCCTCTCTTTTGATTGTTTGATCTAACATTTCTCTTTTCTACTTCCTCTCATGATTTGATATCTGCATTTGATGTTTGTTTATCTTCTTCATTTGTTGATTAGATGTAGAATAACAAGTACATTTTGAATTATTGCATATAGAAGTAGAGATGAAACATTGAGCTCTAACATCATGTTTACTTCCTCCTATAGGTTTACTTGGAGCTCTCACCAGGACAACTGGAGATGCTGATGCAGACAATGGGATTTATCATTCACTCAGACAATGATGGGTCCCATCTTTCTTTTATATACTTTACTTTATTTCAGATGTACTTTATGTTGTGCATTGAGTCACCTATAGTTACTCCCACGGCTTGTGTGGGACCACATAAACACTTCTCCTTTGAATATAATTAGTTATTTCATGCAATGACTTGTGCATAATTTCTCTTTCTTGTACATCAATTTCATAACATAAACTGAACATTATTGCATGCAATAAGTGTTTATAATCATGAATTGTTTGACAAAGTTATATGTACCTTTTTGAACTGTAATGAATCACAACTGAAACATGATCTTCTATGATTAGATTAGCTTCAACTTCACCTATTAGACCTATGATACTTCTTGCACTGTTGGAGTATCCTATCACCTTATCTAGCTCATGTAGTAGCTCTAAATGAGCTGATACATGATCTTGGTAGTGTGATCTCTGCAAGGGTCCTCTATCAGGATAGTAGGCCTTCTAGGCTAGCCTATGAAATTGAATTTTTTCTCTCCCTTCCTTTTGAACTCTCTTCTTTTCTAAGAAAAAAAGAAATTTTTGTTATAGCCCAACCTAATTGGGCTACAAAGCACAATTTGGTAACAATCTTATTGAAGGACGAAATAAAGACAACTTCGTAATCTAGTTGACATGGTGTAATGCACAAAAAGGGGGAAGAAGAATATATTGCAAATTGGACCAGTTCTAGATGTACATAGAGATTATTTTAGCTTTGAACCTAGTTTAGATGGTGGTAGGGTTAGGGTCTACCCTTACACATTATCTGATCACCAGCCTATTAGGGAAACCATTATATTTGAAGGAGGTCCCTCTAAGAGGAGCAAAAATGAAAATTATTTCTTTCTTAACAATAAGTTGCTAGATGATGATGACTATAGAGAAGCAATATTTACACTTAGAAAAATTAATAATTGAATCTAAAGGATCTGAGTGAAATTGAGAAATAGGAGATCAATGTTAAAAGTTGGAAAGTAATATTCTATACGATGCGAAAGAAGCGAGCCATGGATAGGAGAAGAGAGGAATTTTTTTATAGGAGAAATTGTTAAAAGTTGAACATTGCTTACATCTAAACCCATTAAATGAAGCCTATGTGAAGAAATCTCCCTAGCCAAAAAATCCTTGAGGAATTTGTAAGAACATAAAATTCAAGGGCTCAAAGTCAGAGCTAAATTAAACTAGCTTAATAATGGTGATAAAGGCACAAATTTTTTCTTTAGGTATATAAAGGACAAAGGGGTGAAGGAATAGATTGGTAAGATTTGTGTTGAAGATAACACCATCACTAAGCAAAAGGATAACAAGAAACAATTCTTCATGTACTATAAATATATATTTATGTCAAAAGGGAACAATGATGATGTACTAACATGGCTAGAGCATGCATTAAATAAATGTTACCAAGGAGGATTATAGAAGAATACATGCATAGACTTAATATGGAAATAACTAAATATGAGATTAGGAAATCTGTTTTAACATTAAATAATGGCAAATCACCTAGGGATGATGGACTCCCTATTAAGTTCTATAAAACTAATGTTGACTAGATCTATTAGGATCTACTTCAAGTATACAAAGAAGCACTCACTAGAGGTTCATTAGGTAAGAATATTAATGAAGGGAATGTTAAATTGCTCCCAAAGGAAGGAGATAAAATGTTGTTGAAGAATTGGAGACCTATCACCCTATTGAACATTTCCTCCAAAATATTAGCCAAGATTGAATAGCTTTGAGGTTGATTGACATCCTTCCCTAGTTTATAAATAACACAAACTAGCTTTATCAAAGGAAACTTGTATATATTAGAAAGTTTGCTTACTAGTTGGGAGGCTATGGAATGGGAGAGATATTCATAGCAAACCTCTTTTATGCTATTGCTGGATTTTGAGAAAGCATACGATAGGGTTGAATGTGCATTCCTAATAATGACCCTAGAAGCATTTGGGTTCCCTAATGAATTTTGGAAGATGGTTAATACTTTGATGTGTGATGTAGTGGCAAAAGTTGATGTAAATGGAAGCCTTTCTGAGACATTTTTCTTAGAAAGGTCAATAAGGCAAGATTGCCCTTTGGCTCCTGCATTATTTGTAATTGCATCTGATGCTATCCATTACCTACTAAGGGAGTTTGAAATTATCCCTAGAATTAGAGGTATAATACTACCTAACAAGAGAAATCTTCATAATATTCAGTTTGCAGATGATACTGCAACATTTGTGGAACTTCAAGAAGAGAATGTGTTAAATTTAATCAAGAAGCTTGACTTTTTCTGTCTTGCCTCTAGAGAAAAGATGTCTAATGACAAATCCATCATGTTTGGATGGACTGATACACCTCCAATGTGGTATAACAAAATTCACTTTCAGTGGGGGTGCCCAAATAAATAAATTAGATATCTAGGGATTCCCTTCACTATTAGTCACAATTTAAAAGAGATGTGGATGTGGATCAAGACTAAAATTGATAAAAAGTTGGATGGATGGAATAGGCAATTCCTATCCCTAGGTGGCACGATTCAAATATGCCAAAAAATCTTGTCTTCTTATAGCCATTACTATGCCACTGTCTGGCATTTTAGCATCTATCAAGTGAATGAAATATAGAAAAAAAAGATGTTTTCAGTGGTTAGATGGGAAAGTTAAGAGCAAGAAACATTTGGTAAAATGGGATTGGTATTGTATGGACAAGTGTCAGGGGGAATTAGGTCTTAAAGATATGAAAAAACATGGCATTGCCCTGGCAGTGAAGTGGATTGTTAGAGCTCTAGAAGGGGATGAGCCATGGAAATTGCTAGTTAGAAATAATATTGTGCTTGTTGTACCCAAGCATGCAAATAAATGGGACTCACTACCTATTTGTGACATACTCATCAACAAGTGTGCTATATCTCCTGCAAGATCCATAGTGTTCAGAAGTCTATGGAGGGCATGGGAAATGGTTAAGGACAAGGTAATCAACTGTCATTTCCTTCAAGATAACAAAAGAAAAATATTTGAGCATAGGTCAATATGGTGGAACTTAGAGTATAAAGGGAAGCCCCTTACTTTACTTTAGGGATGCTTGGCCAAGAAATGGAATCAAAAAGGTATACAATGTTTTAATAATATCTTATATAATGGCTAGCTCATTGACTAGTCCTCCCTAAGTCATAAATATAACATACCTCCATCTAGCTGGAGAACATACACTATTCTAAGAAAAGATGGCAAAGGATTTCAATTTCCTCTTGAGTGCATTCAACATAAGGAACAATTTAAAAGATTTAAATGGATTGATGGGACTCCTTTGTGTAATATTAAAGCTAAATGTATTTCTAAAGAGTTAGCTAACAATGACAATATTCCTAAGTACCTTAATAGCAAATAGAATGTTAACTTGGAAAAAAAACAATGGCTGAATTGTTTCAAAGTGATCTAGTCTAATGTTTTAGATCCTAAAAAGGCTTGCTTTAGATGGTTGCTTACTTTGGGATGCCTACCTGATAAACTTAACAATGCTGACATTGATTTATAATGCTCTATCTATAGGAAACTTGAATCTATCAATCACATATTTTTTGAATGTTTCTTTGTAATAGAAATCTGGGATTTGTTTTGTGCTGAACTGATTAATTGGGATGTAAATAAATATGAGAAGTGGCTAGAAATAGTTACATGATATGTGAATAATTTAGATAAAAAGCATAATTTGGTTTGGCTTTCCCTTTCAACTAAGATTTTATGGTTTTTATGGAAGGAAAGAAATGATGAGAAATTCAATGGGGTTAAGAGGTCACTTACTGAGTTAAATAAAAGACTCACAATTTTCAATATTGTTGTGGGGGTAAAGGATGCCATGAAAATCTCTAAGGCCAAAGTTCTAAATATAAATGACGAAGGCAATTCAAGAGTGAATAAAGAGAATCAAGGTTACATAACGACTTACAACCAAATTGAAAACCCCACCTTCCATAAAGAACTTAAGGGGTTTCACAAGAAATAGAATGATGTATGTTCAGTGATAAATAAGGATGATAACAAAAGAATGCAAGGAAAGAGAGGTCAGATCAATGACATTAATGAAGTTGGAATTAAACTAGTAAGATCACATGAAGAAGGTATAGTGGTGGCACCCCACATTTGATGGTGGGGATGGGAATCATACATGGAGAACAATATTTTCTAACAATACAGGATATATAAAGGAACATGGTTAGATGATACAGAACACTGTAGTTTATGCTATATAGCTAAAGAGAGCAAAAACATAGTTTTTGTATGTAGGTTGGATTGCATATAGGGAAAAAGTTACAGAATAGATGTAGATTAAGGCTAAAGAGTGGTTGTTATATAACATGATCTAATGTAATTTCTACTTATTTTAACAGTTGTACTATATTGAATACAAAAATAAAAAATCAAGTAGAGCAATGTCTATTTCAAGATGAGTTAAAACTTCCCACCTTTTCCACTAAAGTGAAGCTTTATGTAGAACCCTTAGATTCTTACGATGTTACCCTAGGGATGCATTGGATTTGGTGTCATAGGGAAAGAGTAGATTGATTTTTGAAAACAATTGATTGCCTAGATGATTTGGGAAACCATGTTCAACTCTAAGGGGCTAAGTGGGGAGTTAAGTTGAGGCAAATTTTGGCTATGCAACTTGGGAGTGCTAGGAGGAAGGGGTGAAAATTTTATGTCATTAGTGTGTGTTGGAAAGAAATGGGAGGAACCAGTCTAGAGATCTAGTCCTTAATCAGATCTCTAAAGTTCGTCTATACCCTGATCATACAGTGAGAGAATCCTAAAGAAATAGTAAGGAATAGTAACGTGCAATACAATTAGATCACACATAAGAATTCATGACATACACATAAACATATATCAATCCTTATATCTCTATTATATATATTTATCATATAATCATATACATCTGACAGGTCTAAGTATCTACCTTTTACACACTCTTACACCTCCTTATGCTCTCTCTTTTGCATGTACATACTATATCCTATCTATATTTTACATAGGGATGTGTCTTTTCCAAAAATGCCTCTTGGTTCATTTGTAATGTAATTTTTTTACTTGTCTATAAATGTAATGAGTTATCTCTAATCAATTTGTTTTGAAGGCAAAATCTAAGGACATTGATTTGCTTGTCTAATTGAAAACCATTTCAACTAAACTACAATCATCACATCATAGGCTCCTTAAATTAGAACAATATCACATGATCATTGTGTTTTCATAGGGAATTTTTTTTTAGCACTACATAGTGGTATAGTTTATGTGTTCCTTTTATATAAATGTATTGTACTTTCATCTTTCTCATCTCCATCAAACATTGTAAAAATTTGGAAAATGTAAGAATTCTTATAGTCATGCTATATTATTAAGTGCTACATACACTATCAAAATTTAGAAATTTGAGGTGTTGATAACACACATGCATTCAACTTATAAAACACCTATTTCATGTACTAGTCTTTGAGGGCTTATACATAGGCATTTTGTAATCAATGAACTCACATAAAGTCCCAATTTTTCTAAGGTGGTAACCTATCTGATTGACTAATATATAGCAAATCATCACTTTGTCATTAATTTGGAAGAAGGAAATTGCAAGTCTTGGCATGATCACATCTTGAAGCATTGTTGATGCATTCATCTCTTGTCACATCTATATGGGCTTATTCCTAAACCACATACTCATTGGTATAAATCTACACATGGAAATAGAAATTATCATGTCTTAGGATTTGCTAGTCTAAGTGTTTGAGATAATAGATCATGGCATTTGTTGCACATTAAGTGCCCTCACACTCTCTAGACCACACTATGGGAGATGTATGGAGATCCTAATGAACCTTCATTCCTTGATGATCATAATATGGACATATTTATTCCCCTTGATGATTCAAGAATCCTTTGTATGATGATGATGGTAATAAAGAAGAAGTTTCTTATTGGGAAAGTCTCAAATGTTCTAATGACATAGAGACCTCTAGCATTGGTAGCCATTATGCCACCTCTTCCTACTACATTGACAGGGATCTCAACTTCTTCACATGCTCCTGTAAATTCTCTTCAATAGGTTTATTATTGCTCTCTTAAATAGTAAGGTATCATCTTATCTGACATCTATTAGTTGTTTTAGAATCTTATGTTCTAGATCTTGATGAAAAAATTTAAGACATTTTTCTCTTTGATGATATCTCACATAGAGATACATCTACCATTTTGGATCCTCTTATTCTCTCTATCACATCACACTCAGGTAGATTGACACATCTTGATTAACATCGATTCAATTCTCACACTTTAGTGGTCATTGTTCTCAAATCTTGTATGGCATAGTCACATATTGGCATCAACATTGAGACACATGAGTAGCTTCCAAATCCATACATCTTAATTCCTTTGTACATTCCACTTGAGTGGGAATTTAGTAGTATAATAGTTTGAGGTTTTTCTATTCTAAAAGTAAGATGCATTATTTTTGGTAGAGGGACCTACTATAGCTTTCACCATGTGACATTTTATATTGAATTTGTCTCTTTTTTTTTGGAGGAAGACATGGGCCTTATCTTGTAGGTATTTCAGCACACTATCACTTCTAGGGGAGCTATATTTTCATCCTTTTCATACTTCATCTTGGATCAAGTTTTGGCCTATGCATTTTCTCCTTTTCTAATTTTGGGGTTAAACTCTCTTTGTACATGGGTACCTAACGTAGCTTCTCTTGTTCGGACCCATTTTTTTTAACTTAGTTGCACTTAAGGAGGAGTGTTGGTGTAATTAATTATTTCATCTATTTTATTAAGTTTACTTAGGTAATTTATTTTTATAACTTAGATAATATAGGATAATGAGTTCACATATATATTATCCGTATTTCATGGAATTCTACTTTTTCCTCATCTTCTTGGATTTAGAAACTTAGATGGTGATCCCTTGATTTTTCCTTTTCCTCATCCTCATTGTATTTGGAAAGTATGAGGCTATATATTGTAGCTCTTTCCTTCCATTTTATATAGCTAATAGAATTCAAATATTAGAATACTAAAATTGTGTCTTTATTAGTTGCATTAAATTTTTTCTCATTATAATGTTATTTTGTTCCTAGGTTGATTTATATTGCACATCTTTATAAAATCTAACAAGGAGCTACATGAGCCCATGGTAGTCTGATGTTGGAATTGCTACTTATAGACAAGGATATGTAGCTAATATAATATCAACACATTTTTATGATATCTTAAGAATTCCTACTCCCTTGACTAGCTATTTTATTTTTAAAGTGAAGATTGAACAAGTTGAAATATTGAGGATGGTTTTTCCATGGAAATATTATCAAGTTTATGGCTAGTCTACATACTTATAAGTAAGGCGATCAATATGACAAAAAAGTGTAAGGGAATTCACACTGCTATAGTGCTGAATTAGAGATGGAGATCCTAAGAGTTACAAGAGGACCTATTCTCTTAGGAGGTGACTAAGATTACATACTAGATGTATATACATGTTTATTGTGAATTAGGACTCTCTTTCTTTAGAAATAATTTCATCACATAAGGACTCATTTAAAGATAAATTTTCTACATAAAGATAATCACCTTTGAGGATTTAATTTTCCCACTTGTTAGATGGATATTTCAAGACTTTAATAAAATGATTATTCTTTGTCAAAATTACTTTCCGCCTTGGGAGTTGTTTTAATAGTATGGATATGAAAAGATATGCTACAATAAAGTGATCATCCAAAAAGAGAACATGCATACATTGAAACTTGTGTTACTGTGTCTTGATATATGAAAGCTACTTGGAGATGAGGAGATAGGATTCACAACAAAGAGAACCTATTGCTACCAAAAGTAAATGCAATCCAAAATTAGAGATTTATATCTCTTGAGCTTGCACAATTGATTTGATGTTGGAATTAAATGATTTTTCCTAGATTTTTGGGATACAAATTTACTAATTGTAAGTTGTGGGGTATATGCACATATATAAAACACTTTGTCTAGGGTAGGAGACTTAAATTATGAATGTAATTTTATGTTTCTTAGATGTTATTTCCCTAAATTCTTTGAGTTTCTCTGAGGTCTCCACGCAACCGAGATATCTGATTTTGAATGAAATTATATAATTCAACCAAGATTGAGTAAAACTCACATTTGTTGAGAGATAAATCAAAATTAAAGCCTTTAGAAGAATATATGTAAATTTTGAATGTGGAATATAGTATTTTTGTACATAATTTTTCCTTTGACTTGGATCCTTAGACATCTACACTACTTTGTGTTCTTGACTAATTGAAATACTAATCAAGAAAGGCTAGTTATTTGGATTATTGCTGCCTCAATAGAGTCAAAATTAAGTTCATTATAAAATAGGCTTTTCTTTTATCATCTTAATTCTATTTCTTTTGCAAATTTTAACATGATAAATTAGGATTGAAACTAAAAAGACTATATTTTACATGATTATGAGTCTTGGTTCATTGATAATCTAATTTTTTTACATGTCTATAAATGTAACGAGTTATCTCTAATCAGTTTTTTTAAGACAAAATCTAAGGACATTGATTTGCTTGTGCAATCGAAAAAAAATCAACTAAACTACAATCATTACACCATAGGCTCCTTGAATCAGAACAATATCACATGATCATTGTGTTTTCCTACATGGCCATGGTTTGGTGACATAGACCTTGGGGAAGATCCATTTCTTTTCAAGAGAGGTGGAGTGATGCTATGATTTACATGAGTTGATTAGCGTGTCAAACTACCCATCAACACATTGGTTATTAATTTCCGTGATGCTTATAGTGGG
Source organism: Cunninghamia lanceolata (assembly GCA_027924645.1). NCBI lineage: Eukaryota > Viridiplantae > Streptophyta > Pinopsida > Cupressales > Cupressaceae > Cunninghamia > Cunninghamia lanceolata. The sequence continues at coordinate 737,395 of BSBN01000173.1, read as the reverse complement.
CCCTTACCTTCTATTTGATTATGTGTGCTCGAATGATATAAACAAAATACTTTTCGTAGCATAGATCATGTTGAAGTCTTCACTGCCTAATGCATAATAAAGATATTATTGAATAGCTACATGGAACCTTCTTACACTCTCATGGGTTGTTAGCATTTCTTCACTCATGTGATTACATTATTAGTTGTAGGTGTTGAGTCATCCTTTGGTATGGCCCCTTATTTATCTTGTGCACATATTTTTGCATCAACTATGACCTTATTGTTATAAAAAGAGATGGAGGTCCCAAGTCTCATAGGCATAATGATTATGTTCATTTCTTTAGCCTAGAAAAGCCTAAAGAGAATGAGATATTGTCCTCTCATGCAAAGTGGTCCATTTTTGTCATATTTTGATTATAAGTCTAACCCATCACCCTATGTTGACCATCCGTAGCCATAGGTATTATTTTTGTCTTTAAGATTTGTGGATCTACAACAATAATCACCAATACTCATAAAGGTGAAGCATTGAGACTTTCTTGGAGGTCCCCCATCCTAGTACTACTCTGACTAAATCATGCTTAACCATGGAATTTTCCTCAAGATCAAGCCTACTTAGCTTGCTACCCCATTTGCAAAATATTTAATAGGTGTTGTGCCTTGTAAGTCATTAATTATAAATCCCCTTACCTCTATTGTTCAAGGACTAATGGTTGACTATTATCTTGTTGTCTTTATGTTTTGTGTTGTTGTTCCATTATGCTATTTGAGCGTCTTTGATGTTTCTTGTCTGATCTTTGCAAATGGGTGAAGCTCTTTCAAAATCCCTCTTTCCAGTTCATGGCTCTCGTTAAAAACATTTATCCTTAATCACAATAAAGTAAGATTTATCTTTTGCATTATATCAAATTATATTGTTTTATTAAGATTCAATGCAAAAAAATACTTCCTACATATCAAATTATGCAATTTTTTAACAATTTATTATTTTTAATTGATCTTAACATTTTTTTATTAATCTTAATAAACTGTAAATTCTTTTTCAGACTATATTTTTCTTAAAATATAAGTTGAGGATAATTAAATAATCAAACATTCACAGAATTTCCATCCAACGGGTAGGAGTGACCATTAAATTCTTTTCCTACAACAAACCTATAAAAATCTCATCTTACCACATTTCAAAATAAATATTGATGGTTTAACTTTTGCCCCAAGTTATCTTAAGTAAACTGGTATGTTCTCTAGGTTCTCTGATTTCAAAGAACATTTACAATCAGAATGATCTTGTAAATATACAAATAAAATGTCCTAAAAGTAAAATGTCACTTTTCCCAATAAAAATTAAACACCATGAGTAATCCAAACACATAGCAAGACTTGCGAGTCCACTGGCATAATTCCATTATTTAGACATATCATGCAGTTAAATTGGATTGCAGGGAGATTTGGAGTGAAGTAATAGGGAACTACTTCCTTAGTTATTGGAGAACCCAATAAGTGAGCACATAATTCCATCAACTGTCGATGTTGATGATGAGGTGATATAAGGAGAAGGATCATGACCATACATAGGTACATGAAATTCTAGAGGAACATAAGGTAGTTTGGCTCCCCTTTTCAATATATCCATGACTTGTTCGATCTATAATAATGTGCTCTGATAAGACTTCCAACTGGTGACTATAAAGCCCAACTCCTCAACCTTTGCCAGCATACTCCATGCCCGTGAAGCTTGAATGAGGATATGGACGTCCATCAAGACACAAGGGAAGGAGGAATTTTGTCAAATGTTGTAGTTGCAAGTGGTTAATATGTATGCGAAATGTGGAAGCACAGACGTGGCATGTGAACCGTTCAACAAAATGACTAAATGAAATGTGATTTCATGGAATGCCATGATAGCAGGATATGGTCAAAATGGGTTTGTTGAGTAGACTTTAAAAAAACTGTCAAGTAAATGCAATGGGAAGGCGTTAAGCCAAATTCCAAACCTTTGCCAATGTCTTCCCTGCATGTGCCAAAATGGGAGCTTCGATGCAGGGTATGTAAAACTGTCACAACATAAAGATAGGATTTTCTCAGATATTAGAGTTGGGACGGCTCTAGTAAACATGTATAGAAACGTGGAAGGATAGAAAAAGTAGGTGAAGTGTTTGACAAAATGCCTCAAAGTGATGCCATCTTGTGGGATGCAATGATCGCAGGATTTCACAACATGGATTTGTTGAAAGGCTTTAGAAACTTTCAAGCAAATGCAATTTTCAGCTATAAACCCAAATCCTACAACCTTTGCCAATGGACTCCCAGCTTGTGTGAAAATGGGAGCTTTGGAATAGGGCACAGACATCCGTCAAAGCATAATGGAAGGGGGATTTTGCTGGAAATTCTCTGGTAGACAGACGACATGCAAACTGTTTGACAAAATCCCTCAAAGAAAGGTTGTCTCAGGGACTACAATGATTAAAAAAAAATTGAGATAAATTTTATAAATCATTTGTTTAAGCTCATCGTGATGGGACTTCGTAAATTTATGATTCCAATTCAATTAAGTATCATGTGAATTATACTTCTTAACTATCTAACATAATAGATACTATTTTAATCTCATAAGATGAACTTCATATTTAAGTAGCTTCCTTCAATGATTTTGGAAAACTTAGAACTGTATGTAGCCATGCAGGTTTAGTGGATGAGAGTTGTCCATACTTCAATCATATGAGTAACCCTTATTGCATTGCAACTATAGTTGATTGTTATGCGTGGCATGGTTGACCTTCACAGTGCTGGCGATCTTGAGGACACCCTAAACTTTATCATTAAGATGACGATTAAGCCTGTGTGATTGTGCAGATGTGTTTTTTTGGGTGGCTGTAGATTACATATGAATATAGGCTCAGGAGTACGACGCTTCTTCTTTTTATTTAGATCCTAAAAATGCTGCATAACTTATGTTCTTCTTTCCAACATCTACGCAGAAATGGTAAGAATATTGGTGAAAGATAGAGGAATTAAAAAGATCCCTGGATGTGGTTGGATTTAAGGCCTTAAATAGATACACGCCTTCAGGTAGGAGACAGATCATAGTCATAGTCAAAGGAGATCCATCCAAAGTTGGATAAATTGGCAAGGAAGATGGAGGCGGCAGGGTATGTTCCAAATTCAATACATTTACTAATGTTGTGGAAGAGGAGGAGAAAGAATTACAACTCTGCCAGACATAGTGAGAAGTTAGGCAATTGCATTTGGTCTGTTAAACCTGAATGCATCTAACCGTAATTGTAGGTTATGCATAAACAGATTTTTATACGAAAAGGGAGATGGCTGCATAGGGGGAAAGAGAAAGCCTGCAAAGTGTGGAAGTATAGACAAGCACATGAACTATTTGATAGACTGCCTCAGAGAGGCATGTCACAGCAGGGGAACAACCCCCTCTCCACTCATAAAATTGTGAAATTTAATCCTAAGAGAATGAAATCTCTTTTACATAAATCTAAACTAATTAAATTATACAAACAACATACAGAAATTCAATTAAATTTTATAAATTCATAAAATCAATGTTCATAAATTTCTAAAAGAGAAAGGAAGAATTTTAACTCACAAAACACTCCAGCTATCTAGCCAAAACTGCCTCCAAGTGCCTTTCCTTCACCTTTCAATGGTTATTTATAAAAAGTTTCAATCCTTGTTTTCCAAATACATGGTAGAAAAATTGGAGAACTTTGGAGTCAAGTCTAGGCACATATTGGAAGATTGGGTCAAGTCTTCTCAATTAATGTCTTTTCCCAATTTTTCCAATTTGTCATTAATTCTTTGTGGAAAAGAGTTCTTCCATGTGAGCCTTCATAAATGTTGTTTCTAGATTGCACTCTCCTAAATTTATTTATTTATTCATTTTAAAGTTTAAATTATTTCAAAATAAAAATTTATTTGATTTCAAATTGAATATTATATTTAGAGGATTATTAGGTTGTGACATACTTCCCCCCTAAAACTTTGGATCATCCCAATGCAAAACATCATTGAAGTTATAGTTCATAATTCAAAATTCTACTAGGTTCCAAAATGATAAAGTATCTATGTATTATCATGACAATGTGAGTTTAAAAAACTACTTTAACAACTTGTCCTCGAGTCAAGAATGTTGATTATTCTAGTATACTCATTCATTCAAATTTTCCTATGTCTAGGATATACACTTGTAGAGGTTGTTAGACATATCATATTATGATGTTAATGATGGTGTTGTTTAGCCATGCTTCTAAAATTATCATGTCAGTATGCAACAATTCATCACAAAGTACTTGTTTTATCAATGCAAATTAAAGTAATAAATGATCATAAATTACCAAAGACACCATTTTTAAATCATTACCTCATCATGTAAGCAACTCCCTCATAATTACTTTTTTAGGATCCTTTTAAATGCAACAATAAGTGAATAAATGTATAAAAATTTAGGAATAAATCTAACTTGCAAGAGTGTCGTCATTAAGCACCTTATTATCATAACTAGCTAATACATTTTTCATGATTTATATCATGTAATGGAGTCATCAAACAAAACATGTGTCATTATCATGAACTCCACATGTGAAATGATTAAGGTAAAACATCCCCCATGCTCATGGATTCGTTATGAGAATGGTATATTGAAATGAAGTGAAAGTATTCCAAAATGGATTCAATGTCAAGGGGTCAAATATTATCATATCAACTGCGAGGATCAGAATATTATTATTTTCTAATGTCTCTTTTGGATATTCTTTTCCATATAAGAAGGCTCTTACCTTAGTTCGTAATAAAGCTAAGTACACTTGCTCCTCACTTTGGTTCATGACGATTTTCCGTCATAGAGAGTAAAATAGATATAATCGATCCTATCCAAAGTCGTCATCAAATAATTTTCTTTCTTTATACCAAGTTATCTTTCTGATCCACTTTCAAGTTAGTTTCCCTCCTGCATAAGGGATCACATTTATTGTTCTCCTTTTTCTTCATCCATCCTTGATCATAATGAATATTTTATCATACTCAAAGTCCAACTATCTGATCTTATTATTCATATCCTTAATTTTCCTTCATTTAAACCTCATTTTTTGTTATTAAAATTTTATAACCTTGATCATACATGCTTGTAATTCACTTTAAAATTCCATCATCAAATATAATGAAACCTTAGAATCAACTTTCTAAGTGCAGTAAAAAAAATTTAGGTTCACAGATTCTCCCTTGGTAATCCATCATTATCTAAATTCCTAGTTACGTTTGATGTTTACTCCAACATGTGTTAGATTCCAAGAGTAATGATGCACCACTATAGATTATAAGAATTATATTCTCTTAGTCAATATGAGTACTCAGGAAATAGCCAATCCAGGCTAAAGTGTCCAAAATAGGACATACTAAAATAAAGCCAACCGAGCTCTTCTATCCTTTGGGCAAACTGGTTCATGTGGTCTAGTCATACTATTATCTTCACTTTCATTTTCTAAAGAAACTTTTGCAACATTACTCAAATCATTAGTATCGCATGAAACATCACAAAGTTTAGTCTTAGATCTCAAATTTTCATTTTCTTCTCTACTTGATTAACATGTTCTTTGAATCTTGTTATTTCACCCTTCTGTAAATTGGTTTCCCTTTTCAATTCTTTCAAACCTTCTTCTGTTCCTCTGTTCAAATCTCTCTTCAATATCTTCAACCAATGTCAACTCTGCTTCTAGTTCTTCATCATATTTGTCTTTTCCTAGTTCCTTTATCTTTTCCAACAACTCTAAATTACACCTTTTGATTTCACACAGTTTTTCTTCCAAAATAATGGCCAAATGGGCCTATACTAGTCAAACGGATCAAAACTTTATCTAATAGGTAAACACATCAACCATACGGGCTACATAGGATAGGAATCATTGTGCTCTGGCTAGAGACTTTTGACTCCTTCAGGATCAATACGGGTCCATGAGTCACTTCCTAGAGACCACAGTACTTGCCCAAGAACTGTGCTAAGGATGCCAACCAGGGATACACAATATCAACTTGTACACACCTCAGTTTCGGCAAAGCTGGGTACAAGTAATCCACCCCGGGGATTCTTTTGAGTGCTAGCGACTTCCATTATTCTGATATCATATAAGCATTATACACATCAACACTTCAAGTGAAAGGTAACAATTCTAACAGTCACTTATGCTGATTTATAGAGACTTCCACATCAACAACTCTTCCAGACTTTCCATTCGTCTCTCTCTTCACAATTGTTGCATCAATTAGTGCCACCGTAGGGCTTGTTATCCAAAAATAGTGATAGCATTCCAAAATTGATAGCTGCTTCCCAAAAGTCAATAGCTACCTCTCGTACTCATCTAGTTAGTCATAAAATCATATAATCTCACCTCCAAGGGAAAACCAATATCATTGATACCTTAGTGCCAAGTAACCAAAAAAGAAAGATGGCTTTCAGGGCCCTTTCAAGGACCACTCCTCACATTTCTGAATACCTTACTTGTGTTCATTTAATATGTTTATCCTCCAAGAGGAAGGTATGCAAGAAACACACACATAGATCTAGGGGATGGATGGATTATGACTATCCCATACTAGGCCCATTTGCAATCCCCATCCACACAATAGAATCCCCTAGGACACCTACTCCCCCATACAACCTACCAGGGGCCCCTCCAAACATGGCAGTTTACATAAATCACATTACTCCACACATGCCAGTAGGCACAACAATAAAATGTCTCAAAATTAAGAAAGACTAAGTAAAACAAATCCATAAGTTAAATCCTCAATAAAATAAAACAAGCCAAGAAGAAGTAAAGATCAAAGATATCAACTATTGCAACATCACAAGCTTAGCAAAGAACAAGTCCTTGAGGCAAAAGGACCATCTCAGAATTAAAACAACTAATTAGTCCAAGAAATAAAAAACTACCAGCTTAACACTTAAGTAAAAGCAAGAATAAGAAATTCAACAATCTCACAAAATTTACACATTACAACTACCATGTAGCTTTACAACAAGGCCACCTAAAGGGAGTAGGGAACAGGGCAAGCTTCTATCACTTAAATAGCTAAATTGTACAATGGTCTTGACCACATAGGGAATAATGATAAATCATCATGTCACACTAAGCATTCCCCACACAACCTGGAACAACCTTATCATCTTTCTGTATCAAAAATCCACATGAATAGTCACATTCCCCCACACAACCTAGGGCATACCATCATGAAAAGATCCATTAAGAGAATCCACAAGCCTCACGGTTGTCATGTACTAGATTACCATCATCTCATTATCAATCTATTCATCTCACCCCTAGGGAGGTTTTATCTATGGCCTTACCATTTCTCTTCCTTGCATGTTCTATCCATGTTTATCAATAACTGGATGATCATTAGATCGCAAGATGAGAAATACTATTAGCCTTATGTCTTAGTACTTACCATGCTTTAGGTTAGTAGACCTTCAAGCCTAGTGTTTGAACCAAAAGCTCTGATACCATATGTAAGGACCTGACTCATCCTTACCCAAATAATACTAAACTTTAAATTCAAAAATACTGATGAATAAAAATTTTGATTTGACAGATGTAGGAAATGTGAAATTTTTCTAAGAAGTGCTTAATGCATGATATAGAACTGCGACGAAACTTGAATTTAGTTTCCTAGAGTAATCAAGTTCTAAAACATCACCAATTTTAAATCTAGTGAAGAGAGAGCACATTACAAGAGAAGGTACATTATGCAAGATAACCTATAAGAATAATGGATCACACATAACTTAAGTTCTTCATTACATCTTGCATTCACTTCTAACAACTTGCCATCTACCTAGAGACTATATCCTTATCATCTACATAAAACTAACTAGACAATCTTTTGTTAACATGACTCAGAAATTACTACATAGAAACTATAAAAGAATACCCTACATCCTCATGACCTGAGTATTGGGGGCATCCTTCACCATCCAGACTGCCTACATACCCTATATCCATGGGATCAAGGCCCCCTCCTTCGGATGTGACTAACATGGGGATTGTGAGTATGTAGTTATGTTTTGTACTATGTTTGATGTAACTGTAAGTGAATATATCCAACCCTTTCTAGGGTTATTTTATGCCCCAGATAGTTCTTTGTCAATAGCCACCCACTCGGTGAAACAGGGACAAAAATTAGTTCACTACCACAAACACCAAAAAAAGGGTGTTTGTTAGTTAGTCCTAGTGTGGAGGAATCCCTATCAGGTGTCTGCCCATGAAAACTAGTTTACTTCCTCAAGCCAAATTAGATAATTTTGTGACTAAGTCCGTTCCCGATTCCTTAGTGCCTCCTGATCACCAAGATTCATGAAGAAAGGGTGAGAGCACATGGTAGATAGGGTTTTCTGATTTGGACTAGTTGCGCTATCTAACATTTTACAAGTTATCTCTAATTTTAGACTCACATGTTAATAAGCCTATTTTCTATTTATAATTTTGAAAGGTTTTCTAAATGAGCATTCTATCTAAAATTCACATAGTAATCACTATACAACTATTTCAATAGACTCATCCTTCCTTTTTAGTTAATCTTCTTAATAAGCTATCCAAGGAGATTTTCCCTTTCTGTGGATTTAACTTCAACATGATCCTTATTACTCTCCGATGATTTAGAGGGACAATGCCTAGATGTTATTATTGTAGCTATGTTAGGTGAGAGGTACTTGGTTCAACACAGCAGCATTACCAATAAACGTGACATAGAGGTACCGTAAAACTAAACACTATGATTTGTTTGAGTTTTTGGACATTGATTAAGAGTTTACCTAACTAAGTCGAAAAGAAAAATCTTACACAAACAATAATAAATAAGTTGGCAAAAAAGAAAGATATTTGCCCAAAACATAATGCAAGTACGGTACAATAAATATGCTTGATTATTTCACTTATATGAAAATGAATAGGACTAGAATGATACTAGTTGATGTCATCAATTCATAATTGTACATACATAAACTAGAAAAGATATAATGCATATAAAAGTTTGGTCTTAAGAGAAACTAGGAAATCTCATTCTATCATACAAGTAAATAATTGATACAACTTCTTGCATGATCAATACTTACTTTTAATTAGAACCAATGAGGACTTAACAAAAGTTGTAAATTAAGATAGTTATCCCAACAAGAGGTTTACTTGAAACTTCCTAAATGGGTTTATAGTTTAACAAAACTAACTAGCCTCCATTGTTAATAAACTTTCACCAATCATTAAGTAATTTATATTCTAATGTTCATTATTGGAAATATCGTTTTACGATTGAACTACTTATAACTCACAAGACAACTATACTACTTGAATGATCCACCCTGTATATATTTATGATCTATGCATTCATAATAATACTTTTCTTTAATCAATTCAAGAAGCATGAGGCTTTGAAGGTTACTTTATCAATCAATACATAATGATCTATTCTAATACCATCGAAGGATTTCCTCATTTACATATTTTCCACATCATCCTATCCACTTATTCTCTTACATATATATTCCATTTTTTTAACAATTCTCTTTATTCAATTCTACTTATCTTTCATCTTCTTACTCCTTCCTAATCATATACTATAATACCCTTATGTATACTGTTATATTTGCTTCATTATCTTCTTTGCATATTCATTTCTTTACTTCACTTATTCTAAATTTATTTCTACATTATAATTTTTTTCTTTGGCTTTATCTTTACTCTCTCATTTGTTATACAACATAACTTATTATATTTTCCCATTACTATATTACTCACCTCTAAACTTTTATCCTTCTCTTTCACACACCTTCCATATTAATTTATTCATCAATTTTCTTCTTTCTACATTCTCCACTTTCTTACTTCACACATATAACATCTCATCTTACATTATATCACTATCTAGATTTTATTGACATTCTTCATAATTTATATCACTCCTACACACCTTCACTAACATCTTCTACTAATTTTTATTACATATCTATACTCATCTCATAATCCTCATTTTTTATATGCTCTCCCACTTTTTTCATTTATTTTTCATCATCACATCTATCTCAATTCTTCTCCCTTCATTTCCTTCATATTATTTAATAATTCACCATTCACACCATTTCATTTATACACCATTTTTAATATTAATTTTTCTAACTCTTTTTTTTCCCTTAATTTACTTAATCCTCATTCAACTTCACCATCTCATTTTCTCAATCTCCACCTTTATTATGATATACATCTACTTATACACCCTCAACACTTAATCTACTTCACCCACTATTCATTATCTCAAATTTCATTAATCCTCCACATATTACTCCACATATCCTACCTTTTACCATCCCTATAGATTTTTTATATTATTTATTAATATTAACTCTATTATTCCATACACTATCCATTATATACATTTCTACCACATTTAATTCTTACTCAATTTTATTAATCACATTTGATTATGTAGTTTACTAACCTTAATAATAAAATATTACACAATTTAATAATTTAAGAATATTGTCAATTATTTTTACTACTTAATTGTTGAACCTTAATGTTGGTATGTTTATAATTCATTACAATAAGTAGAATAAGTACCCATTCCATGTGTTTGATGATTCAAGATTTAAAAAGAAATGAGGCTTTCACACCTCAAAATTAAAGTTTGATAGAACAACATATAATGTGGAGCAATTTGTCATTACTAGATATTTTCTATACACACCAAAATAATGATAATGGATTCTCAACCCTACTTACAATTTATCACACTTAAAACAAAGAATTAGATTCAAAGTGGTGATGATGTAAGAAAGTAAATGAATTTTAGTTATTTTTACTTCAATTTTCTTTAGTGAATTTCAAATTTCATCTTGTGACTGAAAGACTATAGGTCAACTATTTATTCACTGAAATGTGACTAACCATACTAAACTAGATATCAATGCCAAAGAAATCCAAATACATAGAATTGTCAAAAGAGTGCAACTCATTGCAACATAGAATTCAATTCATTTTCTTTTCCTCATCTTATTATATCCATTCATATTTTTCCCTCAATTTTCTTATTAATTACCAAATATTCTTTCCTTTTATATATTTTTCTATTGCTTTACTTTTCCCTTTTATATATCAACCATCTT